>OW284510.1:47667341-48917341 GCA_935413205.1 Polydrusus cervinus
CCACAGCCATTCTCTAGAGAATCAAATATGTAGTTAGTATATGGCAATAAATTTGTTATTATTGACCTTCCCTTTATAAAACCATGTTGATTATAAATAATAATATTTTTAAAACAGTCATCCAGAAAATCAATAATTAAGGATTCCAATATTTTGGGTATAAGTGAAATCTTTGATATGGACCCATAATCAGTGACACAATTTCTTTTATCAGTGTTCTTAAAGGTGGGACTAATAAAAGAGGTTTTCCAGTAATCTGTAAAGGTGCCAGTATCTACAGAATTATTAGCCAAAGAGGTCTAGAAAGTGAAACATAACAACCCTTTAGAAATTTTGGTGTTAACCCGTCTGATCCAGGACCTTTAATTAGATCAATGTGAAAAGACTAGCTAATTTTAGGAATGATAGTTTCAGCCTAAATCTAAAATAACAGACGGGGCTTGTAGCCCTCCTTTTAAAAAGTTTGAAGTCAATCTTTTTTTGTTACAAGTTATTTTTTCGAGGAGTAGGAGCTCTGTTCACGCTAGCGACAAATATATTTAGGGCCACAGCTAAATACCATGATCCTATGCTCACCCCAAAAATATCGGGCCCACCCGTTAAAATTTTTCTTGCGCCCCCAGTGGTTTAATGTCCAATAAAAGCGGCTCCACGAGGGAGTTTTTCTTTTCTCTAGATTCCAGCCAGACCTAATACTTAAAATAGAATAAAACTATTTTCATCCTAAGCTGCTTTTAAAGTTACATATAAATTTTATTTTATTTTGTTTTTATGCAAACCTCGCTCTATAAATTTCTCTAATCTGCCTAGAAAAGCAAACCTTTTAGGATTAACTTCGTTTACTTAATGCTTAAACTTCATTTAATAGGTACCTACAATAGATATTTAACCAGATTTTAATTTAATAGCAATTTTAGTCAGTGATTTTTAAAAGCGAAAGAATAAGGTGATTTTTGGTTCTACTAAAAACTCACCTAATTCTGTAAACTAAGAATAATAAGCCTTAAATTTAATATTCTGTATGAAAAAAGACACAAAGACTTTATGTCTTTTTCTTACAAAATATCAAATAATATCAGGTCTCTGTGAGTAAAAAATAAACGAATTCTTCGAACTTCAATTTTATTATTAACAAATATATAGGGCTTCCGTTTTAAATTGAGCCACCTTGTCTTATCACTTAATCTCTTAATAAAAAACTCTACAGATAAAGCGTCGCTGCTAAAAAATTTTAGAAGTCTAAACGTTGGTGAAGTACAAAAACTTTTAAGTTTATTTCGATGACATAATTTTGTATTTCAAATATAAATATTTTAGAAAATATCTATTGCATTCTAACGCATTAACTACATTTCAAAAAGCATTAGCATACAAGGTGTCCCAATAACACGACAAGGTGAAATAACTACTGTGTTTTTATCCCAACATAAATGGTACTTGCCATTAATTGTTCAAGTAGTGGCGCCGGTATGCCATTGTACCAAAAAAATAAATGATGCATTTTGTCGCATACTATAGCGATGCTACATTTAAAAATATTTTTCTGCAATTGGTTTTTATGTTAACTGGTTTAAATATATAACGTCATTTTCACAATACCCCGGATTAATGAGTGCCTTGTACAGTCAATATTTCAAAAATCAAAACGACACTTTCTAACATTAAACTGAAAAGGTGTAAAACTACAAATTATATTATTGATTGTTCGAAATTACTATAATTATTGTTTCTCTGTTTCAGGCCATCCATGAATTCTCTGGAGTCCGTCTTCCTCTCCAGCCCTACTCGGGCAGCCATGCTGTTTTTATGTATTCAACCGCGTCGGACGGCAACGTGACATTACAACTTAAGGAACCTGATGATCTCGATAGGTATGTATTTTCAAATAATATGTATATTAAATAGTGTCTTATATCCAAGCCTTTTTAATTTGGATATTTTCAAAAAAAAATAGTTTTTTTAGATTAGCCAGAGATAGTAATGACATACTTCGAATTACGTTATCATTAAATAAAAGGCAATTCAATTACTCTTACCAGTTAAAAAATGGAATTTAAAAATTTGAATTTTAAAATAAAATTAAAACACTATTTCTGCCTTTTTTATATTTTAGTAAACACGCAATTACAGCTGAGAGAAGACAACTAACATACATACATACATACATAAAAACACTAACATAAACGAAAACAATTAGTATTACTATAATACCTGAAACTGACGTTAACTTCAATCACAAATGTAAAATTAGTAGGTATATTACATAACAAGTGATGAAAGTGATACTTTTCAAACGAGGAGACATTTAGCACGAGGCGTCAGCCGAGTGCGGAAATTCTCCGAGTTTTAGATTAATCACTTTCACACGAATAATGTACACTATTTTTTCTACGACCACAAAACATTATTAAAAAACCCTTTGATTTGTGAAAAAAATATTTTAACTCTAGAGTAGAAATACCAGGCACACTATTAGTTTAAACATATGATGCCAATTTGACGGACCACCCCTATTTATTAAAAAGCACAAATTTTAGAAAGTAGTTTAGTGTTTAACTTATTTATCATGTATTTTTCGAGTGATTTCGAATTAGAGTGTGAAAATACACCATCTGAAATTATAAAAAAGTTAAGAATATACTCGAAAATCTATTACCAGTCAAAACCAGCCCCGCTTAAGAAAATGTCATATATTAAACATACAATTTTTATGTGTTGCCATAGCGTAGAGACTAGAGCTATGGCCTACAGATCGAAAAGTTACAGGTTCAAATCCCATCAGTAGTATTTGATTTTTTTTATAAAAACATTAAATAATTTATAGAATCAGGTATTTTGAATTGAAATCTTCCTTGTTGGATGAATTTTTTAAATTTAATCAAGGAAAGATGCATTAAATATAAATTAAAAAAATTCATCCAACAAGGAAGATTTCAATTCAAAATACCTAATTCTATAAATTGTTTAATGTTTTTATAAAAAAGAGTTGCGTGTTATTTTGCACATAAGTTTGGCGTAACCCACTCATAATAATCAGTTTGTAACTCCTACTATAATGAAGTAGGGATTCTCCTTTTGATGATTTACCTGATTATCTACAATTTCGTTTAATGTTTCTGTCTAAAATGTCTTAAGGAAATAAAAAAAGGAAAATGTTATGATAATAATTAATTATTATGTTTTCTTCCAGAAATAGTCTTGCTGTTATGTTAGCCCGATTACAAGAAGATGCGTCGTTTTCCATCTACACGCAGGATAGCGATATTTTAGGTGATGGTGGAATCGACGTTTTACTGGGGGCTGGTGGATCAGGAGGCAACTCCGGTAAGTTTAGAAACTTATAATTTTTTATATTCATCTCGATTTTTCAAAAATAAACCTCAATAAAGATAAAACCAGTATCCCAAAAGTAAATACACGCCTAGAAAAAAATGCGGTCCTGCACAAAAATGCTTTCAAAAATATAACACAAACGAAGTTATCGTCAAACATCTAATCTAAACAGGAAGAATGAGGATGGAAAATAAGAAATTACCATGAATAGTCGTAATATTTCTATTTTTATAGAAACTAGGTTAAAAAGAATACAAAAATGTATAAATCTTCACTTATTTTTTTTTGTACTATGACAATTGTTTCGACACACAGTATCTTCGTCAGATAGTAGAAATCTAATGCAAATAATTATTTGCATTAGATTGCAGTTAATAAACTGTTATCACTCCGATTTTTCTTGGAACTTTGAAAACCCACTATATTTTTATGTAATTACATAGAACTATTTCTTTCTTCTACTTCAGCCGCATAAATATTTAGGTTTCAGCACCTAAACCCAAAAGTTTTCCTTATCATACTTTAATAAGCCCGGCTAAACTTATTTACTTCAGAAGAGCTCTAAGTCCAAACTTCCTATTAGATAAAATGTTACATTTGCAAACTTGAGAAACAACTTCTCTACATGTATTTAATATAAAGTTTAATGACATTACGAGCACGATGACATAAGAGTTATATTTTAGGTAACTAGCTCTTTAAAGGGAAACTTTTCTGAACGTCAAATTTAGGGATGTAAATTTACGGCTTTTAAAAGGTTTTATTTCACTCCTTAAAAAATTAAAACAGGCATATTTAAATATTATAAAATTCAACTGAGATACAGATACAGTGAGTCAAAAAAATTATGTACATGCAACATATGAGACATTGTTTTATTACCATTATCTCGGAAAGAGTACATTGTATACCTAGTAGGAAAAGCTGAGCATTCCCGGACGACCGTAAAGATGTCGAGGCGCAAGCCGAGACTGACAATACGGAGTCTGGGAATGTGGCTTTTTCTACGAGGTATACATACTATTTTTCCGTAAATCGAAAATTAATAAAAGGACATAACTTATTACAATCAACTTTAAATCTAATGCAAATAATTATTTGCATTAGATTTCTACCATCTGACGAAGACACTGTGTGTCGAAACAATTGTCATAGTACAATAAAAAATAAGTGAAGATCTATACATTTTTGTATTCTTTTTAACCTAGTTTCTATAATGGATCTTCATCAAGTAACGGCTACATCTATTGAATATTTCTATTTTTATGTTCTGCATGGCGGATGATGTAAGTTAAACCTATATTGAAACTTAAAAAAAAATCAATTTCTTTAAAAAAAAAAGGTATCATTTGCCAAACTAGAAGTTCTTATGAACAACATAGGCAAATTTTTGTATTCACTTGTCAATTAGACCAGCCAAGAAACGATACCGCATTTCACGTTGGTATGGAAGGCTCTTAAAATAAAAAGTCCTCGTAATTTATCATTTTATGGAAAGTAGTCTCAAAAAAAAAGTTATCGTTACTGTATATTAAACTATTTTCTACCTTGCCCCTCCCGATGGGCGCCCATGAGCGCGAACTATTAAATGCAGAAAGACACCGTTTTTGACTAAAAAATGTATGACTTCGTTCAGTCTATTCCTGCTGGGCGTACTTTACAGGATGCTTTGCATCAGTTAGTGTGATGACTACAAACAATACAACTTTAGCATTGTTTTATATTGAAGTATAACGATATGTTTTAATCCTTAAGAGAAAATTATTGTAATTTTATCCTCATTATTAACCTACTCCTTTGACAACTTAAAGTATAAATGAATAATGGTTGTTTCTCTGATTCAGGTTGACCTTCAGTGCTAGCTTTGTTATTTAAACACAATTCACATTGAAATAGAAAGCCATAAAATATGAAATTCTAGAGATGATTTATAACTAGAAAACATTCTTCAAGTATAAATAACTATTGTTCAAAGGGAAATTATGTGGTTTTTAATAGAGCGAAAGTTAGAACTCTACTTAATTATCATTAACGCTTTTTTTTTAAGCAGGCCCTTCGAGTCATGAAATTCAGTATTTTGATGATATTTTTGTAATAAAATAAAAATTTGCCCATCAATCTTTACAGCTTGTGTCAATCTTTGGAGATTATGCCGAAGCAGGTGAAACTGTAAATTATGTTTATACTTAGTTTGAAAGTCACATTTATTGCATTTGAACATTTCGATTTCCTTTTGGCTAAGCAAATCCAATTTAATTTCTTCTCGATATTTATGTTGAATGATGGGACGTTTGAAACTAGTGTGTTTTTGAAAATTTTACATTTTGTGACACCCCCCGTATCTCGGTTACGCTGCAACTTATCAAAAAATAAAAAATGGATTTATTAGTTTTTTTTTCACGTAGAATCCAGTTGCTTTATCAGATTTTTTCTATGTTCAATTGTTTTCGAGAAAAAGAGCAAACTTGCATTTTTTTAAATGGGACACCCTATATATTTTTAACTATTTTGATTCAGTTCATCACAAGCTTTTTAAAAATATATAATACTTTATAGCTGTTTTCTATGTGAAGCTCAAAATTTACATTTTACAACAAATTTACATTTTTTTTTAGTAGGCCATGACGGGTATTTAGGAAAACAAAAGATGACTGGCTTGTTATCTAAAATAATCTTTATTTACTGTCAGAATAGGTTATCCATTTTCTGTTCTTTATTTCTATTCAGTTTCGATAAAAAGCAGTTTTTTCTTAATTATGGCTGCGAATGCAAAATTCGAGCATTATGAGTTTTTGAGTTGGAGAACAGATTGAGCAATATTTATAAGGTTTCCTAAATCATCAACTAATTGTAGTTTTTAATTTTTGAACGTATTACACAAGTGAGTTATTGTTATTTATATTTATAAAAGTTATTGTTATAAAAGGTATATATTTTTAACATTAGTATTTTATATATGTGAGAAGCTTGTGACAATCTGAATTGTTTAATCTTAAAATTTATACGGTGTGCCATTTAAAAAAATGTAAATTTGTTGAAAAATGTAAATTTTGAGCTTTACGTAAAAAAAAGCTATAAGGTAATATATATTTTTAGAAAGCTTGTAATAAACTGAATTATAGTTTAAAATATATAGGGTGTCCCATTTGAAAAAATGGAAGTTTTCTCTTTTTCTCGAAAACAATTAAACATAGAAAAAATCTGAATAAGCCACTGGATGCCACGTGAAAAACTGATAAGCCCATTTATTTTACTTTTTTGATAAGTTGCAGCGTAACCAAGATACGGGGGGTGTCACAAAATGCAAAATTTTCAAAAACACCCTGTATCTAAAAAACAAAGGGGCTATAAAAATTCTGTTTGTGGCGTTTGTTTTTCAAAAAAGTAACACATTGCCACGAAAACCGCAACCTTCTATCTTTACTAATAACGCAGATAACCCGTAAAACATACAAAAAGTGGACACCCTGTACACTGAAGTTTGGATGTATTGCCATTTTTTTTATGTTGACATTTAGGCAAGGTAGTTAGTTGCTTTCTTGTTTCTCCACTGTCATAACAGTTGAAAATAGAAGGTACAATAAAATTCACATTATTTGTTTTTAATTATATCTGGCTTATTTCCACTTCGTTTGCTGCTAAGGCTATTCCCGAGGGGACCAACAGCGTAACTTGGGTTCCGAACCACGATCCTTGGTCATGGGACACCCCCCAAGGGCTATCAACGCTTAGTTTCTTGCCATTGCATGACCTACCGATTGGGAAGTATGTATCTTCTTCCGCACACCACGAGATATCCGATCTCATCCGGCTTGGTTACCGGCGTGAATGGGGTGGGTTGGGAGATGATACCTTTTACACTCTTCCCTGCATTCTTAAATTCACTGAATTTTAGACATACTTTTTTTATTGTATGTATGCCCACTCCGGGAATCGAACCCGGGTCGCCACGGTCGAATGCCAGTAACTTACCTCTAAGCCATTACCGTGTCAATGTGAAATTTATAGTATCTTTAATTTTCAGCTTATTATCATTATAATCTGACTAAGCTACAGTCATTTTCTTTTTAGTATAGTGGAAATTTACAAGTTCTTCTTTATTTTATTATATTACATAATAGTATTCCTTTTGTTTTCGAGAGAAAATCAAATAATTAATTTTGTAATAATTACTATCCGGCTCCGACACTTACTATCTTAATTTCAAACAAACCAGCGATAATTAATTGCCATTAAAAAAGTTAATAAACTGTTATCACTCCGATTTTTCTTGGAACTTTGAAAACCCACTATATTTTTATGTAATTACATAGAACTATTTCTTTCTTCTACTTCAGCCCCATAAATATTTAGGTTTCAGCACCTAAACCCAAAAGTTTTCCTTATCATACTTTAATAAGCCCGGCTAAACTTATTTACTTCAGAAGAGCTCTAAGTCCAAACTTCCTATTAGATAAAATGTTACATTTGCAAACTTGAGAAACAACTTCTCTACATGTATTTAATATAAAGTTTAATGACATTACGAGCACGATGACATAAGAGTTATATTTTAGGTAACTAGCTCTTTAAAGGGAAACTTTTCTGAACGTCAAATTTAGGGATGTAAATTTACGGCTTTTAAAAGGTTTTATTTCACTCCTTAAAAAATTAAAACAGGCATATTTAAATATTATAAAATTCAACTGAGATACAGATACAGTGAGTCAAAAAAATTATGTACATGCAACATATGAGACATTGTTTTATTACCATTATCTCGGAAAGAGTACATTGTATACCTAGTAGGAAAAGCTGAGCATTCCCGGACGACCGTAAAGATGTCGAGGCGCAAGCCGAGACTGACAATACGGAGTCCGGGAATGTGGCTTTTTCTACGAGGTATACATACTATTTTTCCGTAAATCGAAAATTAATAAAAGGACATAACTTATTACAATCAACTTGTTAAAATTTTGCAATAAATATTATTAACTTCACAAATAAAGGATGCCATTAGTTTTTTGTGTTGTAACTATGGAAACATAGTAATATTGAATTGTCAAGCTTAAAACATTTTAGTTTACAAGTAACCGTACAGAAATAATATTTCCTTACAGTACAATAATAAATATTTCCTAACAGTTATTTTCCGTTGCAACGACTAAGTGTAAGGAAATATTGTCTTTTTCTTTAAAAAATGTTATCAAAAATATCAATATTTCCGATCGATTTTGGGAAAATGTTATTATTGATAAAAGTTGGTGCAAGCCTTATAACTATTAATGTATAATTCAGATTTCAACTGCGGCAAATAGTAAAGAAACAAATGTCAATTTTTCAAATTTGTCTTGAGAGTAAAGCACCCTAATTATGAAAAACACAGCAAAATTTTATGTAGAAAAGTTTTTGTTAATTAAAAACTTAGTCCAAATACGAAATTTGAGATTTCACGGTCCACTTTTAAAAAAAAAGTAAAATACCTATTTTACATGCCTTTTTTTACAGTAGGTTTTTAGACTTGAGCGTACTGGGTGAAAATGACAAATAAATTATTAGTTATTTTCCGTAGTATGAGTAGAGTTGGTTTCTATTTTAATTTTGATTAGAACACAAGATGGGTAAAATGTGTTGAAATATGCGTGCAACACGCTAATATCTAAATCAACTCGTAGCCATGGCTAAGTTATTATTTCATTAATATGTTGGAATTGCGTAAACACAAAATTGACCAGAGGCGTAGGGGAACTGTTGTACCTAGAGCATAGTGTACCTAGAAACGATGTCGATTTTTTATCGGTAACATCATCTAGCGGCTAACTAGCGAGGTTCACTGTACCCTTCAGCCAAGCCAACCATCCTACTATTTTTAAAACGTCTTTTGTGATTTTCCAGTGAAAAAATAGGGTTTAAGCAATAAAAGTAAATGTTTTACCTCTAGTTTATGGTTAAATATTAGCGTTTACTGCCGGTTAGTGAATAGACAGTGTGTTTTACGAGATTCCCCGATGTATGGTGAGTAGAACGCCAGCATGATATTTAGTATTTAACATATCAGTTAGCGTTAAATTTTGATTTCTGATGGCACCCTTCTGTACCTAGAAACATATATATACCCTGTATGTTCCTAGGTACAAGCTATTATATAATAAGTGATTAAATTTTAAATTTGAATATTTTGTGTCTGTCTCTTGCTATTTCATAAACGTTATCAAATTCGGTGATTTATACTTTAAAATCCTTATTATTCTTTTACTTTGATAACAAGGGGTTACTTTCAAGGTACAAGAGCATATACTACCTTGGAACACTTTGCCTTCTATTTTCTAATACTCAGTAATTAGAGCCAATATTTCTATGCATGGATACTATTAAGGGACAAATGTTTGTTGCATTTAGCAAAAAAAAAATAATAAATTTACCTTTAGTCGGCGGTTAATACAAAAAATAAAATAACCGTTCCTAGGTATCACAGTCTCCCCTACCCTTTAGGGAAAAATAGGGGTTTTTTGATCAATATTTTGGTGCAAAAGTCAGTCAAGTCCCAGCTTTCAAAAATCAATTTTGGCGTGATTTTTCAAACTATCAATTTTTTATACGGCCGTATATCAAATATCATTTATATCTATAACCAAAACGAAATTTGGGCCAATTGTAAGTTTATCTCCAAATTTGGAAAGTTTTTGTCGATTATCCACAAATTTTAATTTTAGGACTTGGTCGGTTTTTCCACCAAGGTCTTCAATTGTTCTACTCATAAATTTTAATTTAACAACGTTATAAATAAAGCCATTGTGTTTAACTAGTATCAGAGTAAAGTTAAATGCTTTTAATGGTAATTTGCAAGTTAAGCAGTATTTACTAAAGTAACACTAATGTCGAATTCGAATATAACTTCCTAATTTTCCAAAGCGTAAATATCAAACTTTAGCACGGTGTAAAGTTTAGGTTAAATTACTAACTGGTAGTGAAAAACTGAAAACAACAAGAGCCAAACCAAATTGTGCGCTTAGCTTTTGCTTGTAGATATGCAGAATAATGTAAATGTATTTCTATAGCAGCAATAATCTGAATAGGTAAGACTCACTAGATCAGCTGAAAAAGAGCACACGAATACTTTTTCTAGAGATAATTTAGGTTTAGCTAATGATGTTGATAAACTATCCCATACCGGGTGACATAAGAAAGTGAAAAAAAATTCAAATTCAACTTCAACAATTCAAACCTTCAAATCAACTTCCGGTTTAACCGAAAGTAAAGTCAACTTTTAAATTTTAAATAGAAACCCCCCATTTTTATTCATTGCTTAAATTCTATGAAATATACTCCTTTCAATGACATTACACAGTTTAACATTTGTTTAAAAATGGCCGTCTAGATCAATTTTCCTTTATTTTTTAAAATGTCCATAACTAATAAAACAAGCGCCATCTGTATCGTTATTAGACACTCTTAAGCATACCAGCACCTCTAACAAACTTATAGAAATAAGTAAAAATGTTAAGAGGAAATCTCCTGTAAAGACATTCGTCACAATTACAGGAGTCCCGCTAGGCAGCGCTAACTCGCATCGGTTTATTAACCGAAAACAAGAATACAGTTTTCGGTTAATAAACCGATGCGAGTTAGCGCTGCCTAGCTGGACTCCTGTAATTGTGACGAATGTCTTTACAGGAGATTTCCTCTTAACATTTTTACTTATTTCTATAAGTTTGTTAGAGGTGCTGGTATGCTCAAGAGTGTCTAATAACGATACAGATGGCGCTCCGTGCCACATCTTACTGGTGTGTCCCACCACTGTGCTGCCATAAGCAGCTTTGAGTTCTCTTTGTTTTGTCGGATCCTAGCTCTACTGATGAGTCATGATATGACGAAACGCGTCTAGAGATGGATCTGACGAAATAAAGAGAAAATTCTTCTTCTGTAATAAAACAAGGTTAGTGGTAAAGGGTAGTCCATGAATGCATTGAAATGGTTCATTTTAACCGGCACTATAATATAAAATTGACTTGCTTGAGAAAAACGTATCCTTTAGGGCTATTATATTTACAACTTGTGTTTAATTTCTATACCCGTATAAGCCATAAGAAGTTATGCCGTGGAAAACAATTCTTTCTTTTCAATATTCGGGGGTAATACCACGAGTGCTTAAAAATTACCGATAATTTTCATGAAAGCTTGTTATTTATAATTCCACGAGTTCGAAAAACGAGTGGAATTAGTATAACAAGCTTAAATGAAAATTATCTGGTTAATTTTTATGCACGAGCGGTATTTAGGGAGAATATTTCTAGAATGAAATATATATAAAAAATGTTTTTTGTCATACAATTTTCAATTTCATATAACATAATTAAAACTGCAACTGAAATCCAATAACAATTTTTTTTTTATTTTATAAAAAAAATTAATATATAATTATATTTTTGTCGTTATCTGTTGAGAGGGTTTGTTTTCAAAAGCAATGAATTTCCCGAAGGGAACTCATAACAATAACGATCACGTTCGCAGTAAAAAGGTAAAAAAAAAACTGTCTCGTCAAATAGGTTCGATTGTTGTGTGTTGGATATACAACGTTGTCTAGGCAACGTTGTATATCCGCTGATATTTTTTTATTTTTAACGTTTTTTATGGGAAAATGTATACATGAGTGAAATATTCGTAATTATTATTTAATACCATTTTACATTTTGGTCTAATAAATTCAGAAATAATATTTTTGTTTTCCACAGCATACGAGACTGGTCTTGACTTAAATTCTTATAGCTTATTCAAGTCTAGTAATGACATATATGATGTGTCTGGTTAATTTTTACTATTGCCTAATGAATACTTTGAACTTGTGTTTCATCGTTAGAAAGAAAATTATTATATTAAAACAAAGGTGGGTCGATATTTAAAAAATTGAGAAATTTCGCTTTATTTTTTTAGAAAACACGTTTTGAATAAAATAGCCCTAATAGATACATTTTTCTCAAGCAAGCCAGCTTTATACTATTAAGTGAGTTAAAATGAAACTTTTTACTACTTACCTTGTGGTACCAAAACTATGGACATTTTAAATATAGAATAAAAATAATGTATTTTCATTTAAAATTTAAAAGGTAACTTTACTTACGGTTAAACCGGTAGTTGTTTCGAAGGTTTAAATTGGTCCAAAAATGACAATTTACATACTTATTAACGTCTTATATTTTTAAATGTTTACTGCTAAAATTACGAAAAAAAATGTTAAAATTAGTTTAAGAGGATTTTTACTTTTCAAAATACATAGGTTTAAATTTGAAGGTTTTTTTTAATAGATTGAAAAAAATGTATGTTGTATAAATAAATAACTGAAACTTTGATCAGAGCTGGGCAGTAATTGCCTCGAAAGTGGTTGAAAAAGTGCTTCAAGCTCAATAGTGCTTCGAGCACAGTCCTTTAATTACTTTTAAAATACAGTGCTCGGCAAACTCTTTCGTCCGCCACTGAAATTGATACACATTACTAGAGTAGGAAATTCCTAATTCACTTTCAGTAGCGTCAAACATAGTCAAAATAATCTGGCTTATCGTGTAAGGATTTTTTTTTACATTATGTAAGAAAAGAAAGTGAATCGTGTTATGCAAATGATCTAAACCACAAAAAAAACAGTTTTAGGGTAGTGTTGTAGATGGGTACCAAAATTTTCTAAAGCCGGTAAAAATCTAAATGATACATTCTTTGTCTTTATGTATTGTATCACCACGTTTCAACTGGTAAACATTCCAGTTATCTTCAAATACAAATTGCATAATGTGCACCTGGAGATGTTTATCAGTTGTAGTAAAGTATATAACTAAAAGATTTCTTGCAATTCACCGCGTAGCGAACGTGCTCGTGCGTGACGTCTTTTCACATAGCAGGTACGTTTCAAAGGCATCTTGCGTTAGCGTCGTTGTATCGCCTGGAGTCGTATTATTTGTGGATATGTAACGTGACCACGTACTGAAGAGTAATGAAGGAAGTACTTAAGTACAAGAATCGAACAGTATATGGGGTATATAATAGCTGCATGAAACATGAACGGACGCCCAGTTTTCCTAAAGCAATCAAGAAAATAAGGGATTTTCTTAAATTATATCATTTTTTGGCAACATTTTCCTTCCGGCAAATTTTTTATTCTGAGTTTATTAAATATTGTCAAAATGCATTCTCTCATATTTGAATAAACAATCAAACCGTGAATACATATGGGTGGTTTTCAGTATCTTTTAAGATGCCGATTTAATTTTTTTTTTTAAATTTTAAATTCGGGTTTAGTTCAACTGAGTTTTTTCTTATAGGTAACTCAGTCAAATATGCCACAATGGTTAAGAAAGTGTTTGAGTGTCATGAAAATAAAAGTTAAAATGGTTTTAAATGGAAAATAAACAAATTTTTAACATGACCGTTGCATACTAATTTTTATTTTTTTTTAAGTGCTAAGTTTGATTTAACGTTGGTTTTGACCTGCAATTTTATTTAATACACTTTATACTGTCCAACTGTGAGAAAAAGAAGAATCTAAAGTTATTAGGCATAAGATAATGCCACCATAAGGCTAGTATAATAGTAATTTTTAGATTATGTCCTCTATGATATTGTACCATGACCAATAAGATAAATTTAAAAAGTCTGAAAACAGTTTTTTGGTTAGTGCCATATGGTAACTCTTTAATAAACCACCAAAATGTGCCAGATTTTACCAATTTAGAAGTAAGGAGGTACGAAAAAAGTATGCGACGGTCATGTTTTGTTGCGACGGTCATGTTTTTGTTGCGACGGTTATGTTTTCAATGCGACGGTCATAGGTTTGGAGTTGTTATTATGTACACATTTTATGGAACTAAAAACTTTTATTCAACAAATAAGTTGCAGGAACTTGTACTTATTTATATACATACATTAGAACTTAAGCATTAATTTCTCAACAAAGGATATATTACTAAACTTAAAAAGTCTACTAGTTATTTTTTCTGGAGATTGCAGTTTGCACAGAATACCATTTTTATTAATAACGTCAACATCTGGCTTTGTTGGCCATAAAAAAAATTGACCAGAACAGTTTATATATTTTATTGTTATCTCATCAATATCAGTCTTTGTTACCAATCCTGGATACCACATGTCATTGTAAATGGCTGCCACCCATTCACCTGGGTGTTCGTTCTATCACTAGTATGTTTAGGTTTATTTGGTGTATTATTTTTCTCTTCTTCCTTGGTTATTATATTACTTTGTACTGGTGGAGTATTTTTAGACTTATACGGCGAAATGCTAGGTGACATATCAGTCTTTGTAATTCTCTCTTCAGACAATGTGTTTTCTTTTTTGGTTAGTTTCTTCAATTTTTCTTGCTTCGGTTCTCTTTGAATTTTCGTTTTGTTTTTCTTAGAAATCCTTAATTCAGCTCGCTTTTTTAAAGCAGTTTCCTTCATTTCTTTTAGCTTTATCCGCAATGCTTCGTATTTTTTAAAATTCGGCGAGGAAACTGTAATATCCATAATTCTGTTAAAAAAAAGAAACATACTTATACATTCGAAATTCATTAATTTTGGTAAAATTATTGTCAGAAAGTTATATATAAAGACCTATAAAATCTTATGCAATGTGATTAAATACATTAATTTACAAAAAATCACATGACCGTCGCATGTTTAACATGACCGTCGCATTTCAAGTTTAGTAACCCTACGACGGTCATGAGATCGACGGTCATGTGAATTCACTCATTTTTAATTACTTAAAATTGAACCTATTCCCATGTTGTGAATTTTAGGTTAGAATTTTTACCGGTAAATAACCGACAACAAAAAAACAAAGCGAGCAAGTTTATTACTATGTTATGTTGTTTTTTATCAGTATAGACGGTCATGTTCATAAAAAAAATACGAAAAACTTCAACTCACCTTTTTTGTATCAAAATACACAACAAGAACTGTAAATAATAGCGAACCAAACTGCACAGGTAACTGTCGCCATTTGCAATAAATTTTAATTCACACATGCAGTACCATCTAGCGGCGAATAGACAACCTAAAAAGCCCTTCTACGGTCATGTGAAGAAAACGTCGGGACAGCGTTCAATAATTATTTCTAGCTCAAACATTAACAATAATGGCAATTCCAAACAATATTATAACACAAAAAACCCAACATTTGTGAAATATCATGTACTTTGGCGACTTAAAAGTTGAAATATATTTTAAGAAGGTAGCAAATATTGGATTTTGCTCCAGGGACATACGACGATCATGTGAAACAGGAGTTTCAAACCCCAAATTAAAATATAAATTAATAAGATATTGCACTTTTAGTATTAGTAAATTGATAAAATAATGCCTGTCTAGTCAAATATTTTTAAAAAATTAGGGTTTTTACAAAGGATTTAGTGTTAAGACCCCAGGGACATGGTATCTTAAAAGTTACTGAAAATCACCCATATAGCAGTTAGCACATGCCCCCTTCACTCCTTATTCTTTTTTTTTATTTTTTTTTTACGGTTCGCCGACTACGTAGGCCATCTTGAACCGGTCATCGACCACAAATGTGATCTACCGACTGGGGAGTGTGAAACGGCACCTTCATCCTACGAGATATCCGATCTCATCCGGCCTGTCCGGCGTGAATAGGATGGCTAGGTGTCAATTCATTTTACACTCTTCCCTGAGTCAAGAGCACGCTGTGTTCCCAAGCGGTCACCCGCCCAAGTACTAACCGCGCTCGACACCGCTTAACTTCGGTGATCTGCGAGAACCGGTGCTTAATATGTCGACAGGCCCTTGCCAGATTCACTCCTTATTCTTTTCACACAATATCAGCTTTGTTTTTAGAGAAACTGACCATTTGTGAAAACTTATAATATGGTTATAGTAACCATAAATATTTCATTTCCTAAACTTTTAACTTTCATAGAAAATATAACATGTTCTGAAGTTTTGTTAAATAAAAGACAATCGTAGGTTTTGCTGAAACCCGGAATTTGAAATATCTTCAAGTTTTAAAATAATAACTATTCTGGAAAGGATTTAGCTGTTCTCTATAAAACTTTGTCTTTTGTATTACACTTTGCTTGAGATGTTTTTTAGTGCTCAGAACTAATGAATATTTATTAAATCTGTAGTTTCATAACCTCATAAATCTCAGTTGTCCAGTGTAATTATTAACTAATACTATCAAAATAAATAGTAATAAATTAACAGCATAATTATAATAAACCAAATTTAAGCCTTGGACTAAAGTAATTAGAGTATTAGAGTATATAAATAAACATTTTTAAATTTCCCAAATTTATGGTAATAAAACAAAGTATAATTTATTATTGTTATTTAGATGAGCAGTTCATTTGAATAATAAAAATAAATCCTGAATATGTAATAATTCATCATATTGTCAGAATTTCGTTTCTGCAAATTTTAATGTAAACGCCTTTTATGGGAAACAATGAATAAACTTTTAAGATGGTCTTATTTATGACCCAAAATTGCGACCTAGAAACTAAGCTCTTTTATTCACAAGGCGGTTTCGGGTTTTCAAATTTCCCGGAATTTAATCCCTTAAAGTTTCATAACAATAACCAAACCCGAAAGGTTATATTGCGCCTGAGAGATGTTTCATTTTTTCAATTTGAAAAGATTGTTTGGTTTCCTTCCTCCGCAAAGTTGAGCCACTTAATTATAACCGGAAAATTGGATAAATCATAACAACTTTTTGTTATACATACTTATCGGGTTGATTATTATAGATCAAAGAAAGACTTAAAAGGTATAACCGAGCCCAGCATTACCGGCTAAACAAATGTGGTTTTAACAAGATGGGGCTTCTCCACATTTTGGACGGGTGGTGCAGCAATATTTCGAGGAAACTTTTCCTGCTAAATGAGTTGGACGAAGGAGTGTCATTGAATTGACGGTTTGGTCTTCCGATATGACCTCTCGTGACTTTGTCTTGTGGGTTAGAAAATAGGCCACAAATTATCGCACAGTTTCAGAAAAGAATTGTTCAACAAATTAATTGCTGTCAAGAGGGACACGGTGGACACTAAAAGCAACTTATAAAATAGCATTTCAAATTTTTGTTAACTAAAACTTATTTTTACTCCTTTCTAATTTATTATCAATTGATATTCAGATTGCGATATCTCGGAAACTGTTAAGTTAGGGCCTGTGACAAATACCACCCTGACTATATGACCAGTCTGACCCTGAATAGGAATGTAGTGAAAGTTTGCCTTTGAGAACTTTTCGAATTGTGATCATAATGCAAATGACGTCTCTATATTGCTGGGTATAGTATCAGATTTATGCCTGTTGTGTTTTTATTATAAATATTTACAAAAATTAAATATTATAGTATTATTTATACACAAAATATATTTCGTATCAGACTACAGGTACTTCGAAAAATTTATTGGAAAAACTGGAAAAAGACAATTAATTTGAAAAAGTTATTTTAAATAGTTTTATTAGTTCTATTTTCAATAAAAGTATAAAGCCCCATTTTAAGAAGAATAGAAAAATATTACAAAAAATATATCCTAACTTTTAATAAAAGAAAAATCGCCTTGTATCATAATGTGATGTCATATGCTAAGAACTATTTATTTTAAGTAATACACTGGGAAACAGCAAAAATGTTTCCGAGACCAAAATAGCTAAATCTTACTGATTTTATTGTGTCAACCCATAAACAATCTGTCTTGCATAAGTCTTATTTGGCTTCGGTTTTATAGATCCATGCTAGTTATGATAATTACCTGTCTGCCCGTAATGTATGGAAAAATTCGACTTATAAATGAGAAATACCTGGATTGATTATACCAGATATACTTTATAAGAGGTTTAAATATAAATCCTTAATTGTTAATTAGTTATATTTGAACCACCAATTGATCGAGAGCTTTTCGTATTTGAGAAAGTTGAGAGTTTTGAGCAACATATCGCGAGTTTGTGTAAATAAGCCTAATCATTTTTGTTATATATGTGGTAAATTACTTTTGTAAAACAAAAACGTTCTCTTAGTCCTTTAATAAAAATGACTTACCACTTGTATTTTAGCCGCAAAGCTGGAGACCAAGGTAAAAATTGAGCTTCCCATATCCGCTACTACAATTATGCGTTCAACATTTGAGGCTAGCTAAGTGAAAAAAAGCGTAAGATTCCCTTCGCTGTTTCTATGATCTGGCGAGAACCGAAAGACCGCCTTACTCACTGGTATTTTTGTTTGACACCTCCCATCAAAAAAGGCTTTTAGGAGAAAAAAGGTCTGTGATACAGTATCCAAATTTACAATCCATCATAAGCCCGGTGTTTTATAGTGACGAGTTGTCTGTACCTAATCCACCACAGAAATATACCCTTGATTCTGATGGTGATCCAACGGATTCAATCGGTAGTGGACCGGTAAATTTCGCTGACTCATCAATCTCGTACGTCTCCGATTTTGTCTGTGAACTTCCTAGTGAAAACCTTTACAAAATAAGTCAAAGTGAATTAAGTAACCTTATAAGGGATTTGGAATTGCCCAAGAAAAAAGCAGAACTATTGACATCTCGATTACAATGGAATTTACTTCAGGAAGAAATAAAAGTTGAAAAGAAGTTATCAGGGAAAAACGAACTGTATGATGTTATCCGACTACTGTTGGACGAGAGATGGCACAGAGGCTGCTTTTTAAAGGCAGCCTAACAAGCTCAAAATCAGTACAGTTGATTCAATGATAAAATGTGCTATTTAATTGCTTTTTTTGAACCAACAATATATTGTTAGCTGTATATTGTTCATTGTATATGCTTATAAATTAATTTTTTTTTTGCGAGCCAACTAAAATCTTATCGTTATTTTTTTATTACTTTGGTATAGTCAGGGATTATACCACAGCAAAAGCTTCCTTATATAATTTTCCTTCCTTCCTATAATCAGCTGAGAACCATTTCTGGAATTCTGACAGGACACGTGGCTGTCAAGAACCATCTTCACAGAATGCAACTGTACAATGGAGACCTTGACTGCAGATTATGCGGACAAGCCAGGGAAACGTACAGCACATAGTTTGACATTGCGAGTCACTGGATCGGAAGAGGCAACTAATACTCGGGCAACCAAAACTGGAACCAGAGGACATCCTTACCCTCCTACCTAGTTGACCTACACAAACTAGTGCAAGGAACTAAGATCACGGAGTGGGTGTAACAACCAAACAGGGTGAGCACAATGTGCCAAACCTGGCCTAAATGCATCCGGCGCATAGACGGGCCCTCGGGAAAAAAATATTTGAATCCAAAAAATATTGTTTTGTTTAGGAAACAAAAAAAAAGTTGAAACTTGTTTCCCAGTGATATTTTATAAATTGCGTAGTTCTTCCTAAAAAATAGAATAACTTTTTAAACTTCAATATCGTTTTCTGATTTTGAAAACATTTTTGTGTGTTATCATTAAACATACTTTCTGTACAATTACCGTACTTTTTAAAAAAATTTCCTAGAAACGCCATAACAAACAAAAATTTGAGACACGTGGAAAAGTTTCATCACCTTTAAAATAAATGTTAGCTCTCAAAATTGTCTTATCTACAATTTTAAGCCTTTGATAAAGTAAGTTTAACGTTTCGAAAATTATAAAGCATACTGAATAATTATAACTCAGAGTTACGATGTACAAAATCAGTTATTAAACAAAAGGTGGTTATGGGTCCCACGAAGTGCCGGAATTCGTAATTCTCTTAAGTTTCGAAACAATAAACCAAGAAGAAAGGTTAACTTTTACATAAGAAACTTTGTCTTTTCGTTGATTTAAAGGATTATTTCGGTAACTTTTCTGGCCTTCGTTAGCTCCTGGTTATTAAGAAGGTCCCAGAGTCAGTAATATTTTAACCATATCTTTAATTATTTACCACCCTACACTGTAAAATTATTTTGCGTAAATTTACTTGCTTTATAGTAGTTTATTTTTCATTTTGAAGTTTCAAGTAACATTACTAGTACTTACTATTATACGATTAAAACTAATGGTAAAAGCTTGATCAATTTATTTATAAATGTACATGCTTTTAAATGTAATATTTAGTTGACAATTACGTAGTCATATCTTTAGATTCATGTACATTTACATCCATGTTAAGGTATATGCAGGGAATTTTTGGCAAAACCTAAAAAAAGTTATTATATTTTTTTGAACCTTTTTCTGTTATTTCACGGGAAAGTTCAAACCGCGGGATTCCCTTTACAATTTTGGAAAAATGTATTTTTGTTACGGATAATAATAAACATAAATTAAAACATTTTAGATTGATCTATGTATATAGGGTGCTACAAATTCGTGTGGTTACAAGGAGATCTTGAAAACGGTAAGAGATACGAAGATGGTTAAATTGAGGCAAAGTTGCGTGTTTTGGGGCTTCATAATTCGGTGAAAAGAGATATCCGAAAAAAAAACGAAATTTTTAATTTTGGGTGTTAATTTTTTCGCCTTTATTTTTAGCAACAAAACATTTTTTCATAGCCGTTTTTTATGTTCTACAAGATGGGGGTACTAGTTTTCAAATTCAACGTTTCGTTCTTTAAATACCAACCTCGATTCAATTTTTTTTTTAAATACAGACTTGGAATTTTAAATACAGTTTTAGGGACTTCTAAGCTGTAGAAATTTAATACAATTTAAAGATTTTTGAAATTTTTATGTTGTGTCATCTAACAACACATTTTTTCCGTTGCCGATTGTTTTGGTTTTGACTTGTTTCCTTTTGATAATTGAAAAATAGGTCTAATTTCGAAATCTAAGGACTTTTCAAGATTGAAAAACTTAAAATTAAACGAAACAACAAACTTAAATATTAAAGTGTCTTCCACAAACCAGGGAACAAGTTATATCAAAAAATTTAAGAAAAATATAGGTATATGAAAATACGAGTGGATCTGTGGCTGTAAGACAAAAAGTAGTATATTTTATTTTGTGTGTATACTTTTGGTGGTGAAGCATACATTGGACAATTGTTAATGATTTTTTGTGCATCTCGCTGAAAAGACCAGACTGCATGGAAATTCCAAACAGCTCCAAAGTTAAAAATAGGTAATTTGAATGTTAGTCTAGTTATGTTAGAGTGATGTGCTTATGATTGTTTTTAAAATAATTTTATTTTTTTTAACTGTTCATACTAATATCAGGTCTTATTATGCCAGTTTCGGGCGAAACATGTAACAAAAATAAAAAGAAAAATATTTGAGGCGAACACTATACATAAAAGCGCGTTTTTACTGCTTTCGTCTATTTCAGAAATATGTAGAGTAATAAAATGGGAAACTCGGTCCAGTTCGGATCAATCTCTGTGTCGGCCATAGGCGCACATAGAGGCGAAGAGGGATTTTTAAAAGACGGGTTTGCTAACCTTTCAGACGTTCAATACGGGAGATTACCACGAGGACATGAATTCGAATGTTTTTGAGGACTATTTTGGTGAAAGGATATCTTTTAGCTGATTCAGTAGTAGTTTTGGATAACGCAAGCTATCATTCACGACGCACAGAGAAGACTCTCTTATCTTGAAGAAAACAAGAAATTATCGACTGGTTAACCAACAAAAATATTGGAATAAAGTACTTATAGTATATTTCAGAAAGGTGTAGAGTAATAAAATGGGAAATTCTGTCCAGTTCGGCTCAATTTAGATGTCGGCCACAGGCGTCGGTAAATTTTGAGCATTACATTATTTATGATATCTAACCAAAGAAAAAAAAAGATAATTTGATAAAGAAAGAACTATTAGCTATAGCAAATTTACACAAACATCGTTTTATGAAATATGCCGTGGAAGATATAGCTGAAACCCATAGTGTAACTGTGCTACGCACACATCATTGCGAACTAAATCCTATAGAACTTTTATGGGCGCAAGTGAAAGGATTTGTAGCAAGACACAACACGACATTCAAAATGGAAAACGTTAAGCTACTGTTTCATTAAGCCATTAAGGAAGTGACACCAGATAACTGGCAAAAAGCAGTCAATCCTGTCATTAGAGAAGAAGAAAAAATTTGAGATCTTGACCACCTGATCGATCGGACCGTCGACCCGTTAATTATAACGTCAAGAGGAGATGACAGTTCCTCAGATGACGAAGTATATTATGAGTTCTTTGGCATACCTAATGAGCTTTTATTACTCTATAATACCTTTCTGTATAATTCATTTTTGTTATTACTCTATTTTTATTTTGTTCGAATAATATTTCCCGATTTGTAGAAATTTAGTAACGGTGAGTAGCAATCAAACGGGTTTATTTTACTTGCAGTGATGAGCCTGTAAAGTGCATAAAATTTCTGATTTGAACCGTCCTCGTTTAACTTTTCCCTTAGCATAATATGGGCAAATAATGGATTTTAGAAAATCCCTAACAACTCGCTATAGCGGAAATAGGCACGTCCGCCCTAACTGAAAACTAAAACATTTCGTATGCGGGCATCGTTCAAGTTGCCAAGGCACGATTTCACGTTCAAAACTTTGAACGTTTTTAACTCAAAGTTAAATGTTCTGAGGTAAAAACTTAAAGGAGCGAAACAATCTAAAATTGTTTATGATCGCTTCGTTACGTCCTGGTTTCATGTGGAGAATCTTTCCAGTGATGACGTCTGACTTTCTTTGTACTTGTTCTAAGAACGAAAAGTAAAACAATTGAACTGTGAAACTTAGACATGATGGGTTCCAATCCCATTAAAGTTTTTACGTCGACTTCGATTTTATCATTAAAAGAATATGAATTATTAATACCATAACTAAAATATTGGTATATGTTTAAAATAAACTAACATATTTTTGATGGTTTGGCCACACGCAACATCTTGCTGGTGGTTTTCACCAAATACTGTTTAATCGGGTTAGAGTAATTTCTTTCTTTCATTGGGTTCTAGCTTTACAAATATGGCAGAACCAGTCTAATGATGGATTTGATGAGATGAAAGGAAAATATTTATTGGTTAAAATGTATTTGAAAGGAAAACACAACGAAAAACATCATAAATGCTTAATTTGTTTCAAAGTTACAGTCAAAGTCAAAAGATGCTTTAATGTCAGAAATAATAATTACTTAGGTATTACAAGTTTTATATCCGATTTCTCCCAAATGGAAACAAAAAATATTTTGATTTCTCATTTATATAATTTCTAAAATACTTGACTATGTCAAGACCGTCACAGCTGTCACACATATGTGCAAAGTTCTCTGTGTGTGTTTGTTCTCTCCAACAGGAATAAAATTTATATTGTATTTTTTATTTCCAACAACCTGTTTATTATTGCTATTGCTGTCTCGGCATTAAGGGTATAAATTATTTGCGCTTTGTTTTTAACATAGCCTTCTCGATGTAAGAAGAGAGAGTGAGACTGCATCTCGGTACGGGGGCGTCTTTGAGGGATTAATTGAACGGAGACCTCCATGTCAGTGGCCAGAACTAAATATTTTAAGGTTAGCTTTATTTCTCAAGTCATGACAAGAATTCAAGGCGTTGACATATTAACTGTATTTTTAGGTTAGTTTTGCTTGTCAATTCATAAGACGATATTAGGGAATCCAAACCACGGCATTTAATAGGGCGGTTGGCTGGTAAAAAGCATTGTGCCACCCGTTAAATGTCATCAGTAATATTATTTATATAGTCACGTGCACCAATTACAACGCAGTATTTGCCAGCCAGCCGCCATTTGGACACATCGTTGGATTGCCTAATAGGTTTTTTTATTTAAAAATGTGTAGCAGCAGGCCACGACTATGTCATCTACGTGGTAAACGTCAATATTTCCCCAACTCTTCTTCAATGAACTGGCCTGTTTATTTCTAACTAACTCTCCTTAAATTCTAGAAGGTCATGGTTTTTATTAATGTATCAATGAGGTTTTTACCGGTAAAATGGAAAAAATTCGAAATAAAGCCTCACTTACCAAGGACTCTCTTCTGTCAACAAGACAATTGTATGAAAGAGATTTATAATTTTTATCGAAAATGGTGGGATTATAAATTTACGGGGAGGAATACATATAAACAAATTTCCCAGTATTATTCCCATTCTTAAGAGAAAATCTGAAGTATATCGTCCAAAAAGTCCTTGGTTCTCTTCAAAGAACAAATGAAAAGAGAAGATCCAATCTATATCAAAGAAATGTCAAAAATGGTAATTTTATTATGTGGGATTGACAGAAGTTTGAGTTAATAGTATATTAAAACATAAGTTTTATAAGACAAATTTTAGAGCACGCGTTGGTTAATTAGACGAGTGATCTAAAATTTGTCTTATGTAACGAATATTTTATAATACTTTTTCTACTTGGGTCATTTTTAAAGAAATTCAAATAAAAATGTAGTTAATAATTTCCAGTCAAAATTTTTATTTTTTTTGAGGTTGGCAACACTAACAGAAACAGAAAGTTGGTGTGGTCACAGAAGAGAAAAGGGATTAGCATGGTGCACAAAACACGGACTTTTAGTATGGTGTGCCATGAATTTCAAAACGGTATTGTGTTGTTACCAACAGGAAGAAAATAAAAAATGCGTGTTTAAAATGAATAAAATAATTGCTTATGCAACCCAATGAAAACCCATAATGAAGACTTTATGGTTCCCAAATAGAAAAAAGTGATTTACCTGGTCATAACTTAATATAATGTAACATAACAACAAGTCATGACTAGGCTGATTACTCTAAAATTAAACTTTACTGTCAATCTCACATTATAAATCGATCATCTCTGACATTTCTATCATTAAATTATTATTAAAAGTTAAAACTAGGTTTAAACATAGGTTTAAGAGGACTTTATAAGTTAGTGTCATAGCTAGGTACTCTACGCCACTTGTATTTCTGGTTTATTACTGATGATAACCTTTACTAAGGTCAAAACATTTGATTTTTTTTCTCTCTTACCTTAATGTAGAGAACCCCACTCAATTTTATTATTAAAAATTTGTGGTTTAGACAGACTTTTGTTTCTACCATCCATATATTTATGATTAAAATTTTACACTCGTTAGTGTACTTTAATGTAAAATTAATTATCAAAATTTAGAGTGTCAGATACTTTATTAATTATCTTAAAGAAATGTTTATAGTAATACTGTCATCACATTTTGATACAACCTTATTGTTTTAGATTAAGATGTATAAACTTTGTTAACCTCTTACATTGCATTGTATCTGTTGAACAGTTGGAGTGATCCGGACTGAGCATTTAATAATTCAATCTTTTCCAATCTCATCATACTACCATATTTCCCTAAAGTTCAGGTCTCAGCCTACATTCCATCAAAAACCTTTTTTCTCTGTGATTTCTCTTGAGGTCTTATGAACGAACCTCTCGCTGAACTCGTTCCTTGTTCTATGCAGAAAACGTCAACTGTCTTTCATTTTGAATTTATGGGCTTCGAAATTTCCATTTTTTAGAAATTACTATAAATTATCAAAATGTTAAAGAAAATTATTTTTAACTTTTACTAATCCTACTATTACCTACTACTTTTAACAACAAACAAAAGGTAAGTTTCTTACACTTATCTTTTTAATTTCTAAAACTCAACAATATTTTTTTTCAGGTTTGTCCCTTTTATAAGAAGGACAAAACTTTACTTTTCCTAACTAAATCCTTTTACTTAATTTAGAAGACTGCTTCCTCTGGTGGATTCTTCAATTAATATGCCTACTCCATAACAGTTTAAATACTTCTGCTAATTGCTTTTCGACATTTAATTTATTCATTTCCCAACGACTTAAACTCTCAACCTTGTACCAGCGTGTACTTTCATAGTTTTCTTCACTAGATCTGAACTGTGGTGATATTCCTCCACTGTTAAATCTCTGAACGCATTTCAACTACGCCATGAACCTAAAGAGCAGTTACGACATTGTCCACCTCTTTTCCTTTCTTAAAGTTCTAAAAGTAATTCTCCTGAAGATGAATGCTTATGCGTTCGAAACATGTCGAGACTCTAACTTTTGAATAATTTTCTGAATATATTAGTGAAGGAAGACTTATAGATTCTTTTTTCTCTCCTTTAGTAATTATTTTTAGGATTTTGATTGGTTTATATTTTTTCTTTGAGTTTTTTTTCTGCATAAAAATTATTCCCCCACACTTACATACATACCACCTTGCATCTTCATTGCATTCGTAAAAAAAACTCGATAATTGGCTTAGTTTTTTTATAATTAGTGTCAAAAAGAACGGCAATTTAACACAGCAAATTTTAGCATAGTCCGATCCACTTAAATCCGGCCATAATGCTTACTTTTTGTAATATCATTAGGCACGTACAATACATAACATGAAGTTTTATTAATTAATTCTGCAGATTAATTTGCATATATTATGATGAATTCTATTTTATTAGCTTAAATTAATTATTTTCATATAGCATAATAATAAATTAATATAACGTCAACATTTTATTTTATTTTATTATAATTCATTATGTATCATATTTATAAATTAATATGTCTAATCTGTTTACATCTAGATAACAAAAACTGAATCTACATTAATATGAATATGAAATTTTGAATATACTAACAAGGATAAAATTGGCACTAATAATAAAAGTTATTTTACTATTAGTTAATGTACTATGACATACGAGAATGGTTCAAAATAATAGAGCGCTAATAGAGGAAGCAAAAAATAATTTCCTACAAAGCCAGTTTTTAAAATCTTTATTACATATTTATGAGAAAAAAAATTACATAAAATACCAATACGCTCTATAATACAACACATAAACACACTCATCCACTAAAATTATGCTTCTACCAGTGAATGGCACAGGCGCGTATTGGTCAATCAGTGCGCTTCTACCTGAATGGTGTATGGAGTTTTCTATTTTTAAGCCGTTCTTTTCTATTAAAGATACCCAAACAAAGATAACATTATTATTATTATTGGTTTGCACGACTGGTAAATAGTTAATAGTTGTGTTTAAACTTTATACTTAGGCGGTGCCTTTTTAATGTATTTAGAGAAGTTTTGCTACACTATAGAAAGATATTTATATTAGACATATTTAGAATGTTAGTATTGAATATGATAAATTTGATTATAGTGAAAAGGCTCACTGTAAATGCAAGCATTTAATGTCATATTTTTTTAACTATTAACATATTTCTCGGACGCCTCAAAATTACTCTACAATTCTGTGCCGTATCTAGTGATTAAAGTAGGGATAGATGGAGAGTTCTGCATTAGATTCCGGAGGTCCTTATGCGCCGGCAGTAGCTAAAACAGAGTTGTTTAAGCTGTTTTAAACAGAGCCGTTTTAACTGTTTTAAACAGAGCTGTTTTATAAGCTAACAGTTATAACGGCTCTGTTTATAACAGTTTAAACAAAAGACGTTTATTATTATTATTATTATCATACTAAACAACATAAAATAGTTTTTATTAACTGACATCCCCTTAAACAATGGATCAACTATATGGGTGTGCCATATTAAAGACCTTTTTGAAATCATCTATTATAGTGTCCTTAAATAGCTAAAATATATTACGCTACTGATTCTGTAAAGAGCCACATTTCACGCAAGAGAGTTTACTCACAAAGTTATGCAGTCTACCTAGAAACCATCTTTATGTGTGACCGTCTAGTGTTAAACATGTTCTAAATTAAGCGTCATCAAAGTGAAATAATTTAATGTTGTATTTGAATAAGGTGCTTTGTCATGGCAAAGCATGCAACTTGTAACATAATTAGCTGAATTAAGCTCGCTTGTCTAGTTCATGCCATCCCTTAAACTTTGAGAACAGTGATGGCACGTCTTAAGGTGGTTAACATTTATTTATTAATGCTGTTATTGCTAAAGATACATTTTAACATAGGACTTATTTGTACCACAGCAAATCATCATCCAATTAGTTTATATCTGGTAGTAATATCAAAACGAGTTGTTTTTAAATTAATACAAGTTACTTAATTTCTACTTTTAGTAGCAATTTTGAGAAAAGTGCAAAAAATTGTTACTATAGCGTTAGTGCCGAGTTCCGTCCAATGTGGTGATTATTGGACAATTATATTATATAGTGTTTTCGGTTTAGCACTCTAAGAGTACTCTTGGTGCGATTTGTGACGTTATGGATCCTCTCGAGATTTTCTGTCACCCCAATTGCGGTTGCCCCCGGACGGTATGTAAAAAGAATGTAAGATTGCGTTTGAAAATTTGTCAAATGGTAAAATAATCGCCGAGATCCGCTACTCAACATGCTGGGTCGCCACGCTACTCTAGTCTCTTGAGCGACTCAAATAATAAATTTGGAGCAAATTTTGAAGCCGAAATTCATGAATGTGCGGTCTTTAGCTCGCGACTGCGTGATTATATTGTAGTACACCATTCTGAATCCATGCAGGCCAGTGGTGAACATATCGGAGTGTTCTTTATACCTTATTTTTTGTATTTTCTCACCCTTTTGTGTCGATAAAGTTACCGTGTGTATAACACTAGTATCGGCCATGTTAGGATGAGTGGCAACTAGGGTAATCTAGTCGCCCAGTCTCCTATAGTCTCCCCGCTTCTACAGTTTCTTTTAAGTTTTCCTATGTGAGGACGGCTTTGATTTGTTATTATTCTGTGCGATTTGATTGATTTTTTAAGTGTTTGTTTGGTAAAAACTATGCGTTTCCGGATAAGTAGTTTTCGAGGTTAATTCATTTTATATTCTTTTACATCTTCGGATATATTCGTTTTTCTAAGGCATTAATAGCAGTCCATTTCAAATTTCACACTATGATACTTTTCCTAATGTAAAGATTGAAGATGTTTTATAGAGTCGTAATGTTGACACTTGGTTAAAAATTTATGCTAGTTTCAATTATATAGGTTTAAATTATATCATCTGTCCTGCAAAACATAAAAATATAAATATTACGGCTATTCATGTTAATTTCCCATTAAAATTATATACGATGCCCCGATATTTTCTTAAAAATTTCCATTGACGCCGCGTCGCTTAATTCTCATAAAATTTGTTTTTATAAAATTTTGTATACAAAAAAAGGCATTTTATTGCAATTGCCAGACAATATAATACGCGCGATGTGGTGGAAATGCACTATTTATTCGTGATGACTCATCGACTACTGTTTGCTCCTAAAGAAGTTTCGTAAACTACAGGTCCTAAACCTCTGTTACCCAAATCTTTTTGTTCATATATTCACTAAACATTTTAGTAATTGTCCATAATTCCTTATAGGTTTCGTTAATATCGATATTAACTAAAGATTTTACTAATTAATTAATTAATTATAATTCCTAGAATGCTTAGTTCTTATGTATACACTCACTCTAAAAAATGAGTTGATCGCTAAAGCTATTTTATTTTGCTAGGTAGATTTTAATATACCTAACAAAAATCTTTAGTTTTCTAAACGAATTTTAGATATTACTTGGTTGGTTTAAACAAATTTTTTTAGTTTTGGAAACTAAATAGTGTTCTTAACTGTGTAATAGTATCGGCAACCAAGTCGGCATGTTGCAAACAACAGATTAGCTTACCTAGTTCTCAAGTTAAAATATGTGCTGCAGGTAGTTGCATAGTAACTTTTCTTGTCACGGAAACTGAGATTCTGGTAAGGTATACTAGGCCAGTTTTAAGAATATAATAATATAATAGTGACAGTTTGCCAACCAACAAAATCCCTCTATACGCTATTTCAAACGTGATTTCCTCAGAATCCACACAAACAAATTTGTAAAAACCTGTATTATCTTCAGCGGCAAATATAATTATTTTCAGCCAGTAGCGGCGCCAGGATTTGTGGTGTGAGTGGGCACAAGTGGGCCTGATGATTTTTGAGTAGACACTACCCAAATCAAAAATGACTTCTACAAAAAAAAAATTCTTCAAAATTACATACGATACCACTCCTTTCTCATCAAAACTTTAATAGCCATCCAATCAATCCTTCGCCCCCCCCACCCCGGAAATTACATTACAAAACCGAATCAATCAATTTTGGGTGGGCATTAGGGTGGTTACTGATGTTACTAGGGTGGGCCAGTGGCCACCCTGGCCCCACTGGCGCTGCCGCTATTTCCAGCGAATTGAGGAATGAGGTTTCAGGTATCAGCCAGTGCGGAAATTTAAGCGGCTGAAAAATTAAAAATTTTCAATATTATTGGTAACGTAAAGGCTTAGTAGTTTTTTAAAGTGTAGAAAAGAAAAGAAAGAGTATGAACCCAAATTTAAAATAATGTTCTTATATATGTTAATATTGTTAGCTCTTGCTACTGTTTTTCTATCTATAGTAGATGTAAATAATTTTTCGTAGAATATTCATTTCTGTCTTTGATTGAATTTAAAAATCAAAGCTGTCCGCTACTTCACAAGCGATAGATGCGTTTACTAAATACTGACTATTCAATACCGAAAGTTTAAATCCTTTAAAATAATTCGTTCTTGCATTCATTTGTCAATAGATTCTCGAATATCATTATCAAAGGTTCTAACCAGACTTTAAGTAAGTTTCATAAGATGCAGTACGCTTGTGACTAAACTTATTAATATTCCTAAACTATACAACTGGAACGGCTTTCGAACGGTTAACCGCAATTATGCACATTGGTTTTGAGCAAAAGTACTTACAGCAAAGACGGATGGAGCGATGAGCGTAAATAGTTTGAAAGTTACATTAAATTTGGCATCCTAAAGGATGGATGATGCAGCGATAAGGACAAGATTTATGAATAAAGTTTACCGTCAATTTTCGTAAATGGCCGTTTGGAGAATACTATTTTGGTGTTTTGTTTTGTTGGAGAGGAACGTTATTTGAAATAAGTTATTTTTATTTTCTCGCAATCTTATTCAAAACATTGAAGAATATTTTTAAAGTAATTTAGTCCTTTATATAAAGTGTATAGAAGATCATATAAATTATAGAAGAAATAGTCCATACTTAGAAAGGATTGGATCTTTAGAGTGACAGAAATTAAAAATTAAAGTCTTCCTCCACTGTTATATTAAAGAAATATTTTTGCTTCAAATTGAAAATTCTCTACATGTTTTGAATGCAGAATACAAATACTTTAAAAAAAAATTTATTCATAAATTTAGTAAAATACACTTTTAATCACAATGGAAAAATAATTCTTGGAAGTAAATTCTGAATTTTAGTTCCACTATGAGACAGAGAGAAGAGTTTTGCCTAAACCACATAGAAGTATGGGTTTGTGTGCTAGTACCTCTCCCCGTGCTCGTGATGGCATAGTGATTAATATAATAACGAGAGACTCGCGGGATATATATATAATATGACATCGTTAAATAGTATTATTAATATCATAAAAATAAGTAGAAAATAAAGAATAAAACCAAAAAATACAACGAAGGGCAGGCTAAACATAAAAAGCAAAGATTTGTTAGTTATTAACACATTTTGACCACAATGTGACCAATACATGCAAGAAAGCAAAAAAATTGAGTAAAGGCAGCAGAGGTAGAATAATTTTAGGCGACAAAAAGGAGAAAACTACCTCTTATTATTATCATCTTTTTTTTAACCAAAAAAGATACTTAAAGACGTAAGGATTATCAAGGATGAAGTTTTTTGAGAGCTTTTTAATTAGGTTTTTATTTTGTGTAGAACCGCGAATATTTAAAGGCAGCAGGTTAAAACATTTAGGACCATAGTATAATGTATGTAGTATGTATGTAGTTGGGTTATTTAACCTGTAGGGTAGGTAATGTAAATAAATAAATAATATCGATCTTTGAGAAATTGAACTCTGAAAAGAAGGAACAATTACTAACAGTCGTTTTTATTAGATCTAGTTTGGTAGGTGTGAAAGATATTTGAAAAAATGTTTTTATTTTCTGTATATAATTAAGATTCCAGAATATGTATAAGTTCCTTATATTTAAGATCTTGTAATCGTTATATAATAAAGAAGTTGGGTACATGCGTTCTTTATTTAAAACAATTTTAAGGACGGTGTTCTGGCAAGTAGAAAGGATTTTTAATGAATTATCATACAGGCACCTCCAACTAAGACACTATACAGTATCTTAAGTTAGACTCCACCAAAGTACCATACAAAGTAAGCCAAAAGCTCTTTACCTAAAATATTTCTTAGTTGATTAAATGTGTAGTAAGTTTTTCTTACCTTACTTACGAAATAACTTGCATATTCGTTTCATTTTAAATGGCAATAGATAATTACTACTAAATATTTTGTTTTATTTTTTCTACTTATTGAACTACACAAGCATGCATTGCTTCTATTACAATCGGGAGTGTGCATCTTTAAAAAAGATTGTGCCGGTTGATCAACACTAGTTGCGGGGAATGTCATAAAAATAGTTTTTGAAGAATTTAAAATGAATAATCCAGCACAAAGCCACCCATAGACAACACAAGAAGCATTCATCTTCGGGAGAACAAATGAGAAAAGAAGAAAATGATAGATATCATCTTAACGAAGCATTAATATTGTAAAATTAGATGAAAAAAAAGTTTCCATTAGTAGAACGGCAAGAAAATTAATACGCATGTTACACTGCAAAAATAAACTAATTAATCATTTCGCTTTTCGCTGACATATTTTTGTGTTTCTATTGAGGCAACAAACTTTATCATCTTTCCTGGCTGTAAATTGATACAATAAAATTATAAAATACTGAACATGCTTCAAACAAGGTTAAGCTGAAATTAAAACAAGACAACTTGTTCATTTAGATAGGATAAATAGTACAAATAGTTATTAGCCTCCTTGACTTAATATCGTAAAGGTCGCTATTTCATTATTATTTTATATTTACTATTTTTTTCACTATCCATCAGAAACAAATTACCGCACTTTAGATAATCTCACCTTGAAAATAAAATTATACAAGTTTCTACCTTACTTCGTAACAAGTAGACCACTATCATGCATTCCAATTGTCAAACGGTTTGTCATTATCTCACGCAACTGACAACATTTTCAGCACATTTTCATTTAAATTTGTAGTGAATAACAAAATAAAACTTAATCATGGCTGATGATGGCGCAGAAGTTCCTGAAGAACAACCAGAAGAAGGTCAGCAAACGGAAGAAAAAACACCAACCGCAGAAAAAGGTACTGCTTTTACAATTAGTAAAGTCCATGTTCGACCAGGAAAACCGTTTTCCATTGATTCAACAGAAACTAATAACTGGGCTAACTGCTTAACAACACTACCAACTATTTCTGAAAAATCAGGGCAGTATACTCCCATGCCTTATACCTTTAGACTACCACCTGCTCCAAAACCGACACATATCAACAATGTTGTTGCTAGAAGTCCGCCATTTCATTTATTGCTAGATCACACAATAGCTGTAATTTGGATGATATTTTCGTCCCAAGAGTATGATTCTCCATTGGGAATTGCTCAACTTCAGTGGGCTTTGGCTTTCTTAAAAACAATTTACCTACGAAGTGGCGAAAGACCAAAGGATGTGGAAATTTGTATAGAGAACATTGAAGACCTATTAATAGAAGAGTATGCCAGTCTTTCTCATGAAATGGACAAAATGAACAAGATTGATGAAAGCGAACACTTTGCTGATGGAGCATTCGGCTCAAAAACAGTTGTTACAAAGAAGTTTCCATTTTCAAAAACATATGCTGATATAGTTTCCAAACTCGGCGAAACTCGTGTGTCGGATGTACCTTCTATCACCTCTGCCCAGGCCCAAGAAGAACTAGATACCATTAAGAAAACAGCTGGTGTCCAGTCTATTGAAAAAATGGATTCTGTTTCTAAGGATAAGGCCGTAAATATTCTTAAGCTATGGTATGCCGAACAAACTGGTAAAATTAAGGAAGAAATGAAGAAACTCAAGTTAATACAAGATCAAATAGAAAACGTGAATGACGGAACTTTCCAATATTTAGATGCTGAACAAATGGAACTTTTGTTTTTAGGCGACGACTGAAGTAAATTTTCTAATACTCGCAATTTGTTTTGTTTATGTATTTTTTAAATATAACTAAAACAAAAACAAGAATAATTAGAAAACGACCTTTATTTAAGAACAGTTTTTCTTGGTTGACAACAAAATTACTTAACCTAGTGGCATTTTTAAATAAAAACGACAAATTTTTGACACATTGCCTGTTGATAAGTGAAATGTATAATACATCGTTATTCCAAGCAGTTATAATGTTCCTTCGTACAGTCGTAAATATCAGGATGTATAAATTATAAATAGTAATTATCTGGCAGGACAACTGACTGAATTTAAACCAAATTAATATTTTAAAAATAGTTATCCTTTTTTCCATAGCTAGAACCAAATAAACTGCTGGACAATGCAAGACAAATTTCGCCTAAATTTAACAGTTAATATTTTCTGAACCAGATATGATATCGACCTATGGTTTTGAATGGTTGAGAGATTCATCCCTTGGGAAACAATTGTCAATGTTGGATTTCCTTTACCTGTCAGAAAATTTTATATACAGGGTGTTAAAGAAGACGATGATTCTTGCTCCAATTTTAATGGCGTGTAACTTTCACAATAATATTTTTAAATTTTATCACTTTACGTCAATTGAATCACTGGTTCATAGCAAAAAAAGTTATTTGTCAAGTTTTTGATATCTGCTATATTTTAAGAAATACCGATTTTTTTGGAAAACCTTGTTTTATTTCAACTTATTGGTAGCTACATCTCACTGTGCGTTGTATCGTGCAAACTTTGTGAGTAATTATTATACCTTATGAAAAGCTTGATTATGTTCAGTAACAATAGTTGTACCCAAATGTTATGATGTACAGTGGCGTACTTATAAACACCTATATGTCTATGGTTTATAAGTATTAGGGCTTACTAAAACAACCTATGTTCTTGTGTATGGTGGCAGTTTTCTTAAACTTCTTAAACTCTTATGCAGGGTTTCAGCTTCTATTTTCATAATATAATGGCGTGCATCCAGGCATGGTCAGCTGCACTTGATTTTTCGTTTTAGTGTATTATTTCTGTGTTATTTGATCCTTATTTTGAGTGATTTGGTATCGGCTTGCACAAAGAATTTTAATAATAATTAACTAACCACCAAGTTTGACTGCGACATATATGACATTGGCAGAAAAAATTTTCTCACAATAATACTAACCCGGTTACCTTAATTTTTAATTTACTAATCAGGCACCTTTGATTGTGAGTAAAAAATGCCTGTCAAGTTAATGCTGGTTTAAAATCTTTGTGCAACCCATTAGTGTCTCACTTATAAGATTAACATTCGCAGGGGATCAAGTAAGCACTGTTTTTCCTATCTTTTTGAATGATTGGTTTCGTCTTCGTGAGGTGACTTCTAAAAGTATCTCCTGATCTGATTATTATATTTATAAAACATATGCTATATTTATGCTATATCGTTGTCCTCAACGACCTGTATAATTAGACCCAGCATTTACTTGAGAACATAGGCAAATTATTTGGCTCAAACATAATTTGAGATATTGCCAAATTATCATAACATAACATTTCTTAATATATTTTTCTGTAAAGGTGTATTAAATTTCTAGTAAAATTGACACAATTTTTAAGTTATGTCAATTCTACTTTATCAATAGTAGATATACATTAAATTATTATATACAAAAATCAGTTGCATTGAAGATATATTTTTGTTTATCATTAACAAGAAAATCTTTGTTTCTAAAATAATTTATACAGTTTGGCAACACATTTTCCCGCCAAAATACATTTTCAATTGAAATTCCCCATAATCCTATTGGGCGCAGCAGTTTTAATTTCTGGAGGCCCAGTGGCGTTCTTTCGAAAAAATATTATTTAAAAATATATACAGGTCATTAAAGAACAATCTACTTTGATAAGAAAAGGAATTATATTTCATTAGCTATAGCGAGCAATTCAAGGTATTTGTTAACTAGTAGTAAATATTGATAAAAAATAAATTACAAATGAAAACGTATTTTAAAATAAAGAACCATTAACCACTTATACTTGATTTTATTACACAAGAAACAATTAAAACAAGTACAAATTTTAAAAAATTTAGAATTAATATTAACAAATTTTATTACCTACATAAATATTAAAACAAAATATTTAACTAAGCCTAAAATATGCTGCATTTTCTTTAAATTTATTAAAGATTTGTTCAAGTTGCAGAAATAGTTTTAGCATTTTTTGAGTATTTCTTGCTGCATTTCTCCCGCGATTTCTCCTTTTTCACTTCCTTAATATTTACAAATATTATATAGGTATTGTTCCCGGCAACAGTCTTCGTTAAACTGGTTGAAACATATATTAAGTTCTTATATAATTTTTAAATGTAAGCATTTCTTCTCTCAGGAATTTTGGGCCAACTAAAATTATATATTTTTAAATTTATAAGTTTATTTTTGTGTAGATAATTAAAGAAACAGTAAAACCACAGGTACATTAAATATTGAGCCAAACCCATATCTAATATTTTTTTACAATGGACATTTATTAATCTACTGATATGTCAGCTATGGCTCAGCAGAAAAAAATGTATAAAAACTCACCGATCCACGCCAATGAAAATTAAAAAATGTGTACTTAACCCGAAAATCACGATTCTGGCCTATTTTTGTCAAATTTTCCACAGGCGTCATACTGCTTCGGTGCTGTGTTATATTATTTATACGATAATAGTAATTTAAACTGGCAAAATTAGTAGAAATGCTTGATTGTTTGATGCTAGTAAATTATAGCTAAATATTATTTATTCCTATTAGGAAAATATAAAGTAAATGAAAATGGGCATTTTTTCTATAATTTGCCTTTGCTCTGACGACAAAATGCATAATATGGCAAGCCAGGAGGGAATTTTCCCTTTACCCCCCCCCCCCCCCCCCATTTATGTTTGAACCAAACAAGTTTGTTTATTTTCATATCCATTGGTTCAATTATTATCGAAGGTTGTCCTAATCTTTCCATTCTCTCAGATACTCCTTTGACATAAGGAATGTTGACTGTTGAGTGCAGCTACCCCTAACGGAATTATTGCCAAGTTGTGGAAGGCAGTGTTATCTCTAGCGAGGTCAAGTGCTTGACGCTTGGCAGGTTTTTTCTTTAATATATTTTATCCATCTAAATTTAATAAGGCCCAGTGCCATGTGCTGACTCAGCATATAATTCTTCTTAAAAATTTAACACTTGAGCAATTCTTCGACTTTCGAACAAAATGCAATAAGTTAAAAGTTCTTTTCCAGACCGAAGCCAATGCGAGCCGGTAGGAAAATTAAATGAAATTTCTGTAACTTTCGTATCTATAATTTGTGACCCGATGTAAGAAATCTAATCTAACCCAAAATCAATAGATCGAGAGTCGAGGTGGAATTTTATTTCTTATTCTATTCAAAAAAACAAAAAAGTTTTAGAGCGGAGAATTTTAGATGGCAATAGTAAAAAGTTTTATAGCAACTGTAGTTTCCTGCAAACCAAACAAAATGATTTAATATAATTTTAAGTTTATTTTCAATTTAAACTTGTAAATGAAGAAATATTTGTGAACTGTTGGAAAGTTTCCTGATGTACATCAATAAAATTAGTTAAATAACTTTGATTTTAAGTGATATTTGGTACAATATAACTTTGAACAAATTCTTGAACTTAGATTGTATTCAAACAAAAAGTTTTAATAAAAGTTAAATTCTTCTCGATAAAAAAAAAGTATTTTAGAAGCTTCAATCTATTAAAAAGGAGATTCTCAAGATTCTATCTTTTAGAAAATTCATCACGGCAGGTTAAAATATCTTATAAATATGACTCTACAGCAGTGGCGACTCGTGTCCTGTTAAATAGACAGGGCTGCAGAGTGTAGGTATCAACCATAAAAAATTAAAAATATAAAAACGACGCTTTTATATACAGGGTGCTACAAATTCGTGTGCGTACAAGGGGATCTCGAAAACGGTAAGAGATACGACGATGGTTAAATTGAGGCAAAGTTGCGTATTTTGGGCCTTAATAATTTAGTAAAAGAAAATTGTAAATATTCCGAATGCTTTCGGAGATATCTGAAAAAGCCGAAATTTATATTTTTCGTTTTGAATTTTTCGCACCTTTATTTTTGACTTGGGACGACAGTGCCATTATGAATTATCATTTGGATGTCATTATGACCTTCATAATAGCACTCAGTGCCATTATAAATTGGCCAACACTTAGCATACAATAGAAAATTAGACAGCAATAATGACGTTGTCAAAATCGAAATTGGAACAATCAAAAATGCGGTTATCGAGTAATATGGACACCTGAAAATTTTAAAAATTATGAAAACGTTATCTGATATCAATGAAATTTAGACGAATAAAATCTATTTGCACAGTCGTAGATTAAATTTTGAATGATACACGTTCGATATGAACTTTGTTAATGAAACTTGTGCAATTAAACCACTCGTGTGTGTTCATATCGAACTAGTATCATTAATAACTATTAAAAATCTCCAGTTTTCCATTAATTTCTAAACAATTATTACAATATTTAATGCATAAAATGTATAATATATAAAATAAACATCTCAAGTTACTTGCTTTTTTAACTGGTAAATCTTTCTTAAAAGGTAAAAATGAAGATGAGTACATAAAACCAAAGGTTATGTTGCTTGTTTTGGGTTACTGATGCCTACTTGTCTTTTCGAACATTCAGCCAGCTTGCTCTTGAACCTAGAGCTTAACGTGGGTTCTGAACCACGATCCTCAGTCGTGCGACACTCCCCCCTAAGTTTCTTGCCAATACATGATCTATCATTTGGGGAATGCGTACCTTCTTTCGCACCCCACGAGATTACCGGCGTGAATGGGGTGTGTTGGAAGATGATACATTGCTTTCTCTTCCCTGCAGTCTTAAACCTGCTAAATTTCGAACTTTCTTTAATATGCTTATGCCCACTCTGAGCCTCTGCCGTGATGTTTTAAGGTTATGTTTTATTGTTTTGCACAGAAAAAGGAGTTGTAATCCACCCTTCTCCAATTAAATCTATCGGCAAAAAAAATAAGCTTAACATTTTTTAAGGCCGGGTGAATGTTACACAACAAATCTTGTATAAAACAAAATATAATTTTTAGCAACAGCCACGCAACATTTCATTTTCTGTTGCTACATAAAGAGCGAGAATTTTATTATAAAATTCAAATCAAAACTCTAAAGCAAACAAACAGCGGGGTCTCACCTTGTGGCCCAGTAGGCGTTCTCGAGAAAGCGTGTTTTATATTAAAGAAAGTATAATACAGCCTGAACCCCAAGAAATTTAATAACTGTAACAACTTTAATTTATCTTGTCTCACGCTGGAGACTTAGAGAGAAAGAAAAGCAATTTATATGACGTAGTGGCAACTCAAAGACCTGTTCAGCTGGAGTTCTAGCTAGAAAATTGAGGTAAAGCGATAGAGCTTACAGCCGCTCTATGATTTACAGACGGAAGCTGACCTAAATTTTAGTAATATCCGTCGCAGCTATTATTGTTTGAAAGTAAAACTTTGTGTTATTAATTACTCTAAAAGTGTAAATATTTAATGATTATTGCAAGTACTAATTTGCTTGAAAAAATTATAGAAAATAATTTTAGAACCATTTGAAAGCCCCTTATAATATAAGGTCACACTGAGAAAAATGAATTATAACCATTATAAGAATTCTTATGGCCATTATAAGAATATTTAATACTATTTGGGACAGCAATACGAGCTAATACCAGTAATACACCAGATATGGCTAGGAACAGTGCATAAGGAAAACTAAAATATGTTATACTGTTTATATGACACGGATGGTAACCATGAAGGTTTGTTCCATACCGCCTATAAAACGTACTTCTATGGGTATACACATTAGTTAAAAACGATTATACTGTTTATATGACACGGATTATAACTGGTTATAAAGGTTTGTTCTATAGCGACTATAAAACGCTTTATAAACACAGTTGAAAAAGAGTATAATCCAGTTTTATAACCGGTATAAAATTGTTTAGCTGCCAAAACGTTTTTATACTGTTTGCCGATTCAAATTTTACGCTTGCGCATTCCCAATATTATTTTTTTATACATTTATCGATCACTTATCTCTTTACGCAAACTCAAAGCAACAAGCGAAATTTTGGATGATTGTATGTTTTAAGACCAAAAAATGATAAAGGTAAAAAAATTATATTTTACTATATTGGTACTTATTGACAAATTTCATTTTTTGATTTTATCATGTAACTATTGCTATTTTTCGCATTAAAACATGTGCAATCGTATATCCAGAATTTAAAATAAACAGATAAATGGCCGATAATATAAAAAATAGTAAATAATAAAAATAGGTTAACATTTTAAAGGTATTTATTTAACTAAAAAAAACAAATAAGGGTATTTACCCTCAACACTTTCTAATCAAGAAACAACGAAAAATCTAAGCTCATAAACACAGCTCTTAGGTTACAAAATATGGATAATTTTACACCACCACAAATAAAGCTTAATAATAACCTCACAACACTTTTCACAAAAAACAACAAACATCTGAGACAACCCGCACAGCTGAACAAACGCAAATGGCATCGTAAAACACGTCTTGATACGTCGAAGTCTCCCCCACTCTTGCCAATTAAAAGTATGTTGCATAAGGTTAAAGAATTGTTTAATATCAAATAATAAGTCGATTTTGCTCTGTGCATATTTTGTCAACACTATGTGAGATATTAAAATACAAATCAGGTTGGTACTACCAAGGAATGAATACTTTACTATTGGTAGGATGCAACCAACTGCAGACCGGTTTTGAACTTTTTCGTCCGTATATGGTAGGTATAGCAACCTTCTCGGGTTGTATATAACTTTTAGCGCCATCTCTTAGTACTCCTGGTGTGCTGACTTAAGGTAAATATTTAGATATGTTGTGGGACCTAGGTAAGCTAATCTGTTGGTTGCAATATGCTGACTTGGTTACCAATACTGTAATACAGGTAAGAATAATATTTAGTTTCCAAAACTAAAGAATTTTTTAAACCAACCAAGTAATAGTCAAGATTCGTTTGGGAAACTAAAGATTATTATTAGGAACACTAAAGTCTATCTACCAAGAAAAAATGTTTTTGAACGATCGACCTATTTTTTAAATTGTTAGTTTACAATATTTAAACAGATAAGCACAAGGGCAGATTTAGCTGTTATGATGGGGGGGGGGGGTCACCATTTTATGTAATCATGGAGGTGATTGTTTTTAGGAAAGAAAAATATATGTGAACTAACGGGGGGGGGGGGGGGGGGGGGAATTATGTCTTTTTATCTAAAAGTTGGTAAGATGGATAAAAAAGCGCCACGGGCAAAAATTGTTTACTAGAACTTATACAAATTAAAAGAATTAAGTACAAAACGATAGCATATTAGATATATATATGCTATAAGTTACTAAACTACTACTAAACTTTTACAAACTATATAAGATAAGTAATAATAAATATCTTTATCCGCCTTATTTATATTCATTTCAATTACTATTTGAATGGAATATACTGCGTTGTATACAAATTTTTTCTTCAACAAAAGATAAGGTACAAACTTTTAAGTTAATATCCTTACCCAGACAAGGAATTTGGCGTTTGTCTGTGATACGAAAATAAAAGTCTTTAGGTTGTTCATGATCTAACTCATATTTGAGTAAGTGGTTGGGTTAAGAATTAAAAACATCTAAGATAATATGTAAATTAAAAATTATTTAAAAATTTCCAAAGATTGATTAACAGGTAGTTTTCGTCATTGATGGACAAAAGGTAATTACCCTGTTATTTTTTCCCGTAAGTCAGCTCTTGGATAAACATTATTATTCTTACGTTACCAAATATAGTTGCCAATTGATCGCGGTCTTTCAAATGACAGGATTTCTTCAAAATGCGTAAGTTTTGTCATGCTGAAAGTGGGTATAAAAATTTTTTCTACTTCTACATGGAAATTTGCTGTTTCCTTTACACTTAAGTGGCGAGTAAAGTAGGCTATTCCAGTTAACTGTGCGGGAAAATCTCATATCCATTCTAGATAGGTAATGAAACTGAGAAATCACAGTAGTCAATTACAGAGAAGCCATTGCTGTTTTTAAAAGTACTGACCAATCACAGTATATTATTTGTACTGAGGCTCCGCCTTCTTTTTCAAGACACTAAATTATATAATTTAAATGCATATGGTACAATTTGTTATTAATTTGTTTAATATAATAAAATTTAGACGCATTTATAATAGATTTATCAATAATGCAACCTGCTGAATGTGCATAGAAAATTAATTTCATGTGGCATCATTTATCAGTTGGTTTTCCGATAATTAACTAAACGCCCCAATAGTCCAGACGTTAGAGCGTTGGACTATGGAACTAATGGTCGTAAGTTCGAGCCCGGAAACCCACAAACTTTTTTTTTACATTTTTTAGCATAAAGTCAAAGAAAAAATATATTGTTCAATTCGCACTTCGCCTACGGCGTCGTGCTCAATTTACTTCCTCGTGCGATATGGACATCATATCTACATACATCTATCTTGTTGTACAAACTAATATTTCAATCAAAGATCCAAGATTACTTTAGGTTTATAACAAAAATTGTACTCCAGGACAACCATTTTTTGACAATAAATATTAACAAAACAAAAATTATAATATAGGTTGCTTGTTGGCAGAGTCTCTTTGTCAACAGAAAAGATATGGCCTTAATCCAGCCCTTTATACAGTATTCGCACGTACCTGACCTTGGGTCTGTGCAAGCTTATCTAATCGCTCAAAATCAGTACCCCATTATAATTTCAAATAACTATTTCACGTGTACGTTGTATGTTATAATTTTCCCAATACCTTTATCTGCAATATCATAAACCTAAATTTTAATAACGTGTCTGAAGGCCAGCTAATTTTATCTATTTATCCCACGTTTTATCGCATTTAGGTCAACAAACGCCCCTATAAAGTTACAGCCCAATTAACGCAGGACTGAGCCCTAACTTTGTAAATAAAAGTTTTCCAGGAGCCTTTAATACCAACCGGATATCTGTATTTTAAGGCTAGTCATAACTTTAACATGTTACAACCATATTATGTGGGTGAACGTCTTATATTGTAACTTACGTAACTTTTTGTCGTGTTAAACTCTTAAAAGTATGAGGGTTGTTGCAGATATTACTGGTCTGAAATGTAATGTTCTTATTGAGCATTAATTTTTTTCTATCTCATAAATAAAATGCTTTTGGTCTGTTTAAAAGTTTCAGAGAATGATGTTTCTTAAAGAGTTTTGGTCTTGCGTTGTTTTTAGTTATTTTTTAAAACACAACGTTTCAACTGGTAAAGTATCTCCAGCCGTCCTCGGGTGATTACTAAATTAGTATAGTTACTACAGCTCTATTTATAGTAGCTAGGTGCATTAAAGCACCTTAAAGTACTTACAACGTAAATTATATTTGCCTAGGGTTAATCCACAGGTTGCTATGATTTTTTAACGATACCCTTAAAATTACTAAAATTTCGGAAAAAAATTAATTACTTGGCAACGTTGCATTTCACTTCAAAAATTTTAATAGTGTTGCAAAGTCCTTATTCCATTGAATCATATTCTAGAAAATTATACTGGGTGTCCCATTTAATTTTCTTTTTTATTATTCAGTACCACTTTTTAGGACGACCCTTTAGATTAGAAAATATTTTTAGATTATGTATCCTAAAAACCCTTTAACTTTTGTATGACACTTTTTTCCCTATCTTTGATAGTTTAGGTGCTATCTAAGACAGACACATTACTGACACACCCTGTATATTTAAAAGATTGCTTCATAATAATTAAATCTATGCTTTGGAATTGGCAAGATAATTTGTTAGTGTCAAATTGAGGTTGCAATTGTGGACTAATTCATCGATATATCAAAGTGACGATATTTAAAATTTTTTTATTGAAGTAACAATGTCCGTTTATAATTAATGTATTGTGACATTACTAATTTTAAGTTTTATTACGACCAGAGAACTATTATCCCAATGAATATGGCATATTAGTTTTCCTCATAGCCTATATTTTTGATTTACAGTATCGAAATTTTACAACATCGAACATCTCTAAGAATCAAGTATGTAAAGTCAACCCGACATAAATATTTTGTGTTTATCGTTGGGAAGTAAAAATTGGATCTTAGAACGATAAACGTAAGAATGTGTAATAAATGTGTTAGTAAAATGCAACAAGCGTACTAAAAATCATAATTTAAGGATACAGAGGCTTAAGTCTCTTGGCTCCTGTTTTTCGTTTCTGACAATAAAAAAGCGGAATTTAAAAGTTAAAAAAGTTATCTCTGCTTCCCAAAACACAAAACACGATGATCAATTGTTGCGGGACAAAGCAAAAAGCAAATGAACATCTAAATTATCTCAAAGCCTACGTCGAGGCGACGCCGCAGCACTCGCTTCCATTAAGGTCAGGATATGAAAAAGACAAATCGTCAAAAAGTCAATAAGCAGCAACCGGAAAACAAATGGAGAGCCAAATTAAAGTAGTATGCCATCAATATGGTTTATGAAAGCCTCTAGGCTGGCGTAAAATTTACGGCTGTTCCGAATTTTCCGTTTTATGGTCTTGCGGCTTTAACAAGTGCCTGGGAAACGCGCGTAGTTTACGCAGCTTGAGAAAGTTTATAACCATAGAATCCAGATGTCTGTGGCTGTGCAAGCCTCACGGGAATCACTCATTGACGAAATTAAGGCTCAGTTAGCTGTTAATTTTGATGAAACATGCCTAGAAACGCAGGGATATGAAAGATATGAAAAAGTTTTAATATCACGTAGAAGGTGTCCCGAAAGTAAGACAAAATTATATTCTCTTTTGGCAGTGGCTACATAACCGTCGAAAAATATTATTTCCGTTTGATGTCTACATTTGTAATAATTTAAAAATATTTTTACACGTCACTGATTAAGTGGAAATAAGTCAGCCTTATTAAAATAACATCCCGGTCTCTAGCGAAATTGTTGACCGTTTCCTTCCTTTAAGTTTTTATATTTAAGGGGGATTTCTACTGTGATGGTCCTATTTTCATCGTTTCTTTACGATTTTTTTCTGGGGATAATAAGACAAATGAAGAAAAACAAGTTTTCAATTATTTTTATTAAAGATAAGATGTACCAAAAAAAAAATTTTCATCCCCCAAAAAATTCAAAACTTGAGGGTGCTACAGGGTGCTGAAGTTACACCCTCAAAAAAAACGTTACTTGCTGGCGGAATTCAAATAAATTTTTCAATTGATGACAAAAATAAAATTGACCCATATTTTTCAATTGTAAGCATGTAGTTATAGCCCCCACTAGAATCAAGTCAAAACTCGAGTAACTGTTAAAATAGCGCGAGATATAATTTTTTTTTTTGAAAATTTACCATTGTTTTTTGTATTTTAAGGGCCGTAACATTTTCTGTAATATCGCAAAATACTTGATTCTAGAGGGGGCGATAACCACTTGTATTCTGAGCATTTTAAGACCAAAATCATTAAATTCTGATAATTTGAACATACCGAAGTACTTTCCGCCAGCGCGAAAAAACAGGGTTTCGAGAAAAACAACTTTAAAGTTTCAACGGTGGCTCACAATAAAATAGTCTCACTGTTACTTAGTCTGCGATGCCTGGCCCGTAGTTTACACCCTCACCCTCCTCTTCCTCGAAAACCTATAAACGAGCTGATTCTTCCTGCTTCTTTGCGAGCCTGGCCTGACGATCCTGATTGGTCGAGATGATGTTGCTTGGCGACAGAACGTAGCTCTGAGAACGCGGCTTAATTCAAAAGCTAGTGGTGAGAACTGACCGGCAATCATAAAATTAGATGTAACTTTTTTTTGGAGTAGATTTGGTAAAAACCTTTACACACTGTTATTCTAGAGGTTATGGAGAGTCGAAAAACGTCGGAAAAAAATTTCGATTTTTTGAAACCATCACAGTAGAAATCCCCCTTAAAGGCTTGATCCGTTTTATCAAAACATTTTCTATTTTTGATTCGTTTCGAATCGATTCTATTCGTTTCGATTCGTTTCGATTTGAAACATATCAGTGTTTTAACCTGCGGTCGATGGAAGGAAATTTGTTTTCAGGTTGTGACGGGCAAAATATGTATATTCAAAGTTATGTCGATATGGTTCGCGTTCACCGGGTGCGCGACGCAGGCGAGGAGTGGGGTACCCATATAAAAAACCCAGATTTAGGCTTTATCGGATCCGGCTAGCGAAATTCCGTCCTTTCCTGCTTTGTCGAGCAAATCAACCAATTTACCAGCGAATAGCCATTGGGTGTCGTCAACTGATAGTTATTTTGTGATTAAATAAAGACGCTGCCTGGTGGTGCATTTAATATGATTTATCCACCTATATTAGCTATAGTATTTATTAAAAAGTGTTGCTTATTATCATAACGCAATCTTATTCTTTTAGCTTGGTATCTAAGTTGACCATGTGCCTTGTTACTCATTCTGAAATAAACCAACTTTGTCCAACTCAAGACTAGTGTTTTAATTTCTGCGGAGAACCCCCCACCAACGGGAAAGCCCCGTTACAAGGTATATATTAATTTTGAAATAATTATCTACAATATTATCGCAATCATGATTTGATTAGACGACCTTCTGTATTATATGTCGGGTCTAAACTTATACAAAAATGCAAATAAAAAAGAAATAATCTACAAGTAAGAAAAAATGCTCATTTTTCTTTGACAAACTTATCCATTCCGCAAATATAAAGAACCCAATATTCTTATTATATGCCCGAAGCTGAATATAAAACATATATATGTATACATATTTAAAGTCAAAGCATTTGCTTTTGTTGTTACTATTACTGATTTTTTCCTTATACCAGGACAATTATGTTATTATTTAATTTCCTGTTTTTGTTAAACTAATAAAAGCAACAACAAATGCATGCAAATTGATCCCTTTCCAGTTGAAAATATAATCTCCACGCGTTTCGCATCAAAGGTAAAATTTTTCAATAGCTGAGCGAAAAAATTAAGGTCACGTCCGCAGCAAACCTTTTTCCATTTACGAGTGTCGCAGAGACAGCGCGAATAAAGTTATTTTTATTTAAGAATATAAAATTGATGATTTTAAAAAGAAAAATGTAAGATGAATAATTTTTTTTTGATTTTCATATAAACTATGCTATTGAGTTATTTTTTAAAAAATTTTGAGGAAGTTTTAAAGTAGTCATATACTTAGGACCTATTTTTTTTATAGGGGGCCCTAGGTCCATTACGCAGTCCGGGGCCCCTAATAATGGGTGCTCACTCATAGAGCCAATTCCACAACTTCATGGTGTTTTTCCTTAATAAATTACGCAAAAATAACTTAAACAGGGTGTCCCATCACTTATGGGCCGTAGAGTAACTGGAGATACTAGACATTAAACTAAGCCGATTAAGTCACACAAGTTTTTTTTTGATAATTAAAATATTTATTTAATTATGTACTATGTTTTTTTATGCTTTGGGATGTTTAAAGGGAAATATCTCGAAAACCGTTAAAGATATTAAGATCAATCAAGTACACCTTTTTGATTCAGAAAATGCCCTTCTTTAAGAAACTATAATTGAAAAACACCTAATATCACAGGTAAGAAAAAAAATCATAGATTTATGAAGCCCAGTGTATGCAACTAGCGCCCTCTAGTTTAACACTTAAACTATAAAAACAATAATAATAAGTCTTAAAATAGTAATATAAACATAAATAAAAAAATAATTTTAAAAACTGCTCACATAATAATGGCATACCTACAAAGAATCCGACATAGGTCAAAGGACAAATCGAGCTTTCTGCCTGCTAGACTAGTAAGCGGCCTTTGTGCTGCTATTAATTATAATATTAATAATAAAAATTAATTTAATAATATGTTTGAATTAATAAGATAACTTCGGATACATTTATTATCAAGTTGAAATTTTATTTTATAATAAATTTAAATCGAAATAAGAACTCTCAATAAATAAATTATTTTTAATGATATAAATATCATATATTCCCAGACAATATAAAGAAACCGCCACCGTCGTCGAGGCGTGTGATTGAACGACTACCTGCAACTATACGTCGGCATAGGTGACGGCTTCTTAAACTATATAGGCTTAAAATATTTTTTATTTATACACAGGGTGTGTACTTTTTTAAATGGGAAGATACCACTAATGATACATTTTTAAAAAGTTATTTTAAAGAAAAAATTAAATGTTCCATTGTTTTAAATTTTGATTTATTTTCATTGCCTCGAATGAATACTTTCATTTTTTTTTAGCTTCTTGGCCATAAGGTCGGTTTGTATCTTTGCTTGTCGAGTATCAGAAAACTGTGATGCCCCGTGGCTAACATCAAGTTTTCACTTGTTTTTTTTCATATACAAGCCTTTATTTTCTTTCGCTCACTCATACTCAAATGCGAGAAGGTCAGAGTGTATACAATTAAATGTTAAATAATTTCAAACCAGATATTAAATTAACAACTTTAATTTATCTTCTCTTTAGCGTTAACGTTTCTAATACAAAGAAAAGCAATTTTTATGAACAACTACCCAGTCAAAATTAGATTCAGCTATCTATTCTTACAGCAAATTAAGTAAAGCATTAATCCTTCTACATTAAAAAAAGCTAACCTTAAATTAACAATACGTACCAGTGGCGCAGCCAGAATATTTGTTTGGGGGGGGGGGGGGGGGCAATGGGTAGGGAAGCGAGGAGCCAGCGCCGCAGTTCTTGGGTGCCACGCCCAAAAACCTTTTTTTTGGGCAATCAAAAAAAATTTCAAAATAAAAAAATATATTATTAATATTTAAACAAACTTGTAGTGAGTTATACAAAAACAAATATATATAGGTAATATAAAACTGATAATATACTTGTTAAACAAAAACTTCTTCATGAAATAAGCATAATTGAGCAAAAAAATATTAAAAATAAGGTATATTTTTTATTTATTTAAAAAACAAAAATTAACCATAAACTAAAAGCACACCATATTTTTTTGCTTAAAACTAAACCGTAATTTGTCGCCTTTTTTTGACAAAATATATTTATTATTTTCATATATATCAATGTGGATTTTTTGATGAATACAGTGGCGGCTCGTGATATTTATTGTAGGGTGTGCGCAACAGGCAAAAAAGCGAAAATTTTTCGAGGTGCCACGCCCCTTTTCACCTTTGTATCGATTTTCTTTGTGCTTTTTATCCAAAAATATTAAAAAAACGCGGTTTTTAAATGGGATTTAAATTTTCTTTGTTTTAGCACCAAATTTATTTTTTATTTTTTAAAAATTTTAATAGTTGTTTTTTTTGTAAATGTCTAATAAAAGATCGACCTTCTTTTTTCTTTTTACTAGTTTGATTTAATTTTAAATCCGGCGTAGTCAATTTTCCTTTGGAAATCGAATGTCGAAAATGTATTTATAATGTCCTCTACAGAATTTTGGTCCATAACTATATCACTTCGTGTGACACAATCCAAACTACTAGCCATTATTAATTTTAAAACAACACAAAAACATCCACAACACCGTCAATAAACTCCAAACTTATCTAATCGCGTCAAAAACTCATAAAACAATCATATTAAATGATTGAAGTGTGTATTCAGAAAGCGCCCGGCGACGCCCTCTCATCGGGCGATTAACCGAATATTCCCGATCAATCCGCATAAGGAAAATCGCACGAAAATCCATCCATAAGAGCGCCGAACGAATACACACCACAGCACGCACCACACAGCCGGTGAGTCTGCCCACGCGCTCGGTCGCGCTTGAAGTCTTACGCCTTCGCCATTGTTATATTATACAAGTTCTTTATTTCAGTTACCTAAATATTTTTTTAAATAAGTATAAATTTTATTATTGCTGGTGCTTGACTTTCTTAGGCAGTGCGCGCGCACGAGCGCACTTGTTGACGAGCCGCCCCTGGATGAATACCTACTCATTAAAGTTAAACTTGTTGTACGCTCTTCGTTTTTAATCTTTTTAAAGTGGAAAACCTTCTTTCTGCTGAAGCTGTAGTTACTGGGAGGATGATTTGTTATTTTATGTGGCGCGTTATTAATAGCGTTGCTGTCAAAGTTTTTTTATGTTGCCCAATTATATTTTATATCTTTTTTTGTTTTCGGGGAGGGGGGGCTGCTCCCCCCCCCCCTCCCTCTGGCTGCGCCACTGATACGTACCGTAAACTAAGATGGCGTTGCCCTCCATATGGGTGACTTTAGTTAATTTAGAAAAGTATTTTTAATTGTAAATATATTCTAATAAAAGATAAAATATTTACAAATGCATTTTTTGTGTGTGTAAATGTAAAAACATACAACATCAGGTAGTTAACAGATTCAAAAACATTATAAATGTATTATGCAAATTCATCAATATTTTACACTACAAAGTTTTATAGTAGTGCAACAAAAATATTTTTTACGAATTTTTAATGTTTTGTGAACGCGTAAAATTAGCGACCTTAAACGGCCCTATCTCACCGCTGTGCAGCTAAAATATCGTTGATTTATCCGCTAGGGTATCGCGTCAAACGGATAATCACCGACGTAGAGTGGTAGACCCGGCAAGTAGATCCACTGCGTTAAAATTTATCATGTAAATTACCTTTTTTTTATCCGATTTACAAAAAAAAACTAAGCGAGATATTGAATTTTTGTTTTTATTAATGGAAAGGTGGAATTTATGTTGTGCAAAATCTATTTGCATGCAAAAAAAAATCCAGGATAAAATATAAATAAAACCATTAAAATTATTGTTTAATTTGATTCTATTGTTAATAGTAATTTAACCAACAAGTACATTAATAATGGCGATTAATGATCGAAATATTTTAACGCGTGAGCGAGCGTAGCGAACGCGTTAATGTTCGAGATCATTAATCGCATTTTAATGTAAGAGTTGGTTACAATGTTTTTTCGTCGACCGTATTTTTTACTAAAGTAAAGAAAAACAGTTAACAACTTTTATTTTTACAATCCAGATTTCACAATTCTACAAATACTAATGACAGCGGACGACGTTTTGGATTGACGTTTTATTATTTTGTTGATTTGTTTGCATGGCTGCCTTTAATTTTAATTACCAAAATCGTGCATTTACAGAAAATCATGCATTAATAAGGGTCATTAATGAATGATTTTGGGAACGTTAATATCGGATGTAAATACACGGTCGACGGAAAAAATAGTTAAAATTATTTTATTTAATGAAAATAACTTTTCACACTCGAGTCCTAATTTAAAAAATCCATTAATAAACATTAGCTAGTATTTGGGACGAGTGAACCCAATATTTTTAATATACAGTGTGTCCACGTAAGTTGGAAGAATATGGGAAACTTTTTTATTATTAACTTTATGAAAAAAAGTTATTCTTTATAAAAAGTTCTGCATGGTCCAAAACCTAAAATGCAACCATCAGATGTTAAAATTTTTCAGTCGTATGCGAGGTGTGTCAAAAACGATGCATTTTTCCCAAGAGTAAATTACCTTTATTTTTGACATAATCGAAAACTGTAATAATGAAATGTTGTTCAGCATTAAAAACTATGTTACAATATGGAATTATGCTGAAAAATATTTTTATTTTTTTTTACAAATTTATCGGCAATTTGAGACAAAATTTGTAAAAATAAAAAAATATTTTTTTACTGTAATTGCATATTAAAACATAGTTTTTCATACCGAACAACTTTTCATAATTACAGTTTTCGATATTTTTAAAGCTAAAGGTACTTTACTCTTGGGCAAAATTCATAGTTTTTGACAAGCCTCGTATACGACTGAAAAAATTTAACATCTGATGATTGCATTTTAGGTTTTGAACCATGCAGAACTTTTTATGAAGAATAACTTTTTTTCGTAAAGTTAATAATAAAAAAGTTTCCCATATGCCGCCAACTTACGTAGACACACTGTATGTATATAGATATAACTTCGCACGAAGTTGGTAACTTTGGAGAAGAATATAGAATTGTTACTCTTAAAAAAATTAAAAAAATAAACATCGTGGCCAATATTGCCAGCTAATGTTTTCGATATGAATTTGTAAGTCATGAATTCTAGACCTTTTCTTAAAAATTATAAAAATATTAGTAGGCACACAATTTTGCGTAACTAGATCTGCGTTCTTCCATACTCAATGTGCACAAATCGCTACTGGGTCACTAGTGACATCGCTTTAATTCTATTGTTTTTTACCATGGACGAAATGTTACCCTAAGCTAAAATGCGAATAGGTGTGACACTCTGTATGAAAAATAGCGATCGTACTTCTTTAGCATACGTTCGCTATCGCTATTTCTCTTACAGAGAGAGCCTGCCAGCGTTGCCGATCTATTACGACTGTAACAGATCTGTTACGTTTTGAAAGGATCTGTTGCGCCTGTAACCAATCTGTGACGTTTTGTGAGCCGTCGAGATTTTAGGGACGTCAGCTTTTAAAGAGGACGATAAGGAACTTTTTTTTTTAGAAGTTTGTTTGGACAAGAGGGGGGCGTTTAATCGTTTCTTTCAGCTAATCACAATTAACGCTTATGCCATTACATCGGCGACCTTTCTTTTATGAGGTAATCTTGGACAAGAGGGGGTAGTTTTATTGTTTCCTTCATGTGATCACGTTTACCGCTTATCATTTTTGATTTAAGTAGTGCCCCGCCTGACCAAATCATGCCGCTGGAATGACACAGCTGTATATCACTGTTACATGTTTTATCACTGAGCTTTGATCAAAAATGTCCCAGAGATGCCCTCAACTTGCCTTAATGTCCGCGTATTTAAAGAACTAATTCACCACACAGGGATGAAACATAACTCTATCGCAGTGATATAGCGTTATCTAAAAAAAAGACCTGGTTCGGAAATAAAACTAACATTTCAGAACACCTTTTTTATTAAGTAAAAGCTAGTTATCCGTTGTGACCTGACTTTATTTATTCTTTACATAGCCCTTTGTTTGTCCTGCCTCACCCAATCGCTTACTCTGCTACCTCAATCGGTTTTTCGGTGTAATTAAGCCAACTAACAGCCTCTGCAACAACAAAAATGTATACATTGGTAAAAAAATCTTTGGTAACTACATGTTGCGTGTCAAAAGGTTATGCATAAATAATACCATAGAAAAAATTTAAACTTACCAAGCAATATAATATATTGGTTCTTGTAATAAAAATTCCTCAAGTCCCTACATTCCTACAACGTCTCTATATTCTGCAAAACTCAAAAGGCAAGAACGGTCCAACGCAAATTAAATGTCTGGGATCTGGATTAGGTTTATTCACTATATTTTTACTATAACACAAGAAGATGGTTAAAATTGAAAACCGAACAAACGATAAGCGGCAAACGGAAGTAAAGGCAACCCTTCAACTAACCTTAAATCATGAGAGCAGCTAGTAGTATCGTTGGTCTCGTCTCAAAAAAAGCGGTAAAGCACATTTTGCACGTCTTCTCATAAAAATAAACTACTTTTATGACGAACAAACTGGTACCAAACGAATTTAGAGAGAACGCCATAACGGCTTCGTGGTCATTCTTAGACTGCACCTATTGAAGTGAATCATAAAGTTACGAATTTTTATAACCTAGAATAAAAATGAGTTAAATAAGATATCTAAGATGGATTTGTTTCGTAACACCTATAGAACTTTGTGATAAAACTGTGTTCCTTTCTAGAGCTCCAAAAATCGTCGGACCCACCCATCCCAAAAAAAATCCTGCCAAAACGCTGTTATTATTTTAGTAAATCTATTAATTTTATAATTTCTAGAATGCTATTACTATTTTGGTAAACCTATTTTTTAAGCAAATCTGTTACGATTGAAAAAAATTTTGTGTCAACACTTCTGCCCATTTCTCATAACGAGACCAGCTTCTCAAAGTAAAAAATATAATATGTGGTTGTTTTGGAAAACCAAGCGGGTAAAATATTTCATCGATGCACGCACTTATTTTTCGTAAAATAATATGTAAAACGTGTATCACGAACTGGATGAACGTAATATATAGATATTTTGTCTGCCTTTCTTTCATTTTAAATTTTCTTTATTTTAGCTTCGAGGCCTGGAAAAATATTTTATTGCCCACATAAAAATGTTAACAGCACAAATACCTTTTTTATAATAAACATTCTTTGTCAAATAAATACAAATTCTAAAAATGGGATATTTATTTTTAAAATAAGTAATTTGATTTTCTCATTCGGTAGCTTACATAATATGAAGATTACCAAGATATAATATTTAAAGGCTGTAACGTCATGCGTGAGTAAGTAACCCTAGAAACAGATGGTCATTTTCATTAGGTTTCAAGGGATATGAATAGCACCTTCACTCACCACATGATGTCACAGTCTCTGAATGTCATAGATTTCGTCAAGTCGGTTTTAAAACAATTTATTAAAATATTTTTTTTCTTTCAGGTAAGTTAAGACTCCAGATAAGAGGATATTGTAATAAAGATGTAACTTTATTGTAAGTATACGTTATTTATTAACTATTAAACTGTATAATTTAAATCCACAGATTAACATCAGCTACTTTGAATTTCAATATTTAAAGAACGACGGATCAGTGCAAAAATGTGGCAACCGTTTTTGGAGACAAACTAATTTTTGTCTCCATTTTCGATCGATTTCAGACACAAGATATTGTATTATTTTACGCAATAAAAGACGGCGCGCTCCAAAGTCATGTCGGTTCTTACGTAGCGTATGAATTATAGTGCGCCTATCTATTCGGTTTTCTTTAAATGTTGAAATTCAAAATCAGCTATGAACTTTCTTGTATGAACTGCTGAATGTAGGTATTCCTCATCCTTCTTCATGTTCCCCGATGATGTGCAACTTATAATCAAATTCCCTAGCGACGCTGTAAGTCATTAGTCCACCTTGTTTGCGGACGACCTATATTTTGGTTGGCTTCCTGTCTCGGTTTTCATTCAAATATTCGTTTAGTACATGGCCTGTTAAAGTGTTTAAGAATAGTAAAAAACAATGCAAAAGAGCGTTTTGACAAATTGGGAAAGTTGAGAGGCTGTCAGATGTCCAGGGGTGCAACTATATTCATCTTCCATTCGAATTTATCGCCGAACGCACTATGCTCAAAGAAATTGTAGCATTTAAAATGTTAATGCCACGTTTTGTATTATTTTTCGGTTTATATTTTATAGTATTCTATTCTGGCGCATTTGCCATCACACACATTTTTGCTGTCCACTAGCTATATGACGTCGACCAGGCAGGTACGCGCGACGCGAGATTTTGGGCTCTCTGGCGTAGACATTCCGGCGTGAGTGGTCACGATTCGTGATTAAGAATTCCTTTTTAATTTCGGTACAACTTGACGTAACTGTAAAAAACAGTGTTTGTTAAATACTAACCGTTTCCGTGAAAATATAACCCAGAACGTAACAAATGTTGTTGTATTCAGACTTTTTACAATAAAATAATAATTATGAAAATGTTCGATTAAAAAACTGTCACTGTCAGACTTCCCCCCCCCCCCCTACCCCCCCAGAAGTCCAGTCCATGACTCTCTTCTCGGTTCCGTTATTAGGAATCACTAGTGACATACTGCATTCTTAAATCCACTGAATTTTGGACATACTTTTTTTATTGTACGTATGCCCACTCCGGGAATCGAACCCGGGTCGCTACGGTCGAATGACAGTAACTTACCTCTGAGTGACTACCGCGACCTCAAAAAAACGGGCATGGTTGCTGGTAGTTTCTTAAACCGTATTTTCAACAGTGTTTGAAACCTACTAAAGGGTTATTTTGTCTGCCTTTTGCTTACGTAATACGTGTCCCTAAATATTTGTAACAGAGCCATGTGCTCATATTAATTTTTCTTGGGATTTTGAGCATTTTGGTTATTTTTTTGTTTTATTCACAGGCTACTATGAGGCCCACGTAATTTTCGTAAACATAAATTTTCATGCCTGAAAAACCGTACCACGCATTTCTCCTTTTCTCTGACAATGTTGTAGAAACGTGTGACAAAACGACTCTTGAGTTACGTTGAAGGAGTAGTTCTTTATGTACTTTTAGAGTATATAAACGTTTATAGGACCAGGCGATTTCTGCAGTCTGGGTAGTTTTTTTACATTTCCTCGATTTTTAATTATCCAATTTAGATACCGGTGGCGGCCAAGCGTGATAAGTTTTTGGTTTTTTATTTTTTAATTCAAGTAGTTGCAATAATTTAATAATAAATTCAAAAAAATGCGATGTCACCATATTTATGTAGATTTCTTATAATTGAAAACATATTTTGTCTAATACTACCAAGATAATATTAACGGTCACGATTTCGCCGAAATTCACCTGGGGTCATCGGTTGTTCGTTATTCTAGCTTATTTTGCAGATATAAATCAAATGAATAAAAAATAAGAACACGGAATTTCCAGAAAATAAAAACAAATTCACTAAAGAGAAGTTATTACAATAGCAAAATATTATATAAAACTCCTGCATAAGGAATCTTTTATTTCAATACTAACTTTCTATTCATAAAAATTCTACTCTTTTCGTTGCTTTTATTGCAAAGACCTATACAGATCCCTCATCTGCGACACAACGCATTATTAAACCAAACCTTTAGTTTTCAATTTTGCTTTAGTTTACAACCATCCAGCATTTTGCAATACCGGTGTACCTATATTAAATTTCATGTAGCTATTGTTTAACCTGTTACGTTGAGCCTTGTGCTCTATGTAGATTACATCCCTTTATTTTATCCATATGGCGATATTTATTGGTGTAGTGGAAACTGGAATCTGAGATTGACAAGCACCTATACTCCAGTCGCCTAATTGATACCAACAAAACCTTTCATTACAATGGCTAACGAAATTGCATTGTTGCAGTGTTATAAGTTACAAGTAGATAAAATACCGTTATGTAGTTGATACAATGTTAACATATCGTTGGTAGTTCGGTATCAGATTTTCTAGACATTTTTTTCGAAAGGCCCGATGGGTAAGCTTTGGTAAAACGAATAAAAAAGGTGATTAGCGTCACAAGAGAAATGTAAAGTTATTATAATAATATCAGAATAGTCCTGGTGAATAAGTCATAAAAAATGCCCATCTATCGGCGGAAACACATATCTGATCATCAGTGCCGGACTGTAGCGGGTGGACATCGCCACCGGGGCCAGAAGGACTTTGGATGCCAATTGGTCCAAACATTTAAACAACATTTTTTTTTCAAAAAATTTTAAAGCTTTAAGAAAAAGATGTACAAAAATGAACATTATTCTCCACCTATGCATAATAATAACATAAGCAGGAGCGGAGGAAACTGGATTAAGATCAACCCTTGGAGAAGAGCTGTCGTTTATTTTGTGAAACGAAAAAGAGATTTCGATTTTGATTACAATAAAATAATTGATGATGTTGCAACAGAATCGAAACATCTATCACCCTTATTGAGATTTTAATTTTGTTCATTGAGTTACGTTCATTATTGTTGGGTATTGATTTGTCTTTTCTATTTATTTAACTTTGATATATTTTTAAATTTTCTAATTTTAAATGTTTTCCATAAATAAAGACATAATCTTCCATGTTGTTCATTACTGCCCTTTACCGTAGATACTCTATTACTATCTCTTTATTATATTAACTTATTTTGAACTTTATTGTTTATGCTACCTAGATTTTACCTATTTTTTTTTAGAAATAAACTTTAAAATTATTTCTGTATACGTTAATATTTATTCGCTATAAAATCCGCTAGCTGATGAAATGGCCATCATAGCAAAAATAATTAGGGTTAGGGCCATACAGGCCATGTAGCCACCGGGGCCCAATGATTCCAGTCCGCTCCTGTTGATCATAAAAATCTGTAAAGCCATAGAACAGTGCATCAATAATTGTTTGTTTAGCAAGTAGGTACGTGTAAATATCAGTTAAAATTCTAAGATACGGAATTATTTTAATTCTTAGTTTGTGAGCATTTTTTTTTTACTCCTATATTAGTAAGTAGTAGTAAACTTTGTTTTACGTACAGTTCACTCTATAAGTGAATCCATTCTTATGCACAACTGTACGTCTAACTCGCAATTTTTCCATTCGTACGTAATATGCTTTTTACCAATACACAATACAATAATAACAAAATGATAATCTACAGATATATTCAGTATAAAAAAATATATTTTTTTAATTGTGTCCAATATTATTGAGCTGTATCTTAATTTTTGATATATATCTTGGTTCTAACGTTGTATTATTTTCCTTTCGCCTCGCTAGCAGAATTTTTCAATTGCAGAAAAGAAAAATTTGGATCACGTTCTTTCGAAAATAACTTTATATAGATCAGAACGCTGGCCCTAACACGTGAAATCAAGTCCTTTATCTCGCAAAATCTGTTTCGAATTTATTTGGAGGACATTTTGATCCAATCAATCGCCTATTATTTTTGGCACCAGAAATATCTTAGAGAATTGAATCGGTATTTTTCCCTTTTCATTTATTGGAAACTTGAGATATTTGATTGTTTGTTAGTTGAAATTACTGCCTTTTCAAACGCATTTTAGAGGCATATTAACATCACTATGCTCAGTGGCATAACAGCAGGGGGGGGGGGGGCTGCCGGACTACAAATAACCCTCCCCACCCCCAAGGGTCTAAAAGTCTAATTGCAACAACATTTTTTTTTAACGCGTACATAGAATAATATTTTATAGGATATTTTTATTATACACTTTTCTCTTCCCCGTTTCCCCCGTTTTTAATCAACAAAAATATAACCAAATGCAATAAAACATTGTTGCCATCAAAAACAAATTACAACCATTAGTCTCCTTATTTATTTTTAAATACAAATATTGAACTAAAAATTTTGATTGAAAAAACCGAAAAAAAAACTTTTACTTTTTTATTGAAGAAGTGTGATAACTTACAATAAAAAAATTATACGGGAAGCAACGAGATTGCTTCTTTATGCATCCAAACCCTAACCTTATACATCTTTTCTTTTATGCACATTCAGCAGATTGCATTATTGATAAATCTATTATAGAGGCGTATAATATATTTTGTTATACCTATTAAACAAATTAATAACTTTATTCATTACATTCATAATTATATTATATAAATTAATAACAGTATTCATCTGAGGATGAGTGGATATACTTACCAGTTACAACGTTGTGATTAATAAAGACGTGACATCATATACATTATTATATATTAGTAAATAAAATAAACTGTGAGTGATCAGTACTTTAAAAAAAGCCACAGAGAAATCTAGTATAACTAATGGGAAATTTCCGGATTCGTGAAAACAAACCACAGAGAAATGATAGATCGGGGCTATCTCCAAAGGCAAAAGAGAAATTTTTACGTACAGTGTTATATTCGTAGGATATTGTTTAAAATGGCGTGGTTGTGATCAGCTAAAAAAAATACTTTTTCAGTATGGTATGTATTCGTGGAAATTTTCTTTAAAAATGGGCAATTATATTTTTAAAGGTCGCAACACTGTGCAACACTGACAGTAAGAATATGAAATTTTGCCGTACAGTTAACTGAAATAGACTACCTTTCTTTTTTCGTGCCTTAAGTGTACAGGAAACAGCAAATATCCATGTGGGAGTAGAGAACATAATGTCTACTATTATTCAGTAATCAGCAAAGGGATAAAAATACATTATTTTACATTCATGAAACTTTAAGATTAAAAAAAAATAAAAAATTTTTACCAATTTTGACTGCAAGTATAGATACTAATATGAATAAGGAATGATTTGTATAATTAAGATAACATGTATCAATCTAAGTTAACGAAAATATGTTTATATTGCATACATTTAGCAAAATTATATTGCTCTTGTCTACAAACAATTAATGGTTAATCAAATTGTCGTTTTGACCGTAGGGTCTTACTTAAGTTAATAGTCTGGAGCTTTTCGTGTCATATTTCCATATCTCTCATAAAAAGTCTCACCTTAAAAACTGCTTCGAGGACCGACATAAATAAACAAACATAACAGGTAAATCGCGACGTGATACAGGGTAGTGGTTGAATGGCGGGGCACTGTGAATCGCGTCTATGCGGGTGTGCGTCTGTGCGTGCTTGGTTACAGTAAATATTAAAACTAGTTAAGTTTATATGTGTTGATATGGGGTTAGAAATAGAAAGCCCTATCTTCTTTCTTACATCTTTATCATAATCTTACTTGTATGAAGGAAGATAGGGTTTTCTGTTTCTAACCCTACATGTCCCATCTGGATAGTAGATACGACTTCGTTATATGTGTTGGTTGCAACATGCCGACTTGTTTACAAATACTAAAATACAGTTAGGAATAATATTTAGTTTCCGAAACTAAAGAGGTTTGTTTAAACCAACCAAGTAATAGCAACAATTGGTTCGGGAAACTAAATAATATTGTTAGGTTAACTAAGGTCTATCTAGCAAGAAAAAATTAGCTGGAGCGACCAACTAATTTTTTAGAGTGTTGGAGAGGTTTAAAAGCTCAAAAACTAGTTATCGAAAAAAGATCAAATAGATTAGGCATCAAGGCATCAATCCTGCTCGAAATCAGATATTCTGTCCATTCGACATATACAGTGTGGTTTATCGGAGAAAATGGTGATATTTAAAAAAAACTTACTACGCCAATGAACCTTTATATTTACAAATATAGTTTATGCATGATACATTAAATATAAATAAATGGCTATTATATGATTTTGCAGTGTTCAATTGAATGTATACCTAATAAATAATAAAAATAATCAAAAGTTACAAAAAAAACTTCTTTCCAAATCCCTATGGAAAAGCTTTCAACTACGTAATAAATTGCTGTCGGGTTGCTTGTAGTGTACCTACATTATCAAAATGAAACGAGGTAATAAATCAAAATAAACTTTTCTTTTTCTCTTTACAAGCAACACGCATACCCACCGTTGTTGTTTTGTGAGAAGCAGTAAATTGTGTATTCTTGACTGCTCAAGTTTTCCTTATTTTAAAAAGTGAAGTGTCTTAAAGCAGCAGACATTCTGTTATTATCTTTGTAGGATGACATCTTTTAACGAGCCGTTTTTATTGTTTAAATTAAATAATTTATTATTTACCTGAAGACGATTGGAGACACTTAGCATTTGTGATTTTGTAACGAAGTTGAATAATTATTACAAGGTTGTATACTTATCCGTACTTAACTTTCTTATTTTTTTATCATACAAAGTTCGTTCTTGTTTGTTAACAATCCGTATTAATGCCGCGATGCCAAGAGGAGGGGAGCGGATAAGCCGAAGCCTTTCTTAGCGAAATCGTTCCGTACTGAAATTATATTATCGTGTTCTCATCTCGCGACCGGTCGACAATATCACCAACCTTACCCCCAGCCTTACGCCGCCACGCCGTATAATACTACACATTCTGGCTTTATTAAAGGTATTCTTCCTCACACATACGTACAATACAATGTTTTCTTTTACTCTCTGTTAATTAAGGTGTCACAGCGCTTGCAGATTTTCCCTCTTATTTTATTTTCCACGGGTCTATGCACCGCTACTATTAAGTTGACCGCCGGACCGCTTTTGTGAACATGAAGAAGTGAATCCTTATTACATTAAAATCGTCAGCATCAAAGATCGGATCGTTTAGCTTACCATCAAGTTATTGCAAAGAATGTCCGTATACAACCCTCCTCTATCTTTTAAATATTAAATGAATCCGTTTTTAGGTTTATATTCTATTGTAATGTTTTATAGGCTTTTGCTTAGCAATACAAGATGTCTTAAGAACCAATCTCTTCATTTATTTTATTTCATCCCAAAAACTGTCATTTTCAGGACGTTCAAAAGAAGCAATAGGTAGTCGCACATAGCGTAATGATCGCCTGATTTTTTTTTTCTACTGTATAAAAGCTCCCGGAGCATTTATGAGCCCCTCACCACATTAGTCCAAGGGGTACCGTTGGAAAAAAACTTTCCGTCCTATAGTTGAACACATCGAGTCACGAGTAAGCGACGTGACCAAAAAATTAACAGGAAAAATAATAAAACCAAAGCACCTTTACAATTTAAAACAATTAAAGACAATGCAAGTCCAACACTCTTAAATAATATAAGAGTTTTTGCTTTAGATCACAACGTTTTAGCTGAATTCGCCTGAAGATGATTGGAGATATTTACCGGTTGATGATTTAAAGCAAATAAAGACCATGCAAGTCCAAAACTCTTGTATCATTCAAGAAACATCATTGTCTTAAACAAAAAGATTAGCACTATCTAGATTCATAAAATTAACAATACAGTGGTAATAATAGATACCCTACAAAAAAAGTTATCACATACAGCCAATATCAATTTCAGCACGGACTAAAGGTTTCAATCCAGATTTCAATCTTAACAGGATACTTACGTATAGGTAAAATAAGAGTCGCAAAAGCCGAAAACTGTTTTTAAAAAATTTATTTATTACAGTTACAAGCAAAGATTAAAGCGAGAATGAATAATGATACCATTTTACATATATTTATAACATAGTATAAAAATGCAGCGTTTACGGTTTCTGTGGGAAGCGTCTTCTAGTCATCTTCACATAACTCCTCCCTCCTTAAGAAGAAAACATAAGGGTTGATATGTTTTCTTAAATTGATTTGGGTTTATTGATTGGTGATTAAGCTTCTTCTTCTTCTAATATATATTTTTACCAGAACGTATCCTATCAATATCATAATAGCTAGTGTAGTTATGGTACTTAGAAAACTCCAGCCAACTGGATGGATTTCATATTTTTCGGGGGTCTTCATGGATTGTGCTTTTCTTTGAAGTTCATGTATTTCTTCCATATCGATTGAATGGATATTGATTGGGTCTTGATCCATGTGATATTTGTTTTCTTTGTTAATTTTAATTTCTGGTAAGTTAAGTGGGTTTTCTTTGACATTTTCTTCTTTATTGTACAATTGGAAATCCAATATTTTGATTTCGCAATTGATTGGTATTTCTATTAGGCTGGGTTGTTTGATGAACATATATTCTCCATTGGACTGGCATTTTTTGAAAATCTTCAAAGGCTTGTTTGTAGGTATGGCTACTACGTGTTTGCTTGTTATGGCTTTTATAATAGGATTCGGTAGATGTATTGGCATTATGTTGCAGTTTTGATTTTCGGCGTCGCGGATCATTGATACGATGCAATCGCTAAACAGTGGTTTCAATCGGTTTTGGCAGATGTAGATGTCTTCTATGTAGGGGCAATCTTCATAGTCTTCTTGCAGTTGACTGTTGCCAAGTATAAGGTAAGGATAATTTGGAACAATAATTGATTGGTTAATAGGAATTGGGATGAGGTAAAAGTTATCGAAAACCTCATTTTTCATAATCGGAAAGTGTATTGCGAAAATAATTTTATTATTTGAGAAACTTACTTGAAGTCCGCATAGTTGGTAGTAAGAAATAATATTTTTAAAATTTATTATTTTTTCATCTTTATATAGTCCGGTCAAATAAGTTACAATATTGTTCAATTCAGTGCCCGAAATTACTGCACTGTGTAAAGTATTCAATTTTGCAAACATAAGCGCGTTTTCCAAATTGTCCAGAAATGTGATTATATTTTGACAATTTAGAATTATTTGATCTAATGTATTTTGAGCTCTTAAATAAGCCGAAATATCATCTATTGATCGGTTAACGTTATATTGAAAAAATTCTAACCTTTGTTTTATTAGTTGCTGATTTATATTAAGAAGCGAAATCGTTTTATTATAATTGTTAATCAGCTGTTTTGTTAGGGACATCTGAAGAGACATTTCATGGTATATAGAATCTTGGTTCTTTTGTAACACAGATATGGCGTTGTCAAATCTTTCGCCGTCATCGCTATCTAGTGTACCGTAAAGCCATTTTTGAGCTTTCCCTACTATATTTAATAAACCGCGTCTTTCGCGTTTATGAGGGGTAATATTATTAAGTTTGTTTTTTGCACTTAAAATTAAATGTTGCGCATGCGTAAGTAAATTGCGTAAAAGATTATTATTATTTACCTTAGGTCTAGATACATTTAAGCTTAGTTCTACTGTTTGATAAAATTGATCAACTTTACGTAGTTGATCGCTAAGATGTGATATTTCTATAAAATGAATAAAGGTATGTTTATTCTCGAGTACTCGCGCTTTTCCTAATTGAAATGGGAGTAAGGGAGATTTTATGTCTGTAATGGCAATGTCATTACCACTAGCAAGAGTCGTTATCGTCAAGAGTATAACTACAACCGGGTTGAGGTTGGTCATGTTGTGGGTCGTTGGTTTTTTCCTGTGAAAGAGAATGTTTGTTAGTACGGGGTCTAGTGATCTGAGATTTGTGTACTAATTTGTCTTTAGCAGTTTTTATTTTATTGGGCAAGTTTTCTTTAACTGTTATTTTGATTTGTCTTGGTTTTGCTTTGTTTCGTTTGGCTGCTTTATTTTTAACATAGGCGCTTGCATTAATAGCGTATGTAGGAGGTTTTTCGCGGTTTTCATTACGTTTTTCTATGACGCGCGTTTTTTCGTTGAGCGAATTTTCATGGATTTGATTGTAGAGGTGTTTTAATCTTTCTCGTCTTTCTATAATAAATTGATTTAAAATCATTTCGTCCGTTAAGTCGAAGGGGTCAATTGCTTTGACACGACCGTTTATTACGTCAAAGGGTTTTTGTTTTGTAACACTGTGAACTGAATTATTATATCCTAAAACTGCATATTGCATTGTCTTTTTTATACTTAGTTTCGGGTCTTTTAATTTCATTACTCTGAAATTGTCTAAGAGGGTAGAATGAAGGCGTTCAACAGGGCTGTTACTGTTGGAATTTCCTGGGGTAGTAAAATGTAGATTTATCTTATGTAATTTACAAAAGTCTGTTAAAAGTGATGTTTTAAATTCGGGGCCATTATCACACGTGATTTGTTGCGGTATACCAAAATGAGTTATAAAATGAATAAGTTTGTCAAGGGTAGTTTCTGCGTTACAAACGGGTTCTAGGGGGTATGCTTGTGCATATCGTGAAAATACGTCTATGATGGTAAGAAATTTTGTATTTAGAATTTGGAAAGTGTCGATATGAATGGATTCCATTGGTTCTTTGGGCGTTGGTGTTAATGCAAATTTTATTCTCGGAGGGTGTCTATCATATTTTGCTTGTTGGCAAATTTCGCAGTTATTTATATATTCGGTAATTTCTGTTTTCATACCGGGCCAAAAATATAAAGTTTTTAAGTCAGACAAAACTTCATTAATTCCACGGTGACATGTTTTTTCGTGATAGTATTTAAGTAGGTCTTTTCGTCGTTGTACGTTAGTGACGTCTGTTAGTAATTTTCTAGAAATTAATAAACGATAAGAATGGTTTTTAAATGTATTTGACAGTACTGTACTTATTTTTGGTAATAAGTCAATATCTGAGTCTTCTAAATACAAGCAGTGCATGTTTTTTGGATTGACATGTTCTTTGAAAATTTTAATTATTTCCTGTTCGAGATTTTCGGTCAGATTAACGACCTTACGCGTTTTCATATTATCAAAAAGACTCGAACTTATTACGTGATAGGTATTACTTTTTTTGTATTTAATAATTATTTGGTGACTATAGTAGTTTACAGCATTTTCGGTAAATGGTATATTAAGTATAGGATTTTCTATAGCCGAGTGTACTGTTTCATTGTCATCTGGTTCTCGTACTCTTGGTAACTCGAGAGCTTCGATATTTTCTACTGGCTGATTGACATTAAATATTTGATCTAAGTTGTCTAAGTCTTCTACTGTTGGTGGTTGGTCGGTGTCTGTTTGTAAGTATCGATCGATATCTTGATCAATATCTCCGGGGTTGCCTAATAGGGATTCATTTTCGGTCATGTGAATTTCGACACGAGAGAGTGCGTCCGCGTTTGTATTTTGCGTGCCCTTTTTGTACACGATTTTATAATTATATTCTTCAAGTTTGAGGCGCCACCTTACCAAACGAGAATTTGGTTCTTTCAAACTGAACAACCATTGAAGTGGCTTGTGATCTGTAACTATAGTAAATTTACGTCCGAATAGATAAGGGCGGAAATATTTCGTTCCCCATACGATTGCCAATAGTTCTTTCTCTATCGTACTATAGTTCATTTCTGCTGGATTGAGAGTGCGTGATGCATATCCGATTGGAAGGTCATTTCCTATTTTTCCCTGACTAAGCACGCAACCTATAGCAACGTTGGATGCGTCGCATGTTAAATTAAATGGTTTTTGAAAATCCGGGTATTGCAAGATAGGGTCATTACATAACAGATTTTTGCACATTTCGAAAGTTTCGATGAACTCAGGTGTGTGTAGTATAGTTTCGCCTTTTTTTAGACATTTCGTGAATGGTTTTGTTAATTTGGCAAAGTTTTTAATGAATCTGCGGTAGTATCCTAAGAGGCCTAGAAACGATTTGATATCTTTAACCGTTTTTGGAATCGGAAATTTTTGAATGGCTATAATTTTTTTTGGATTCGGTTTGATTCCTTCTGGCGTGATAACATGCCCTAAAAACTCGACGTCTTTTCGTAAAAACTCGCATTTATCATGTTGTATTTTAAATCGCGCTTCGCGTAAGCGTTTAAAAATTGCTTTTAGATTTTTTATATGTTCTTCTAGACTGGCTGAAAAAATAATTATGTCATCCATATAAACGAGACATATAGTGCCTTGCAACCCTCTTAATACATTGTCCATGACCCTTTGGAAGGTTGCGGGGGCGTTTTTAAGGCCGAAAGGCATCCTTACGTACTCGTAATGCCCGTTCTCGACACTAAATGCCGTTTTTTCTACCGATTTCGGGTCCATTTCGATTTGATGGAACCCGGAAGCGAGGTCAAGAGTTGAAAAGTATTGGCATCTACCTAGTTTATCTAATATGTCTGTAATGTTGGGCAGGGGATACCTGTCATCAATCGTCTTGTCATTTATTTTACGATAATCTTGAACTATCCGCCATTTTTGTTTACCGCTCGCATCTAGTTTTTTGGGTACAATCCAAATTGGACTAGACCAAGGGCTTTGGCTAGGTTTGATTATTCCGTCATCTAACATTTTATTTATTTGTTTTTGTACCTCGTTTTTATGAATGAACGGATATCTATACGATTTTGTATGAATCGGGATCTCGTCCGTAGTTTTTATTTCGTGTTTAATCGCGTTAGTGAATGTTAATTTATCCTCATTTTTGTGAAAAATGTCCGAAAATTCTCGGCAAATTTTTAATATCTCTTCTTGTTCTTCCGAATTTAAATGATCGATTCGAATTAATTTTGAAATATCGGTTTTTATATTTTTACACGATTCTGTATTTTTATCAGGTAGGAAGTTTTCCATGTGAAATAATTCGAAATCCTCTTTCTTCGCGTCTGGGAAAGAAATTACGCGTATAGGTTCCCAAAGGTTTAATATTACTGTTTCGTCAGAATAATTATAAATTTCTGTTTTTGCAAGTCCTTGTTTTGCTACAGTTAGTGTTTCTGCAAAATGAACGTTATCTCTATTGCATTCAGGAATTATGATATCACCGTTGTAAACAGATACGGGTACTTGCACGGCGGCAACTTCGTGTGGGTTAATACATATTTTATAAGTTTTATTCTGCGAATTCGGATAAAATATGGGAATTTTTGTAAATTTATTTGTCAAATAATTATTTTTGAAATCAATGACAAAATTTAGATTTTGAATTTCTTTGAGCCCTAATATACCATCGAAAAATGTATGAAAGTCAAAAAGAATAAAAGTTATGTTTTCATTGCTTTTTAATTCTTTTGGTGCCGGAATATTTACTTTAGAGAGAACCGTTTTCTCGCCTATGCCTGTGCGTATTTTAGTAGGACATGTAAAAATTTTATCTGGAAAGTATTTTTCCGCAATAGATGGCCTTAACATTGATTGAGAACAACCGGTATCAATTAAAAGTTTTATAGGTGGGTTTTGGATTTCGATATACGGTAACTTGCTATTAATTTCTGTATGCATTTCAGTTACTGTTATTTTTGGTTGTTGTTCTGGCTGGTAATCTGAAAATTTTCATAAAAATTGTCGTAGTCCTCGGAATATTCGATGTTAGGATCGCCATAGCCATCGTATTCATAGTGATTATCTGGGGTATAGTACTCGTTATTATAATTTTGGGGTTCGTAACGGTTTAATTGCGTATCTGGGGTTGTTTCTGTATTTTGGCTTGCAGCCTCATTATTTACAGTATTTTCGAGATTCTCGGGGTTTTCTATTTGAAATAATTCTTCTGAGATAATATGTAGCGGGTTCGCGCGGTTCTTAAAAGGGTTGTTTTGATCATACCCTTGGTATGCCGTTTGTTGAACTGTTGAGTTTCGCGATCTCGTCGACATTGGTTCAGGTTGATTGTTTGGCACTTGCCCTGTGGGCTTAAATACATTTTTTGGTGGGCCAAACACTTCGCGGTTTGTCGGAAAACGCGGGGGTGGCAATTGCCGGGGTTGCACGTTTATCGGTTGCCTCGGGAATTGAGAGTTTTGAAAATTTTGTTGGTATTGATTTTGCCGAAAGTTATTTATCGGTTGATTATAACGGAAATTGTTCATCGGTTGGTTATTTCTAAAATTATTTATTGGTGACAAATAATTCATCGGTCTTTGTGGGTGGTAAAATTGGTTGTTTGGACTCCAACTTTTGTTCGTAAAATTTTGATTTTGGAAATTATTTTTTGGTACATTTTTAGACTCAGCCTGCGGCGGATTTCTAAATAGATTTTGCGTATATTGAAAGTTTTCTTCTTCCGTTATAAGGGTAATCGCGGTTTCTAAATTCGCGGGGTTTCTTAGGCGTATGACACTTTGTAGGGGTCCGTGAAGACTTCTTATAAACGTTCTCAACGTAATCTGTTCATACTGGTTCAAATAAATAATTTTTGAAGCATTGGGCATTATAACTTCCGGAATAGACGTCAATTTTTGGGCTAATTGACTACGTAATATTTGCAATCTTTTGGCAAAATCTAAGGTACTTTCACCCTTATTAGGTCTGGCTAAAAATAAATCTTGTTCAAGACATTCTAAATTTCTGTTGTCTCCAAAACAATTTTGAAGTGCACCTTTGATTTTGTCCCAAGTATCTAATTCGTTTCGACAGCCTACTAATAATCTAGCCCTGCCTATCAGTTTATTTTGAATAACGCGAATCAAATAATTATTTAAAATGTTATCGTTAGTTTGACCATAATTCACCTGTATAAAATCACATGCAGATATAAAATTTGATAGGGTGATTGCATCACCATCAAAATTTGGAATTATATCAACGTACATTTTTAACATGTTTAAATTTGGGCCTGGTGCTTGAACCTGTGGTTCAGGTGCGTTAGCCATCTTTTCTTTAGGGGTAGTTTTTATGTTTAACCTTTGGAAAAAATCACTTACAAGTAGATCTATATCTAAATCGTTATTTTCAGTCATGTACTGAAATAGTTTTAAGCCTGCGGCTTTTTCCTATGCCTATATAAATAATAAAATAACCGAAATAAATATACTATTTCTTCGCTTATTTAAAATGCAGTATTTTCAGTATATATTTTTTTTTATAATATTGCAACCGCTAATACGTGTAAGTTTCAACAAAACAAAATTATTTTCGTACTTTACAAAAAGCAAAATTCAAAAATCTTAAATCTACAGGACTTTTCTTATACGGAGAAAAATCTTGTCCTAAAATTATGAGGTTTTCCTATTTAGGAAAAAGAAAGAAAGAATGGTGTGAAAAACAGGATAAGGCACTTGGCTTACCAAATATGACGTCCTGTCTGCACGGGGGTGATTCTCCTCGTCTTGGCTGGCTCGTGCGAAGTTCTGGATGAATGCCAAAGGATTGAAATCCACGTTTTACGCGATCGAACCGGACCCGATGCCGTGAAAATAATTCGAACGAAAAACTGCACAAATCCTACCGACTGCGCCAAATAAGAGTCGCAAAAGCCGAAAACTGTTTTTAAAAAATTTATATATTACAGTTACAAGCAAAGATTAAAGCGAGAATGAATAATGATACCATTTTACATATATTTATAACATAGTATAAAAATGCAGCGTTTACGGTTTCTGTGGGAAGCGTCTTCTAGTCATCTTCACATAACTGGTATACGGTATAGCCAAAAGTTTGATAATTTAGATGTTAAAACGTAACCAGAAGCTCTCAAAATTGTTAGCATATGATAATAAAAACTAGTAAAATGTTTGTTTTGTTATTGATCCAGCTCAATAAAAGACATGTGTATTAAGATCTATAAATTCTTATCTAAAAATATGTCTGGAAAACGAAGCAAATGGGAAACACCGAATGAATACGGAAAGCTTATTAAACTTATCAGTTTAGTAAATCTGAACATCTATGTAAATTTTCTTTGATACTAAACTTGACTTCCACAATAAGTGCTTTTGTACTTAGACAATTTAATTTCGTGTAACAGCGTAATCGCTGCAGTAGTTGCTGAACGCATTTGGTACACATGGGCGCCGGCAAAAGAGTTTAAGTAGATACACTTGGTGTCCTGTACAATGGAACATTATTTGACACAAAAATGCCATTGGGACATATTCTGCTAAAAGAAAAGGATAAACTAAACTCTTGGACAAAATTAACTTAACGCCATTTTGCCACATTTTTGATGCTATGTATTTTTTGAACCTATTATCCGATTTTGATTATTTTTGTATTTTACGTTGGTTTCTTAACTAGTAATTTATTAAAAAAAGTAAGGCGTTAATTATACAGTTATAAAATGTATGCTAAGAGCTTCTGGAACTAGATGCCGCTACATGCAACATCTTGATGAATAATTTTATTAATACAGTTTAAATGGTTAAAGGCACGAGTCGGGCAATCGGCCCAAACTTTTTGCACTGCAGCCTAGTGGCTTATTTTGTGCCCGTCTTGCTAAAAAAGGTTTGTTTCTTTTATAAGGTTTAGTAAATTTCTACCAAGTTTTTCATGTGCGAGGTTGTCACCACATTGGATTCCTCCGAAGATTTTGAGTATTCTTCGGGTCAGTGCTTCGCAGTTATATATATTATGCGAGGCGGTTTCATCTTCTTCGCCGCAAAGTCTTTATTCAATGGGACCATTTTAAATTACTATGGAAAACCTAAAAACTGAAACCGTAAAAAATTGTTTGTTTTCATGCTCTAAACGATAGTGTCAAAATTAGTGAAAAAGTTCATTGTAATTGGCTTGGGTACTTCATCTTTAGGCGACAGATTAGCAGGTAGTTTCAACATCTAGAAACGTAATTATTTTGATCACTTAAGTTATAAACATAATATTAAATTTTACTCATATTTATTTAGTATTGAAATACAATGTATATCTTTTTATGACACACACTGTATTGGTGTTAGGGTTGCCACCTCTTCCGGTATTCCGGGAGTCTCCCGGAATCGGGCCTAAATAAGCGTCGGTCTCCCGGGTTTCATATAATTTCTCCCGGAAACCCAGTTTACAAAACGCTGCACCTTTTATACACACTTTCCACCGTCCATTTTTCAACAAATAGAACCTCCATGCAAAACCGCCAAACTGGCGCGATGACTCGATGACGTCGATCCAAAAAAAATGTACAGTAAGCATCGTTACCGATATTTTACTGCTCATGCCGGCGTTTTTTTTTACATCCCACTTACATTCGAATTTCTGTGGAATTTTAATATATTTTTGTTTAAAATAACTGTTCTTTTTATTTATTTGTTATCGAGCAGAAAAATCGACAAATAACTTAGGTTAGACTTTTTTCAACTCTCATTGTATTAACTTGGTCTTCTGTCGATAATATCGGTGTTGCCACATCGCTAGTCCAGTGTTATAATGTTCTATCAGTATATTTTACACTTTGCCATAAAAACGATTTTAAAAAATTGATCACCGTATTTTGTTTCTAAAACACAATGAGTCTGTAAGTGATTAATTTTTAAATGAATTACTACGCTAATAAAGACATTTTTACGTAATTTCTAATTTTTTATTTCTCAACATAAAAAATAATGAGTATTATACAAAATCTAAAACTGCTAATGGAACAAAATGGCTCCCAAGAAAATTATTTTTGAATTAAAATTGAACAATAGTGTTCTAACTGCCGAGAATGCTTGAAAATATTCCCATTATTTCGATGGCCTACTAGATGTCAATGGTCCACGTAATGTCGATGGCCCACGTGATGTCGATGGCCCACGTCATGTCGATGGCCCATGTGATGACGATGGTATAATTTGAGTGTCAAAATTTTCGTTTGTGGGGGCATTTTTCTTTTCTTTAAATAATGCGGATGTAAAAATCTTAGCATCATTGTATTGCTTCAAAAATGTAGCTATTAACTGGGAGTTGCTGGCGGCATAAACTTAAAAAGCTTCTTTAAATGGACAATTTTATCGAAAGGTAAAAATGATTCTTTGGGAGAACTGCAACTGATAAAGTCCATGTTTTTGTTCCAATAGTTTTTTTATTAATTTATTTTCTCAGTGATGGCTTAAAAATATCAAAAAGTGCAAAGACTGAATTTTTTTTCCTTTATATACTACAACAAATATTAAAATTTAGTGAAAGAACCCATTCTGTAGTTTAAATTTTTTAAGGTTCCATTACTTTTAGTTATTACGTTATTTATTAATTTAATGATTGTATCTTTATTAAAGAAGTAAATCTAGTTTTGCTATAAACTCACACTTGATATGATATTATACTATATGGTTGAATGATGCAATTTTTATTAAGTGGATCTGAAAATGCTAAAATGTCCCATGATAAATTGCGGTTTTCTTGAAACGAATTACAAAAAAAAACTAAACAAATTGAATTGATTTCTTTTTAACTAATGAAAAGGTGGTATCTATATGAGGGTGAAAAAGTTTTTTTCATGCAGAAAAAAATTACAAAAAAAGATATATAATATATGCCAATGGAAATCCTAGAAAAAATTACTAAAATTCATTCTATTCTAAAAAATGTTTAAAATAATTTTTTTTATGAAAAATAACTTGCTTCAATATTTGTATTAATAAACATGGACAGGATCCGTTGCAAGAGAATACAATGATATAAATTCACATGAAGCTGGTAACTTTGAAGAAGAATTTAGAAATGTTGTTTTCATTCACATTCACGAGTCTGTTTATTACCACAATTTATTTTGTACAATTTTCTTTAACTGACTCTTGTAAAAAATTCTACCGGCGCCTATGTGTAGTGCACGTTCAATTTATACTTGTTTTGGAAGAAATACTGTTGCACAAAGCATAAAATTTATTGCATGCTATAGAATAAGTTATCTCTGCTTACAGTAGAAGTGCAATATGGTGCTTTCCTGGAAGGAATAATAATAATAACGGCAAATATATAGATTTAAAAAGTTTAAATGATTATTCGCTTGACTCCTGCACAGAATATATATTTACTCTGTGCTCCTGCGTGTCGTTTGAGAGTTTATTTATTACTTTAAAGTTTGCTGGTCATGTTTGTCTACTTGTCTAAACCAACGTCTCCTTAGAGCTTACTGTGCTGCGGATATTTTATAAACCTATAATAAAATATCTTCTCCTTCAAGGTTATCAGCTCTATGCGAAATTTTACCTATATACCGGGTGTCCCGCTAAGGTCGGCCAGCGACGGTATCTCGGAAAGTATTGGTTATAAAAAAAATAACATTTTTTATGGAAAAACCAGCCAGAAGAAAATACTAGAAATTATTTTTTAAGTTGTACGATTCCCGTTAGAGAGCGTATCTGACGGGGCAAAATACAAAATTCAAGGAATTTTCAAAATAGCCACGTTAAGGTAGGTACTGTTAATATTTATAAAAGGGTTTTCGACTCTTGCCACAGTTTGATCTTAAGAATTTTTTTTTTGTATCTTCAATAATAAGGGTGGGGGAAGCTGATAAATAAGTTATTAGTTAAAGTACTGTATCTTTCACATTTTTTATGCAATTTTACTAAACTTGGGCTTGTTTAAAAGATACATTTAATCCTTAATAAGAAAGTAATATTATTGACGGTCGCTAATCCGTATTTTGTTTTACAGAGGGCGCTAGGTATAGAAGTTTCAGTTTTTCCTAATTTTTATAATATGTTTGAATAGCATAAAAATATCTACATTTTTGGCGAAAACCGCGTTTTCATATCTTTATTCGTTTTCGAGTTATTTCCAAAAAAAAACAAATTTTTTACCAAGAAATTAATGTTGGCCATATCAAATGATTTTTATTATTGTGGTATCTTGATTAAAAAAGCCTCGGAATTGACTTAACCAAGATAATAGTAGGCATAAGACATAGTAATTATAAATATTTTACAGTATGGCTAATCAAAATCTACCGCTAGCAATGAAACTTGGTAGGCCGTGAGTTTCTTAAATAAACAAATGAAACATAGATTGAGGTTGGAGGTAATGATGTTTCTTGAACGGCAGTAGAGTTTTGTACTTGCATTGTCTTTATTTGTTTAACATCATAACGTTTGAACTAGTAAATATCTTCAGTCGTCTTCAGGTGAATAGTATTCAAACAAATAAAGACAATGCAAGTCCAAAACTCTTTTATCATTCATAGACATCCATTATAAGTCACTATTTATTTTATGTTTATGGCATTCAACCGTGGCGACCCGGGTTCGATAAAAGGAAAACTAGTGCATACACGTGGTTAGGATCCCACGTTAAGCTGTAGGTCCTGTCTGGCTAACATTACCTAGACGATAGGGCCTCATATAGGCCCAAGTATACTGACTCTTCCGCCAACCCCGGAAAAAAAAGTCACAATTTAATAGATTTCGTTTATTCGGCTAAATTATTGAATTAAGATGGATGGTCGGCATCTTAAAATGTTCATAAATAAGTAAGCCATGGAAATCGAAACAATAAAATTAACATTTAGCTGTCATTAGATTTCACCTTTAGTAAGCAATATATTATGATGAATTTGAATATATAATTATGAGATTTTACTGCCAAATATTGTCTTTGTTAAGTCAATTTGAATACCTCCTTATATCAAGGTACCTAGACATAAAATCATTTGAAATGGCTAAATTCCTGGTGAAAAATATGGTTATTTGAAAATAACTCGATAACAAATAAAGATATTAAAACGCGGTGTTCGCCCAAATGTAGGTATTTTTATGCTTTTCAAACCTATTGTACAAAAATTATACCGGCTGCTTTTATACTCGTCGGTTGCTACAGAAGTTGTTATACAGCGGATCGACGAAAAGCTGTATTTGACGAGAATTTGTTATTTATGACAACACGCCAAAATAAGGTTAATAGATTGGGTTAGGTTTTGTGTATAAGAGAAACAAGAACTAATTTATAATAAGAATATTCAAATGAATTAACCTAACGAAATTTTTAGTATCCTTACAGTGTATAGTACATTTTATGTATTAAATCTTGTAGAAATTGTCTAAAACATGAGTGAAAAACTGGAGATTTTTTAAATGAGAAAGTGCATCTGTGCACAACTGTAGTTCGGCCTGAAAATAACAATAGTTAAGTAGAAACATATTTTGGTATTATACCTTTAATTTAAGACCTATTTTATGCACTCTTTAGGAAAAAATTGTGTATGCATAGACTCTGGGATAAATGTTTTGATTTAAATAAAATAGAACAGATTTTACCTGACGGAGTTGCATATTTTTGAAGTATATTCTTAACCTAACTTCTGTCAAGTGTCAGAAAAAGACTCGTAAAATTTACAACGTGCAAATTTGGGTTCTTTGTAATTGATTACTGTGATTGGTCAGTTTCATATCCTAACTACGATATATATGAAATTATATCCGTTCAGTTAACCGGAATAGCCTACTTGTCCAATCACTTTAGTGTAAAGGAAACATCAAATTTCCATGCGGGAGTAGAAAAAGACATTTTTCTTTGCGGCATTAAGCATTTGGTAGGAAAAAGTTATACTTTTCGTACTTGTGAAAGTCGAGCAATGTATTATAAAGAGAATCAGTTTTCACATCAGTACGAACTAAATTAAAATTAAATGGGTCATATTTCATTTCATAATTATTTTGATTAACAACCTTAGTATTTCTTGTTTAAAATCCAAATCCTTAACTAAATTTTACATTATTATAGCCTTTGAAGAAAATTAGTGTCGAAATTCTAAACATGCCAACTAAAACATGAATTATTCCATTGGAAAAACATTTTAATAATTAACACCTGTATTTAATTAGCGAACCGAATAAACGGGCTTCATAACAAACAAGGCCTTAGTGAAGTCGCTAATCCTAAGCCTGTTTAATACAAACGCTTGTTTATTTAGGATGCCTAGAAATAGGCAACCTGAGAAAAGGTCTGTTTACCCTATTAAAATGAATTTGTTTTAAAATAATGTGTCTACCACAAAATAACACAGTAAAGCATTCCTAAAGATGCGTGCAGACCTGAATGCGCATGCGGTAAGACGCTAAACACAGAAAAACAAATACAACATTGTTAAAGCAACTTGTTTAGCTTTATAATACCGTGTTTCTGTGGAGTTGTTATCAACTTTAATGTTTTAAATACAGACCCGCATGTTTTTAATTATTTTTCAACATCTCTTTGAACTCTAAATTCAACCATGTATTAGACATAATAATTTTTAGAAGATACGATGTCATCTTTATATCAGTAGGAATTTAATTAATTTATTAACCAAAAATTACTTAATGTTAGTTGTAGTTTTTAATATTAATAATAATAATATAGCTAAAGCAGATAATTAGAACACAAACAAAAATTGTAAATAATAAACTGAATTAATAAAAATCACACAATGTCACACAAGCAACACTGAATAAAAACTAAAATTTAAGATTTAATATGAATTATAACAAAGCATAAAATATATTAGCAAAACAAGCCAAAGGTTGCTATGGCGAAAACTTTATACTTGATTGTTTGGCTTAATTATGTTGACATATGTAGTGAGTAGTTAACTACATATTTATGTTCAACGGGCGATATTTAAATTGCTGAGGCTTACTTAAAAATGCATTCGAGATGCATTGTTTGAACACCTAATATATAAAAGTTTTTTTTACTCTTTGTTTGCTGGTCTTTTTTCTTTTTATTTGTTTTCTACATATTATATTACTCTGCCGTCATAAGCAAATCCCCGGTAACTACGCAAACGGTGAAACGAAGATATTTGCGATAAAAGAAATTTATTAGTGCCAACAATTTGAACAGTGGTACCAATATTTTTTTTTTGCAATAATGGGGTAAAATTGTTGAATAATGCATTAAAACACTTAAAAATAGGTTTCATTACATTTTTAGTGGTGGTATGTGGATTAAAATGTTTTTACCGCGTATATTTAAGTAGTGAAGCATACTTTACTAAGCAATAACCCCGTATATGGTAATTACCGTGTTTTTGCTAAGTATTATTTGAATAATAAAAGAAGTAAAAAGAAATAAAAATTTTTTCACAAAATTAACTTTTATTATATTCTGGAAATATGTATGTAACAAAACAAAAAAAAAAATAAATACCATTTAAAAACTGGTAAACTTTCCCAGTACGTCCTGCGATTGGCTGGCATCAGCGGTACAAGTTTATCCAAAATATCTTTTTTTTTGTCTTCTGGAATACCATGACGAGTATGCGGATTTGGTTCTGGTTTAACCAATTTATTTATTGATTTTTTATGCAAAAAGTCCAGCTCTATTAACTCCTCATGAAACGAGCAACGATACTGCAATACAGAAAATAAGTTAACAAAAACAAAAAGAAAAAAGTATTTAATATTACCTTTAGTATTTGATTTCCTCTTTCCGCCTTAATATGAACCATGTCATGTAACAATGGCCTTATGGCTTTAAGCCTATTGATTTTATATAGTGAAGCACAGTCTGGCCATTGAAGAAAGTCATCGCTAGTCATTTGTTGCACTTCAGATTTTCCACTATTAGCTTTTTTTATTGCATCAGCAAAATCATTAAAATCATATATCTTGCCCCAGTGCTTAAGTGAGAGTTCTATTTGATGATGGTAATGATCAGCACTCATGAAAGTATGGCCAGGTTCAAAGTAATAGAACTCTATATGCTCGGCACTAATTTCATTAGAATTTATTATATAAATCAAAAAAGTGAGCAGTGCCCAATTTTTATTTTGGCCTGCGCAGTTGTCCAACCAGACGATTATATTTTTTTATCTCGGTTTTTTAAGAAGAAACTATAAAAAGTACTGATTATATCTTCTTTTGAGCGACCACATATTGCTTCATTCCAAATAATAGAAAATGGCAGTTCTTTAGATTTTTTTCCGAGAGGAACAAACGTTTCATTATATGCAGTGAGGCGTCTGGTAAACAAAACCCTTTTAAAACTTTCAATGCGCGGAAGCATTATGACTTTTTGAAGATCGGCCGACACTATTAAAATTTCAGGGTCGATTACATTTGTAGAAAAATCTCTGTAATACTGCCTGGCTTCGTTTGCTCTTTGGATATGTTGAGACCATTTATTACAGACACCACAAGTTTGATCTATATTTTCTTTGGAATGATCATTTGAATGTTCGTTAAATGTTTGACAAATTTCACATTCTTCGTGTCCCAGTTTTGTGAAACTAATTTTTTTTTCCTTTACTGTTTTCCTGTAAAGATCATATGAGCAAGGTATTCCAGGGAACTTGGTTAGGAAGTCCTTGTGCATTTGAACGACAGTAACATCACTCGACAAATAACGCACGTTTGGGGCATGCTCCCTTCTATAGTGAGATATGCATGGTTGGTAAGATTCAATATGTTGGTTTATTTCATTTCGATTTATTTTATTATGGGCCGCATGTTTACCACGTTTATCGTGTTCAGCTGAAATCCTATTTTTCTCTGTTTTATTTAGGACCTCGTAAATTATCCAGTCGTTTGACTTTTTAAAACCAAGTGTAGTTAAAAAAAATGTTTTGCAGACCTTTTGTCTGTGCTTATTAGCATCATTTAAAAAATATTCATGGCTCTGCTTACGTACATATTATTCGTAGATGGTCTTTTAATTGGAGCCGATTGAGTATTGTTAATAATAAACGTTCTTCTATCTGTCCAGTTTAGGTTCCAGTATTGAGAGTTTACTTGTTGTCTTCTATTTTCATTGATTTTATTTGTGGATTTTAATCTGCAAAATTCTTGCTTGCATGGATCTAAAAGGCCATACTTTTCTTTTTCCTTATTCATTTTTTCGACTTTTCGTTCTCTGACTGAGTTAGCAAACTTTCTTCTTTTTCTAGGATTTCCTTTCTTAGTGAGTTGCTGTTCTATAATAACATCAAAATTAGTGTGATTATAATTATTTTGAAACCAGTTATGGGTAAACAATATATATAGTGTTCTGCCTTCAGTTTCTAATTCCTTAACACCTGTGTTAATTTGGTCTCTAAACTCCTCAGTACCTTCCTGGAAATTATTTTGACGATTTTCTAAATCTTCGTTTTCGTCTCCACAGCGTTCGTTAGTATCTAAAATGAGTATTAATTATAAACTTCGTTAATTACAATAAATTTTTAATTTATTTTACCAGAATTACTTTCATCGGCGTTATTAGGAATATAATCCGGATCTTCATCGAATGATGAAGTCACTTTTCTTTCCTTAATTGGACTCTCTGTATCTTCAACTTTTTCAAGTGAATTGTCAATTGGACTTTCAATATATAAAATTTCACTTATTGTGCTGTAATTATTATTATTAAGAGAATAATTTTCTGCGAGTACATCGAATTCAATGATTGAATTATTCAATTCTCCATCAGTTGTAGCGACTACAGTATTAGATGAATTTAAGGAAAAAAGAGTATCATTTTTTAGATTAGTCTCATTATCATTCGTGCAACAGCTTAGAACTGTAAAATCATCGTTATTTGCCGTAGAAATTGTATCGTTATTTTTAACAGTTTCATCGGGGACTTCACAACAAGAAGTAAAAATGTCATCAATCGGCTGCACTTCTGAATTGGGAATATTAATTTGTTTTGGGGTCTCAAACGAGTTTGCAATATTTTGGTTGGTTTCGGCAGTTTCCATGAATACTTTATTGTGATTTGAAATATGCAATACTTTTTTTCTCTTGTCTAAATTATTTTGGATGCAAAGCTCTACCATTTTTTTGCCGCGCATTTTATTTAACCGGAAAATCTAAAAAAATATATTTTAGGTACATGATGATGCAACCTAGATGGGGTGAACGATACCTCCTGAATGGCAAGAATTTTTGAAAAAAAAACAGTGATGTCACATAATAAGAAAACACAACTATATGATCGTACTTTTTGGGCTCCCGTGTATCTACGAAAATATTTTTAAAACAGCTTACATAGTAAATAATAATAATAATATTTTTTCTCTACATTCTGGCCGTTCAGGTGCAATTTTCCAGGTCATCCTGGTAACACCACCCTGTATATTATAATATGAATAATTATTATTTATTTACTTCTTAATTAATTAATCCGTGCATCCTAGGGTCGTCATACTTTTATTTGCAGATTTTACACACTTTTAGGTTATGTGAATAAAATTAGAATATTTCAGACAAAAATAAGTAAAATATTTATTGTCCCAAGCAAAAACATGTGAAAAAATTAGGCAGATTTGAATTATTAAATTAACTAATACTACAAAAATAATAGTAATTGTGTGATTTTGTTATAACTATTACGCCAATAGATGATCTGCACAAAATTTATTATAGTAAAATTTGTACTACCTACCAACCCAATTTTATTTTAAATATAATATGTACTTCGAATATAATTAGTTTTAATATTTACCTCTGTAATAGTTAGTACTCTTGCACTCACTTATATGATTATAATAAGCCCAAGTTCTTGTATGTACTTACAACGCACAAATACTTACTGACACTTGTAAGACGACTACCTATTATACTAAGCAAAAACATAGTCCTTTCGTATACTAAGCAAAAACCCCGCAACTTTTCAGTAGTTGCCGGGTTTTTATCTCGTACAGCGTAATTACTGGCTTTTAGTTAAGCACATTCGTCAAAAATGCTAGTTACGGTGTGGATTGAAGTTAAGTTTTTAGGATACAGAATAAAAATTACCGGGATTTAGATTATTTTTTAGGTAGAAAAACGCGTTACAACCAGAATGAACAAATAATCTCAAAAATTCCAAATTTGTCAGTTACAAGGGTTTGGCCTATGACGGCAGTAACTCATATCCTGCTGTATGATATTATACTTTGAATAAATCCCACGGCCATATTTATTTAAAGGTAGTTTTCAAATTCGTGATGACCATCGAAAAGTCTAAAAATTGTTAGGTGTGTAACATGATTGAATTTACGGCCTAACGAGATTTCAAAAACTAAAATAAAAAATGCAGGTTCATATTTAAAAAATTAAAGTTGATAACAGTTACACAAACACGAAACGTACCGAAATTCTAAACACACCATAGTATAAAGCTAAAAAAGTTGCTTTAACAATGTTGTATTTGTTTTTCTGTAACCGTTAAAAAAAGTTAGATAAAAAAAACTCGAAATTTTAGTTTTTTTCGAATATTTTAAAAAGTAAAAAGGAAAGCTCAAATTTTTGTTACGATATCACTGGGCACAAAATTCCACAACTTTGCTACCATTTGACCGATGCTGTATCTCCTCTAGTTTCAGAGATACCCTTGATGAACATCGAATTTAGAACACCCTGTACATATATATGCGTACGTGTTCAAACCATGTGCGCTCAGTGCATACGTTGCAAACTTTATAAGTAGCATGCGCAAGGCGCTCTAGCCTTTCTTTTTTTTAATGCATGAAAAGTTGGTTGTGGTCAGTGCAGCGTATGTGGTTATAAATAGTTTAATAATAGTTATTTATGTATCAAGGGTACTAAGTAGATCATTATGCCCTGAGGGTGACATTGTTACAAAGCCGAGGGCATCTGGCACGAGGGTTTGTAAGTCGGCCGAGGGTATACCTATATCTATTAGTACCCGTGGTACATACAAACTTTTGTCATAACAGTTCGTTTTAAATAATAAATATAATATATAAACGTAAATTTATATATTTTAATTTTTTATATATAATAAAAATAAACGTAAATTTATATTTTGTTAACAAAGAATAAGTTAATCGAAAACTGTTTTTTGCGCCTTAATTTCCACGTGGGCCATAATGTGTGCTTTATGCCCGCATGGGCATAAAGTAATCCATTATGTAGATGGTATCTATATAAGGTATAAAAACACAAAAATGTACTGGTATGACATAAAAATTTAAAAACTTATTTTGATATGGTTACGTATTATTCAGGAGCGTACTTTTCTATTGCTTAAAATTTTAGTTATTTCATTGGCGTACGGATTTATAGGGGTTTTAAATATTAATTTAAGGAGTCCAGTACCTTTAGGGATTCTTTTATTTTAAAACTAATATCAGAAATCGATTTAGCATCCCTTAAAACGACCAAATACAAAATTTTAATAAATATGCACAACCAGGCATGTATCGATTCTTTTAATTAATCGCAAAAATTTCATTAGTTGATTACTTTAACCCCTTCTAATCAACAAATTTAGGCAAGGGGATTTCTGCATTTGTTTTTAAGGTAAAAAAATCCCAGTATACTTGATTTGTAGAGCTGGCTGATTATAAAATGTCATAATAAATTTTCGATTATAATAAAATGTGTTGAATAAATATTTCCATTAATCAAAGTAATCGATTACCCTAAATAATCGATTAATTTTGAATTATTGTTTAATCTATCATGATGATTAATTATTTGGTTCACCCTTACTTTCCACTCTTTGATATAGGTTTTTTTATACTAATATTTTTGATATGAATCTATTTTTTTTTTATTTCTCACAAACTAATACAATTCAGTCTTTCTGGTTTACCTACATTGTACTTTATGAACTAAAATTATTCGATATACCCATTTTAAACTCTCGTTTATGCTGATATACTTTTTGGAACGACAAAGCACTGCCTTAGGCTAAAAAATCCATTTACATAATTTTGAATACACCCGCTATTATCTTTTTTCAATAAGCTAACGTGAATGAAAATATTAAAATGTAAATTTTTGGTCGACACGTTTTTGCACGGAATATAATGGGAGTTATACTTTTATGGCAGGAAATAAACCGAAAAAGTAAAAAAAAATCATGTTAAGCAGTAATTTTTATCTAGCATGTTGACGATCCTTTTTGAAATGGTTACAGTCACTGATCACTAAGCAAGATAAAGATATCATTCTGTATCACAACTATCCGACAAGATCAAAGTGAAAATATAAGTAAACTTTTAATCAAGAATAACACTCTGTGGTCAAGGATAAGGGAAGACCCTTTGCTTTTATGTTTTTATATTAAGTCATATATCTAAAAGTCAATATATTGGTATTATTTATACTTCCAATTTTCGCACCATTTCGTACACTCTTTAGGAAATAGTAGTTTGTACAACAAGAGTGGATATGATGTCTATATCGCACGAGGAAATAAATTGAGCACGACGCCGTAGGCGGAGTGCTCAAAATTCCGAGGGCAATATGGACAATCCACTCGAGTTGAACAGTATATTTTTTCGAACCTAATGCTAAAAAATGTAAAAAAAAAAAGTTTTCAGGTTGCCGGGCTTGAACTCACGACCATTGGATCCATAGTAAAACGCTCTACCTCTCGACTATCGAAACGTTAAACTAATTATGGAAAAACCAACTGATAAATAATGCTACATGAAATTAATTTTCTATGCACATTCAGCAGGTTGCATTATTGATAAATGCGTCTTTATTTTATTATATTGAACAAATTAATAACAAATTGGACCATATGCATTTAAATTATATAATTTAGTGTCTTGAAAAAGAACGCGGAGCCTCAATAAAAATATTATACTGTGATTGGTCAGTACTTTTAAGATCAACAATGGCTTCTCTGTAATTGACTACTGTGATTGGTGTTTATTGTGTATGTGTGGAATAGCCTACTTTTCTCGCCACTTAAGTGTAAAGGAAACAGCAAATTTTCATGTGGGAGTAGAAAAAAATTGTGTATGCATACTGGAATAAATAATTTGATTTAAATTAATTAAGAACAAATTTCATCTGACATATTTGCATATTTTTAAAGTATATTCTTAACCTCACTTCTGTTAAGTGTCAGAGAACGACTGGTAAAATTTACAACGTGAACATTTTTTGGTTGGTAATTGATCACTGTGATTGGTCAGTTTCATATCCTAACTAGGATGGATACGAAATCATATCCGTTAAGTTTACCGGAATAGCCCACTTTTCCAATAACTTTAGTGTAAAGAAAACAGTGAATGTCTCAAATTTGTTTTATGCTAAGTCGTTTTTGACATTACAATTTTAGATTCTACGAATGAACCTAGGGTAATTTATATATTATAAGCAAGATACAGAGAATTTAAAAAAATAGGCCCCTGTTCAGTCCTGGTTGGATGACGACACATATAGATTTTATAATAAATAAGTTATTTTATCAAATACTTTGATTTTTATTATCTGCCAGCGGAATGCCAACAATGAGTGGGAAAACCATCAGAATTCGATTAAAGCAAAATAAATTTAAATCCCGATATAAGTTTTTACCTTTGTACCTAACTTTAAAAAAAGAACCTGAAAATAAACACAACAGAAATGGTCGAACTTTAATATTTGACGATTAGAGCCAGATTCAGTGGCGTAACTAGCCTTGTGACCTGGGGGTGGCCTAGGGTGGACCTGTTATTGTGACTTGCAGTGGCGGCTCATGTAGATGCGGGCCGGCGGAGAGCCCGCCGCGGGCGAAATGCGCCGCAGGCGAAATTCGTTTTTGGACCACGCCCAAATTTTAACAAATTTGGTCAATAATCAACAGTAATATCACATGACCTCGTTTTTTTATCGGTTAGATTTTTCAGCTGTCACGAAAACTTTTTTTGGAAATTTTTCGAGTTGAATTTGGACATATTTTTCTGATTAGATCCTGAGACCGAAGCTCAAGGGATTTAATTTTTGAATAAACAAGTTCTAAGTATCTAAAAGTTTAACGAGTATTGCCAAAAAAGTTTGAGTGAAAAATGGAAAATTTAACCAATAAAAAAATTATTATCGAGTGATATTTGGCAAGATTATTTCGTACATCGTTGAATAAACATGCCATTCGGATCGGGTCGCATGAACGTTCATTGTTATGTGAAAATTTATGGGGGGGGGGGGGCTAGGCCCCCCTGTAGGTACGCGCCTGGCCAGAGTGATAGATTGCATCAAGTGATTAGTACATCTGGGATGTTCAATTTTAATTTAGATCTTAAGTTGTCCAGAAAATACTGTTAAACTGTAAAACTACCAATAACCCCATAATGTAAGGTAAAATAAACAAATAAATATGGCGAATATAATTAAAAAAGTATTGACTTAACAATATTGCTTTCCCACAATAATTTGAGAACCTACTACCTGGCACAGCACAAGTCAATGCATCTTCTGGCATTGACAACCAAAAATATACAATTCGGGAATCCAAACCACATGATTCAACATGGCGGTTGAATGGTAAAAAGCATCGAGTCACTCGTTAAATTCCACCAGCAACATTATTTTTATGGTCACGTGTACCAATTACAAAGTAGTATTTGCCAACCAGCCGCCATTTGGATTGCCTAATTATATTTTTGGAATTCGGTTTAAGGTTATGGTTAAATTAATAATGGTGACATTTTGCAAGCCAACAAAATCCCCTAATTGATTGTTCAGGCCGTAAAATCCAGTGATGTAAAATAAATAAGGACTCGTTACAAAGTAAGCGTTACTATGTGATCACTAAAAGTAACGAGTCTTAATGTTATAAAAGACTCGTTACTTTTGGCATTTCGTTACTCTGAATTTAAATCTAACTAGTAACTATTCTACCCAGAATTTTACAGCGGGCGGTTTCGTTCGTGGACTTGATAGCCAAACGGATGACAGACAAAAGTTATCATAATTATTTTTCGAGCTGGATTTTGTTTTTACCTCGTGAGGCGGCCGATGGCGTGTCGTTTTGCATGTACTTTGGAGAGATGGCGTATTAATATGTATTTGGTTAATTAGTTGTGGGGAAGCCATGTTGCCTGGAGGAAATACAGGACTGGAAGTTACCATTGAGAGATGAAAGCAATGTTTATTCCTATGTATTTTTAATTTATATTTCTTTTTTAATTTTAACAGGCACTTATTTTATAAACATAATATAAATTGAGTATTCTGTTTCTTAGATTGTATAGCGTAAACAAATTGTGTTTAGTCAAGTTTACTTCGCACACTGGTATTTAGAAAATTATAAAATAATAGATCTTTGATTCCTAGAATCAGATACCCAAAAGCAGAAACGAAGTGTTATTTGTTTATATTTTGTGTAAATTGAGAACAAGTAAATCTATTTTTTAATCAATACGCCATGTTCTATTCCTATTTTTTGTTATATTGTATGTTTTTATGTGTTTCTTAATTACATATTTGAGAATTGACAATAGTACATAACCTAGATTTAATATATCTATACTACAAAACATGAGTATTTGGCCATCGATCAAAGCCATATTTTTTATTTTTAAAAGTAACGATTTACATAAAGTAACGAGTCCTGAGTAACGAGTCCTAATACCCAAAGTAACGAAACGGTCCAAGTCCTCAAAAGTAACGAAAATTTACATCACTGGTAAAATCTTCCCACTGGCTGATACCGGAAACCTGATTCTCGTTTCGCTGGAAACAATTATAATTACCGCTGAATATGAAACAGGTTTTTACAAAATTGTTTGTGTGAATTCCGAGAAAATCACGTTTGAAATAGCGTTTAGAGGGATTTTGTTGGTTTGCAAAATGTCACCAGTGACATTCTGGTACCACCAATAGTGGTGACATTTGCCAACCAATCGAACTGAACCAAACCGTATTCTCGATTCACTGTAAATAATTATAGTTGCCGCTTAATATGAAATAGGTTTTTACAAAATTCTTTTGGTGGATTCCAAGAAAATCACGTTTGAAATAGCGTTTGGAGGGATTTTGTTGCTTGGCAAAATGTCACTATTGAAATTAAAACGGTTTGTGTAGGATTTTAAGAAAAGACATTACAAGTTCTTTAAAGTAAATATTTTAGAATGATTGTCATACAAAAGAATAACCTTTACCAACAGTAAATGGTAGGCTCGGCTCAAACTTATTTTTAAGATTTAAATGATCTGTCCCTCTTACTTGATTAAAATCACATAAGGTAGGGGCGAGATAAATGAACTGAGATTAACGATAGTGAACCAAATTAAGTCTTAAAAAATTCTACGAGGTTTAAACAAATTTCAAGGAAGAACCCCTTATCCTTATGCCGCTAGTGACTTGCACTACTTGCATTCCTCCTTGCAATCGACTGTGGTTCAGATTATTGCAACAACGCCGACAAGACGCAGTAAAGATTGCACGAGGTTCGTACCAGATAATGTCTTTATTTTAGATTTTTATTTACTAAACAATTTGCTATGTTCACGATTAAACAAGGAATTATTATGTCGAGTACGAAGTAATCACATAAGCAAGACAACTAATTTTTGTTCAAAAACTAAACAAAATGCAACCTGACGGTACTTTATTTACGGTAATAAAACAGGGCTTTCGGGTTTGTTCGCGCAATATACCCATTGCATTTCGAACATTTTATTATAGCAGTGAGCTTAATAAAGTTTGCTAAATGAAGAGGCATAACGCGCGGCTAAGAAGGCGGCGCGGCGGGTGGAAGTAAATAATTTGACTTGAGTATATCGTATAAGTAGAATTTTATAGCTGTAGGTTACTTGGGCGGGTGACCGCTTGGGAGCACGGCGTGCTCTTGCCTCAGGGAAGAGTGTAAAATGAATCGACACCTAGCTATCCTATTCACGCCGGACAGGCCGGATGAGATCGGATATCTCGTAGGATGAAGGTGCTGTTTCACACTCCCCAGTAGATCACATTTGTGGTCGATGACCGGTTCAAGATGGCCTACGTAGTCGGCGAACCGTAAAAAAAAAAAAATAACTGTAGGTAGAAATTTAGAAAATATTTTAAACTTTCTATATTTACTTTTTTTGTTGCTGAGTGTAAGGGAGTATAAAATTATACTATATTATTTACATAAAGTTTTTAATTTTTTTTTTAAATTTTAGTAGGTACTCATTAGTTTTTTTTTTATATTTTAAAACATTAACATAAACTTTTATATTCATAAAATGTTCTTAATTTCTTCCGCATTTTATATTTTAAACTATTTTAACAGCAGTAATAATTTTTAACACTAGCTTTCTGTCGCTAAACTAAAAATAGAAATGAAACAAAAATAAAATTTGAAATATAATTTTAAATATTTTTCCTTTTCTGCCTGTCTCTTTTATTAAAAATAGGCGGAGATAACTCATGTTTATGTTCGCATTAAGCGAAATTAAACATTTTGCCGTAATTACGGCTCCCGTAAAAGTTTTTACATTGGTAGTAATAAAAAGCTTTCTAATTGAAAAGCTTAAAATAAGTAAATGACAAAATGGCGCTGGATATTTGACTAATTGGTTGCAAAAAACGGTATCTATAAACTTTTTCTTTTGAATTTTTTTTCCGTTGTTATTACATTGGTAAAAGGTAGGGGCAGGATGGGTACCCCCGCACAGTGGGTAACCCCGGACACCTTAAATAACAGGTAATTACGCACAACCTGATAAGAATGGAACACATGAGCTGCTGTTATACGATGTGGAAACTGGAAAGACAAATGAAATGAACAAACACGTTGGACGTGAAAGTCAGTTTGTTAACTGCAATTATTAGAGAATATCGTACACAAAACATATAAGTATTTTATTTTGATGTACTAAAATTCTGCTTTATTTTTTAATTATCTTTGGGATTGTAATAAAAATTTAAATTTGGGCGGTCGGTGCCCCCGGACACTTCAATTTTTTAAATTTCACAAGCTGTAGCAATTATTTTAAGGAACGGCAGAAGAGTTTTGCAGACTTGCATTGTCTTTATTTGTTTTGAATCACAACGTTTCAACTGGTAAGTATCGCCAGTCGTCTTCGGTGAATACTAAATAAGTATGATTACTGCAGCTCTATTTATACTAGCTAGGTGTAATGACGCATAGGTAACTGCATAAGTCATGCTCATACCCGATGAGTAATGGGTTAACTCTTACCTGGTCTTACTCTAAGATTATATTTACTTAACAAAGGTTTCTAAATATTTCTCATATCTAATGAAGGCTTACTAAAACAGCCTGGGTTTTTTATTCTATGGTGGCAACTTCTTTAAACTTCCTCCACTGCGGTTCTTTTTGCAGGATTTCGCCTTCTGTCCAAATAATATGACGGCCGTGCATTTCTTAAATTAATTAAAGAACTTGAATAAATAAAAAATTAATTCCTATTTTATTTCAAAACTAACCATGGTTTTCAGGCATAACAATTACTAATGATTCATTTTGATAGTATTTCACATAAACTTTTATGGGCTTATGAAGGTTAATGTTGGGGATTTATATTTTAATATGGCAATTAATAATAAATAGCATTTAGGCATAATTTTATAAAGTCCTCTTAAACCTAAGTTTAAACCTAGGTTTAAACCGAGGGATAATTCTAAAATCGTAGCTATGTCAAAAAAAAAGGCCAATTTATCATGTGGGATTGACAGTAAAGTTCAATTTAAGAGTAATAAACTCCGTCATAACTTGTTATATTATGTTACATTCTATTAAGTTATGGCCTGGTTAATCACTTATATTTCTAACTTTGCTATCAATCCCACATCATAAAAAATCGATTTAAACAACTGGACCTTGAATTAAATCGACTTTATAAAATTGGACACAAGACGGTTCAGCTTAAATCTAAGAAATGTCAAAAATGGTAATTTTATAATGTGGGATTGACAGCGAAGTTCCAGTTAAAAGTGATTTACCTGGTTATAACTTAATGTTATGCAGCATAACATAACAAATTACTCCTAAATTGAACTTTGCTCTCAATCCCAAATTATAAATCGGCCATTTCTTCCATTTCTACGATTTTAGAATTTTTCTTTGGTTTAAACCTAGGTTTAAACTTAGGTTTCCGAGAACTTTATAAAATTGGACCTAACGTATTGTAAAGAGTTTTTGTAGATACCCAATAAAGATATGTTTTTTAAATGATGGAAGGGTTTTGGACATGCATTCTCTTTATTTTATTTTAAATTACGTTTCATCTAGTAAGCATCTCCATTTCATATGACGATTTGTTGTGATTTAAAAAAATATATAAATACAATACGAGTCCAAAGCTCTTCTATCATTCAAGAAATATCATTATCCCAAACTTTTAAACAGGCACAAAAATGAACTCCTCTATTTATTTTTATTCCTTAAATCTGAAAAGTATTAGGGGTTACATGATTGTAGATATAGGTAATGTTTTATAAACGTGATTAAATATTCTCCGATGTTATTTAAATTCTGGAAGCCTTTTTCATTTCTTATCCAGCCAGCATCTGGTTATGACAAATTGCAATGACGGACCACAGGGTTAATACGAAAAGAGAGAGAGAGAGACGGCAGTTAAACGTGGAAAAAAAACATAAGAGGGCATTTTATCACTGACCATAATGTCCATTTAATATTATCCTTACACATTACAGTGTCGTTCAGTCCTGTGCTAGCAAGAATTCGAAAACTGTTTTTCCATTTTCTAACCAAGGAAATCGGATAAGCTTTTTAATTTTGGGATCTCCCAGGCCACCGCGGTGCGGCGGTAGCGGTAACGGTACCGATGGACTAAGAGCCGTACATCGCGATTTTTCTTTTCACAACAACAACAATCGAAGTCAGCACAGCAGTCGAACAGATAACATTAAACACGTGGCTGATGTGCCGGTGAGCGGCGAAAATAGCGCAGGTGTCGTCGAAATTAAACGCTGTCACAGCGGGAGACACGAGTGCGACCACCGCAACGGTGTGGCTGGCGCCATTTACCGCTGTGTTCTGTGGCACCGCGGTGAAACCGTCACTGGAGTACCGCGTTGTTCTGGGGGATTCTTTATGTCTGTTGTGTTCTTATTATAAATATTTTCCAAAACCAAACATACTTAATTGCTCTTTAAATATAGACATTCTTGTACACAAGTATTCAGGAAATTAAAATTAATTAAAATAAATATAAATGATTGCTGTTCTTTGTACAGGAAATTTTTAGAAATAGTATATTACGCTATGAGATCGGAAAGTACTATTTTATAGTACCAAGGTAATCTCTAGGGCGAGTCCTGGGGGCCTGCGAGTCCTGTTAACGGTACTTTTCGGTTTGTCTAACGGGCAATTTTTTTTACAATCGACAAAAGACCAGTGGCATATGTATGGTATAGATTTAGACAGAAAACTCTATAGTCAAGAAAATAATTTTTAATAATAATTATAATAAATATAATTTGCTACATAATACTTATTGATAATATCTATTTTTGAACTGTTTGAATGTTGAAAGTAAAATTTTGTGTGTTGTTAAATTGTAGATATGATGGAACATTTTTTGATGCATCTTTATAGGTTGTTTGTGCTGTTATATTCACTTTTGATTGTCCTGCTTCCTGAATTTTCCTGTCTATGTCAATCTTATTTTGTAGAGACTGTTCAATATAGCCTACGGAAACTTGGGATGATTTCCAGCCGCCTTCACCTTCAACCAACAATGTGGCCGAAATACGTCGGAAATAGTGCCCTGTACATTGCTCTATATTTGGTAGTTCCAAATAGGATGCTACTTTTAATGGTGCTTTTCCCGCGAAATGCAAACCTATTGATTGACTATAACATTTTCCTTTATTATAAAAAAGAAATAACCTGCGATGTGGGAAATTTAGACTGACGTTAAGAAATATATTTTCTATATACATTTAAATTTCGTTCGTCAACAACTATGAATAACCTGAAATCATTATCGCCTCATCGACAATTGTGATGTTAGCTAATTCCTCATGGCGGCACGCCCCAGCCGAATCCAGTATTAGTAAAAGCCTCGGTAAAAGCTAAAATAAGAAATAATTACATAATATAAAATACAATATTTTTTTTCATTGTTAAAATATATAAGGAAAGAAGAAATTGAAATAAGAAAAAGATATTCATTATCTGGTGCTTCTAGCAGAAATTAGTCAATGTCTTCTCTGGTAAGTACGCTCGATTTCTTGGGTATGTATCCAACAGATTTCCTTTTTATGAATGACAGTTTTTAATATTTACTTATATCGATATTTTATTTTAAAATAAAGTTGATCATTAAATATAAGCTCCACAGTGTAGATGATTTTAGTTTTTCAGATTTTTTATTAAAATAGGCTAACAAAACATCTTCCTAAACATTCCATACATTCTTTTCTCTACACCAATTTTTAAAAACGCTAAACGTTTTTCAGACCTCTCTTTGGACTTATGCGGCAACGCATCGTATTCTCTAGCAGCTCCTTCAGTTATTTCAACTGGTCTTCACACACAAATTTAATAAACCATAAACATATGTGTTTATTTAACTATGTTTATTGACAGTTCGTTGCTATGGAAGCAAGAAGACATAAGCATGTTTAGCCTACTTATTATTACTTTTACAGTGTGATTCCTAAGTTCATACTACTTGTTTTTTTAGCTGTGTATAGAAGGTATTAAAATAAACATCATCAAATACCTTGCTTCAAAAAACTTAAAAATATGGTACTTACATTCACTTATTACACACATGGATCAAATACGGTTCTGCCTAACTTGCCCGTTGAATAACATTAAGAAAACTTCTGGGTGTAGGATGAACTCGCAAGGAAAAACGTTCTGCATATAATCTCGAAGCAGCACCCGCACTTTGACAACGCTCACCGTAAATTAGCACCATATCTACTGGTTTATTGTTTTCCAATTTTACCATTTTCACGTGTCACTAATTAATAATTAACTTGCTTAATTGCATGACTAATAAGAGAGAAGACAAACAACATAAAGTATAGCGTTTTGATGACCAGGCCCGCACTTAGATTTTTTACTTCTGTATCTCGCCTAATTTTAGGTTTTTTGAAAAAAGGTATTTGTTTATTTTAATGCCTTCTATACACAGTTAAAAAAGAAGGAACTTAGGAATTAACCTGCATAAATTAGTTTGGTTCATTTTCTCAAAAGGAAAACGAAAAGCAAAAAAGAAGGACCGGAATAGTACTTTACCGGTCTCTTTTTCATTACTTTTCGGTCTAGACCGACAAAGTGATATTTTCCGATTAAAAAATGATCTAGAAAGTGCTTGCTTTCCGGTCGATTGAAAAAAAATAGGATATTTTTTTACAATCTCGTTAAATATAACAGTATAAAATTCAGTGTGCGAGGAGAGTTTTTTTACTTCAGAAATTATTTTACATTACCATGACACCGTGTTCAATTTTTTTATTAATAAAAAGATACAACATTTCTTCTTAAACTGACATCATTAGACCTAAACAACTGAAAATAGTTACAAATTTCACGAAAAATTAAAAATACTAGCTAGCCGATAGCTACCTCACATATAGTTAAAAAAAATATTCTTTGCAATATTCTAGCTCGAAACTTATAACTCATTATTTTTTAAACAATTCTTAATTTTAAAGGAATTCATTTATTCCTATAATACTACATTTAAATAACTCCATATCATTGACATATTTATTTGTACTTTGCGAACAACATGTAAACAAGAATTTTCTATCAAATTTCATCCAATTACTGGCTGGATGCACGTAACAACTCACAAATACATAATCATAGCAGACACAAAAAATAGGGTAGGTCTGTTATTATTTAAAGGATACTGTCAAATGACGTAAAATTCGTTTTTCTACTCCCACATGGAAATTTGCTGTTTCCTTTACACTTAAGTGGCGAGTAAAGTAGGCTATTCCAGTTAACTGTGCGGGAAAATCTCATATCCATCCTAGATAGGTAATGAAACTGACCAATCACAGTATATTATTTTTACTGAGGCTCCGCCTTCTTTTTCAAGACACTAAATTATGTAATTTAAATGCATATGGTACAATTTGTTATTAATTTGTTCAATATAATAAAATCTAGACGCATTTATAATAGATCTATCAATAATGCAACCTGCTGAATGTGCATAGAAAATTAATTTCATGTGGCATCATTTATCAGTTGGTTTTCCGATAATTAACTAAACGCTTCAATAGTCCAGACGTTAGAGTGTTGGACTATGAAACCAATGGTCGTGAGTTCGCGCCCGGCAACCTACAAGCTTTTTTTTATATTTTTTAGCATAAGGTCGTAGAAAAAATATACTGTTCAACTCGAGTGGATTGTCCCTATTGCCCTCGGCAGTTTTTTTTTTCGTTTGATATGGACATCATATCTACTCTTGTACCTTTGTTATTTCGAAAAAGTTTAATTTTACGTGTTAAAAGTAATTTCAAAGCCAAAAATAATTAATTGTTACATATTCTAAAAATATGTTTCATTATATTCAGCACAAGAAGAAACGCCCATTTTAAAGTTTAAGTGAATCCTGACAGAATTGAAAAAAAAACCATTTAATCAACGACATGAATCGAATCAAAAATGACGTCAGAAGCTTTGACGTGCGTTTAACCAGTAATTGAACGAACTATATATTTAAATTTTAAAAGATTTTATCATTTTTCGTTTGCCAGCATATGATTATTACAAATTGCAGCTATTGGCCGTAGGGTTAATATGAAAAAGGGGAAAACTGCAGCAATACGTGAGAGAAAACCCAAGCGGGCACTCAATCATCGCCAAGGATGTCCACTTAAAATTACCCTCACATACATACATCATTTATCCTTCGAGAGCAAGGTTGGGAAAATATTTTATTCAGCCTATATAGACGGCAGTATATCAAAGGAAATTATTTTTCGATAATTGTTTTTTTTTTGTCTAAATTACAGTAAATTATTTAGCAAATTCATTCACTAAATTTTGATTTTGTTTGTATAAAAAAACTATTGGAACAAAACACGGACTTTATCGAATATACGTCATGAAAACGGTTGTATGACAATGTTGACAATATTCTCTAAAATTTTTATATTATAATACAATGACAGAGTCTGGAAAGTAATCCAAAACGAACTAATGCGGAGAAACAAATCATTATATTATTTCCAAAATGTTATCTATACAATTATTAAGATAAGTTATTAAAGTTTAAAGAACAAAAAAAGCGATTTGGAGCGATGGACCGGTAATTACTGCGGATACCCTTGGTTCATCTTGAATTATTTCGTCACGGCGCAAGAAACGCTTTTTTTAATATTATAATTTTATATTTTTAATATTAAACATTAAATAAAAAATAATAATATACAAAAATATCGCCATCGGAAAAAGAACGCTCTAAAACAACGAAGACAAACATAGACTCTAAAATGGCGGCAAATGATAAAGCCTGGAAACATCGTTACATTCATGAAACGAACAAGAATACCAGTATACTTCCATCTTTGTGGAAGTGGCGACAAGTGGTAGGATGGCCACACTAAGTACTTCCACAGCCCTCTAAACAAATTACGTGTTGCAAAGCGCCGGATTTAACTTTCACCCGGGTGACTGCAACAATACACAGACACATTGTCAAGACAACATAGATGTCAAATAGTTTAGAGTCTTGAGCATGGCATACTCTAATTATGTGAAAATTTTGATAATCCACTTTTATCAAAATTTATTATATTACGCTATAACTTGAAAACAAATGAATATCGGATAAGAACATATGGGTTTTTTTACATTGTTTTCGCGTGTATAATACACTTCTGAAATTTAGTCCGTTCCTTCCGACTCACCCTATATGGGTTGACATAAGAAAATCACAGTTTATTAAATAATGTTGGATACCATATTAATTACATATTCTAATTATTTTGAAATTTGATACTTTTGGTTCATAAAATGGCTCTAGGAAATGATTTCAGTACGAAAAAGTACCACACAGGAAAAAGTACTATTGTTTATTCAGAAATAGTATAATTTAAGAATATTTCCATTGCATCAAATCTATTTATTATGTTAATAAAAAAAATTAAACAATTTTTTAACCATTATTGTTCCAAATATAAAAACCATATTAAAAAATAATTCCAGATTTTTTGATACACCATGACAAAATTATTTTATTATATTACTGAAGGTTATAATAAATTAATTGTATGTATAAAAATATTGGTATATCCAAATATACCTGTTTATCAGACATTATTTTTGATCTTCCCGTCCCTCTTTCTTTAATGCAATAATATAACATACTTGTCCAAAAGTGTTATTGAAGTTTAAGTATGATCCGATTAATTATTTATTTAAATTTTTTTCCAAGGAGTTAGTTTATTGTACAAAACCACATTTAAAACGAAATTTAATAAAAATATAATTCAATGGCTCTTCTTATTGGTTTAATACATGTGCTTAAAGACGCTTGGAAATACTGCAAAGTCAGACATTTAAAGTTCATGTGCATTAAAACATTAATAAACATGTACAACTGATTATATCTGATAAAATATAAAACAGAAAAAGAGTTTTCTTTGATTTAGTTAGATCCATCCCCAGACGCGTTTAGTCATATCATGGCTCATCAGACGAGCTAGGATCCGACAAAAGAAAGGAGTAACTTAAAACGGCTTTAAGCAGTATTTGGGGAGCACACCAGCAAGATGTTGCACAAAGTGACATTTGTGTCGTTGTTAGACACTCTTGAGCATACGAGCACCTCTAGCAAACTTATGGAAATATTTAAAAATGTTAAGAGTAAATCACCTGTAAAGACATTCATAACTCCCATCGGTTTATCAAACCGAAAACAATAAGTACAGAAGAAGAGTTTCCTTTTATTTCATCAGATTCATCCTTAGACGCGTTTCGTAATAATATAAAACACATACAGAAATAATATTTTTTTGTTTAGTCCACGATATGGTATGTTGTTAATTCAAAAGCATCCCTTGTATTATTTATTGAAGTTTATTTCAAATTAAAATTAAAACACTACTTAACATTATTTTTTAGAAACGCAACAAGCATTTAAGTAATAACTAGGTATTTAAAAACTAAAGCATCGTGTTATTCGTATAGAATCATTTGCTATATTCAGATACAACATCGAAAATGGCAGAAAAATAAAATTAGCATGCCATGGTTAAAAACTACAATGAAACTATACAAAAGATTTACACTTACTTACTTTTAAAATATCTTTATTTATTTTATTTATATTTACCTTGTCAGGTACTACTAACTAATCTAATGATAATATTGTACATATATGATATTACGTCACATAGATAACACAACAAGGCAATGCCCCTTTGGAGCTGGTGTTGGCTCGTGGAAGTAGCACACTGGCTTCTACTTCTTTTGTTACGGACAGTTTCAGTAGTCTATTAAAACTGCCATGAAGGAATCAGTTTTGAATGAGACTTGAAGGTTTTTAAATGATTTTATCGCTAACTTAATGGAATTTGGGGTACGTTTGCTGGAAAAATAGGTTAAAAAAACAGCTTAATTTTCGCAGGTACAGTGTAGCATTTTGTCAAAGACCAAAGACTCGAAATAATCAGGTGGGCGGATACTTTGGGGGATGAAATGGGCTAAGCCCGCGTAGTACGAGAAATGGTGTTACGTTCTTATTATTATTTTAATTTAATTTATTCAATTTTCATTATAAATTGGGAGTTTGTGGTAAAGGGGCTTGTGTATGTAGTCGTCTTGTTCTCTTATGTAGGTTATGTTTATTGTCAATATCGTGTTGTTCGGTTTTGTTTCGTAAAAATTGTTGCTTCGTCTTGTACGTACTGTTTTAAGTATGGTGTATTTGTTACGTTCTGTAATACACGTAGTGGCGTATGTCTTGGTGATAAAAGTATTTGTCTAAGTACTATGTTTTGTAGTTTTTGTAGTCTGTTACATTGGTGGTCTGATATACTGCACCAGACCGGTTCTGTGTAGGTCAGTACTGGTCGCATCATTTGATTGTAAATTGTCTGTTTGTTCTGTGGTGAAAGAAATGATCCGTGTCTAAGTAATTTTTGTAAATTGTTGGTCGCTACGTAGAATTTCTGTATTGTTTTTGTCGTGTTTGGTATAAACGTCAGTTTTTTGTCAAGCTCCTCTCCTAACTCCTAAATATGTTAACGTTTCTTTGGGTTCTATTTCTTTATTATTTATTATTAGGTGTTGATTTATATGAACATTGTTTCTTTTTGTTGTGATTATGAAGCACTCGCATTTGTCCTCGTTTATTTCAAGTTTCCATTTCTCGTACTACGGGAGGAGGACACTTAAGTGGTTGGAAAGGTACTGTCTGGCTAAATTCGCATAGTACGAGCTTGCTTACATTAGTACGTCGGTGAATATAGCCAGGTTGGAGTTTGGAAAACCTGGGATATCGGCTGTATAAAAAATAAAAAGATTTACACTGTACGCTTAACTTACCTAACTCACTTATCAGAGAATACACAACTTTGTTTTTGTCAGAATTCTAACACATCACCTCCTCTATTTTCGTATAAAAGTACAAAAATAATGTATTGCCCCATTAACGACCGAATAACAAAACGAAAGCAAACAAGAAATGTAAACAAGGTAAAATATTATTTCAATTAGAAACACCGGATTTTTCGAAGCACCAATAATAAGGGCAACGTAAAATAGGGTTAATTATTAAACCTAAATCTACATTAATGGAAATAAAAATTAGGTTCTATCCCTAACTTATTCAAAAAATAAATGAAAAAATTTGGGCTGGTCAAAATTTTTATTTGTTTCAAAGTAATCGAACAATGTCTAATTTTTTTTTGGGTTGGCGGAAGAGCCAGTATATTAAGGCCTATATAAGGCCCATTATATTCCCTGTTGTCTGGGTAATGTCAGCCAGACGGGACCTACAGCTTAACGTGGAATCCGAACCACGTGTATGCACTAGTTATCCTTTTTACCCCTCCCAGAAGTCCAGTTCATGGTCCAGTCCATGACTCTCTTCTGGGTTCCGTTATTAGGAATCTTAAAAATTCCTGCCCAAACATTCACTTTCTGAGGGTATTCGGTTTGAGTACATGCAAGACGATGTTCATTTTGTAGGCTCCAGTACCGATAATTTTGTATATTCGGCCCATTATTTATTGTAAACGTGCATTCGTCTGAGAAGCAAATATTTTGTTGAAAATGTCTGTTGTTGTTAGCTTGCTCTATCATTTCAAAACAAAAAAGCAATAATCGCTCCTCATCCCCTTCTAGCAATTCTTTATGGTTTTGATTTTTATATGAGTCATATTTATGCTTTTTCATAGTACCGTGGTGTGATGTTTTTCTACCCCTTGCCCGAGAGTTCTAGTGCTGATATCTTTATTTTCTTCGACGTGAAGTAAAATATTAAGAACAGAGCAGTTGTGTGTGCCAACTTGGTACGAATGGGTCTATTAGGGAAATAAACGGAAAACATGTTAGATATAATACTTAAAGTTCCCGCATAGTTTTTTTTTACGGTTCGTCGACTACGTAGGCCATCTTGAACCGGTCATCGACCACAAATGTGATCTACCGACTGAGGAGTGTGAAACGGCACCTTCATCCTACGAGATATCCGATCTCATCCGGCCTGTCCGGCGTGAATAGGATGGCTAGGTGTCGATTCATTTTACACTCTTCCCTGAGGTAAGAGCACGCCGTGTTCCCAAGCGGTCACCCGCCCAAGTACTAACCGCGCTCGGTGATCTGCGGGAACCGGTTCTTAATATGTCGACAGGCCCTTACCTACACCAGAAGGCCTATAAACGCGGATTTAGCCAACAACATGGTATTTTTGCTAATCACTAATTCATCTGCGATGTCTCTTATTTGATGCCCATCTCTCAATCGAGTGTAAATGATCGCTTTTTACTCAGTGGTTAACGCGGGGATTCAAAAAATATTTCTTTTAACACGTCACTGTCAGACACAACATTAAATTAAATTGACAACTTTAAAACAAGCTAATAGTCTGGGAGATTAAGCTACATTTTGCTGTCCCAGTTTTTTTTGGGCGCAATGGTACCTTTATGAATCATGTTGCCACGAAGAAAAATGTTGCTACCATAGTAAATTAAATGTCTAAGAACCGGTAATCGGGTGTTTTTGTGGCCATTCGGTGTCGCTAAGAGTTAGTTTTGAGTATTTCAGTCTGTGTATGCCATCATTCTACTACTAACAGTCGAAAGAAGGGTAGGCTGCACGAGAGTAGAAAATGACTATAGTAACGGCATTGGGCTAATAAAAATAAAATTCGTTTTAACAATATTTTGTATATAAAAAAAGATATTTATTGCCATTGCCAGATACATCTTCAATAGGCGCGATTTAATGAAAATACACTATTTGTTCGTGATGACTCATCGACTACTATTTGCTCCGAAGTAATTGCCGATTATTATTATTATTATTATTATTATTATTATTATTATTATTATTATTATTATTATTTTTCCACTACACTATGGCGTACAAGAAAATTGTTTATTACTTAAAGAAAAGACACAAAACGGAGACAGCTAAGCATTTTTGTTGCCACTACAAGGTTACTTCATAATTATGACAAAGTAATTTTTTGCAAAGTAGTTCTATTACAACCTCAAAGTACATTTTACTGATAGAATATGGCTATGATTGCATACATTTTCGTAAGGGATAAAAAGATATTTTCTCAGTGTATTAATTATATTAATTAATTAGTTTGTGTTCAAATATCAAACTCCATCTTTTTGATTCTAAATGTCTACAAAAATGTTTAAAATTTGAAATAACGTCAAACATGCATCAAAACTGTCTACCCACAAAACCAGTAAAATAAATTAAATATTGAAACAGTCTTTCATTTTTAGAACATAAAACCATAAATAATGTTTGTGCCCCAAAACCAATGTGTTTACTTTCGGCTAACCGTGATGGTTCACAAAATAACAATGGCGTCATGAGGAATACAGAATAACAACTGTCATAATATTAAAATTTATATCACCTGCTAAAATATTATCCCTTATAGGTCAAAATAGATACATAAATTTTATTTCCTGACAGAACTAAAATGGAACGATATCCTGTGCCAAAAATTTTATCGGGTTTTGCCCTTTAACCGCCGAGGAAATTTATATAGATGGCAGACTCGGTAGCGCTTTGGGATAACGATGAAAAAGGATTTAAGATTTATTTTCTATTATTACTGTATTTTCTGCGGTCATTTATTTCAAATTAACGTGATTTTTGGTTGAAGATATATCTGCGACTGGATAATGGAAAAATTCGGTAATTATTATTTCAATGTTATGTTTCACAGCTTTTTGTTGGTTTTGCTAGTATGACAGTACAGAGAAGAAATTCACCTTAACCTGTACTGTTTAGAAACTTCCGTACTATATGAAAAGTTTGGAGGATGACGCCTTTCTGTATTTGTTGGTATAAATAACCTAACAGGAAAAGTTTTTCCAAGTTGGGCTTGAAGTTTTTCGTCATAGCTCCCTCCACCGATATACATATGATATCTATTTTTTCTTCCATATATTTTTGATCTTTATCGCCAGTACAAGTTTTCTTCTCCGATTCGGTTTTAGGGATGTTGTGTGTTAGTGGGATAGATTATAAAAGCTTTCTTGGCATTCTTTTCGATAAGAAGAATATCCGGACGGTTGTGGTCTAGTGTTCTATCTGTTATTATTGGCCTGTTCGAGTATAAGAGATATTCAGGAGATTCAAAAACTGGCTCGAGTGAGCATTGATAGTATGGTGGGAGGTTTTCTTTTATACCTAGTTATATTATAATTATTCAAAGGTAGCATACTTAGGAGTGGAAATATAGTATAGACCTGAAAGAAAAGCCACTATGTTATATTGGGCAGATAAGAGCTGTGCCATCAAAGATTTGGCTACTAACACTAATCTTCCACGAAACTGCACCGTAGTTGAGCTCAATTATTTCAATTTGTATAGAACATACTGAGCTCTTCGACGAGCCGATATTGAACATTGTCATCGTTTATCAAATAGAGAAAATATAAATATGCTAGAAATCTTTTTGGTATCAATAGTTTCAGTAAAATATCTGCTGTTATAGCAGAATTCTTAACGCTCCCAGATCCGAAGTTGAATACTGGTTACTGTTTCCGTCGGTCATCGACCACTTCACTAACAGACTCACGTGAGAACCTAAGAACGATGAAAAGACACAGTGGATGGGAGTTCTCACCAATAGCAGAAGTATATATTGAAAATTCACTGGAAAAAAAGAAAAGAACCGAAATACTATCGAAATGATTTTTTTATAAATAGAACTCTTTTTTATAAAAAAATGCTTTATTTGTAATATAAGAAACATATTTTATTATATTTTTTTTTCTATTAACAACAATTTTTTCAATACTAAGCGTCCTTTAAAAAGGACAGTGGTATGATATGGGGTGATAAATAAAATATTCGTGGATACAATTATTTGTTCTCTATACTAACTTACAGTTAGAACAAGTTGAGGTGATATTATCATTTTAAACTATAGTTAGAACTTTCTTTCTATTATTGTGCTGTACTGCATACAACTTTGTTTGTTGCCACCATCGTCGCTATGATCTTCATTGTCATTATTGACATATGTATAAAAAGCCGAGTCGGCTTGGGAATCCAAAAAAACTTCCTAAAAGATTGTCCATAACCATGTTTTTTTCGTCACCAGAGGCCTTATCTGTCAGGGCATTGGCGTTGACTGGTGGAGAAACAATAAGTACATCTTTTCACACAGTTTATTCAACGATTTCTTTCAGTATCTAAAAAGAACATTAGCATATTATACCACCGACCTTTTAAAAGGACGGCATAGTTTGTAAGGTTATGTAGCAACATAACTCATGAAATAATTTTTTTAGTAAAATAGGTTTTAAAAGTACAACAATACTACCTAAGGTTACGATAATAAACCACAGTTGAATTTAATAATATAAAATATATCTTATCTTAGTCTATGACAAAAAAATTTAACAATCCACAAAAGCGTAAGTTCACTATAACGACACGAAGCGTTTTAAATTGTTAAAAATGTTTCACAAATATCGTACAGGAAACAGAGTTAGTTATTTGGTGCTATTTCGATGGAAGTAATAAAAGTAATTTTAAAATGTAGATATTCTCATCGTCGGGGAGGTGGTAGTATTTGGGTTTTAACCTGTTTACATTTGAACATTAAAGCCGCGTTCTCAGAGCTACGTTCCGTCGCCAGTGACATCATCTCGACCAATCAGGATCGTTTACGTCATAACCCCTAACCCCCTCCACTGTGTCGCTCGGACGGTGTCCCTGTTCTTTGAATTATTTCAACTTCAGTTCGTTTACGGGTGACGACAGTGGTCGGCGCGACACTAATTCAAGAAGTGGGGATATGTCGCCTGCGACAACCGTAGCTCTGAGAACGCGGCTTTAGTCAGGCTTCTGAAATCCTAATTTATTTATCTTCTATAATTCAACAAGTAAATTCCAAACACCTTGAAAAAATGGCCTAAATATATCTAATTGATGGTATTGTATAATTGACGTCCATTTTTTTTGCTCAAAGGGAGCTGGTAGTAGCTTGGTGGAGATTCCGTGTTTTTTTTAACTAAGCTACTAAATGCTTAAGCTTGAAATCAGCTGTTTAAGAAAGAATCCTAAGAATACTATAGAAGTCGCACAACGGAACAAACGCAAAAGTTTTTTTTACGAAAAAATCAATAAAAAAGGTAGGGCAGCCCTGGGAAAAAAAAAACTTTAGTTATGTATTAAGTATGTCAAAATTGTCGGGTTTGTTCGGTAAAATATATCTCACTTTTTAGAATTGCCAACCAAACCCGATAGCAACCGATCCTTGATCACAATTTCCTTAAAGGCCCATAATTATTAATGATTCCATTATCACATTTTATATCATTATGCATTGACACAGTTTTTTTGAAGCTGGGAAAACCGAATATAATAAGAAAAACATTAAAAAAGTTTTAAATATATTTACCACTTTAAGCTACGATTGGGTTTTTCGTCAAAGGATTTAATATTTGAAGACCTTACTTGCCAGTAAAATGCAGACTTATAAATATTAAGTAGACACCAACTTTTATTACCATCTTTTAATGGTAAGGGGCAAAGTTTCCAACTCTTTGAAGGTTTATTTATAATACCTTAAAAGATGAAAATATATTCGTGTTCCCGTTATTATCCATGAACAATTTATTTACCATGCCATATTTAAATTCTACGAAGAAATTTGAAAGAACAAATTAAAAGGACATATCATAAAACAATGCATTTACGATGTGTGTATTATGAGTGTTGTCAAACAATAATGTCTTTATTTGGTGGGTGTGGTTCATTAATTACACACACGTGATGACCAAACGACCTTGAGGGTAATCACATGACCTTGAAAGGTCATTTTTCAGAACGACTAAGCCTTAGGGAGACCGCAATAGGGTGCTACGTAGCGCAGGGTCCATGCAGTATAAGTTGCACATGCGCAGTAGATGAAAAGTGTCCTAGAATCCCGCTTGTTACACTACTATTGCTAGAATCATTATTTGTTTAAAAAAACGGAATTTTGAGTTTATGCAACAACTTTTTTATTTAAAAATCGGTTTTATTAACTTTTATATTGTTTGAGAGAGGAAGAATCAGGAGAGACCGCTAATCACATATTTTTGACATTGGTTGAAAAACATAATGGCTGACACACCTCAACTTGGTTAAACTTTAAAACTTGCTGGAATTTTGTTTAATTGTACTGTATATCTTTACGTGCAATATGTTAAAAATTACTATGATATATGAGGTATGATAAGAAAAAGACATGTATGTTTTAACATATATAATACCACGTTGCGGACATAAAAACCCATCATCAATAAGAATAAGTGCAAATTCATCTTGTATCTATAAACTTTCTTTTGTTTAGAAAGCCAAATAGAAATAATTTGACTCTGGACGTCGACAACAAGTTGCAACAGTTAACAGTCAACAACACATTTTTTTTTTTGAATAATGTTTCATAATTTGTATTTAAAAAAACTACAATTACACTCATATTTTTTCGTTTTCCTTAAAAACATAAAATTTTAACCACAAAGAAAAATTACTACATTAACCTTATCTGTGATTCGGCAATTATTTATAATTTATTTAAACAAATATCGGCCATAGCCTACTATATAGTTGGGGTTTGTTAAATATAGATTAGGTTACAGAGATTTAAAATAAAACAGTTTCAAATAAGATGAGTTTGCACTTATTCTTATTCTTATTCAAAATAGCTACGTCAAATCAAATACATGTATTTATGATGGTAGATTCGCCGTAGTTAAAAGAGAAAATATTATTAAATAAATTGAGTTTTCTCACTTATGAAATTCTTTATAAATCAAGGCAAAAGAATGTAGGTATATTGTTTTAAAAGCATTAAAGGTTATTTACTGAGATACCAGCTCGGTAAAAATCCAGGGTGATTCCTAAGTTGATACTTCTTTTTTAGCTGTGTATAGAAGGTATTAAAATAAACAACATTTTCAAATACCTTTTTTCAAAAAACGCAAATATAAGATACTTACATTCATTTATTACACTATGGATCCAATACGGTTAACTTGCCCGTTGAATAAAAAAAAAACTTCTGGGTGTAGGTTTAGCCCGCAAAGGAAAACGTTCTGCGTATAATCTCGAAGCAGCAGTCGGACTTTGACGACGCTCACTATCACCATCATTGTTTTCAAATTTTACCATTTTCACGTGTCACCAATTTAAAATTAACTTACTTCAAAAAAACACACCAATATTTGCTCAGGAAAAAATAAAAACGATTTTGCAAAATTTCGGTTTTTTCAAATAAAAAGTATTCGGAATTTGAAAACTTTTAAAGGGACATTATAATCAGCACCGAATTGCACAACTTTGCCCCCATTTAACCGTTTCTCTAACTCCTATGGTTTCCGAGATTCCAATGCTAATATGTCGAATTTGTAACACCCTGTAATTTATTTAATTATAAAACATCCTCTAAAAATTAATTTTTGACATATTAAACAAGGTTAGGTTGCAAAAATCAGTTGATTTCATTATCATAAATATACAGCGGAATGAATGTAAGATACGAAACATTTTAAGATATAGAATCACAAATATATTACATTATCGAACTTGACAAGAAGTAGCTTATATTGCAAGTAAAATGAAATGAGAATTGCATCATTATTTTAATTGCTTACGTATGTTAATTTTTGTTTCAGGTAATGAAACCGTCACAGCATCATTTGATTTATTTGATTCCTCCAGTGCTCAAGATTTAACATTATCACCGCAAACGCTTTCCAATACTGCAGAGGCCTTAATTAACGACAATTCAAACAGTCTAGGACTCCCGGCAGATAACGACACTGGTAAGAGAACCCACTAATCATTAATTAATATGTATTCTTGTTCATTAAGGTATTTTAGAAATACACACAAGCCCATTTATATTCTACATTATTAACTATACCGCTAAAAATTATTTTCAAGGTAATTTAGGCTAGATATTTTAAAAAATTTGGAAGACAGCGTAGAGGAAGGTTAGGTTAGGTTATAGTGGCAGCCCTTTAGCTCGGACCAAACAGTCTCACGTAGTCCTATCAGGTCAGTTGTGATACCACACTGTTTTCCGTAGAATCCACCTTCATCAGATCTCTGATGTTAGTGCAGCGTGCATCGCAGAAGGATTTTAACAACTCATTTAAACCAGCCACTTCTATTCAGAAACCTACTCAGTCGTCCAAGTTGTAAGTTGCTTAGTTCCAGGCTATTGAAAAATGGTTCACCTAGACCAGTGAACCTTCTTCTTGCGAGGCCACGGCATTCACACAGAAAATATTGAATACTTTCTTCCTCTTCCTCATCTCTGCAACTTCTGTAGAATTAGCATCGTAGAGAAATGATATTAAAGATATTTCAATGTTCGAGGCTTGTCGTACCCGGCTACAGTGGCTAAATTGTTGGCGCAAAAATGTGTGACCTGAAATAAAACATAAAGTTATTAGGTAGTAAGCAATCTATATTTTATTTATTATATCTAAATTAAAACTACAAAAAACTACACCCGCAAGACTGCAATTCATTTAGACTCGATCAAAAATCTACAAAACAAAAATAAATCATGTCAAAGAAAAAAGCAGGAAGAAATTTTAGGATACTCGAATAAACTTTAAGAAAAAATGGAAGAAAATACTTAAAGCCTGTCTCCACTAATATATTAATAAAGCAATTATGTTTTGGTAACTCTACATGTTTTGGATGTAATAACGTACCTACATCATCAGAAGGTATGCTAAATGAAACAGCTATCGCAGGTAAATTGGTAAATGTTACCTTTATATAATTTTTAAGTGTCTTATTTATTTCCTTTTAACACACCACTTTCAACATAAACTATTTCCTTAATCTAAGAAAATAGCTTCAAGAAAATGTTTTCAAACCCCTCACCTATAGGTGCTATAAGACTGTATTCTCACGAGACATGCAGTCTGAATTAAAACAACTTTCTTTTCATTCTAGATTTACTTTGCACCATTACCTAGCCCACGTGCATGATTACTTGTAGGGGTTGGTAATTGTACATAAATGCTATTTGTAGCTTTTTAAATATTATGCCTGTATATTAATACTTTTTCAAAAAGTATTTTACGCATGTAAAGTATTGCGCTTCTTAGAGCGTTAATATATAAATTATTTGAAGTGTTGGAGCAAGTAAAAATTATAAATAGGATTCTTAAAAATTTCATAAAAATAAAGAGCAACATAGATATTGCTAAATTATTTCCTTTTCTTGGTGAAAAAAAAATCAAGGCAAAAATGCACTTCTATTATCAAAGCAGCTAGACCCACGAGACTTGTCCATTTTTAAGTACCCTATAAAAGTAAGAATATGTTACCCTTATAAAAAGTATAACATATTTTACATGGCCATATTGTTTAGATTATGATACACCTTTATTTAACAAATGAGCACAATTTATAAGGTACGATATACATTTATTTCAATGAAAATATCATGCGGCGAGCGTAGAAAAACCAGCTCACTTCTCAAATCAGTATAACAGACAGCATAGTATAAGGTTCTTGTGTCAAAACCTTTAGGAGGAAATCCCTACGGGGAAAAACACAGTGAAATCATCACTGAAAGCATAAAATCTGCCAAATAATAGTTCCTTACTGTCTATGATAGGAAAATAATGGTTGCCGTGTCTTAACCCTTACTAAAGTTATTATGGCAACCTTTTAGAACATTGTGGAACATTCTAATTTTGACACAAAATTAAATAGTCCCAAAAATTGGAATAGCGCTTTTTCATTATTCATATAACCATATATATTTCAGGTTAAAAGTTACTTTCAGTGACTCTTTGTTTTCATATCGAGAGTAGCGAATGAAAATAAATATTCTGTTCTATTATAATTTTAAAAATACATTTGAATTGTTTCCTTTAACATTGTACAACCTGTTGCACTCTATATGAAAGGAATGAATTACTGATTGTAATTTTGGGCTTATAAAAATAAATAATGGTCATAGAAATGGATGTCGTGTTGAATATTCAAAAAATCCAAATAAGAAAATTTCAGTACGTTTCGATTATTTGTCTTCCTTATATTTTTTCCATATTCCACACGGAGTCGACCACAATGGTCATTGTTCATCATCACTTATCTATTATGGCACCCTCTTGAAGTCCGATGTATTTTACGTTATTTTTTAATATTTACACGGTTAATTTAATGTTTTCAAACATTTTTTGTATTACCTATATATTTGGACATCATATCTAATTCTTAACAGCGTTTCTCATTGACTGTTGTCTCTAATTTTCGACATGAGGGTACTTTGTTCTTAAACAATTTTCATATTTTTTGAGCTGCCCTATAAATTATTGTAGACTTAAAGCCATTTTAAGTGCGCCTGATATGATTATAGGATAGGCACCATCTTTTGGCGGTATTTTAATTTTGGTTGTCCAACTAATAAAGAAATTTCCCATTTGTTGCACCCTTTTTCAACCACACGGTATGTTTGTGGCACATACCTATATCACATTGAAGACATAATTTTTAATTTATTAAATAATAGGAGCCACGCTAGCGAGATGCTAGTATGTTGTTTATTTTATATATTTATTTCAATTAGTTCTTATATATCAAAAAATTAAAGGGTATTCTTACATAATCGAACTGAAAAATTAAGTTGATTAGCCAGAATTAATGATTCAAATACTAAACCTCAAGTATGATTGTAAAGTATTCTTTCATCTCATATACGCTAAACCCTTTTGAATTAAATTAAGGTAATAATTATTGTCGTCAATGTATTTGAAACAGCAAGTTCATGGTTTTGTCAGTGCTATTTCCAATTAAAACTATGGTTTAACGTGAACTCCGAACCACGATCCTCAGTTGCACGATAGGCCCTCAATTTATCCTCGGTTTCTTGCAAGGTTTATACCAATTGGGAAGTGTGTACCTTCTCTCGAACCCCAGGAGATATCCGTATTGTATGAATGATTTCATTCTACTAAAAGTAAGGAGAAGTTACCTCTCCTGGTAAAGAGCAGTAGAAGCGGTCAAAACAGCAAGAGAAACATGCGCAATGCGGCCAAAATAGGAAAATTCTTATGAAACGAAGGATTGTTCTCTTTCTCTCAAGAAAATCAGCACTTCTCGTGTAATGGAGAGTAGGGGTCCTGGATGGTACAGTTTCCTCTTTCCTACTTTCTTAAATCTACTACAAACTCGGTTAAACTTCTTTAAAACTCTGGCCGAGGATCGAACTGGGTCCGCTACGGTCAAATGCAGGTAACTACTGAAATACCACCTCGGTCGAGAACGAGAACTTGTGATCGGTGCTTTAGGTATTTTCGAGACAACTGATCTAAATAATTAATTCGTTGTACAGCTAAATTAATCTTGTATATTTCTTAACCATGAATAACCGTACGTCGAGGTCATAATTTAGAAAAATGGTTAAAGTATTTTAAATTAAATATACTAAATGCACACGGGGACCTTCAAGACAAAAATATGAGACATTTTCGCTCCGTTTCTCTCCTGTCCCCAGACACCGAACGTGTCTGTCTTGTCGTGACCCATTTACGTCTTTTGTTGATGTCTTTCATTTGTTGAGTGTTATGTGAATTCATTTTTCTTGTTGTTTCTTATTTTTATTATACGTCGCGCCGCTTCCTCCTGAAATATATATTCACCTCTTTGTGAAAAAATTGTTTGTTCTTGAAAGGTTGAAAGTATCAGATATGGGAATGAAGGAGAATTATAAATATAAAACGTTAATGTTATACAATATACATTTAAATAAGTTGAAGAAATAGTTCATACTTAAAGTCAGTGGCGTATTTAGGGACGGGGGGGGGGGGGCTGCCGGGCGGCAGCCCCCCCTCAGCCTAGGAGCTCGGGGTCTAAAAGTCTAATTGCAACCTAATTTTTCGTCTCACGCTTGGATTCTTAATTTAAATTTTTAAATAATGTATTCGTGGCTTAGATTACAAAGGTCTTGTAGGAAATTTTTAGTGTTTAAACGTTTTCTTCTAAAAGTCCTGTTTTATATAGAGATTAAGGTTTTGGACGTATATCGTTTTAGTTATTGATTTATTATGCAATTTTATAGGAAAACGAGTAAAAAGAATAATAGAGTTTATAGTATTTTCTATTATATACGTACTTGTCTAGATCTACGCTCCTAAAATACATGATTTCTGAAAAAATCATCAATTTTGGCGTGGAGAGCGATATTTACTTTATTTTTAATTATGAAAAACCGAGCCCGAAAAACGCTGGTTAGAGTCATACATACGTCTTATGTTAAAATTTTGGATTAACACCAATATTCATATTTTTCAGAAATATAAAAAATGTTTTTTTTTTAATAAAGAGATCGCTAGGAAAATCAAAAAAAAATTTTAAAAAAAAATTTACAAAAATAAATTTTAATAATTTTGATGAAATTTGTTAGTATTTAGGTGAATTTTAAACGATCTTCGGGCGTGGCCCTGAAAATTTTTCGCCTGCGGCACTTTTCCGCCTTCTTTACTAAGTACAATATTAGGAAATACATGTACTCCCGACTGTCCCGTTCTCCAGGAAAAAAATGTCCTACTTACGCCCATTCAGCCCCCCCCCCCCCCCCCGAGCATATTATCGGGCTACGCCACTGCTTAAAGAGGAGTGAATATATTGGAAATAAATAAGATACACTAATCTACTAGTCTTTCTCTACTGTTATATTTATGAAAAATTATTTAAATAGTGAATACCCACTACATGTTTCCAACGTATAAGCATTTATCTTCAGGAGAACAAATAAAGAAAGAAAGGGTGAATATCATCTTAACGGAGCTTTAAACTTCTATTGATACTTGATCGTATTAAAAGGGTCAGTCAATGAAAATTTAAAGATACATAATACCAACATTAAGACATACAGGATGTTTTTTAATTGAGTGCCGATACTTAAGGTTGTGAATCTTTGGGTGAGTTTAAAAAGAAAAGTTAGTATTAACATATGTCCTAAAGCTTATTCATTTTTATTTCAACAAAATATCGAAAGCAGTCTAAATGAACCGAAGAAAATTTTTATTTTTTTTTATGCAAAAAGGGTGCATCATACCAAAGTAAGTCTATGGAGCAAATTTGTTTCAAAATAAATGAGGATTTTAAATATAAGTTTGGTTTTTAGAAAAATCAGTGTCGTACCATTTTTTTCTTTAAAAATATTCAGTTCAAACCCCGTACGAACGTCACTGGTAAAAATTAAAAAAAATATTTTAAGTCAAAAAATGCTCCTTAATAATTAAGAGGTGTGTACAAAATTTCATAAAAATATCTAAGAGTGATATAATAATTATGATTTTACCACCCTGTAGAGTTTTTTGGGACATATTAATATTAACTTTTCTTCTTAAAATCACCCAAGGATTCACAACCTTAAGTATCGACACTCAATTAAAAAACACCCTGTATACTGCAAAAAGGGAATTTTCGTAATGTTTATAGTATTTATTAGGCTAGACCTAGACATGCCAGAAGAGTTTAGTCTAAAATAAAAAGTTGGTGAGAATACCCAGGGGTGAGAGAGAAAAAATTATTAGATATAAATAAAACAATATTGGTAGAAATTCTAGTAAGTTTAATGTACTATGGGCTCGGCATTTCAAAAATCTTTTTAGTCACGAAGTGAAATTAAAGGAATACAGATTCATAAGTCCAAGGAAGAAAAATTATATTTAAAGATCTTAAAAAAATTTACGTTACTATAGAAAGCTAAGTTAGCGACAAGCGAACAAAGTGGTGCATCTGTTTTTTGCATTAAAGTACATAGGGACACAGAAACAACGGGTTACATGACCTAAGTAGATAGTAACTCCAGAAACAACGAAACCCTAGTGGGTACTTCAGTGTGATCTATTTCTACCATTTTAGATTTTATCCTTTTAAAATAGTAATAGAATTTCTCTGCCTTACACTTATCGTCGGTCTCCTGACGTACTGACGTATCTCAATTTTAAGGAAATCAAAAGAATGAACAAATTAATCGTATTTGAGCGGTTCCCGGTCAGAATTTTTGTTTTTACATTGCACCGTACTACATCTTAACTATTAGAAATAGGGTTACGCCACTTTCGACACACGACACATGAAAAAATATGTATCCCTCTAATTTTAGTTTATAACTAAAAAGGTTTTTGATATGCTATTAGAAAAATAATAACATAATATAAAACATTATACAGGGTGATTCCTAAGTTCATACTTCTTTTTTAGCTGTGTATAGAAGGCATTAAAATAAACAACATTTTCAAGTACTTTTTTTCAAAAAATTTAAAAATAGGCGAGATACTACTTCTGTGTCCAAGTGCTGGTCTGGTCATCAAAACATAGCCTGCTATACTTTATGTTGTTGGTCTTATCTCTTATTATTGCAATTTACGGGTTGGTGGTGAGTTATTTGGCAATACGCTGCGGTGTGTTTTAAATTGGTGACACGTGAAATGGTCAAATTTGAAAACAATGAACTAATAGATGTGGTGCTAATTTACGGTGAGTGTCATTAAAGTTCGGCTGCTGCTTCGAAATTATACGCAGAACGCTTTCCCTTGCAGGCTCATCCTACACCCAGAAGTTTTCTTAATACTATTCAACGGGCAAGTTCGGCAAAACCGTATTTGATCCATAGTGAATGTAAGTACCTTATTTTTGAGTTTTTTGAAAAAATAAAATGTTGTTTATTTTAATGCCTTTTATACACAGCTAAAAAAGAAGTATCAACTTTGGAATCACCCTGTATAAGAAATAATCTCTGAGATCCCAGATAACTTACTTTACTTTAACTTAAAACAACGACGACATATTGAAAATAAAAAGGATAAAAATCCGGATATTCCTGATAAGAAAAATATTAAATATAACCTGCTGTTTCCTATTTTCCTATAAACTGGAAAATCCTATATTTTCCATTTTCCTAAACGTAAGATGTTTCGTTTAATATTGACACAAAATAAACGTCAACAGCGCTTTCGAATTCAATATTTCATAGCACGAAATGATGCATGCACAGCAAATATATATATAATGCATCAAAAATTAAAACTCCATTTAACGTTCTCCATTGATATTGACATATATGTCGTTTCCATAGCGACTCAGTAATGGAGTATTAAAGTTAGCACAAACAACTTATTTCCGCCGGGAATTGTTAAGGGAAAGCCTAATCCGTCTTATCCATAACTCAATTTTTATACTTTGATGCTGCTGCAACTCAAGATGAGCGCCGTTTATACAATATACTCCAGACATTTATTTTAAATGAATATTTTTAAAAGGGATACTGCATCTACTTAAATAAATAAAATCATCATCATAAATTTGCCGCATATTTCATTCCAACTTTTTTGTCTGAACCTATGATCCGACTTAAATGATTTCTTTGTTGTATTGTAGATGACTTTTTGGACTAGGTCATCGTCACTATTTGAGACATGAAATTAATTTCATTTTATACCGATTGTAATAAAAACTTTGTAGTTTTTCTCAAAAATTCGTATCACTCAATGGAGTTTACTAGCAACAGTAACATATAACTGATGAAATTGGGTTTTCGCTTTATCTTTCCCTGAGTTTCTTATTTTTTGTTCTCTTCAATACCCCTGAGAGGATATACTCCGTTTTATAGCTCACCATGTTTTTTAAACTTCAACTCAACTCTAAGAGCGTTTTCACACGGCCCCATATATCGCGCGCGATATTGTTTTAAACCAAATTATGTGTTCTCTAATATCGCTTCTGTGTGAAAATGACAAATAGGCTAAATGTAATCGGAAGAAGTGTTAATTCAAATTCAGAATGAATCCAGTGAAGTTAGTATAGAAGGGACCCTCGAAAATTCATTTTTAAAGGTTACCGATATGAAACAGCTTATCCGGCTAGCTCTTCCTGACCCGACAAGTTTTAAAAAATGGGTTATTCTAAAAGAAATTCTATTTTGCTGATCGAAAAGCCAGAAAAAACGTTAAAGTATATTTTAATTTATTGAATTTTCGATAGTCTCTTCTATGCCTGTCTAATTGAATCGTTGCTACTGAACCAAGTAGAATAATGAGGATTTCGTTGTTAGGTTCATAAATGTTTACTGTCGCTACCAATTAAAAATAAAGATACTAGGTATAAAGCTGTAAAATTCACATTTTTACTAACTGCAACTAGTATTATTTTTTCGTCACACAACTCACAAACTACTTAGCAACATGTAAACGGTAAATCTATACAAAACTAGTTAAGACTAGACACAATAATTCAGCCTTCAAGCAAGTCATTTTCTACCTGTACCCCAGAAAACCCATTATTTTGACGTCCTTGTGTACTTTAATGCAAAAGATAGAACTCTCTTTCTCTCTCTCTCTCTCTTAGAAAAAATGGACAGCTTTTTCGAATACATTTAAACTAATACATTATTTCTTGATGCATCATTTTAAAGAAATCAGAATCCTTTTTCAACACATTAGAAATTCTTAAAATATCGTTTAATTTCCTTATACTTACTAACAAAACAGGGCTCAAAAATACACATTTTATAATTTCAAAATATTTTTTCTGTGTGTATTAATTCAACATTATTGGTCAATCTGTCATAAAATAATTTCTAGAAAGTCCTATACTTTTACTATCAAATAAAATTAACGATTTTACACGAACGAACTACTAACAACCCTGCCCGTCGGAAATAGAACAGAAGTTATATGACATCACTTTTAAAATTGAAATAACTTTCTAAAATACGTGAAAGGACTTCTAATAATAACTGCATGGGTGGAGATTGCAAACTTTAATTTGAACGTGGAAACTGACTAGTTTTTATTTGTCAGGAGGTTTTCGTTGATTTTTCTACTTGTATGGTTTTCCTTTTCCTGTACATTTTGTTAGATTATTAAGATAAACTTTTGTTGAATAGAAGGTAAGCAATAAGAACACAAAGTCTTCTTCCGCTGTTATATTAAAGAAATATTTTGATTTAAGCAACTTCTCTACATGTTGAATAAAGTCTTATAGTGCTCTTTCTTGTTCACAATGCAACGTGTGTATTGGTTTTCTCACCGTTCTACTCATTGAACCGTTTTCCGTTAAGGTGAATCTACTAGTTTTTTATTTTTTTAAATTTATTCTCCTGAAGATGAATGCTTCTGCATTCGAAACATGTAGAGAAGTTTCTTAAATCAAAATATGTCTTTAATATAACAGCGCAGGAAGATTTTGTGTTCTTATTTCTTACCTTCTAAATTTCCACTCCACTAAGTATGGACTATTTCTTCATTTTTTTGAATAGGTATTTTTTCGCCAAAAAATGTCGCCATTAATAATTAAAATTTTCACAAAAATCCTCACCAAATTTAATGTATATTACGCGGTAATTCTCGTCTCGCGAGAAAAATGCGAGAGGAGAGTAAAATACTACTTCCAAATAAGAACACATCCTAAATTCAAAATGACTGTTTCATTTCGTTCTTTGCTTTCATATAGAGCACATCAAGTTGTACGAAGTTAGAGGAAAAAATACCTGTATATTTTTGAAATTCCAATAAAACAGAATATTTATTATCATGGAATTTGTTTCCTCTGACTTTGTACAATTCGATGCTTTCTGTATGAAAGCGATAAGGCATTGACAGTAATTTTGGACCTGGAGTACATATTGACAAAATAGAGAGAGATCTTATAGAATCTAAATTTAAACTCTTCTTGTTGAATGCTGAATTTAAAATGATAAGTGTCAGAATAAATTAAATTTTTTTATGTAAATATTTCTTTGGTTTTCCTTTATATTTATAAAGAAAACAGTATTCAAGCACGTAGAACTAAAACTATATTTGCAACAACATTCTGGTAAAGTTAGTTATCAGTAAAATGATTTACAATTACAATTACAAAAAATTCAAGCATATCAAAATAATGTCACGGTAAAAACACAACTGGGAAAAACTAACCCAACAAACCCGACTAACATCTTCACTTATCTGTTTTCGTAATATAAGGATTTCTTTATCGAACTGTATAAACAAAGAAATCGCGGATGGGTTGCTATATTAAATTAACAGATTTAGGAACATTTGATGTCCTCGTCCTCGCGAATATACCTATTTTAATCTAACCTGGAATTTTTTATAAACATTTTGGATGTGTAATATATTAAGAGAAACGGTTGGGAAATAAAATAAAAACCAAATAAAGTATCCCAGTTAATTATTGGAGATATAGTCGAATAAACACTATTGGCAAACTCGAATCTGGGGTGCGAAATCTCTAATGCAACCAAGAGAGAAGGCACATATGGGCAAAATCTTCAGTTAAAAAGAGACACATTCTTAATGAAAGGGGGATATGTGTGTGGTGTGGCCGAGTCGACGTATCAATTGCTCCCGAGGCTGCTTCGACCGCGTGTTCTAAATAATGGAAGATGGGAGGTAGGGGATAGCGTGATCTCTGTTTAACGTGTTATACGCTACTAATAATCTTCGTCTGATGCGTTTATATCGGTCCCTAGATTCGAGTTTGCCAATAGTATATATAACTACTAATGAAAAACTATAAAACGAATTTAAAAATATGTTTTCCTATTCCCACCAAGTGATAAGATATTTCATATCCATCCTAGTTAGAATATGAAACTGACTAATCACAGTGGTTGTAATTGACTAAGAAAATATATTTTTTAAATTATTCAGTATTATTAATAGAGACCGGATTTTATGCAAATGCATATTTAATGCATATTTTGCATATATCTTGAAATTTGGCCATCCACAGTATATTTAGGGTACTTAGGGCATAATTTGCATATTTTTCTAATTTAAAAGGTAAAACCCAATTCAGGTACTAAGTTGATCAAAACAAAATATTTTATTTTCATTTATTTTTATTGATTATCTTAGATTATTTACCTGTGAAAGGATTGTAATTATTTAAGGGCGGTTTTATTTTATTATTCCGTAAACAACAATTTAACCTTAATCTGCTTTTCTAGTAGATAAAACTAATTTAATTTCTTTGTCCAATCGCCTATAAATATTTTTTATAAAAATTTGATTCATGTAACTTGTCTGGCCCATAGATTAAATAGAGTTGCAAAAACTATTAGAGCTTCCTTCCCTTTGGTCAATAACTTAATAGCCAATGTGAAAAAAAATGTTATAAAAGCTTTTTATGCAGAGCATTTTCAAAAATTAAAAGTGATTGTTTCTCAAATTGAAGATGATTCTCAGTGTATTAAAAAATGCAAACAAATATTTCAAAATTCTAAAGTGGAACAACAATTGATTTATATAAAATGTAACTATAGTTTTGTAGCTGAAAGTATTATAAAACTAGAAAAAACATCTTACTAAATGTTTTTTTAGACTACTGTCTATTAGAGTCAATGGATATTGTAAAAAAATGCAATAATATATATAGAATTTTTTTTTTATATAGAAATATATATATTACATACATGGTTATAAATTATAACAAATCGTGTATATATAAATAAAATCTAACAGTGTAAATGATTGTCTATAGGGAGTTTTGGGTTTGCACCTAGGGAACTAAATCCCTGTATGTGCAATGGTATCTTAAAAGCACTTAAATTATCAGTAACATTTTGTTTGATTGTTTTAGTAATTAATTATATAAATAGCTAAATAAACTTAATCTAAAATAGTTGCACCAACAATGTGCAAAAGCAAATAAAAATATCCTAAAATATTTGCACAGCTAATATGCATTAAACAAAGAAACACCATTATAAACTTATCTCTAGACTAAAACTTTTAAACAGATATTCGTCGGAAAAAAAGAATAGGTTTTTAGAATAAGGCAATGAATTTATGATTGTCTGTATATATAAATGTTCTGCAACGCTTCCTGAATTTTTTAATTTTGTTGATATTTTTAATTTCTATAGGTAATATGTTATATATCTTAGGAGCCAGATAACTGAAGAAATGTAAATTGATTGTAGTGTTACTATGTGGTATTCTTAGATGCTTGCTAGTTTTGCTTCGCGTAATATGTAAATGGTTAATATGGTTTTTGAGTTCAGGTTTTTTATGAATGAATATTGAGGCTGATAATATATAAAGGGATCGGACATTTAAAATTTTTGCATTGTAAAGTAAGTGGGTTGCGTAGCGCTTGTTTTTTTTATTAATTATTTTCAGTATGTAATTTTGAACAACATTTAATGGTTTTAGCGAATTTTTGTACAGGCCACCCCACGCAATTATGCCATAATTAATTAGGGATTCTACTAATGCTTTATATATGGAGAGTAACAATTTTTTTCCAAAAATTTCTCTTAAGGTGTAAAATTTGTAAATTAATTTCCTTATATTTTTTGTTAGGTTTAAGACATGTATGTGCCACTTAAGGTGTTTATTAATAGTAACCCCTAAATATTTTGTGGTTTCTACTTCACAAATAACATCATTTAAGTTATTAACTTCTATTTCACTAAAATTAGGACGATTAGATAAGGTTAGAGAAAAAGCTATATAGTTGGTTTTTGATGTATTTAGTGTCAACTTGAAAAAATCTAGCCAGTATTTTATTATCTTAATTCCCTGTATAGCATTTCTTTTTACCTCATCCCATGTTGTACCTTTAAAAATGACCGCTGTGTCATCTGCGTACGATATTATTGTGCCATTATTAATATTTATTTTTATTAATGAATTTATATAGGCTATAAACAGAATTGGTCCTAGTACGGTTCCTTGGGGTATACCAATTTTTATAATCAGAGGATCACTTTGGGTATTCGCTATTTTCACTACTTGTTGTCGATCTTTTAGGTAGCTCTCTAATAATCGTAAGTAAGTACTAGGTGAGGTAGGAAAAGCAGTAAGTAATGTCGAAGTTAGAAGGAATAATAGAAAAGAATAAAGGTTTTAAATTTTTTAAAAAATGTTTCAAAAGTTCTCTCAGGGGAAAATGTAGATAATTTGGATTTTAAACTGAGCCTAGTTCCAAAGTTAAAATTTTGTCTTAAAACATCAGTAGATGTAGAAAGATCTTTTTCATTATATAAACATATTCTTAGTGATAGAAGACAGAAATTTTAAATAAAAAACCTTGGAATTACATATTGTAACCAGTGCTTATTATAGTTCTGCTGACTAATATTAATGTTTTTATTTGTATTTGTACCATAATGCAGATTTAATAACATTTTTACACATTTACCTGTTTTTTGGTGTTTTTTTTTAATACCCAATGCCTTAGTTTAGTAAAACCCTAATTTAATCCAACAATAAGTCATATTATATTTTTCGTATTACTGCATATTGATTGCATATTTCTTTGTTTTTTGCATATATCTTGCATATATTTAAAAAAATATCATATCTCACAGACTTTTGGTTGCATATAATCCGGTCTCTAATTATTAATTATAATGGTACCCTTGAGCTGATTTATTTAGGCAACCCTTTGGTGCTTTTGTTTATATAATAGATTTGATAAAGAATATCCTTTATTATGAAATTAAAAAAGGGAAGGTGAATGTTAATCGGGATCTATCGGGACTATTAATATTTCGATGGATTAATTTATAACTCTTTAGTAAATACGGGTGTTTGTGAATACGGGAATAACGCCTTTAGACATATAATATTATTATAATAAATTTCTTGTACAAAATCACCATGCAATATTTAAACAGCGAAGTATTCAGTATTCCGCTTTGCTTTTTTTCTTCAAGAGACTGTGCTGAATTTTTATGTCATCAAAATAATTTCCAAAGAACGTCTCTAGCACTAACATCTCTGCTTACCGGAAATAAAGCAGCGGTCATGTGACATGACGACTTGAATAAAAATAACTTCTAGAAATACGTGAAACGACTTCAAATGAAAACATACACAAATAAATATTAGAGATTATAAAAATTTATATTTTTTCTACAAAATATGTCTTTTTTTATATTTTTATTTTAGGATTTTCTCTGCACAATTATATCACAAATTAAATAAAGATATTTGATGTATAATTTTTCTTCTTATAAATAATAATTCTATAATTAAAAAAATAATTTTTGGTACGATACTGATCAAAATGTTTGAGGGATTCGTATCTATATTATGGGACAACTACTCCTCTTACCGGTTTCGACCCAAAGACATTATTTTTTTATTCAGAGAAAACCGTATGGTGGTATCAAAAAGAAACTCATTAGGTAGACTGTATTTACTATTCCGGAATAACTGTTCTATTTGTTTTAATGCTTACCCTATTAATGTTTCATAATAACCATTATAATTTAATTAACTATCAAATCCCATTGGTTAATATAAAAATACCATTGGTTTTTAATGGAAGGATATATTTGGCATAACAGCATTTATATTACAACACCATTGGATTTCAATAACAAGCTATAAATTGTGGCAAAAAAGGTACAATGCATTCAAATATTTATAATATTGTAGGATTACTTTTATAGTTTTAGTTCTTAAAATCCCCAGCAGGGCCTCAATTCTTGGTTCATGGGAGTAGATTTTCCCATTGGGATATGCAATTTATCTCATGAAAATGGCGATCTCGTATTCTTGAACAAACTTCATAGGGAAAGTTTCCAATGAGACAACTGGAACTGTAATTTATTATTAACATTTTTATGATAAGCATGACCTGATTCTATACCCAGAAAATATTGTCGCGTATGAAAATGGTCGGCGACGGAAACGTGTAGCTTAGATAGTTTTTTTTTTTTTTACGGTTTGCCGACTACGTAGGCCATCTTGAACCGGTCATCGACCACAAATGTGATCTACCGACTGGGGAGTGTGAAACGGCACCTTCATCCTACGAGATATCCGATCTCATCCGGCCTGTCCGGCGTGAATAGGATGGCTAGGTGTCGATTCATTTTACACTCTTCCCTGAGGCAAGAGCACGCCGTGTTCCCAAGCGGTCACCCGCCCAAGTACTAACCGCGCTCGACACAGCTTAACTTCGGTGATCTGCGGGAACCGGTGCTTAATATGTCGACAGTCCCTTGCCCCCTTAGATAGTTTAAAATTACGTTTTAATTTGTTGTGCCCTATTTAGTTACTAAAACACAATTTTATTAAAGCGAAGCAAAGCAAAGCTATTGCTGATTACATTATAATGAATAACATAGAAGTCTTTAGAAATAAAAACTAAGTTCCTAAATTAGTAAATTTAGAGAGTTTTCTCTAAAGAAGAGTTGTCCCCTTAAAACTCACATACGATATGCTATTTCAAGTAAGTTCAAGAGAAACAATTTCCGTTTTACAGTCAACTCAGGTCCAAAGCAGTTTTACAGTTAAATCAACATTACAAAGATTACTTACTCATTTGCTGGAAGCTGTTATGATTCGGACATTTAGTTTTCACACACATTTTGAGAGACTTGGGTAACCAAACGGGCAGAGGTTACCCTTACACTTGAAAGCGTTAAACAACTCCACTGAGTAAGTGTTTCTTCCAGTTTTTATAATGTTTATAACCCCTACCAAAATAGAGAAGGGGTTCCTTTTTGCTGTGTCAGAAATTATTAACATTAGGAGGAAAACTTCCTAAATGTACTATTCAAAATGGAACCCTCTCTTCAGCCAATTACAAACAATTATTTTTATAAACATTAGTCTACTGACTCCTCCTACAAAACTAGAAATGTTCTTGTCCTTGTTATATGCATGCAGTGCATATCTTTCCACTACACCTATTTATCACCTATTAAGAGTCTTAACTTCACAGCAAAGTATTAGATGAGTAATCCATCCTTAAGGATACCAATCCATATCCGACAATATGCAGGGTGGTCAATTAAGTGTGCAACAAATGAAAAAAAGAAATAGTTGCACGACCAAATTTTTTAAGTACCGCCAAAACCAAACCATTTCAGGTGCACTTAGAATGGCTTTAAGTTAAATAGTATATAGGGTAGGGCAAAAAATATAAAAATCGTTCAAGAGTAAAGTGCGCTTATGTCGAAAAAAATATAGAGAAAAACGTTATTGCATGACCTAATTCTACACTCAGGATTGACTGTAAATAAAGTAACTACTCATGGTCAACAGCAGAGACACGAAATTTTATATATGCGTTCAATTATAAAATAATGACGCATTAATTGAAATGACCATACTAAGAATCATATTCAATGAAAACTAAAAAAGAGATAGATAAATTATTATTAAAAAAATCGTATTGAAGTCAATAAAATCCATCGTTTTAATACATTATAAAATTTTATATGATTTAAAAGTTTGTCGCCAGAATAAATTTTGACACAAAATTAAAATCAATCATATAAAATACAATGATATAGAGTACAATGTTAGGCGTTTGAGCGGTATTATGAAGTTTATTTTCACAAAGATTTTGGGCAATATAAACAGTGAATGAGTACAACTTTTTGTTCCTACTACGTTTTACTGTTTATTCCTCAAAACAAAAAAAAACTAATTTTGTATGTCATCTTATCAAACTAATTTCCAAAGAACGCCGTTTCTTGCACTAACATCTCTGCTTAACAAAAATAAAACATCGGTCACATGACTTGAAGACTTGAATAGAAATAACTTTTCGAGATACGTGAAAGAACTTCTAATAAATGTATAAAGGGGGATTATAGAAACTTTTATTTGTCTTATCGAAACTGTCTAGCAATCTTTCGTCACAAGAGTTTTCTCACTTTTCTCCAAGTTTCACTACTTTCCCGGATTCTTTCTGATTCTTTTTTTTATTTATGCGGCAATATTTAAGACAATGACGTGCGTTCTATATAAGCAATGAGTGCTATACCCTAACAAGTTATTATTTTAAATATTACAGCTATTGGGTGTAGTCCAATGTAAATATTAGAATAATAAAATTATCAGGTTAAAAATATTGGTAAATAATTTGAAGAAAGCACAGGAAAAAAAAGTCTATTCTAACACAAATTAAAATAACAGAACAGCACCATCTCGTAGGTATTCTTCACAAAAGCACTGTACATGTTGAAAACCTAAGCATTTTTGTAAATTTTAGCATCGGTATCTTGTTTTTCTATTCTTCTTGCTGCCTCAATAGGGACATCGTCCACATGTCCACAAGTTTCCATATTAGGAGGTAGGTTTTTCGTCTCATATACAGGGTGTTATGTATTTTCCCGGGTATATTTAAACCTGTAAATCTACGCCCAAAAACCATATGTTTTCTTTATTGAACACCTGATTTTGACAGTTTGATATTTGGCAACGTTGTGACACCCATCTCTCTCCCTTGCAGGCTATGCTTCTCCCCGTATCTGTCACTCTTTTACATTGAGAAGTTCATGGCTTTTACTCATTGGCGTCGGGCTGATTTTAGGGGTCCTTACCCCACTTTTTAGATGGTCGATTTAAAAAAACAAACCATGGAGTGTTTTTCTAGGACACCCGAGGAGTCACCCATTTAAATATAACTTGGGCAATTCCATAACACCCTGTAGATATAAAAAACAGATGTTTAATTCGTAATCTTATTGTATGATGTATCGGACTTTAAAATTTCTAAGATTTTCTCGTTTAAAACGGTACAATAGTTAAAAAAAAAATTAAATTTTAAATATATTTTGAAAAAAATATGTTTTTTATAATGACATTACTAATTTTAAATTTGGCACATTATTTTTTTTCATAGCCTATATTTTTAATTTACAGTATCGAAACTTTACAACATCAAACATCTTCTTCATCTTCAAATTCATTTAATTCTCAAAAAATGTTAATATTTTCTCTTATGGTCAGGGCCCGCTCTAGGGGGCGGCAACCTGGGCCCCTGCCCAGGGCGGCATGAAAAATTCAAAAAAACACCATAAATCCCTGTTTTGCCTACCCACGTTCCTATATATATATATATATATATAAATATTAAACTAGGGAAATATTGGGATATGCAGCAAATGAAAGAGTTCATTTGCTGCTTATCCCAATATTTTCCTAGTTTAATTCTTAACTAGTCAGCAACGACTACCCTATCCATATATATATATATGAAGTTTGGACCATTCCAATTCCCAGTTAACAAATTTAATTTCCTTTGTTTTGCCGTGCCGTCTTATTTTTAAAACAGTGACAATTTCGACGGATCCCTTTTCTTTTTAATATTATAATAATATCAAGCAATTCCGCGACAAAGCAAGCCAAACAACGCCGGCACCGGCACCGGTACTTTTTTTGGTCATGGCGGCGTCGCAGCAAAGGACAAGCCGGCGAGCGGCGAGGAATAGAGAGACAATTTGCTGTTGTGGTAGGTATAAAACGAAGAAGGGATGAAAATGGCGGCAATTTCTTGTTTTGCCCAGGGCGGCGTTATTGCTAGAGCGGGCCCTGCTTATGGTTCCAATTTTATTGGGATATTACTTAAAGAAGTATGTAAAATAAAGAATCTTGGTGTTATTAATAACAAAAAGATTATCTTCAACGAGCACATTGATTATGTTGCTAACAAGTGTAATCGCATGCTAGGCTTTATAATTAGATCATGCAAATTTATGTCTTCTTTGCAGTCTTTAATGGTTCTGTATTTTGCCTATGTTTATAGTAGACTTAGTTTTGCCTCTGTCGTCTAGAAGCCTCAGTATGCGGTATATAAAACAGATTGGAAATTATTCAGAATAAATTCTTAGATTTTTAAACTTTAAAAGCACCGGTGTCTTCGATCTTTATGCTAATTTACCAGAATTTTAACGGACTTTCCAGTTAGTACCTCTTGAGCACCAGCGTATTCAAGCGCTGATATTCGCTTTCTATTTAAAATCGTCAATAACCATATAGACGCTCTAAATTTGCTTTCCAGTATAGGTTTTAATATCCCCCCCCCCCCCCCCCACGTAATTCTCGTAATACTGTCCCATGATACAACTACACAGATATGATACCGCGCAGGTGGGCGTGACTTTCGTGACGTCACATAGCGAGTAAAATCCGCCATATTGCGATATTCTTCGTTGTTTACGTTAGTGTTTGAATTATGTACCAGTTCTTTTATTTCTGATAACTGATTTGTAAAGTTACTGAAAAATGAGGTGTGCGGTATATGGTTGTATAATGACGATAATAAACGCAAGAGTTTTACGCCTGATGTCCAATGTTAAGGAATTACAAGGTGTTTGGAAGCGTGTTTTTAAACGCAACTCGCAACGATATTTAAAATTAAAAATGCTGGTGCTTGCTCCAAACATTTCAGTGACGATGACCATGAATGAAATTTTGAAACACGAATTGTTGAAAAATACACCTGACAAATATTGGAATTGTTAATTTTTTTTACTCTGCATATTCATTCTTCGAAATCAGCTCTTCGATATTATGTTCGAAGGGCAAAAATGTTATTCTTTGATGTTGATGTATTTTTGTAGCAGAGAATTAAAATGATGCGACCCTTTCTAGAAAAAGAAAAATGAAAAATAAACAATAACCTAACTTTTGTATTAACACTTTTTATGTATATACATTATACATTCAGAACAAGTTTTTTTTTTGAACGAATACTAGACACGGGTCAAAATATTTTAAGCTCTTTTCTATACAAAAAAATATTGGACAGTGTATCGTTTTCCAATTTCCATATTCACATACGTATACCTACTAAACTTGTTCATGTTAAGTATATCAACTTTTAGAGTGAACGGTTAAATATTCATTTCTATTGTCTATTTTTATAATTATTTTGAATAAAGATATTTCTTATTATTGTTATTTTTATTATTATTAACTTTCCCAAACAATGCCATCATTTATTATTAATTCTACTTGTGAATATCATCTTTAAAGTACTCGAAGTCAAAATATTTATATTTTCAAATAATTTAAAAATAAAATATTTTTGCTTGTAAAATAAGTAACATGCTGTTTCCATGTAAAATTTTAGTCTAAATGATTTCCTACGTACTTTAAAGAAGTTTTCCTGTTAGCATAATTACATCCAAAAGTTTGAGTTAAGGAACGTAAGTAAAAAGAAGTTTTAATTCTTGATTACAATAATCAATTTATCTATATAAAATGTATATTTCAAGATTTAAGTCACAGTAAAAATTCTAAGGCTAATAAGATTTTAAATAAATTTATTAAAAATGTCATATTGCCTTTTAATAACGTAAACTACGCTTTGCCGCATAAATCGGCGCGTTCAATTCAAAAATTCCTCTCTGTGTGACGTCACGATCCACTGCGCACCCTGTTGATATCATACCTTGTATAGTTGTATTATGATACTGACCTATTTTCAAACTGTTTTTATAGAGGTATAGGTAAACACTCGCCTATAAGTCGTATAACCTCACTTTATAACGCTTCATACCACGATATTAATTTGTTTAATGTATCTCTACTAACTTTTAGGAGAAAGCTAAGAAGTCACGCGGTTTTTCATATAATAGTAAAATATAACTTTAGTATTAAGATATCGAAATCTGTACACTTATTGTAATTCGTGGGTGCCGAATTTGGGCCAGAGGCCTGTTAGCATCCTATTTGGTCAAATAAATAAATAAATAATATCTCTATCTAAATCTCTAAGAATCTAATATGTAAAATCAAGTTACCAGCTCTCAAACAGATTGTTTTCATTATTATTCATGGTCAATAATGAGTGTCAAGGTAGAGAAGATTGATTTCAAATATTATTAATCTGTCAATAATTGCCGTTTTATAGGTTAGTAGTGGAAAAAAGATATTATTTTCGATAATAATATATTTACAAAGGATGCATTTTTATCAATAACACCGCAGTTTTTAACAATAAACCACTTACTTCAAAAGTTAACAATATATTATTTGTATTTAATATCTGAAGAGTGATAAGGCACCGAGAACTTGATTGTGAGTAAAAATAGCAACAAGTAAAAATGTTCTTTGAAAATAAATTTGCGAGTAAACACGATATTTAGGTATATTTATTAAGTTATACAAAATTACACTGCTATTATATAGTATACTTTTAAAAAAGCTACTGTGTAGCGAAACATGTCGGGTCAATAGACACTTGAAGTGATGCCATCGATGTAAATGTATAATTTGACATCTGTGCAGTCGCAGTGACATATTTTTCACGTTAGCGCTCTACACTCTACATACTCCGTAGACTAGACTGACGTTATCCGGTGATCTCGTTACCCGAACCGAACCGATTTTAACCTAAAATTAAAAGGATTATCCGCTGGTAGGTTTTACTTTTAACAACCACGTTTCTCTTAAAATTAAAATGAGCGAGACCGCTGAGATAATTATCTTTAAAAATCAATTTCGCTTCACCGAAACTTATGATGGCCATTTATAAACAATAATATATCAGGTGATCTTTACCAAATACTGCTTAAGCAGTTTGGAGTCCTTCCTTTTTTCGTCAGATCTTAGCTCTACTGATGAGCCATGATATGGCAGAACGCGTCTAGTGATGGATTTGTTGAAATAAAAGAAAAATGTTCATTTTTCAATAATATATTTATTACATTAAAATCTAAAGCTTGCTTTAAAACGAAGAGTAATTCTAATCGTAGAAATGATCAATTTATAATGTGGGGTTGACAGCAAAGTCAATTTAAGAGTAATTAACCTGATCATAACTCGTTATATTGTATTACATTATATTAAGTTATGATCAGGTAAATCATTTTTAACTCGAACTTTGCTGTCAATCCTACATTATAAAATGACCATTTTTGACATTTCTCGATTTAAACTGGACCTCGGTTTAAATCAACTTTGAAATCGATGGGTCGTAGAAAAAATATACTGTACAGTCAGAAGTTTAAGCACCCCGTCGGTCGAGGGCATCGTACTCAAGTTACTTCCTTGTGCGATATGGACATTGTACAAACTACAATTAGAGAGTACATACGTCCTATCGGGTAAAGCACTTAAATAGCTAATGCTGAATAGTTAAAAAATTATTTGAACTGCAAAAACTCATTCAAAAAAATAAATTTTAAAATTGATATTTCTGAAATACGAAGCTATGAAAATTGAATTTTATTATTGTGTTGATTACGGCTTTATATTAGGAAATTTCTGTACCCACTACAGCGCAGTGCCGATGCCGTTCGTATTAATTAAATAAAATTAATTTAAATTTCAATAATCGTTATATTTATTAAACCTACTTTTCCCTGGTTTTCGAGGAGGTGGAATACGAAAAAGTGTTGATTACAGCTTTATGTTAGTTATTTACTGTACTACTTACTACTCAATGCCGTTCGTGCTGCTATGAAGCCTAGTTCGCAATATAACGATTTTTTTAATTGACACGCACGGTACTGAGCTGTAAAGGGTATAGTAAATACCTAACATAAAGCTGTAATCAACATATTAATAAAATTCAATTTTTATTGCTTCGTATTTTAGAAACATCGATTTTAAAATAAGCAGATTGATATTTTACCCATCACCCTATATAGAAAAGATATAAACTTGTACACTTCGTACTTAGTGGTCCAAGAAAGGGCCTATCCAATAAACTGAAACTGAAATGGATTGATTGCATTTTGATGAAAATATATGTTTTTGATATTTAGGTAATTTTTAACTATTCCATAATGAATGAACGCAGCGTATTTATAATTATATAGCTATGTGTAAAGTAAGTAATCGAGAGCAATATCACACATGCATCAAAGTTACCGATAGTTCTGCCTAAAGGCGTGTGGTGTCGTAACTGCATGAGTTTATCTTCATTTTTAATTAAATCCGAATTACTCGACTTTGCAGAAGGGGAGTTTTTTCTAGATTTGATCAAAAATAAAAATAAACAACTGCTGTTTCTTAAGACAATACACTTGAATACAGGATAATCTAGTTATTTCTGATATACGAGTGGTATTAAGTGGAATATTTTCCGATAAATCATATTTTATATTTTAAAATAACACTTGCACGTACAATGATAACATAATATAGTATTACAGTTGTGGGTAGAGTGAAAATCAATCATGAAAAGTACAATGACGTAGGCGTCTACGGAGATATTTTAACTGACTATTGATGGCGTCAGTCTCGAAACCTGCGAGACGTCATCAAAAATCAGTAATGGAATAGTACTGGGACGATACTACAAATAAAATATTCATTATTTTGAGTTATGTAGTAGCTTTTTATAATTTTCTTTTGTATTTCGTAATTTTGCGAAAGACCACAATACACGAGATATTAGCTGCAATCCTCACTAAGCCTAACTATTTTTTTACTCCTATAACTTACGAACAATTAATTCCTTCAATATTCCCTGAATCGTAGACGGGATCTAATGGCTTATAGCTAATTCTTTTTTCTTTAAATCGATATAACAAAAGTTTCAAAATATCACAATATCCATTATTTCTATTGATATCTATCCATTGATATGAAGAGTATTGAGTGTCAAAATTTGAAGCCATTGCATCGTAGTTAATTTCATTGTGAACAAAAACTAAGTATCTTACCGTATAAGGGACAAACGTAAGTGTACTGATCTGATTATATGAAATGTCTAAATAAGTTAAGTTGTCAAACCCTGATAATATTCCATATAAGGAAGTTAGTTTATTGTTATCAAGGTAAAGATGTGTTAAATTTGTTAATGTAGAAAATACACCAATCGGGAGTTTTGATATGTTATTAAAGGATAACGATAAAACGTTTAAGCTTTTAAGATCAAGAAATGCATTTAGGTCTATATTACTTATCGAATTATTAGATATATTTAATGTTTGAAGAAGAGTTAATCCCTTAAAATCGACAGAAGTTATTTCTACAATATTTTTACGCGAAAGATCTAAAGTAGTTAATGAAGAAATATTTTCAAAAATTGGTATGTAACTTTCATTTGGAAAAAGATTGTTTAAATCAATAATTTTAATGCTAAACAGACCTTTTAAAGCTAGAGAATCAATCTTTTGAACCGACGTACCAGGAAAATGTAGTTCCCTTAAGTTATGAAACCCTTGGAAAGTGTAGTTTTGTAGCTCTGTTAAGTTTGAATTGCGAATAATAAGTGTCGTTAAAAAGTGATTTCGAATATTTTTTAAAGATAAGGTATCTACAAAACTAATTTCCATGTGGCTTAATGAATACATATGCAAAAATGAGTCAATACCATAACTATCTTGTTTAACGTAACAGTTTGTTAGATTTAATACTTTTAAATATGTACAATTATCAAATGTATCTTTGTCTATGAATTTGATTGGATTAAAAGCTAGATTTATTTCATCAACCCATGTTATATTACTAAAGACGTTTTTAAGTGTTTCAAGTTTATTTTGTGATAAATTTAAGGTTTTTGTATGCAAACCGGAAAAAACTGTAGAGTCGATATACATAATATTGGAGTTTGATATATCCAAGGTGTCAATGTGACTGTCCTTAAATGTATAATTTGTTAGTTCTGTTAGATTATTTTCACTTAGTATTAGAGACTGGAGAATGTATTCTTGAAAATATGCACCATCTATATCACTTAGTTTAGTATTTGTTAGATCTATAGTATTATGTTCTCCGAGTGAAACTATATCCTTTAAAGTTTTAAAATCGGTATTGTTCAATTTATATATATCATTGTCACGTAATGTCAAACTATTAAGAACAGTTATATTTGTTAACAAAAAATAATTAAAGTCACTTTTGAAGTTAGACATTTTAAGGTCTTTAACATTAACGCTAATATCTGTAATGTGATAAGAACCATCAATATTCAACATTTCAATATCATAACCGCTATGGTACAAATTTACTTGTTTTAGCAATAAGTTGTAGCTAAGATCAATTTTAATTTTATTATTGGATTCGTAATTGGGTATAGTCACATTACTTATATTACAGTGACTAAAACTCACAAATGGATATTGTTTATTTGATAAGTAGCCGTACAGAAAACTATCGTCTAAATTTAGTTTGCTATGACTTAAGTACAAATTTTCCAAATTATGACGACTTAAAAAGTTAAAGGAAGAAATATTATTACCGCCTAGATCTAAAGTTTTGACGGAATCAAAAGCATAGAAAGCTAGATCAGCAATCCACTTTACTGAAGAATTAAAAATAGTAAGAGACTTTATATTTCCAACAACGTTAGGCGATCCTTCAATAAATTGCCAAGGCATGTAAATCCATTTGTCAATTTCTGGTAAATATGAGTTCAGGATAGTTATCGAAAATATGCTAGAGCCATTTCGTTTAATAATTTCTTGAATGTTAAGTCCATACTCAAATATAGATGATATGTACTGTTCTTGATCAATTTCGGTGCAATATATGCTTCCTCCATTTTGATCTTCACTTAGCGTGCATGAGCCAGACAAAACAGTTGGTAGAAAAAGGCTAAGATATACAGTAATTTTTAAAATCCATGTCTAAAATTGATATAAAAAAAAATTAATAACATTTACATGAACTATACCCCAAGTTTAAATTTACTGTCAATGATTCATCGCTTTCAAATAGAGTGGTTGTGCGAAATTAGAGGAAACAATTTTAGTGTTTCTTTAAAATTATAATAGAGCAGAATATTTATTTTCTAGGCAGTTTTCTTCTCTGACTTACTACAACCCGCTGATCTCTATATAAAAGCCTAAAAATTATTTTTACGAAGTACAATTCCTTGACATGTGCTTTTAGGTTATTTAAGACACCATTATAACTGGTCAAGAATAAGTTCCTAATTAATTCGTGTAATCCCCTAAAATCATAAACTGTTTACCAACAATAAAATGAAATTAGTTTTATGGTCAACAGTGGCGTAACTAGAAGTCATGGGGCCCCAAGGCAAAAAATGTATTAAACAACCTACTACTTACAAAGAAAAAACATATACAGTATACAGGGCCTTAAAAATTTCATGTTCGCCATTGAAATCTCATAAACGGTAAGACATACAACAAAGGTTTAAGTTGGGCAAAGTTGCGCAATTCATATCCGACCAATATGCCATGAAGGGCCGCGGTTGGTAGCTCAATGGTTGATTTGCTTGCGTTTGACCGTGGCGGTCCGAGAGACTGCATACACTTAATAAAAAGTATGCTCGGAACTTTAGTGGATAAAAGAATGCAGTAAGCTATTTCCTAATATCTAGACCTAGAGGGGCGTCATGGACCTCTGGGGAAGTAAAAAGAATAAACTGGTGCATTTTTGTTGTTGTTGCTGGGGTTGGCGGTAGAGCCAGTATACTTAGACCTATGAGGCCCATTGTATCTTCTATCGTCTGGGTTGTCAGTCAGATGGGACCTGCAGCTTGGCGTGAGATCCGAATCATGTGTTTGCATTAGTAATTCTTTTTACTCCCAGAGAGATCCATGAGGCCCCTCTCGGTCCCGATATTAGAAATTACTAGTAGCATACTGCATTATTTTATCCACTAAAGTTCCGGGTATACTTTTTTTTATTAAGCCTCTACGAGGATCGAACACGGACCGCCATGATCGATTGCCAGTAACTCACCACTGAGCCACTGCCGCGGTTTAAACTAGTGCAAACGTGCATAGTGCATAGGTCCCGTCTGGTTGACATTACCCAGACGATAGAGGATATAAAGGGCCTCTTAGGTCCAAGTATACTAGCTTTTTCGCCAACCCCCGCTAAAACGAAAAAAAAATATGCCACGGAAAAATTAGAAAAACTTATATACAGAAAGGCCCATTTGTCTGACAAAGTAATATACCGGCTCTACTATTAAAGATATCAAAAGAAAGTTTTTATAAAAGTTTGTGAGGGATAAAAAATATATATTCTAAAATTATTTTTAAACATACAGGATGGTCCAGACAAGTGGGACAATAAATAGATACATTTTTTAAAATGGAACACCCTGTATATTTTAGCATTTTTTGTTTCCCTAAAAAACTATCCGTATGACGCCATATTTAGTTTTTTAATTTTTTGCAACGTTGCCAAACAAAAGGCAAAATTCTAAAAATTTTGTAAAAAACATGATCGTAAAAAATTACCTGTATTTCTCAATAAGAGTATCGAAAATTTCTTGTAAGCTCTTAAGTTTAGGGATAGAAAAACTGTCTAAAATCTTTAAGTACCTAAAATTTTGTACAGGGTGTTTTCTGTTGACCTCCAAATATACAAAATTTTAAAATACAATAACTCTGTTTTTTCAAGTGAAACACCCTACATTTATTAGGCTCGTCTGATAGATAATGTAAGTATATTTTATTATTGATAAGTCATATCTATACCTAAATTTACTAGTCTTGCCAATATTTTGATTTTTATTTAAATATTCGTTAAAAAAATATAGTTTTTATTTTTGTAGTTAGCCATGACTAGCAAAGTCAAAACAAATGTAATAGAATATAATGTCAAATTAAAATACATATATAATAGTAATATTTTTTTGACGAGGTCTTATAATCTAGGCGCTGGTCGTTAATTTTAACATTTATGAAAAAAATAATTTTTTCAAGTACCGAAATGCAATATGATTTACTTTCTTGGTGTAAGTAACTAAAATACATTGTTGCAAACAAAACTTTATTATGGAGAATATCCAGACAGACGACAACCCCATAAACCAGCTTGGGAAAAATTATTGGACAGGTTTGACAGAACAGGAAGCGTGACTATGACCATAAAAGGAATAGAAAAAATACTGCTTGAACTGAAAAAAATGAGCCTAATGTATTGACTATCACTGAACCGAGAACAAACGACGCGAAACCTCGTCTTTCGTGAGTTCAGTCTAATGGTGTTATTTTGCACAATTTAAATGTTTGTGAACTTATGTTCAATATCAAGTAGCGTAATAAAAATACAAGTTTGATTTGATTAAATAAATACGTAACTATAGTTATTAATTTATTTGACATTATATTCAATTACGTTTGTTTTGACTTTGCTGGTCATGGCTAACTACAAAAATTAAAACTATAGTTTTTTTCACGAAAATTTAAATAAAAACTGAAATATTGGCAAAAGTAGTAACCTTAGGTATAGACATGACCTAAAAATAATAAAAGATACTTACAATATTAATCAGACGAGCCTAATAAATATAGGGTGTTTCATTTGATAAAACAGAGTTATTTTATTTTAAAATTTTGTATATTTGGAGATTAACAGAAAACACCCTGTACAAAGTTTTAGGTACTTAAAGATTTTAGACAGTTTGTCTATCCCTAAACTTACGAGCTTACAAGAAATTTTTGATTTTCGATACTCTTATTGAGAAATACAGGTATTTTTTCACGATCATGTTTTTTCCAAAATTTTAGGAATTTTGCATTTTGATTGGCAACATTGCAAAAAATTAAAAAACTTAATATAGCGTCATATGGATAATTTTGTATAGAAACAAAAAATGCTAAACTATATAGGGTGTTCCATTTAAAAAAATGTATATTTTTCTTGTCCTACTTTTCTGGACCATCCTGTATGTTTAAAAATAATTTTAGAATATATATTTCTTTATACCTCACAACTTTTATGAAAACTTTTTTTTGCTATCTTTAATAGTAGAGCCGGTATATTACTTTGTCAGACAAATGAGCCACAATGTATATAGGTAGAGTAAGAGCCACAAATGCACCATTCTTGTTTACATTTCTGTCTTCTGTCTAAAAACTCCAGCAAAAAATACCGCCATGTGAATAAGAAGCGTAATATCACGGTAAAAAGGGATCCAAAAATCTATAGCAGACCATACACTACCATTCAGACTAACAGTTTTGATAAAGAAATGACAGTCATAATAATCGTGTAAGGGCAAATTTCAAGGATCGATAGCCGGACTGATGTAATTTCTCATTATAAACAATAATAATGCGAGAATGACGAGAACTTGACAACATTCAGGACTGACTCCCGAAATGATGCCCCCCCCCCCCTTTTTTTGTTTCGTGGGGCTGTGATATTCTAATAGTAATATATTTATACAATCTATATTTAATAAAATAACTTACCATTGTAAAAAATTAGTACTTGTATATCTAATTATTACGAGAAGGTGGTATTAGAAACTTATTTTTATGTATTCTAATTTTTGTATCAAACTGAATGGGTTTCCCATTTCGGGGGTTATAAGTACATCTTATCTGTTATCATAAGTACAATAAATGTATATCAACCTAAAAAACATATGATTAATCAATCATATCATACACGGAAATAAATATATTTACTTATATTAAAACTAGCAAATCCTATTTGAAAAAAACAACTTTAAGTAAAACAAATAAAAATGTTTAAAACAAGATTTTCATATTCTCATTTTAAAACGATATCTTTTTGAGTATACACAAAGCTAAGTTAGTCTTAATCTGAGATTATTAGACTTAATAGTTTCTCTTTCCGTGTAGTTCGTAACTCAACGTAGGGCTAGAAGTCGACTAGTGAAGGGAAACTGTCTACTGTATAACAGTTTCTATAGCATCCAATCGCAAATATTTTGTATAGCAACCGGTAATTTCTTAATATTATAATTATTATAGGTTATTGTTCTCCGTATTATTGCATCAGATTCACGCAGCGCGCTGTTACTATAAGAAAGTATTTATAGATGACAAGTTATTTTGATACATAATATCAAAACCTTCCCTCAAATATCAAATTTTGTTTCAGTATCAACAACAACAAAAGACGATGGAAAGCCTGGTAGTACATCGCCGGAACCAAAGGGGAAAAGGCCTAAAACAAAACCAACATCTCCTAATAGGCAAGGTCCTCAGCAGTGTCAGGTATATATAACTGTTATTCATTTTTTTTTTCATTTCTAAAAAGTATTCAACGGGCATATTATCACATAAAAGGCTACAGTTTTTTCTTGTATTCTTAGCATGTAGAAGGAAGATAATACATTCTAGCCATATCCGCAATACTTAACTTCATTTTCTGAATGATTACTGTAGAAATTTGATTGGTACAACATTAGTGGAAGTTACCGATGCGCCTAGTGTAAAATCTACACGATTAGCTACAAGAGTTATGGTAAATGGAAAATCAATCAATTAATATTGGTTTGTTTGTTTATCTTTTTCTAAAATATTTCGAAAACTATTATAATATTAAACCTTTTGCTTGAAAAATTGGGTCAAATGGGTTTTATCTTGTGGTTAAATAACAAGATAAACCCATTTGACCCAATTTTACAAGCAATACAACATATACAACTTTCGGGATTTATGTTTTATTCAGTTGTTGTATTGGCTGTTTATAATTATAGTTGCAGTATTAAATATTTGAAATTAATACTTTACTTCAGTTCAAACTTTTGCAATGACCTTTTTGCATTACGCATACGGCCAGATGTATGTATTCCTTTTAATATTTTTGTCTTCTGAAGATAGAAGCACTCTTAAGAGTGCGTCGAGATGGTTCTCTGCCTATCTCCCGTGCTGTCTTCTGGTAATCTTTACTGGTCAGTCTTTCCTGTTCCAGCAATAACTCGTGATTTAGGTTGTTTTGTGTTGTTTTCGGGAGTTTTACCCGGAAAAAAAACAAAAAAATGTGATACTTATACGTACATAAAACATTTTACGTTAAGTACTAAAAAAAGACGTAGGTAGGAGAGGCGTGGACTCAGCCCCCCCCCCCCCCCCCCCAGCATTAAAAATTTGGTGTTTTTATCTTGATCTTCGAAAATTGTAGGGCGTGGCCAGAATGTTTTTTAGAAGTCACTTTTGAGGGTAGGAAGATTTTTAGAGCCGGGAAACGCTATATTATTTAGACGGCATTTTTTTGTCGCTCCCCCCCCCCCCCCCTTTAAAATTATTTATTTATCGAAAATATACCGGGTGGTGCATCATGGATGGTTGGAAACGTAGGAAATACCATGCAAGTTTTAGAGTATCCAAATATTTGCTCCCTTGTTAACTTTAGAGCGGGGTTGTAGGGACAATTTTTTAGGGTTTCGGTGTGATAAGTGCACATGCAAATAATCATATAATAATTCTAACTTTAATCAAACAAAATATCTCTTCAATGTCCAATATTTTTTCAAACCCCATAATTTTTATTTTTAGGTGTGTTCGAAAGTTTTTGGAAACGCTTCAGCATTGGCAAAACACAAGCTAACGCACAGTGATGAAAGAAAATACATTTGTAACGTTTGTAACAAAGCATTTAAAAGACAAGATCATTTGTAAGTATATTTCTACATTAACATTTTTTCAGGCTTATTGCATGATAATATTTTTCTACTCCTATATTAGTTAACATTGTTTTACGTACAGTTCACTCTATAAGTAAATCCATTCCTACGCACAACTGTGCGTAAAGAATAAAAACGCACAACTGTGCACTATGTTGCATAAAAAACACAACTGTGCGTTATAATGCCTAGTATAACAAGTTAGCCTTGAACCACTCAAATCGTGACATTTTATTATCTTGCGTTTTGAATATTTAACAGTGACAGTGTCATTATTTGAGATTTAAAGTTCAAATCGATAATTTATAAATTATAAACCTATCTTTAATTTATTAGTAGGAGTCATAGCAAAAGTACGTATTACGTATTGTAAAGCAATTTCGCACTCATGTAATTACCGCACTCGCCGCTATGCGGCTCGTTCGCAATTTTTGCATAATATGCTTTTTACCATACTTAATACGTAATATACTATTACGCTTAAATAATAGTAATCTATATCACTCTAGTTTTTACCTAATAATATAAAAAGTCATTACAACTTTGGGTGATTTCTCAGAGTTTTCGACCTGCTGAAAGTAAAATTTCCGACATTTTTTTTGCATTCGTGGTGGATATTACACTTAATAATATATTTTAATATTACCATTCTGGTAATTATATTGTAAAAAACACTTTTAAAATTAAAAAAAAATATTAATGTTTATATTTCAGAAATGGTCACATGCTAACTCACCGCAACAAGAAGCCTTACGAATGTAAAGCAGACGGTTGTGGTAAAAGTTACTGTGACGCTCGATCTCTTCGGCGACATACAGAAAATCACCACGTGTCGCCTTCTACGTCCAACAGTTCCACGACAATGTCACCTGCTCAAGGGGCTGCTGCAGGTGACGCTGCGTCGCCCCATGGAAGTAGCTGTATCCAATATGCACCGCCTCCAAGCGGGTCGCCGACCATGAAGGAAAGTGGCTGCAAGGAGGGAAAGAGCCAGCTTCAACAACTTTTATCGACTGAACCAACTAAGGTAATGCACATGATACAACTACAAGAAGATATGATACCGCGCAGATTTTTGTGACGTCACTCTCCATTGTTTAAGTTAGAGTTTAAATTATATGTAAAATTTTGGTCGAAACAAATTCCTAAATACTTTAATTTCCCTTTCAACATAATCACAAGTTTGAGTTAAAAGGCAGGTAAGTATATTAAGTTTTAAATCTTAAAAATAATCAATCTATCTATATAAAATGTATGTTTCAAGATTTAAGTCACGGTAGAAATTCTAAGGCTAACATGATTTGAAATAAATGTATTAAACATTTCATATAAAATTGCCTTTTAATAACGTAAGCTACGCTATGCCGTATAATTCGGCGCGTTTAATTCAAAAATTCGACGTCACGATGCACTGCGCACCCTGTTGATATCATACATTGTATAGTTGTATCATGGGTAATGCATAGGACGGGTGAATGATTGCTAAATGTTGGGACCCGATTCTAGAATCGGGAATACTTTTCCCTCGATGTTGCTATTATGATGTTGATTGGATGCACTATTGCAAACTTTAAATACCTAAAGATATACGAGTAATATGTACCTGTGTCTGTTTAAGAGCTATCATATATATTTAGTACCGTCAATGAGGTGAAACCGATGAAAATAGGCTGTTTTCGCGTTTTTTTGGTTTCCTTGCCAAAATAAAAATCCAAAAAAAATATGCAGTGTGTCTACTTAAGTTGGCTACATAATGGACATTTTTTTTATTATTAACTTTACGAAAAAAAGTTATTCTTTATAAAAAAATCTGCATGGTCCAAAACCCAAGATGCAACCATCAGATATTAAATTTTTTTAGTCGTATACGTGGTTTGTCAAAAAATATGAATTTTGCCCAAGAGTAAAGTACCTTTATTTTTGACAATATCGAAAACTGTAATTATGAAAATTGTTCAGTATGAAAAACTATGTTCTAATATGCAATTACACTAAAAACTCTTTTTTTATTTTTACAAATTTTGGTAATTTGAGATCAAACTTGTAAAAATAAAAAAATATTTTTTAGTGTTATTGCATTTAGAATATAGTTTTTCATACCAACCACTTTATTATTATTAAAAAGAAGTTTATTTATAATATTATAACTGTATCGACCTGAGGATGACCTCATAGAGGTCAAAATGTCGGCTAAATACAAAATGTTTTACTGACCATTGCCCGACAATAACTACCTAGATATTAGCATCGAATATTTGACTAATATTCGATGATATTAGTCAGTGTGTGGTCACTAATTATACCAAAAAATATTTTTTTAATATGCGTTACAACATTGTTATTATACTGTAAAATAAATCACTTTTAATTTTTAAGTAAGTATTTGCACAATACTTAGTTCTAAAATTTACTTTGAAATTGTTAGTACTTCAATATGGATATTTTTTTCTGTAATACAAAATTTATATTTTAAATTTTAGAAAAATCTTATAAATAAAAGGGTACAAAACTCAGCTTGTTCTAATCTCATTGGTTTTAATTTTCTTGTCAAATTACACATTTTTTAAATAATTCAAAACCAGTAAATGGGGTTGTTAGAATTTTGCAGTAATTTATTTTCCTATCACACAGTTATGATATATTCAGCCTGTATAACATTACTAATAGTAATTTATAGATACCCATAAAATAATTTCATAGGCAGATACCAATAACAACTAGGCTAATCTACTAACACAAATAATTGATGATTGTTTGAAACTTTTAATTGTATAAATTTTGTTAATTTAAAACAACTTACTATAAAGGACATGTAATAAATGTATAAAATTAATTAGGGGTTGATAAATAAAAGCGTAAAATAATATATATTGATTATTAAAAATTAATCGATCTTCTAGGCTATCCTCAAAAAGTCCACATTTTGGGTAAATATACATATGGGCCTATATATTTTTTCTTTTTAAGGACACTCTTTATTATAATAGTATATTAAATACCAAGGTTTGAAAACCACTCTTGTCCTTGCCCTTCAATTAGCTAAAACTCGTCAAGAGATTACACTGGTTAACAAGATTTTTGTCCCAAGCGCAAAAATGTCTGATTTCAATATAATTTTGCATGCTGAAATCAATATGTCCGTACACACGATCAGGCATGCCTTCGCGCCTACCTGAACGCTTCAAGCTCGCGAGTAAGTGCGATCGTGTGTATGCTGAACTGATGGTGCGTTCAGGCCACTTTGCGCGGAGCGAAGCAATCTGGCGATTCTTGATTTTCTGGTCAGGCTCGCAGGCAGGTTTTAACGTGTATACACTGCGCATGCCAAATTTTCATTTTCAACCAGTTAAAAACTATTTAGCACTGAACTTGTTGTTTTGTGTCTAAATAAATAATAATGTATAATAAATATTTATGGCTACTACAAGAGAGAAAAATATAATAACTGAATTTATAGAACTATATCGAGAAAATACATGTTAAAGTGGATGATAATCTTTCGTGTGGATTTATAGATTGTCTCATTACAGTATCTTCTTTTTTAATGTATGGTGATACCAAATCTAATAGTTCCATATACACTTCTTCGGTCATTCGCATGTAATTTCTGTAGTCATCTGGTTCTAATTGTAGCTCTTTTAATAAATTTATGTGTGTATATTTGTTCCTCTTAAGTAACCATGACTTAACCCACTTCTTTTATTGCCGTGCTAATTAGACACAAGTATTTATTACTGCTTTACGACATATTAATATTAAAGCGGATCGTTTGATAATGAAGTGATGACTCTCAGTCTAACTGAGACGTGTGTACGGAATGTGTAGTATCAGACTTACTCGCAGACCTGCCTGTTTAGGTAGGCGCGAAGGCATGCCTGATCGTGTGTACGGACATAATCATGTTTTCAGAATTTCCCCATCACCCTTAGTTTTTATGTTCCAGTATATGTGATTATTTACCTATAAAATGCACGCATAGGTCTGTACTATAAGAGTCATCTAACAAAAAACTTGTGTCAGGCATTGCTATTTTATTATTTGTGTATTGTAACAATAACTTGTTGTGACTAGAAATAACAAAGTGTGCTCTGTGTGTCACGCGGAACATGTCTTGGCTTGTTGAGACCTGCAAGCAGTTCCGAGTCCTACATAACATTTATTGTTGTTTTAGTTATCGGCTAGAGCTCGGTGAATGAACATATACGCAGACTTTTTTAACGTTTTGAAGAATGTGCTGTGGTGCATTTTAAGCTATTGTAGTGTAACTCACCTGTAAAAATGCCAAGAAATTGTGTAAACCACCCGAACTCTTTTTGCTACATCTGCGGTGAATTGACATTTAAATCTCAAAAACGGTCTTTCACGCCTCTCGTTAATAAATGCTATGAACAGTATTTCAAGTGTAAAGTCGGCGATCAAGACAAAAGCTGGGCTCCCAATATTTGCTGTGTTACGTGTGTCAGACTTCTTACAGCGTGGGCAAAAGGTAAACGACATATGCCTTTTGCTATTCTCATGATTTGGAGGGAACCATCAGACCATATTACCGATTGCTATTTTTGTCTTACAAATATCAGTGGTATAACTTCTAAATCCAAACATACTGTTAAATATCCTCATATTCCATCTGCACTGAGACCAGTGCCGCACAGTCCGGAATTACCTGTGCCTGACCCCCCACAAAATATGACACCGAGCGACGATGAAACTGCCGATGACGAAGTAAACAACGAAAGTTTTTCAGCCGAAAATATTGATCTGGATCCAACATTTACACCAGATTCGTCTTCTTATGCGCCGCATCTTCTAAGTCAAGAAGAACTTAACGACCTTGTCCGAAAAAGCAGCATGGTTTTCTTTCAAGGACATTTGCAACGGCGTCTTGGGAAATCGTAAATCCGAAAATTACGTAGAGAATGTTAACAATTTATTGGTCTCATATAAAGCCATGGGTTGCAACATGAGTCTAAAAATACACTTTCTTCATTCACACTTGGACTTTTTTCCGAAAAACCTTGGAGCAGTAAGTGACGAACATGGCGAGCAATTTCACCAGGACATTCTGAACATGGAGAAGAGATACCAAGGCAAATGGAGCCCCGCTATGTTGGCAGACTATTGCTGGACGCTGAAGAGAGATGTTTCTGATGCAAAGTACAGTCGACAGTCATATATGACCACATTTTCTAAGTAAATATATCACTTTGTACTTTATTTTTTCATAACTTATACCCATATTATAATATATACGTTCACAAAAAGTCATTGCTTTGTCACTTTAAAACCCTGCGTGATGGAAAAATTCTGAAAACATATATGAAATATGTTTAAAAAGTACTACCAAGTACACCTACTTCAGCTCGTGGGACAAAAAAAATCTTAAATTTTGTTGACCAATGATTATTGGTAAAGAAAATATGCAATCTTATGATGCAAAGAATACAGATATGATATCTGACGTCATCTGGTGAGTAAAATTGCTATCATAACCATGCAGACGCATAGAAAATTCATTGTGTTTCCATGGTTACGATAGCAATTTTACTCACAAGATGACATCAGATATCATACCTATCTTTGTATCATAATGCAATCTGATATATTTTGTAATTTTTACGTGATTTGAAAATTGTTTTTCCTGCATTTTTTAAAATGCAAGAAATTTACTTTTCTTGGTTCCAAATTTTGCAAACAATCCGCCTCTCCCTGTTTTATTTGAATTCTCATAATTTACTAAAAACTGCTGTTTTTTACTTAAATAATATTTACGCCTGATACAAATGTATTTGATTTTAGATATAAAACATTCCAGTAAAATAAAATATATTTTTATTTTAAATTTATACGTAAATATTCATTATAATATTTAGTATTGTTTGCTGTTTTTGTGTAATTAAAGCCTGGTTCATTTAAAATGTTGGAAAATTCGCAGTCCAATATTATTTATTATTTCGCTTTTCATATAATATGTACGAACGTACTTAAAATATTTTAAAATGTATTATGTTATATGGGTATTTTATGAACACAGGTCTGGATATAAATTAATAAATAATTTTATTTCATCAATTTTTTTATATAATTGTCAGATGTGAGCCTGTTGTGGTGTTATTCTGAGTTTATCAAAAACTGCCTATATAGTAAATATTTATACAAAAAATATATAATCAATCAGTCTGTAGAAAGTTTGAAAGATTATTGAAAAATCCGAAAAATAACAATAAAGTTTAAAAAACTATGCAATTTAAATAAATAATTATTACAATTTCATTTTATATTAAAGTACAATGCAATTTTTTAAAAGGTTAAATTTTTATTATTTTATTATTATATTTTGCAAAATTGAAATTGAGGCAAAATATTTCGACAGGTAATGTGAAATCTTCTAGTACGATAGATACTAAATGGATAATGGTATTTAAAACAATTCGACGCCGAACTGTATCACACGTGTGAAAAGACTCGTTTTAATAATGTTTAATATGTTTTTTGTACAACTGTCAAAAAAAGATGACTTTTTTGGTTACTATGGATGCACAAAACGTCTTTTTTTTTCACCGTGAAAAAATGGAATTTTTTCACGGTGAAAAAATGATATTTTTTACTTTCTTTATGTTGCACCATTTGCGAAACTAAGTGTACACTTTTTCATATTTAATTCTTGATTTCGCGGGCAAAAGATTTGATATAACGATTTCTGCCGCATCTGTAATTTCGTGAGGTGTCTCACTATCACTTTCAGACATTTAAATGGTACCAAACTTGAGCAAACAACTATAAACTTTTGACACGAAAAACGATAGATTTGACAATCGATAAAATTTAAACTATCGCAGGTTGTCATGGTAATGAGAACAGGTATAAGAAATAATACCTTAAAAGCTATGAATTTTGATTTTAGATTTTTTTTCTAAACACGACAAAAAATAGTTAACAACAAACAGTTGTATAAAAAATACTGTTTGTATTTCGCGCGCAATAGTTGTTTTTATGGCACATTTGATTGTGCCATTAAAAAAACACCTATTTTGCGCACTTAATACAAAAATAACTATTTTCAACTGCTAATAAAAAAAAACAATTTAATAAACAGATTATTTATTTCACAAAACAAATTACCTTACAAATTATAATTCAGTGTTTTTTGTTCTCTTCACTTCAAGTTCATAAACCTCTTTGGACTTTTAGATTTTTAGATAAAAGATCCATTAATATTTGGATCGCTTTTTCTAACATTTGGACAGAATCAACCATTTTTAATAAACAAGATGGTGTCTTGTACAGGGACATTATTTTAAGTGTGTCACCCTATTGGCAACGTTCCTAATTCCTATTCTGATGTTTTTCGTGAAGAAGCCAAGATTGACGTCAAAAAATATATGTATAAGTTTACAAATTTGACAGATAAGACGTCGTATGTAAAGATCTCTAATCTTAAAGATTAAATTTTTTAGAGGAGTGAGACACTTAAAAGACATAATCGAACGATGCAGTTTTTAAAGATGGCGTTTTTCCATAACGGTTGGAAATAAATATCCACAACTATGTATTTAAAATTGGACCGCGAAATGAAATACTTTGTTGTAATTATAAATGTGGGTTGCCATTTAAAATAATTCAAAATGGCGTCGTATCTGTGATTTTTTGACATCTGACATTACTTTGTAGTCGTAGAAAAGAACTTGACAATACTTCCATTATCAATTTATCAAAGTGATGAAAATAGTTTACTTACATCTTTTAAATTATTTAAATTTTTAAATACATCTCTAGTCTCAAGTACGGAAGTTGACCACAAAAAAATGTACATACAATTTTCTCTCTTTTGCTGGTCATAAGAATATTACACGATGTAAATTTTTAAATACAAATATCAGTCATTAAAAAACTTCAATTATTAATAAGTACTTCAACTTTTCATAGACTACTGGAGGAAACAACGATGGACTTACAAAGCAACAACTTGATCTCATTCACCAAATCATGGAACAAACTCAAAGACAAAATCAAGCAGTTAGTTCACCATCGTCTTCAAAATCATCACCTAAGAAATCCAAGTCAAGCACGAGTAAGAGCAAAGATAAGACTGTAGCTGCAGCTTCATCTACATCATGGTCACCAAATTCGGTAAGATATTTTGCTATTTTATTTAAGTTTTATCCGGTTTTCAGTTATAATTCAGTTGGCACTGGCTCACCCTGAATTTAAGGTTGCCCACCCAAAACTGTTTAGCTTTTTTGCTTTTATACGTAACCTTATAGTAGAGAGAGAAGTGGGAGAGTTTTTTTTAGAAGTAACTTTTCAAAAAAAGTGTGCACGAAATGGTGCCAAATTGAAGATACTAAACCAAATATATTTTTACCGAACTAAAGATTTCTGGCCAAATGTGCACTTTGCCATTCCAAAAATCTTCAGTTTTCTACTTATTTCTAGACAATATTTAGAGCATAAAACTTATATACAATATGAACGTTTGTACTTGCCTTTGTGGTTTTTGCGATGCGAATAATTTTTTACCTAATTTTTTTTAGTGTTTTATAGTATTTTTACTTATAATCTTTCTAGAGCATGAATTATTTCCCGAATTTTTTTTGAGGCCGCGAATTATTTAAAAGTTTACTTAAAAAGGAGGGAGGAAACATTTTTGGATTTATAATTTAAGCTGGAGGGAGATTTGGTAAGAAAATTTCGCACCAAGTAAAATATTACATCAAAATTTTACATTTTATTATGAATGAAAAACATTCGAAGTAACATAGTGATCAATGATCAAGAATAAAATTACGTTAGTTGTTTTCATAGCAACTAAAAAATATCCTTGACAAATTATTTAATTCAGTCATTCCGCATCACTAGTTTGACATTTAAACTGACATAAATATTTCCAGTGTAATTTGGCTGCCGGAAGTTAAAAGAGCATGAATATTTTATTTGTTGCCATGATAATGATTCAAATTAAAATCTTGTGATTGATTAGAAAAAGTAGGTAGGAAATTTTTAACGAAATTCCAACCCGAATAAACTTTCTCCGCCTTCAGGGTATCGTGCTTAATATACTTCCTCGTGCGATATGGACATCATATCCGCCCTTGTTGTACAAACTACTATTATCGTAGCACTAAATTTTACGATATATTCTATTTTTTAGTCTTTGGTAGTAATGTTTACCTTTCTTTAATACAAATTTTAAAACATTACAATATTATTTTTCTCAGCAGAATTCGGAAACGCTAATTCGGCCCTGATTTTGTCACAAACTTTTTATTAGTCATTTTACAAAAAAGTTGTTAAATATGACAAAAAAACACATTATGACAACCAGGTCCGGTCTCTCCTATAAGGCAGGTCAGTTTAACATATCGAATATTTTTACCATTTTTTTATTAATCAAACTTTACGATAACACTTTTGCAATAAAAAATCTAATATTATTCGCCCATATGTTAAAATAATACCCCATTATATTACATTTTTCTTTTAGACATCTGCACTCGCCCTGACAAGACAGAAATATCTATTCAAATAAAATAAGAGGGTTTAAAAGGACGCTGTCTTCCACCCCTTAGCACCTTCCATTATCCTTTATAGTGAGGGATCATTTCTTGATGGGCAGTGGAATTTAGGATTAAGGTTAAAGGTCGCAGAGTTCTCACAGAATCCCTTTTTGTATTCGAGTGTTCGTTGAAAATAATTTTTATTCGATAATTTAGTAAAAGTTATTTTGGTGTATATATACGGAAAATTAAACCTTTTCGCACGAAAAGGCAGGGTAGAAAGGGCTGTTATTGCTTGCGTTAGAAACAGCATTTTCTCTACTAGCGTTAAGATATAAAGATTAGTACATCACAGTAAACAATAATGTAATTAAAAATTAATATTCCTACCTAATATAACCTCAACGTCACACTTCCATTACTTGTTTAAATACAGGGTAGCCTGCTCTCAACGCAGTATTCCATAGCATATAAACTACTCAACTTTTTAATGTTTGTAAAAAACAGTGTTGTAAGGAGGCATTTGATCTACAATTTAAAATTATTTTTAATTCAAATTAGTACCAGTTGAAAATAAATAGTAGTAAATGTTCAACCCGTCTATATTATTTTTCCTACGACCACCTATGAAAATGAGAAAAAAAGCACGGTTAACTTGGCTCGAAAGCGCCGAATATCACACGCGTGTTGAAAGAAAATATTTCAACTCTAGAGTGGAAATACAAAGCACACTATTTAATTTAAGCATATGATGCTAATTTGACAGACCACACCTATTTATTAAAAAGAACAAATTTTAGAAAGCAGTTTAGTTTATTTATCACGTATTTGTCGAGTGATTCAGAATTAGAGTGTGAAAATACGCCATCTGAAATTATAAAAAAGTTAAGAATATACTGGAAAATTTATTACCAGTCAAAACAATCCCCGCTGAAGAAAATGTCATATATTAAACTTAAGCAGAAAATGTTTATGGGTCGCCATAGCCTAGAGACTAGAGCCATGACCTACGAATCGAAAGATCACAGGTTCAAATCCCATCAGGAGCTTTTGACTTTTTTTATGAAAACATTAAATAATTTATAGAATTATTTTGAATTGAAATCTTTCTTGTTAGGTGAATTTTTTAAATTTATTTTTAATGCATCTTTCCTTGATTAAATAAAAAAAATCATTCAAGAAGGAAGATTTCTATTCAAAATAATTTTATAATTTATTTAATGTTTTTATAGAAAAAAGTCAAGTACTCCTGATGGAATTTGAACCTGTGACCTTTCGATCTATTAAATTGGCATCATATGTTTAAATTAAATAGTGTGCCTTGTATTTCCACTCTAGAGTTGAAATATTTTTTTTCAGCTCTAGAGTTGAAATATTTTTTTCACAAATCAAAGGTTTCTTTAATAATTCTTTGTGGTCGTAGGAAAAATAGTGTACATTACTCGTGTGAAAGTGATTATTCTAAAACTCGGAGAATTTCCGCACTCGGCTGACGCCTCGTGCTAAATATCTCCTCGTTTGAAAAGTATCACTTTCATCACTTGTTATGTAATATACTATTACCTGTAGTAACAAGTGAGTATGATCTTAGTACGGACCAAAAACATTTTTTTCATAATCATTTAAAAATTACTGCTTCATGCAGGATATTGTTCGCTAGATTTATTTAACAAACAGCCAGGCCATATACAGGGTCCTGCACTAGTGCTTCAGGCTTTTATAGCTCCTATACGAATTAAGTTAGGAATTCATTCATATGCAGAATTATACTGTGTCACAGGGTATATTTCAAGAAAATATTTTTCCATATACAAAAACATTCCAAAAAATTGTATTAACAAATTTTTAATGAAACAACCAGTATTTTATTGCATATTTAGGTTCGTAGTAGAGTCCTTTATAATTGTCCAATATTTTATTTATTTTGATTTGGTAGTTTAATGTCGGGTTGCACAAAGAATTTTAATAATAATTATCTAACCGGCAAGTTTAACTGTGACATAAATGACTTTAACAGGCATTATATACTCACATTCAAAGGTGCGTGATTAGTAAATTAAAAATTAAAGTGATCGGGTCAGTATGAACGTGGGAAAATTATTTCTGGCTATGTTACGTCTGTCACAGTCAAACTTGCCGGTTAAATAATTATTATTAAAATTCTTTGTGCAACCCGACATATGAGTAATAAATTAAAAACTAAAAAAATAAAATGAAAAGATTTTTGACTCCCTTCCTTCGTCAAAAAAAAAAGCTTTACGGTCCTGGAAAAAAAATCAAAGAAACCATCTAAATTCATTTTATAAATCATGAGATCTCTCTATCTGTGTGTATACATATACGATGGTATCCCAAAGATTGAAAATATTTGTCGGGGACATTTTATAACTGTAGCTGAGGTCATATCTGAGCAGGCCAATGCAAACGAAAAGCTTGAGTATACATCAAATATTGTTAAAATGTATCGATTTTTTGTTAATAAAGGAAGAGTTCCTTTAAAATCGATATTTAGTCTTTCGAAAGCTGATTTAGTTACTTTTATAAGTTTGCCTTGATTTTTATAAAATCCTGGTTTTAGTTCAGCACAAATAATGTCTATTACTGAAAATGGCATATTCTTGCAGCAAACCCAATAATACAACCAAGTTACTCCAGGATGGCATAATGAGTTATGTAAATTGTATAGGGTCTTATCAGTTTCAGTTGCGGAACATACTCGTGAAAGAGCATCAGCAACAGTATTTTCAGATCTAGGTCTATAAATTATGTCATAATTATAACATGACAGATCAAGACGCCATCTCAACATTTTTGCGTTTTTCATTTTGCTAAGTTTTTATCGTTAAAAAAGCAACTGAGTGTTGATCAGTAATAAGTTGAAAATGGCGACCAATAAAAAAAACTCTTTATTTTTTGAGGGCTTCCACTACAGCATATGCTTTTTTTTCTACTAAAAAGTTCTTTTGTTCTGAGTTTGACAGAGTTCTCGAAAAAAATGCTACTGGTTTTCCAAGTTGCGAGAGCTGTGCAGCTATAGCAAAATTTAAAGCATCTTTATACAGTAAACATGGCATTATCATCTATTGATGTTACCACAGTATTGGCAATATCAGTTTTCAACGTTTTAAAAGCTAAAACGGCCTTTTCCGTTAGGGGAAATTCTTTGCAATGAAAAAGTATATACATACACACACACATAACAAGGTATTGTTATTATACAACTAACCTATTTTTTTTTCAATACTTTAAGTCACTTGTGCACCTCTAAACCTTAATTTGGGAAATCAATTTTTTACACACTTCCTAATTAAATATCTGGGCACCATTTTGAAACTATTCCGTTTTGAAGATCAAGAAAAAAAGTCGCCAAGTATAACTTCCCTTCACCCTAATAGATGTGACAATATATTTATTCAGTTATTTGGTACGGCCCATTTCGCTAATCACTTGGTTATAAATTATACAATATTTAGGTGTGGGAGTAGAAAAAAAATATTCTTGGTTATTAAAACCTTCAATTTTTTATTTTATATTTATAAAATACGAGTACCTACTTAGTTAAAGTAAACTTTAACTCAACTTTAAACGAAGATAAATTGGAAGCCATATTCAAACTTTTAACCACTTATTTCTAAAATAAGGCCACAGCCTGAAGACTTATATTATTTTTACTTAAAGTCTGAAATGAAACTCGTAGGTATCATTTCCTCGGTACATCAGGAAGTTTAACGAAAATTTATTTCATACTAAGTTAAAAATATTTAGCGAATAATTAGTTTTGTAATGGTAATAAATTTAACTTTAATATTGTACATAGACGAATATTGCTATAGTCGGGATAATTTGATTTTAACAAGATTAACTGAATAACATTGTGATTCACGGTGGATGGTACATTAGAAGTATCTGGCTAATCATTTAATAAATCGTTCTAATAATTATGAAGTTTACATAAACGAATATACTCTAAATAGTTTATTACATAACAAGTGATTAAAGTGATACTTTTCAAACGAGGAGATATTTAGCACGAGGCGTCAGCCGAGTTTTAAAATAATCACTTTCACACGAGTAATGTACACTATTTTTCCTACGACCACAAAGAATTATTAAAAAAGCCTTTGATTTGTGGAAACAATATTTCAACACTAGTGTTAAAAATAGCATACCTAGGATTATGTTCCACTTAATATCTGGTTTCATATAGTTTGTCAATAGGCTTTTCCTTTATTTGTAGTTTAACTTTTTAATTTTTTCATATTTTATATATCATAGGAAGACCTAATCCTGGATTGACTTCTAGATTAACCAGAATGAAAAATTTTAAATTTAATCAAGAAAAGATGCATATAACATAAATTTAAAAAATCCACCCAACAAGGAAGATTTCAATTCAAAATAATTCTATAAATTATGTATTATTTTTATAAAAAAAGTCAAATACTCCTGATGGAATTTAAACCTGTGACCTTGCGATCTGTAGGCTAGAGCTCTATATTCTCTAAGCTATCGATACCAACACAGAATTGTTGTTTAATACGTGACACTTTCTTCAGAGCGATTTTTTTTGGTAATAGATTTTCCAGTACTTATATTATTAACATTTTTTATAATTTCAGATGGCGTATTTTCACACTCTAATTCTGAATCACTCGACAAATACATGATAAATAAGTTAAACACTTTATAATTACTGCTTTCTAAAATTTGTGGTCTGTCAAATTGGCCCCATATGTTTATATTAAATAGTGTCCCTTGTATTTCAACACTAGTGATGAAATATTTTTTTTCAACACGCATGTGATATTCGACGCTTTCGAGCTAAGTTAACCGTGCTTTTTTCCTCATTTTCATGGGTGGTCGTAGGAAAATATTTTTACCAATGCCACTTCTACAAAAAGTAGTAGCAATTTATTATTTTGGATGGAACATCGTGTATATTAGTAGGTAGAAGTAAGTGTCCGTTAATAAAATAGAAAAATAAGTTAGCGGCAAGTGAACAAAGTGGGACATCTATCATTTGCATTAAAGTACACAGGGACGCCAAAATAGTGGGAACTTCGGTGTGATCTATTTCTTAACCTGCGTATTATAGAGAGGTGTAGTGAACCCCAAAATGTTGTTCCCTACGCCAGATGTGTGGCCTACCGTGTCTGGATGTTTTTTAGTTCTATGATTTCACGTCCCACGCTTTGTCTTCTGCATTAGAATTTCTTACTATAGATGGCGATACTGTGTTTTCATCACTTATTTATTTCTGTAATACAGCGTGTCATGGAATAGCCTTATTATATTTAAATGGGTAACTCCTTGGGTGTCCTAGAAAAACACTTCATAGTTCTTTTAATCGACCATCTAAAAAGTGGGGTAAGGACCCCTAAAATCAGCCCGACGCCAATGAATAAAAGCCATGAACTTCTCAATGTAAAAGAGTGAGAGATGAGCTGCGAGAAAAAGCATAGCCTCGCTAGTGAGAGAGATGGATATCGCAACGTTGCCAAATAAAAAACCGTTAAAATCAGGTGTACAGTAAATAAAACATATGGGTTTAGATGAATTCATGCCTCAGTTGTTTGTGTTTAGTATACCTACAAGAAACTATTTTTTTACCGCTTCACTTTTTAACTAAATTAAAATAATAAAATAAGGAAATAAATACGGAATGATCACCAGCCTAACATAAAGTAAAATAGATACTCAAATTTTAGATTAAAAGTTGCATTACAGTCAATCGGGGTAACTTTGACCATCAGGGTATCTTTGGCCCAAACTTAAAAAATCGATTCAAAAATATCCGTTGAATTTACAGGTAACTAACTTACTAATGTTTTCGTTTGAAACTGCTTTGTAATACGTTTACTGCCACCTAGCGACCGTAACTTGGACTCAAGGTTGCTATTGTCTAGTCAGTTGCGCCAAATTGTCCACACGTGAAACAGCTGTTTCCAAAGCACCTGTTGCAATTTAGCATATTGCTGATTTTTAAGTGAAATATAAGGTAAGAAATTGTTTAAAAATTAATAGTAGTACTTATTCTAGGGATTTTGAAGCTTTTGTTACATAATACACATATTTCAATAAAATAATCAAACATTTTATACACCCTTTTACGTTTTTACGTTTTTAGGGTAACTTTGGCCCGGGCCAATGTTACCCATATCCAATTACCATGTTTTTTAAATGTATTATTTTTTACATTTTAGCGCCAAAATGCCAAGAAAAAAAGCGAATTTGACAGTGGCTGGAACTCGCCGGTATGGAACCAAGTCAAATTACACGACCGAACATCTTCAAGAAGCAATTGACAAAATTAAAAGCGGTCAAATGGGTCAAAGGGAAGCTGCCAAACAGTACAAAATTCCAAGGTCTACTTTGAAAAACAAATTGACGGGAAGATACAATAAGGCAGTCGGGCATCCGACAACTCTTACCCTTGAAGAGGAAGAAATTGTAGTAAATCACATTATAGCCGTTAGTCAACAAGGTATTCCGGTGTCTCTTCAAGACGTGCGTATTATTTTAAAAAGTTATTTGGACAGTCAAGGACGCAAGATTAAAATGTTCAAAGATAACAAACCAGGTTGGGAATGGGGCAAATTATTTCTTGAAAGACACCCACATATTAAACAGACTTTCGCTGCTAATATTTCCAGAAAAAGGGCTCAGGTTGGCATGGAACAAATAAATTCGTTTTTTAATTATATTGAACAAGAATTAGTAAATGTACCTGCTGAAAATATTTTCAATTTCGATGAATCTGGCTTCCACGATCAACCCAAGAAGACCAAAGTTTTATTTCGGAGATCTTGCAGACACCCTGAAGTAGTACGTAACTCAACAAAATCTTGTTTTACGGTAATGTTTTGCGGTAGTGCCGCAGGAGAACTTTTGCCGCCATATATCATTTTTAAAGGGACTCATAAATGGTTGGATGTTTAAAGCTTTACCTGGCTCCAGAATGAATGTCTCTAAAAGTGGATGGATAGATACCCCCATATTTGATGATTGGTTCCAAAATCAATTATTACCCGTCCTGAGAAAAAAACCAGGAAAGAAAATTGTAATAGGTGACAATTTAAGTTCCCACTTAAGCATTAAAACTCTTAAACTCTGTGAGGAAAATAACGTAAAGTTTATCTGTCTTATACCTAATTCGACTCACTTACTCCAGCCCCTTGATGTGGCCTTTTTCTCGCCTTTGAAAACTGCGTGGCGATCAGTCTTGCTAGAATGGAGAATGAGTTCCCAAGGAATTAAATGTATAAGTCTTCCCAATAACCGATTTGCTCAGCTACTCAGTGAAACACTTACTCAGTTAAAAGAAAGAATTTCAGGAAATCTTATTGCTGGTTTTAGGGCGACTGGTTTGTTTCCGTTGTCCAGAGAACACGTTTGTTTAAAACTTCCAGACTATACAAGGCCTAATAATTTAGATAATATTCAAGATACCCTTGGTAAAGAGTTTCAAACCTTTTTGCAAAGCATTCGTTCTTCTGATCTCTCAGCCCCTCAAAGAATGAGAAAGTATCAACTTCCAGTCCTTCCGGGCAAAAGCGTCTCTGCAGAGGAGGTTGAAGCCTTTTACGCAACAAAACAGGAAGCTGCGAAACAAAAAGAAACCAAAAAGCGACAGAAAAAAAGTACCACGTCCACCAAGAAAAGTCAACCAAAGAAAAGGAAAGTATCAAACAGAAGCAAGTATGTTCTTTCTTCAGATAGTGAATCCGAGGTTGATATGGAATCCAACAAATCTTTTGTATATAGGGAAGAATCAATGACTACGGAGACAAGAACAAAAGGATCTAATTTTAACAAAAATAATGACAGTCACATGGAAATGGGAAATGAGGACGTCGAATTGGAAAATATAAATACGTACGAAAACCACGACGAAAATTTTGAAGAATTAAGAGATGTGCGTAGAGAGAACAATGATATGGAACTTGACGATGAAGAAAGAACAAGCAATGAAGCAGAAAATAAAGTAATAGAAATCAAAGAGAAAGAAATTGAAGGAGAAGAAGAAAGACCAATTAATAGCGTAATGGATGAAATGCCAATTACAATTGAACAGTTCAATGAAACCGAGCCTTTGTCAACAGTGGTTGAAGAATACGTCGTTGTGGGTGCCGATCTACAAATTCTTGAACCACCAGTTAATAAAGAATCAAAATTTAAAATTGACGATTACGTAGTGGTGCACTATGACCACCAATATTTTCCGGGAATTGTAACAAAAATAATTAAAAATAAAACTGACGGCTTTACTTACAGTGTCAATGCTATGCAAAAAATTGGAATTAAATGGCAATGGCCAAAAGCAACAGATGAGATATTATACAGGGAAGAAGATGTGATCAAAAAAATTAATTCCAGCGATATTAAACCTCACACCAACAGAGGAATTTTTAACGTTAAAGATGCATTTCTTCTTGAAAAATGGAATGGAGGATGTCAAGAGAGTGTAATGAATGAAGAAAAATATAGAGTCAATGATTATGTTGTAGTACATTATGAAGAGAAGTTCTTTCCTGGTAAAGTGACAGAATCCAAAAAGAAAGACATTGATAATTTTATATACAAGGTGAATGCATTTGAAAGATTTGGGCAAAAATGGAGATGGCCAATTAGAAAAGACGAAATATTTTATGAAGAGGAAGATGTGATTAAAGTGATTAAAGAGGCTGATGTGATTCCCCATAACAATAGAGGCATTTTTAAAATTCTCGATTCATTTCTTTTGGAAAAGTGGGAACCTTTTTAATTTCACTTGAATGGCATATGTATTTTTAAGCTACATAATATGTACCTACATGATTAGATATCAAAACCACAAAATTGTTTTTTTTTATATAAATTTTCTTCTTTTTTCAAAGATATTTGTTTAACTCCACAGAATACAAAACTTAACACATAATATTCAAAGGCTTGTTTAAACATTCATAAAAATTATATACCAACAAAGCCTTTGTCGCTAATGGTGTAAAATAGATGAATTAAAACTATATTTATTAGATTATTTTTATTTCTACTGGTTTTTGCAAACATTAGCAAGTGGTCTAATGTTGACCGGACTCTTAGTTCGTCCAAAATACACAAGTTTAAGTTAATTTTCATGTGGCGGGCCAATGTTACACAAGTCAGGGAGGTAACTTTGGCCCACCACTTTTTTTTTTTTTAATCACTGAATAAAGACAAAACAAATACTATAGGCATTATAAAAATGTTTATGACACAACGTTTTATCATTATGAACTCAAATAACGTAGTCAAATACTCTATAACTTGAAGATATGTAAGAAAATAGGTCATTGGTGGGCCAAAGTTACCCCGATTAACTGTACTAAAAATAATGAGTAGATACTCATTTACCACTAGTAACCATGCCTATTTACCAGTTCTCTCTACTCGCCCAAAATCTCGAGACTCATGATAGTGCGGAACTCTGCTGGGTCTTCCAGTATTCACCTGAAGACGACTGGAGATACTCACCAGTTGAAACATTCTGATATAAAACAGATAAAGACAATGCAAGTCCAAAACTCTATCAGTTAAGGAAGATTTCAATTCAAAATATTTCTATAAATTATTTAATGTTTTTATAAAAAAAAGTCAAATACACCTGATGGGATTTGAACCTGTGACCTTACGATCTGTAGGATAGAGCCCTATACTCTACGCTATCGCTACTAATAAAGATTTGTTGTTTAATACATGATACTCTCGTCAGCGCGATTTGTTTTTTCTGGTAATAGATTTTCCAGTATATTATTAACATTTTTTATAATTTCAGGTGGCGTATTTTCACACTCCAATTCTGAATCACTCGACAAATACATGATAAATAGTTAAACACTTTATAATTATTACTGCTTTCTAAAATTTGTTCTTTTTAATAAATAGGGGTTGTCTGTCAAATTGGACTAGGATCTTCATTGATTTCTAGCCAAATCAACCGTGCTTTTTTTCTCATTTTCATAGGTGGTCGTACGAAAATAACTTGTTCTTAACTAAAAATATGCGTTTTACGTTTTTTTTTAATGAGTTGCCGCGGGTAGGAACAATTTTGACTGTTTCGATTGAAACATTTTATAATTCACGCTCGCGATTTTTTAATTAGCAACAATGTTTAAGGAGTAATTAATTATTACTCTAAAAATAAACCAGGAAAGAGGAAACTTTTAAAAAATTGTGAACATACAAGTTTAAACTCATCCTAAACTAAAAAATGAACCTTTTTGACATGTTTTTTTCCGGTGAAAATAAAAATTTAATTAATATCTTGATGGAGAGCTTCTTGTCGCAAAGTTGCCGAAGGTTTTTAATTTTATGTAAAAGTTTTTCTCTTTTTGATTTAATTATGCATCAAGCTAGCTGCTTTCCATCTAATGAATTTAAAATTAATTTTAATGGGGTGGCAGGTATTTTATCAAGCTTTTTTATACTTTTTTAGAAATAAGTTGTAGCTAAAATTAAAAATTATAGGTTCTTTAGAATACATTTAGCAATGGCTCTGGAATAGAACGGAGGGCGTTCCGTTCCCTCACAGGAGCTTAACTTATTCCTGGAGAAGGTCAAACCTAATAGTTTGAAATCAATTCTTCTCCTTATAATTTCGTCTCTCTTAGGAGGTTTTCTAACATTTAGACTGTTCTGGTTTTGGACACCGCGGTTCTAAACCGGTGCATAGATGTACAACCACGCCGTTCTTTTAAGTTCTTGAGCTAAGATGGGTGTTTTCTCCCAATAAAGCGTTTACACTCTATGTTTGCTATAGTACTTTCAGTTTTTAGGAAATAGTATTTTTCTCTTTGCATTATGTGGCCAAAACACTTCAATGATATATGAGTTTTGGAGTTGCAGTGTCTTTATTTATTTTTAAACCACAACGAGATGTTGGTGTCAACAAGGCTGGTTCTACCGGGAGACAAATTGTAGCACAGCATATAAGCGACCAAATTAACTAACTGAAAATCTGAAAACGAAGCATTCTCGTCACCCTAGGAGCAATAAGGAGTTTTGTAGAAATATTTGGGATTCGTTAAGAGGTTTATAAATAGGAGCAACAAAGCCACACAAGTTGGGATAGCGCAAAAGCTTTTTATGGATAAAAAGAAACATATACTAGTGTGTAAATGTTTCTTCTCTCGATTGTAGGTGGGCGTGATATACAGGGTGTCCTTAAAATGACTATACAACTCTTTACCATAAATCCTTAACCAAAATAAGGCGATCTAGGCAAACTTACCTATATGCAATGTTGCTTCGTATTGTCGCTACAGGGCGCTAAAGTTTTCAAATTAATATTGTTTTTTCGAAATAATTTCTAAACGCCTTTATCGATTTCCACTAATTTTAAAACTAAGAATGACCACTATAAATAGCGCGTTTTGACGTATGCGCCATCTCTTTTTAATTCCTGCAAATTTAAAAAGGGCGTGTGATTGGTAATTGAAAGTTTCTCTTTTCTCTCTCGTATAAATGGCTTCACATTGAAACATTTTTGTCTCTTGTAAAAATGTATCCAGACATGCAGTTTTTCTACAAAAAAATTATTTACCATACCTTCATTGCTGTTTATTCAGAACAAGAAACCATGAAATTTTTTTTAATTCTAAATAACTACCAACTAGTTTGATTTTTATAACAATTGTTCGGAACTTTTTCATGTTTTGCAACGTTAGCTAAATTTTCTTATTAAATCCTATTAATTTTTTATTAAAATATAGCATCTTAAATATTTCCAAAATCTGTATAACCTATTCAAATTTCAAACAGATATTGCTGAATTAAGCATTAACAGTTCATTTAAAGCCACATGAATTGTAGAGTGCAATTTTCGTTGCGGGTTTAAATACAGAAAAATGTTCAGATAATAACGAGATGAATAAAAACTAAGCAATGAATGCATTTGTAAACTTGAATCTTCAGCATCATCTCACTCTGCTGACCATACAATATCATAAGTAAAATTCTCGCTTTCTTCCTCTTTTTGCAATTTTGCTTTAAATTATAACCTATTGGGCATTTTTTTCAGGTTTATTATATTACAAAGATATTTAACCATAAAACACGTTAGTGACTTTTTTTCGGTACTCGCGAATTCTTATAAAAAAACATCTTAGATGTCGATGTTTTCAAGTTTATTAACACATCATAAAAAGTATGTTTTACCATTTTCTTTGGTCTGTCTGTTGCCTCGAGGACATAACTAGTTGACGAGGAATTAAGAAATTTTACAAGTGGATTAGACGTTAACCCTACTCAAAATCGGCTATAGTTTGAGTTGACTACATACAATATAAAGGTAGAGAATTATAAAAATATGTATTTTCATTTGTTTTGAGTGTAGTTTTATCATTATGGATTAGTTTAACTATTTTGCAGACATAGCTTAAGGGTATAGGTGGCTATAACTAACATATATTATTTAGTGTCGGTAATTCCATCAAGTAATAGCTGCATAATTATTTAATTATAAATTACACAAATATGTTAATATAAAAATGTCCAATAGATTTTAGAAAAAAGACACAAAGTCTCTGTCTCACGAAGGACTATTAGTTACTTATAATTAGGATAATTATATGTGGGCCGGGCAACCATCCACTTGGAACTAAATCTCATGATTTGTATCAGCGACTTCCTTCAGTGCGGGTCCAATTTGATTTAAAAGAAGATCTAAATATGTTGAATCCGTAAGATTTCCGTCAATAAAATATACTTCATTATATTTATTTTGTAGGCTCCAGTACCGATATTTTTGTCTATTCCACTAATTATTTAATGTAAACTTGCATTTTGTAAAAAATATTTGTTATTGTTAGCTCGCTCCACCATTTCAAAACAAAAAAGTGATCTTGGCTTTTTTAAAGTTCGCAGTACTGTGGTGTGATGTTTTTTACCTCTAGCTCGAGAATCTAGTGCTGATATTTTTATTTTCTTTTATGTGAAATAAAATATTAATCTATCATTGTTTTCTTCAGCTTTCTCTCCATTTGCAGTTGTTTATTACAGTGCCTTTCGCCTTAAACTTAGTAATAACTTTTTGTATTGCCTCTGAGGTTCATTAGGTATAGTATAGAGATGAGTTCAATTATTCCTATACTACTAATGTGCAGTCCAAAACACCCTTTACTGTTAATAAGAAGGAGTTGATAGGGTCCCTCTCTACTCATATTTCAAATTCATTTAAGTTTATGGATTTTTTAAACTCAAATAATCATGTCTATTCATAATAACAACCCAGGCAGGAAAAGAGCCGCTTACTGAGTGAATATTATCTTTAATTTTAGGTTCCATTTAATTTTTAATACTCCTTAAATTGACTAATCTGCGTATTGAACCTGACATATCACCATCGATAATACGATTAATAATGATCGAAGTAGACCTTAAAACCTTTTAACCTATACCAGCGTTTCCCAAATAGTGTTCCGTGGTAAACCGATGTTCCGCGAAGACCTGCTTTGTATTCTGCCAAATCTCTTAGTCTTAGTTACAAGAAAATATCTAATTAACTACCCTACTGTTTTATTTTGAGGAATTATCCCTTTCTGTACTTCTTTACTAGAAAACTCGAAACCACGCGATTCACGCGCCTTTTACAACAGTTACAACAGTTAGGAGCGGTTTCGCGTTTCCTAGTAAAGAATTAAAGAAAAAATGTAAAGGAAGGAGTTATTATTGCAATTGATTAATATTAAACACAAAGTTTTGCTTATATCAGAAAAGAATTCAGCGGATTTAATTTTGAATTAAATCATGGATTTACATGGCTGAAACAAGGATGTCTTACGAAACGTCCCGGAAATTCTAAAGTTAAAATTAACGCATCTTTGTCAAATCGTAAGCTTATTTTATCATAACTTTAGTTTTTTTAAATTATTTTAAAAATATGGTAAATAAAATTTATAATAAGTAAATAGTTTCTTATTACTTTTATTATTTTTATTTCATCTTTAGCACAGAAGAATATCGAGATTAAATACACCTAGTCACTTTAAGTTTGTATGTAAAAAAAGATGTATTGTTCAGTATTTCTTGTGTAACTTGAAAGGGTTCCGCGGCCTATATTAATTGTTAAACACTGACCTCTACAACCAATTCAACTCTGTCATTATTTTCTTGTTAATCGAAATTTAATGTATTGTGTGCATTATTTTATTATTTATTATTAATTTATTTTGTTTTATAAGGTGAACTATTTAATTGTTTTTTTCTGTAATATTTTAAGGTATATCCTTTATGCTATCTTTTTAACTTCTGACGATGTTCTTTTAGATCGAAAAATGCGTTTATTTGTATTTTTTTGCCTAACTTTGTGTTATTATAACTGTGTTATTAACTTTTCTCTATATCTCCCCATTCCTCGCAACACTGTGCGTACTAAGAAACATATGCACCTCCCTTTCACGATGGCATTACAACCCTATTTCTAGTTGTTTAGTATAATTTAATCTTATTAACTCTAAAAATGTCTTGTACAGGGTGTCTTAAATTCGAAGGTGATCATTGGGATATCGAAAACTTTAAGAGAGAGTTTTAATTGTGGCAAAGCTGCACAATTTGGTGCTTAATAAATTATCTCTTAAGAATTGCAGAAGTTCCTAGTACTACTGGAGATATCTAAAAAAATCCAAAATTGTGAAAAGTTGTCTTTATTTCTTACTGATTTTTTTTTAATATGAAATTCAGTTAACTTTTGCTTCTCTACAAAATGAAATTATTAGTTTTTTAATCCGACGTCTTGATATTTTGGACTGGATATTTTTATCAACATTATTTTTTTAAATGTTTTACTTCGAATCCCAAAAAAACTGATATGTATCACAATTGTTATGTTATTGAACGTTTCGACAAAAAATTATTTATATTCTATATGGAAATATCAGACATAATTTAAATATTAAATTAAAGGTGAATATGAGACAAAATATTATGCGCTAAACCATTTAAAAAAATTTGTATTGAGGTGTTTATTAGTTACTTAATTTATAGCTAATATTTACTATTGTAATTTTATAATGAAAATATATTTTCATATATGAAAAGGCGCTTACGTATTTACTACAGTTCAGATAGAAACTCTAGAATTTCCAATATCCCGAATAATTGCAACCGCATGAAGATATTTTTGCTTAACTGGATAAAAACTAAAATTCGAAAGCTTTACCAAGACTATAGAGATAAATACGATCGTAGAATTAAACCAGAAAAAGGAAAAATTTTATAAACACGATACGATTTTATATCTTTAATCAACGTTTTCTTAATTTTACTATTGATTATTTTTATTTTAAGATTAATGATGCTCTTCATATTCGAATTGAAATGTTTACCATTTTTGTGAGAGAAAATTGCAAATATTATGAATAAATAATTTCGAAGATATCCGAAAAAAAAACGAAATTCCTAATTTTTGTTTTTAATTTTTTGTGCCATTATTTTTGACTAGGGAAAAAACAAAAACACTTTTTACTGTTTTTTATGTTCTACAAGACGGCGTTAATAGTTTTTAAATTCGATGTTTTATTCTTTAGATACCAAACTCAAGTCAAGTTTTTTAAATACGGACCTGGAATTTTAAATACAGTTTTAGGGACTTTTAAACTTTAGAAATTTAATATAATTTAAAGGATTTTGATGTTTTATCGTTTTGTTATCTATACATTTTTCCAAATCATCTTTTTATATCATTACGGTCCTGAACATTTAGAGCCAAACTAAAAAAAATTATGATTTGAAGAATCCGTCCATTTTTACTCAAAGAGGTCTGATATTTGATATTTTGTAAGAAAAACACCCAAAATCTCGGCCTCACATATTTTCTGTCTGTTTACTTACATTTATTACATGATTCGCGTGCAACCTTGAAAACAGTAAAAATATTTGAAATGGTTTTTAAAACAAAAATAGGCACATCACAGTAACATAACTAGGCTAATACTACAGTTACCTCTTTTTAACTCGGGAGCAATAATTTGTTTTCTGTTTTACAGTATTTCGGTCTAATTGTAAGGCAAAAACCATAGGATTGTGTTATTTTATTAAAATTTTAAAAATACTAATGAAAACATAGAATTACTTCTCATGCCTTAAAATTTACTTACTTCCTACGGTATTGTTACGGTATATCTTATTGAAATAATAAACAACCTAAACACCATTAATTTAAACATTTAAATAATCCTAAAAATAATTGCCAGGGCCGTAATAGTAACGAAAGGATAATTTAAAATACTAATGATATCTTATTTGATGACAAAACGTTAAAATTTTAAAAACCTTTAAATTATATTAAACTTCTAAAGCTTAGAGGTCCCTAAAACTGTTTTTAAAATCCCAAGTCCGTAATAAAAAATTTACTTACGGTTGGTATCTAAAGAACGAAACATCAAATTTGAAAACTTGTACAACATAAAATACGGCTAAAATAAAGTGTTTTTTGTTTCTTCCTAAGTCAAAAATAATGGCGCAAAAAATTTAAAACCAAAAAAAAAATATTTTTTTTTCGGATATTTCCGATAGTATTCGGAATATTTACAATGTTCTGTCATCAAATTATTAAGGACCAAAACCCTTTGCCTCAAATTAACCAACTTCGTATCTCATACCGTTTTCAAGATCCCCTTATACGCACACGAATTTGTAGCACACTGTATGCAAAAGCAAAAACTTCAACATCTAATAAACCGTGTCAACTCATCGCTATCCTTAAGGTTTGTCTTATAGTAACCTTTAATTTCTATTTTTTTTACTTTTCCACAATTTAAAATTTTTCATATTTCTTTATGTTACGATATCCTAAAGGTCACTCTCGAATTTGGGACACTCAGTATAAGGGTTGTTCTTTTAAACTGTATAACATCTCTGTCTAATCCGGTTATAGCTGGACCAAATGACGTCCGAACCGCGAATCACATTTACCCCCTTGCTCGCTGATAGTTTGAGGGAAACGGGAACAAGTGGACTTTAAAGGATTACAGCTTCATTCTAAACGGGTGAAAATCGTAGTTTGCACTATTTTTATTGTTTTTAAAAAAATGTTGATTTTGTTCGGTATTATTTACATTGTGTTTGTATTAGGATATATTGATCGGGTTTTTTGTTATGGTTAATTTTGTGTATAGTTTAAAATATTGGATATTGGGGTTTTGTGAAAAGTGAAAAGTTTTTGGCTTTAAACATGAATTACTACTGGAACTATTATGGATACGCATATCAGGTATTTTAAATACTTCTATTCGTGATACAAATAATATATTGTTTGACAACAGCTTACTTTTTAAAGGACCTGTATTTGACTCTATTATATTCAATATGCTGGAAATTAGAATAAATAACTAGTGTCAATCACAATTTTAATAAACTTTCTGACACGACCAGTTAGAATCATTTTCAAACCCACACAGTTGACAGTTTATTATTATATCTCTATATTTAATGGTATTGCTAATAAAATTTCTATTTCTAAAAAAAATATTAGTTATAATGTTATAAATATTGCCTTAAAATTGCTTAAACCTTTGAAAATATCCCGAAACTGACGAAACACTTGTCCGGAAACTGTTTAGAATTGTATAACTTGTCAGGGTATTTTTTTATTTTTATTTCTGGCAGTTGGAAATTAGGTTCCACCAACAATACCGGGTGACACAAAAAAGTGTGTAAGTACCTCCCCAATTATTGTAATTCAGCATTAAAGAATTATAAATTTGAGAAATTAATAAGTATGCACGTTGCCATCTTTCGACTAATTCAAACCTTCGAAACCACTTCCGGTTTAACCGGAAGTAAAGTCAACTCTTAAATATTAAATGGAAATCCTTTATTTTTTTTTGAGGTTTAAATTTTATGAAACATTCTCTTTTCAGTGACATATTACACTTTTGTTTTAAAAATGGCCACCTAGATCGAATTTCCTTTGTTTTATAAAATGTCGTTACTTTCGTAAAACAGGGTGAGTGGTAAAGAGTAGGCCATGGCAACGTTAATATAATTTATTTTAACCTACTTTATAAAATAGGTTTGACGTACTTAGGAAAAGAAAAAAGTATTCGTTAAAGCTATCTTATTTAAACCATTTTTTTTTAGAAAATTAAAGTGAAATTTCTCGTTTTTTTTCAAATGGCCACCCATCCTTGATTTATTATAATACGGTGCATGACAAGTTAATAATTATTTATTTGTAGAAATTTACAAGAAATATCATAAATGTAATTTCTAGACCCATATAAGCCACAAGAAGTGTTGTCAGTTTGACCAGTCTAGTATGCCGTGGAAAACAAAAACATTAATTCTGTTTTTATTAGATCAAAATGTCAAATGGTATTAAATAAAATTACGAAGATTGAAAGGAATGAATTGTTTTTCACGTCATACTTGACATAACTTCTCATGGCTTAAACGGGTCTAGTATTTATCATATTTCTTGTTAATTTTTACTATTACCTAATAAATAATTATTAACTTGTGATGCACCGTTAGAAAGAAAATTAAAAGAATTTTATTATAATAAAACAGAGAAATTTCACGTCGTTTTTTTTTAAACAGGTTGTAAATAACGGATACATTTTTTCAATTTTATATTATTGAAAAGAACCATTTTACCGTTTCCATGGCCTACTCTTTACCACTTACCTTATTTTATCAAAGTTATAAACATTTTAGAAAACAAAGGAATATTAATCTAGGCGGCAATTTTTAAAACAAATAATAAAGTGTGATTTGTCATTGAAAAGAGAATTTTCTACAGAATTTAATTATCTAATAAAATTGAGAAGTTTCCATTTAAAATTTAAAAGTTCACCTAACTTCCGGTTCAACCGGAAGTGATTAGGTTTAATGGGCCGAAAATGGCAATTTAGACACTTATTAACTCCTTAAATTTTTAAATCTGTACTTTTAAAATCACGGAAATAATTTATCATATTTAACACTAACACCGGCACCAGTGTTATTCTTTGATTGTCTAGTGACAAAGTTTTTGACCTGTATTATCACATTTCAATCACCTTTTATTTACTGCAGGCTAGCCTTGATGATGGTATTTACCGAAACACGTAGGCAGTAATTGTTTTTATATTAAAGAAGGTGAAGGACCTTTTGAAAATATATCTCAAAAATAAAAATGTCCTTAGAGTGTCACAATCCGTTTCTAAAAACAAATAAAAAGTTTGAACACAAACAGATTTACTACGTCATCCCATGCCAACCCACAATTCTTTTATTTGCAGTTAAGCCAACCGATTTTCAAAGTTATCTTTGTTTCGATCAATTAAATATAAAAGGACGATTAAAAACAAAATACTCGAGATATCGTTCAAGAAGAAGTGCATCGGTCGACCAGAAAACCGTCGACTTATTCAAGCGTAATTTACTTTGGTCAGTGTTTTCGCTTGTTTTTATTAGAGGGCGTATTTTGTTTAATTATTTTCTTACTAAATACTACAGAATAGTCAAAACTGAGAAAATTTTATTTTTCCTTCGTTTATGTGGAAGGGCCAAAATCAAAATTTAGAGAAAAAACCTATTATTTATTATATTCGTTGTCATATAACTTTTGTTCTGATTAAATCGATTTTGATAATTATTATTTTTGTGAGTGGCAAAGTTTTTATTAACAATATCGATTGTTGATTTATTTTTAAAGGCCATTAGGTCATAGAATTCAATTTTGATGAATAAATGTCAAAAATGTGTGGTTAAGAGATTTCTTACTTTTGAAATTGGGTAAGAAATTACAGAATTTAATAGTATTTTACGTTATAAGTCCATTGGGTGACTTGTTACAGTACCAGTTGTTTTACGGACGAGGCGACCCAGAAGCCAAGTCTGGAATATAAACAAGTCCTACACAGTGTGTTAATTGGTAATATTTAATTATATTACTTTAACTGGAATTGAGCTATTGGTTTGCATAGTTAAATATGATTGTGGTTTGCTTTTTAAATAAATAATTAGATAAATAATATTAATTCAATTAATTTTACAACTTGAGGTGAAGATTTTTATCCACGGAGACACAAAATCCAAAAATTCTTCACACATTTATTTATTAATTCCTCAACGCGTTTCGGTCATAATTACCATCATCACGAGGTAAAAATATTTGGCCAAGTGGTTGTGAGATTTGACCTGATCTCGCTATATGACAAATTTTTGTTATAAATAATTTTACTTCCTGATCGTTACGACCAAAACGCGTTTATGAATTAATTTAGAAATGATATAACTAGAAAAAGTAGAACTCCGTTAAAGAGACATACAATTTATTTTTCAAAAATGTTAAGGGGTATGTCATTTTTGCGGGATTATTAATGTTAGAGGATCTAATTTTAGGTACTATTTAAAAAAAAGTTACAAGCTTTATAATCACGCGATAAATAGACCAAATCTATTTTAAAAACGTTCTAAAACATAAAATTATATAATTTTAGGGATACTTATACACTATACACAAGGTTCTGCAATAGTGCGTCAGGCTTCCATAGCCCATATTTTATACATATTAATTTATTATTTTTAATTATATATCCTGATTTATTCTGTATTTTAAGAAAATATTTATCCATATACAGGGTGGCTCGAGAAAGTGTGATAAGAAAGAATTTAATTTTTTTTAAAATAGAAAACCCAACCTTTTATCATATTTAGGTTTGTATTAGTGTTCTTTATATTAGGGCAGCGACAGTGACGCGTCAATATGGCGGCCGAACGTGGAATTGTGGACGAAATTGTCGACTAATTTTGTTTCGTTAGTTTATCGTTTAAGAGTAGTTTCTAGTAGTTGAAAGGTAAATAATAAAAACTGTTGTGATTTCCTAGAAATTTTACAGGGTTTACTTTTAAAAGACACAGAAAATACTTAACTTTAGCAGTTATTATTTTCGTAAGAGACAGATCTGTCGAATAACTCAAACAAATCAGCAATGAGAAAATCACCTTTGTACCTCAACCTTTGTGATATACTAACCTACTGTAGTTTACAATTATTAGTCTAAACTGTTAATAATAATTACACTATTTATCACTGGCAATTTATTACCACAATATATACTGTAAAAATATTACACTATTAGTTGTGTAAGAAATTTCCGTTGATTTGATGTAATTTTATAGAGTATTTACATAGTAATAGTACACACATTTTTTGTAAAAGTACACTTTATACAGGGTGGGTTGTTTTTAAGAAATGCATGAAAAATAAATTTCAACCCCCCTGAAGTGAAACTCTACTATTGGTAGCCTGTCACTACCTGCAGACAAGTATAAGGCAAAAAACAATATGGGTAATTTACTTTTAATATCACTTTAATAATTGCTTGATGACTGCAGTCTCGTAGTACTACTACATTATCAAACTGAGTAACTTAAAACTACGTTGTACAATTAAAAATAAGTTTTGACAAAGGATGTTTATATATAAATTAAAATAAAAATAGAGTATTTATCCCTTAATCTGTTATTGATTCTTATTACATAGTACTGTAAATAGCGGGGAATTCCACAGGTCTATTTGGTCAATTAGTAAGTTTATGGTAAGGTTTTTATTATGTTTGTAAACTTCTATTAATTCCAAGATGTTAAACGTCTTACTTTTAGGCGCAGTATGTAAAATTTTAAATTATTTACATGTGGGAAACAATGACCTGTCTCCGAACAATGTTTAGCGAAATTAGAATTTTCTTTGTTTAACAAATAAGAAGTCTTATTATTATTATATCTAATATTAAAATTTATGTCTGTTTCGCCTATATATGAGCTATTGCTATATATGAAGTATTGCGCCTCAACAATGACCTGGAAGAAATTTTGGCTTGGGGTGACAGTAACCAAGTCGAATTTAATGCTAAGAAAACCCAGGCAGCAGTCTTCTCCAAAAAGGTTAACATTGCAGAACCGGATATAGTCATGGCAGGACACGCAATTCCCCTGGCACCGTCTATTAATTTGCTGGGGGTCAATCTGGGAGGTAATATATCTTGGCATGATCACGTTGCCGCAATTGCCAAGGCAGCTGCACAGAAACTTGGTGTACTTTTTCGCACCAAAAGGTTGTACACACCTCATCAACTTCTGACACTCTACAAAGCCCAGATTTGACCATCATTAGAATATTGCTCTCATGTCTGGAGCTCTGCACCCAAGCACACCCTTCGACTACTGGATTCCATTCAAAGGAGAGCCGTTCGTCTGATCGGCGACCCCAAGCTGACCAAGACCCTCGATAGCCTGGAGCATCGAAGACAGATTGGTGATTTGGCTCTCTTTTACAGATATTTCCATGGCAGGTGTTCGACTGACATTGCCCACTTGATTTCACCTAGAGCAATGCAAAACAGAAATACACGGCGAACCACTGCCGCTCATCCATATGTTGTTCAGCTTAGTACTCCTCGAACTTTATTGTTCAAGAATTCTTTCATCTGGAGAACGTCATCTTTGTGGAATGATCTTCCTGAGGTCGTGTTTCCCAATGAATACAATCTTCAACGTTTCAAGACCAACGTTAATCGCTTTTTTCGCACTCGCACCGATCCCAGAGCGCCTTAAAGGATTTTTCCTACAGTGCAGGTGTTTTATCATAAAAAAAAAAATTTCATTTTGTACAACTTAGCCTACCATACCCCCACTTAAAAAATCAGGAGTAACGGACTACTCCAATAAGTATATGGCATTTTTATATTTTTAGAAAATTCATTGACAAATATATTTATTTTCCAGCAACAGCAACAAAACAGCATACCTGCTAGGACCATCTCTACAGGTGCTCCAAGTCCACAAGGAAAAGTTACAACGACCACTCCTTCTGCTCCATCACCCACCTCGGGGGATAAACAGCCAATCCTAAAGCCAGTAGAGTGCAATTTGTGTAAAAGACGATTTAAAAATATTCCAGCCTTAAATGGTCATATGAGGTTGCATGGAGGTTATTTTAAAAAGGTATGTGACTCGTTACCTAACTCTATTATTATTTTAATATGTGTGTTAGTGTTCCTTAAAAGCCTAACATTTAAACGTTATACGATTAAGGCAGCTAGAAACTAGCTAATATCTGTTTTAATTATGTTCATAATGTGTTTAGTTCGCTCCTTTAGACCTCTTCTTAATTCTTTATACCATTGCTGTGCGATCCGCTTATACCCTAATGAAATCATAGAACGTAGAAACATTACTTGACCATCTGAAGGAGCTTTAGGATTTTTGTTAGAGCATTCTGTTTCGCTGGTAGAACTTTAAAAACTCTGATTTTTCCACTATGATATAACAACATTTGAGGAAAAAATATTTTTTTTGTCACATTGCTATAATACACTAGAAAATTGAACATTTGTTTATTTGTTACTATGGCCTGACCACAGTGACCTCTAATTACCTGTTCTAAGTTAAGAAATTAAACCTACCTCCAAAATCCAAAACTAGTACACAACAAACAATAATCTACGATTCAAATTTTGCCACCATTTATTATATCACAACAGATAAACACGACTGTGCTAAAAGACTTGATAATATGTTATTAAGCAATTCAACATTAAAAATTATTTATTTAACCACAAACATTTAAATAGTGCAAAGGTAAATAAACCCCAAATGACCAACGCTATAAATAAGACTGGAGACTGGATTCGCACAACACAAGGCCAAGGAGATATTTTGTGAGGCAGCTTGCAGGGACTCGACGTAATTAAACTCGTTTAAATTTTTCTCATGGTCGTCCGCAAATTCGGTCTGGTTTTAGGGGTGCTTACTCAACTCTTTAGTTAGACTGTCGTTTAAAAAAAAATAAAGTCACATGTTTAAATATAATGCGTCAATTCCATAACACCCTGTATAAAATCCAGTCACTTACCGTGTTTAAAACCAATATTATTGCACAAAAAAAGTAATAACATTTTTAATTTAGTAACTAATAACATGATTGTTGTCATTAAATACCAAACTATTAGTTTCGAAGAGTACACAAAAGAGCTTATTATTAAATCAACAAGAAGCATTATTATGTTTAATACTATAAAAAATATCTTTCTGTATACAGGGTGTTCCACATAAGGAAGAATTCTATATTGATCTCGTAAGTTATATAAGATACACGGATGGTTAAATTAGAAAAAAGTTAAGCCCTAGTAAATTCTACAACACTATGTTTTTAAATTTAAAAAACTTCGTATCCTCCCGAGGATATTTGGAAAAACCCAATTTACGCGATTTTGATATTCTGACTCTATTGACCGAATGTTTATACTTATTGAAAAGGCTGAGATGTTCCTGTACTCTAGTGGATATCCTTCTACCCGATTAGCCGACATAAACCGCTGAGCAATCATCACAATTTAAGGCATAAACACTAGATTTTGCAAAATGGTCCGTCCTGTCCTTAATCTTAACCAAAAACCTAAATATTTCAATTGCATTTAAGACAGTTAACACTTTTTTAAACAACACTTGGTTAAGATCAAGGACAGAACGGACCGTTTTGCAAAATCTGGTGTTTATGCCTTAAATTATGATGATTGCTCAGCGGTTTATGTCGGCCAATCGGGTAGAAGGATATCCACTAGAGTACAGGAACATCTCAGCCTTTTCAATAAGTATAAACATTCGGATACCACCGAGACTAAGTCTGCATTCGCTAATCACCTGTTAACTTCTGGACACAAGTTCTCTTCCCCTACAAATATCAAGGTTTTACACGAATGTTCTAAGGGCGTGAAGTTGGATCTGTTGGAAAAAATGGAGATTACTAAGGCCAAAAAAAAGCCCCATACTTACTTGTGTCAACGACGTGTTTAATTTTGAACCCTATTTGATTTTTAACAATATTAGTAAATGAATTGGTTATGATTTGTTTTGTTTATAACACGATGTTGACATCGGGACGGTCACCTTTCGCTATTTTTAATGCACAGAACAGATTGGCTAAGCTCTCATCTTCTTTCATATTTTCAGGCAGTTGAACATAGTTAGATTCCGTCGCATTCGTTTCACTGGATTTATTGATCCAATTGACCCGACTGCTCTCTGACATTTGATTTTGTGTTATTTACATTTATAAATTTTAATATGTTATGACTGTTTCTTCTCAGTTTTAAATTCTAGGTAATTAGTGGTTTTTTTAATTATTCGTGTATCTGTTAGTTAGGTCTGATGATGTCCGAAAGGGTGAAACACGTGTAACCACACAATTATATTTGCTGAGACCGAGACTTTGTTGTCTTTCCTTTTTCCTTTAACTCTTCTATCAGTCAAGTTTACATTTTTATTACCATTTTTCTCCCCTTTAAATTGCTGTAAGAAGATTTTTAATTTAACGTTTAGTATTTCTAAAACCATTATGAGCTTTGCTTTTTAAATAGTCGGGAAATTTTATTATTTTTAAATGCCCTTCCTCCTTTATAAATAAATGGTGTATCATACCTAGTATTAATAACACGTTTCGGACTTAAAAATTCACCCTTAATAACAACAACTGCAAATTCATCTGATTTGAAGCTATTTTATTTTCAATCTCTGTAACTTTGTAAGTTTAATTTTCATCTGTCTTAAATGTATAGTAGGCTGTGATAGGCACTTGTTTAAATAAAATGACAGATTAGGTCTTATCTTTTATCTAATTTCTTTGAAGTAAAACTTTTATGTTTTTGAGGAGTGTTTGTGTGATTGTAGTTATTTTTTTTTTAATAAAAATTATGGAACATTATTCAAGACAAGAAATATTGGATATGATGTTTCATGATTCCAGAGTCAAATTATTTCTAGTTGGCTTTGAAAACAAAAGGAAGTTGATAAATACAAGATGACTTTGCACCTATTCCTATTGATGATGGGTTTTTAAGTCTGAAACCTATTACAAATACTAGATATGATACGTCGTTAAAATATTAAAATAAAATTTCCAGACTATTCTGTTAATGATGGTTTTGAAAAAACGAAATATCTGAATAAAAATTTAATTACACCAGCTTGTAAAGAAAAAAAAGTGGTAAAAAGAATGTAAACTTTATTTTAACATATCTCTTCAAATAGAGTCAGAAAAAAATAAATACGAAATCGCGCAAATTCAGTTTTGCCCAAATATCTTCGGAAGGATTCTGCGTTTTTTAAAATTTGAAAACTCAATGTTGCTGAATTTAGTAGGGCGCAACTTTTTTCTAATTTAACCATCTCTGTATTTTTCATGGTTTACGAAATCCTTATAGAGTGCATTCATATCTGGGACACCCTGTATAGTTCCAGAATAAGCCTTAAGTTGAGTGCCGAAAGAAAAGGTTTGGTAAAGAAAGTTGTAATAGTTTTGGATAATATTGGAGCAAACGCCATTAAAAATAGGTGAACCGATATATTCTTACTCAATAAAGAAGTTACGAGTTAATTATTACCGCAAAATAGGCTGGTTACTGTAGCGTTATCTAGCGTTATCTAAGGAAAGAAGTGTTTTTCTATTGGTGTAATAGTGGTCAATTAGCAAAACATAAAATTTTAATAACCTCTGTTTAAAAACTTTCTCCCAGCAAAACGTCCTATTGGCAGTACTGTGTGCGTTCTATGGCTAATCGGTGACTATAGGTTTATATGGGTCTGCCAAAAACTACGCTAAAATATCCATAATTTTTTTAGTAGTTTTATAATATTTCTCATCTCTAAGTATGTGTTTTTGAAACTGATTTTAATAAGAAGCAAAGAAATAAGAACCAAAGTTTCCCTCCACTCTTATATTAATTAAATTTAATATACAAGAGGGTATTCAATACACGTTTCGAATGCAGAAGCATTCATCTTCAAGAGAACAAATCAAGAAGAAAAGGGTAAATATCATTGTACCATAATTAAATATTTCCGATACTATGCCGACGCTCATGTAAACCATTAGTACCGCCTTCGGTAATGGTTTAAGCCAGGGGTCTTCAGTCTTTTTTCATAGAAGGGCCATATTTAGGCTATCCATCGATTGCCGGGTCAGAAAAAATAGAAAGTGAAAATTTTAATATAGCTGAAATATAGCAACTATACTCAAGACAATATTTATACAAACACATTTATATTTAATGAGACTTTTGACATGTTTTTTTACAAATTTGTCAATATCTGGTCTTATTTTGGATGTAACAATACGAAGACTATTTTCAAGATGAAAATCCGTTATTCCGATCCTATTTTTTGATCACACATGTTTCATTCAAGACAATAATTGCTCACATACATAGATACGCCCAAATAGTGATATCATCTTCATAGCATGAAGTCGAATGTTCGGAAACTTAATTGTATCAATGTATCTGGAGTAAAAATCAAAGAGTCCACAATTGTATTTTTTTTAGTTCAGTAATCTCGAATCTATCAATTCCATTTAAAGATTTCCTGGAACATCTTCAACAGACACAGTAAAAGACGTAGCAAATATGTATATTGATTTTTCATTTCCTTAAATCTCGAAGTAAATTTTTGATGTAGATCAGTTATTGTGGAAATATATTTATTCTGATCACCCCATTTACATATTGACAAGTTAGGAAAGTGTGTCAAATCGTTTTTTTGCAGCTGCACTCTCCACAATTTAAGTTTAGCTTCAAAGAGAATTTGATGCTGTCATATAAGTCGTTTATGAAATTTTTCTTACCTTGTAACCGTGGTCAGGTCATTTAAATGCAAAGTAAGATCAACCAGAAAACCAAAACCACTGAGCCATTCCTGATCATCAATGGAGGCAACAGGATGTCCCTTGCTAGCCAAAAACGTTTTTATTTGTTCTTTAAGATTAAACACCCGCTTCAACATATTTCCTCTACTAAGCCAACACACATCTAAGAAGTAAACTACATCCCCATACTGCGAATCAATATCGGACAAGAAATTTTGGAATTCTCTATGGTTGAGTCCTCGAAAGTGAATATTTAGACCAGACTAGAGTAAAATAATTTCTGTAATATTTTTTTAATTTTCATCTAAAAGAGATCTCTGAAGTAGACAATATTTTAAGTTTTAGGTAATAGATTTTATGTATTCTAACTTGTGTTCTATTTGTATGCGGGCCACATATAAAGTAAAGGCGGGCCGCAAGCGGCCCGCGGGCCGCCGGTTGAAGACCCCTGGTTTAAGCAGTTGTGATACACCAGGGCGGATTAGAACGAAAACCTGCCTTGCTGTTTTTTGATCTACTCGTTGTTAGAATCCAATAATTTAACACCGACCCCTTTCTATTGTGAGCTTGTGAGCAAGCCACTACTTCAACACAATTAGTAGCCATTTGGGTTAAGTAAAATTGTTTTCGTTAGTTATTTATTTCTTTGTTATGTTCAAGATTAAACTGCCAAATTTTGTTTAAGTAAAATATTTAATTTCATATTTAACAAGTGTGTGATTTTGGGCATTTTGTATCAGAGTGCTTACAGGTTGATTTTTTTTAGTTGTTAGTTGTAGATTTATGAAGTATTTTAAGAAGTAAATTAATAAAATAAAACATTTAAAGGTAATGTGGAATATAAAAATATCCATATGGTTCACTCATCTTCCTCACACTTATATGTTTATTCTTTTTTGATATGCCGAATATTTTTTAAAAATAATTATTAAATGTATACCCGTTATTACTTTTCACTTCTCTTAACAATTCTTTCTTACACTGGTTGGTAACACCAACCTTTTATTCTATACTTAAAATTCATAAGGCACCCAAAGGTAGAAACCTTACATAAGTTCCCATTTCACAGTATGACCTGTATTCTGGTGGTGATTTTTTTCCTACTCTACTCATTGAACCTTTATATCATTTAAAATTATTATTATCTTAAAGCTCCGTTAAGATGATTTACTTACTTACTAGTAAGTAAGATGATATTTCTTAAGTTCATTGGTTCTCCTGAAGATGAACTCTTCTGCATTCGAAACATGTAGGGAATACCTTTTTGTATTGAACGGCAGTAGAGTTTCACTACGAGAATCACTACGTTTCAACTAGTAAGCATCTCCAATCGTCTTCGGTATTCACCTGAAGACGACTGGAGATGCTTACCAGTTGAAACGTAGTGATAAACAAATAAAGACAATGCAAGTCCAAAGCTCTACTGCCGTTCAAGAAACGTCATTGTCTCCAACCTTTAAACAGACACCATTTTGTATATTAAAAAAGTGTTCATTAATTGGATAGCTTAGGAAGACTTTGAGTTCTTATTTCTTTCCTTCTAAATATTCACTTTAAGTTATTTCTTTAAGTTTATTTTGATAAGCTTAAGGGAAAATCATTAATAAAATGACGACAGTTACAGTAAATTGTCTTACTAGTTCCTTTTATTACTAGTAGGTACCGTAAAATATTCTGTAGTCACCGACCTATCTTTTATTTGTAACCTAATTTTTTTTTCTTCTAACCTGTGTGTAATTTTTAGGTGGCTAAAATGCATGAAAAATCTAATACCGCAATCGAACAGGTAACTAATATATACCATACACGAAACGTAGAAATTTACTTAAATTAAAATGATTTTAAGTTAGTGCCTAATACTTCTATACCTTTTAGGTGGTTAGGTTGTCCGAAAAATCTAGTACTGACTCTGACGAGGTAACTAAAATTCTAAAGTTACCGTCATTTAGTGTCAATATAGTTGCCATTCTCATAAGCTAAAGCAAAACTGCGAAAATATTAACGCATGCTAAAAAATATAAATCTGATATTTTTATTTAAAAACATTAAAAACAATTAGTTCTGGAAATATGTTCATTGAAAAAAAAAATGGGTACATTTACATGGAAAAACAATCGCTCGCTCACTAAACTAGTATAGTAAAATGTTCTCTTTTTCTTGCTTAGGAAATAAAAAATAAATAAACCAAAATCTTTCCAATTAACCAAATTTCTTTAATTTTTCATTGTTGCTCATTGCTCTATTATAATAAAATTATAATTCCTACATTTGACGAATAATGAACGAATTAAAATGGCTAAACTTACAGTTCTCGGAATTATTTTATTGGAGGACGACCAAATATGATTTCATATTTCTTCTAAATTCTTTAAAGTAGCCTACTCACGCCCAGTCGGCCGGCCGGCGGTATGTAAAGCGATTTCGTCCTCTTCGCCGCAAAGTCTGCATTCAATGAGACTATTGTAAATTCCTATTTGACGTAGGAGTTTTCTTAAGTGGCAATAGCCTGTTAGTAGGCCAACCACTTGTTTTAGCTGGGCGCGCGTTAGAAGCAACATTCCAGTTGATAGCTTTTTGGTGGGTAGGAGGGTCCCAATTGTGGCCCTCGCTTGGGTTTGACCAGGTATCCTGTTTCATCAGGATAAGTGTTGTTTAATATTTGTTCTTTTGGTAAGGAAATTTTTTCATATTTTCATTTTTTTCATATTTTTTTATGCTCCCTGTGTAAAAATATTTTCATAATGTTAATGTTATTTATTTTATAAGCAAAGAGACTTATTTTATTGTATCTTTAACTTGTTGGTCCAATAATTTGTCGGAGAGATAATAGCCGACCGATTTCGCTACACATATACAGTTAAATGCCGAGCAGCGGCCGGCGGTTGTCGGTTGTTAATACTGAACATATGTAGTGATTTGCCGGCCGGCATATATATATACTTTTACTTTAGACGAACATTTTGTAATTGAAAATGGCTGAGAGATTTTATTCATTTGTACTTCAAAAACAAATGTTTGTGGAAAATTTAATACTTAGTATGCCAATAGAGCTTTTGCGAACGAAGGCTTATGAAGAATTACTTTCACTGTATAAAACAATAGATATTAAAGCTACTGTCTGTGAAACATAAGATGCATAATATGAGAAGTGCATTCAGATAGGAACTTAAAAAGAAGCAGAATTTAACAAATACTCGAAACAATTATCATTCACAATTTTTTTTAATTACTTGCCCTAGATTGTCTCCGAGTTCTCGTACAAGCCCCATGTGGGAGAAAGTTCAACCGACGTCTTTTTAACCACTTTTTCATCAAAATTGGGTTTTCTTTTTTTTATCTCTACTCGTGTGATATAATAACAATTTCCGCTGCTCATACTCTTCTTGTGATATATTTGAACTGACGATAAAAAAAAACTGTGCATGTGTAGTAAAATGAAGGCCGGAATCGAAACCTGCCGAGAACTGCAGGCCGTTATCAGTCACCGGTGGACGAACAGTCCAGGGACTGACGGCCGACTGAATGTGAGTAGACTCCTTAACATTATTTTTTCCTTCTTGTCAAAAAAATAAGAACGTTACCTTAAACCAGTGGCGTGCAAAGCCGTTTGAACAGAGTAGGCAAACATTTCATTTCCAAACAATTGACTTTACAAATTTTCAACACAGTTGCCATCTCCATTACCTCAATTACATGTACGTGGACATGTCCACTTCTCCAAATTTTTTTCGACAACCGATAGGGATGCGTGACGTTTATAGCAAAAGCAAACACGGCAAAATCACTAATATATAATTATTATGTAAATTATAATTTAAGATACTTATTATCAAAACTTATCTTAAATCATCATAAAAGTGCTTCTTACTTTACGTTACAAATTAAGATCTTAACTAACCTATTTATTGATAGGGATATGTGGCTAAGGATAATAGGGACATGTTTTATATCGAGAACGCGTAGTATTTTTTGAAACTACGACCAAATTGGAAGATTGGCACCAATGCATTTTACCAGCGCGGGCGGATGGCTGACGGAGGCTCAGGTTACGAGTCACGTTTATTTGTTTTCTTTCTAGCTTACTGCCTACCGGCTCTAGCTCGCTTCCACTCGTATAAAAGCAGTGCTTTTGTTTTCCCATAAGTGGTTAATATAATGTAAAATATCTGCTTTTTAAATTGTTATACGGGATGCTTATACAGCGATCGAATTTACGATTAATTGGCAACGAATGCGTTCGTAGAAATGATCTTCAATGTTATACGATTAACTTTTCGGTTCCGGTTTTCTACATACACAGAAATATTGCCGGATATTACACGGATAAAAATTTAAAAATAAAGTAATAACTTTGGTTGGAGTTTGTTTTATTGTTCTCAGGATAGGCAATGCTTTTTTGCCTATATTGTATGCATGCCCCTGCCATAAACTTTATTTTAAGAAGAAAAAAATAAGACACCTTATGCCTTCCTCCACCGATGTTTACTTTAAGAGATAATACAATGTATGTGTAAATAATACGCTAATAATTAAATTAATATTTTTTTTATTTAAAGCGTAAACATTTTCGCAGCTTATGATTTAAAAAAAACATTTAAACTTTGCATTGCATTAAAATTTAGGACTGCTGCATCACTAAAAGTTTCAGTTCAAAAAATTGATTCATAATCGAAAACTATAATTTAAAAATCATTTCATCAATAGCATTTGCGTTCCATTTTTACACTGCATAAAATTTGTATTGAAAATTTCCAAAAATTGAACAAAGCAAAACACCATCCAACTGTACCGTTTCAGTCGCTTGCATAAATCAACTTTTAATTATTTTATAGACAACAAACAAGCCTTTGTTTAATACATAAAGCTTTTGGAATGGGCCATAACTATTAGCTAAACAATAGCATGTTCATATTAGGCAATTAATGAAACCTTTCCATTGTATTCACGGTATTCCATTGTGGTAACGTTAATTTATCGTTAGTAATTATCTGATATTAGTTTAGAAATTTTATTATATTTACAGGTAAATTTTTTATTATTTTACATGTTCCCTACTGGGTTTAACACATTTTAGGCGGAATACAAAAACATTGTTATAGATAGCTTATCTACTTTTTGATTTGCTCGTGACTTAGATTACAAAAGAAAATTGGCTATATTTTTTTATTGAAATTTCGAAAAACCTTATTTTTTTTGTATTTTTATACCAAACTACAAATTTTGAGCTCTTAGATATTGGTCAAACTTACAGGTCGAATTAATAACTAATAATGTCTTCTTTTTTGAAGTCAATTAAAAATTATATACATTTTTATTTATGATAATTATTGTGGAAATTATACAGGGTGTCTCACGATGGTTGGAACGTTAGACGTTTATGGAAAACGGGTTTCCCGTGAACGTTAAACGTTTTCTTCAAAAATTAGGTTACTTAGGTAAACAACCATGGTCTATCGTTTTAAAATATTTTCAGTAATGCGGCATTGCTGCTTCGGCCCGAAATAGATGGCAACATCGTTATTTTAAAAAGAATACCCTATATATTATATTATTTTCTAATTCCCTATATTATTCCAAGTACATTTTGTATAAAATGTCATAAGTCTAAATTCAATTGTTTTTGAAATATTGACGTTTAAAATAATATGCTTTTCAGGCTTGGACAGGCTGTAGCTGTGAAATGGCGCATCTAAGAGAAAAACGGTTTTCACCTCCCTATTTTAGTTTTTATTTTCTATCCAAAAATGCAACTTCCGGTTTAACATGTTAAACCAAAAAAATGGTTTACCGATTTAACGTGTTAAACCGGATGATAGATAGAAAACAAAAATAGAGATAGGGAGGTTAAAACCTTTTTTAGATGCACCGTTCCAGTGCTACAGCCTGTTAAAGTCTGAAAATGGCATATATTAAACGTCAATATCTCAAAAACAATTGAATTTAGACATATGACATTTTATATAAAATATACGTGAAATTGTATAGGAAATTGGAAAATAATATTATATATTATGGTGTTTCATTTAAAATAACGATGTTGACATCTGTTTCGGGCAGAAGCAGCAACGCCGAAATGCTGAAAATATTTTAAAATCATGGTTGTTAATCTGAGCAACCAAATTTTTGGAGAAAACCCATTACCCGTTTTCCCTAAACGTCTAACATTCCATCCACCGTGAAACACTTTGAGTAGTTTGTAACGATAAATAAAAAAAATTCTTAAATTTTAAATTGAATTTTAATTCAATAATGTATGACCCACCACTAACACCTATACTTATTACTTAGTATATGACACGCCATTATTTGATAGACGGATATATGTGTATGTGATACACATTTTTTCATATTTATTTTTGTATTATTATTTTGGTACATTTCATTCTATCCGTTGCTCTGTATTTACAGGTTTAAATGATCATAGCAGCTTATTAAATTCTACAAAATAACGGTAATATTATTAAAATATAACCTTTAGAGTATCATGAGATAATTTTTTTTTATTAGAACCTAAATATATAAATAGAGGTTTGCAAAATCTTAAGTAATACCTATACATATTAAAAAGTTTATATAGTGTAATTTCACTTACTCTTTTATGGCTGTCGATGACACACGTCGTTTCTAATAGTATTTATTTTACAGAATAATACGTTGTTACCAAAGATTATCTCCTTATTAGTTTTATGTTTTTAAAAATGTCCGAAATAATAATAAAATAAAACATTTGTTCATTGTAATAATTATTTTAAATAAGAAATGTGCCATTTTGTCAAAAAGTCATCAGACATTTACCAAAAGCCCCAGATGTATGGTAAAATAAAGTAAATCAAAATTATGAGTAATATATTTAAAATTTTCGTATAATTTAAAAAAAGTGTTTGTATTATTTTTCCACCAACGCTTGAGAATCTTCAAAACGTGACAAAGTTTGGTCACGCACTATTAAATCCTTATTGCATAATATAATGTTTGTAACTTCACTCGAAAAAATGTTGAAGTGAAACATGGAACAGTGAACAATATAATACATTAACATTGTAACTGTGTCTGTAACGTAATTGAATCAGTGTCAAACTTTTCAGTTTACAAGTAAGTAAGTGTTCATAAAATAGAACGTCCTGATACCGGAACTCCTGTATAGACTGTGAGTGGTGGGCGTTGAGCTAAAGTGCGTTAATGAATTAAATTATTTGATCTTCTGCGTGGTTGGTTATGAATATGATATAACATTATTTCGCTACAAGGCTAGATTTTTGTTATTTGTGTTTTTGCTTATTTTATATTCAGTGTATCCAAAAAAGTGTGCGACAATATCAGAACTTTTTTTATTACCGATTTTTCAGAAAATATTAATCTTCATAGAAGTATGTGGATGTCTTAAAACTATAAATGCATATTTTAGATATCACCGGCGGCAGAGAGCAAATGTCATTTTTTTAGAAATTGCCGTAAGGGTAAAGAATCCTAATTATGAAAGATACAGCAAATGGAAATGTTATTGCAAATTAAAAACTTAGGCCAAATACGAAGATTAAGTTATGTATCTATCTTTTTTCCGTAAACCTCTATTTTCCCTAAATGGTACGCCTCTGGCCATTTTTGATCCATCAGTGTACCAGACTAGGCCTTTGTCTAATGGCGGAGATGTCCCTTTGACCATAAATCAGGGTCGCAACTGATATTGAATGGTCTTGCATAGTTGTAGACCTCTTTCATATAGTCTGCTTGCATCTCCAAAAGCGCATCGTTGATTAGGTTCGTGGCTTTTGTATATCCTATTTTTACAGAACGTTATTTCCAGCACCCTATGCAAGAGAGATAGTGCCATCACCATATACAAATATTGACAGCAAACTAAGTGAAGCATAATTTTTTCTTGGTGGACACAATTTTTATTTTTAATGACTTTCGCTACAAATACAATTCCTTGGCGTTTGAAAAACAACGGAAAGTTTAATTTTAATATATTTTAACCCAATAAGTACAGAGTATGCGGCGACCAACAATTTTTTTTTATTGAGTGTTATATAAAAAAGGGGATACGATTAAAGTTTTAATCCGGGTTTGCCTGGCAGAAACAAACCGTCATTTTAATATAAAAATTTAATGAGTTTCCAAGTTTTGTGTGTTTAGGTTTTATATAGTACGCTCAAGAGTTTATGGACTTTTAATGGCGTGGAAGGATATTTATATCTAGATCATTTTAAATACATATTTTAAAAATAATTTTTTCATGACAAATTGGTATTATAACATAACAATGAGAGTTTAATTATTTTTTTTAATGTCCTAATAAAATTGCCATAAAGCAGTCCACTTTTACACTTTTTCACATATTATTGGTATTATAATTATTTTTTATATATTATTTAAATAAAAATAATGTTGATGGTAATATTTGCAACGATTTACTTTTAAAGTATTATTTATAATAGGAACAGAATAGAATATTAAAATAGCGTTGCTTTATCTCACATCAGCTTTCTTAAACAATGTTTTTTGTATAACCATTGGTAATTTGGTAAATAAATTAGAACATTATTTTCTGTCAAGATTCACAAACCACAAACACTACTTGCTAGAGGCGTTATTTTTAACTTTCGTCTTTTTTTACTGAACTATTGTTTTACTCATGGCTTTTCGCAAAAAGTATCGGCAGAAGGATGTATTGTCACAGCATGCTCGAAAGAAATGTTAAGACAAATAGGATGACGAAACGAAAAAAAAAATACAAGTATATTAACAATTATTATTTTTTAGGACCCCGACAATAAGAAATTGGACAAAAAAGAACAAACTGGGCCACCACTTCAAACAGCAAGCAGTAGCGTTCGAGCATTGATCGAGGAAAAAATAATTAACAAGCGAAATTCTTCCCCCATTACCAGTGCTCATTCAGAATCTGTTACTCACATTTCCTCGGCCACCCAGGTGAATATGGATCCAAAAATTTCATCTTTTGTAGTTCCGGCACCACCTCAACAAACAATTGACAAAAATCGAAGACATTCCGATGCGGAGGCCTTTAAATCCTCCAAATCTTATCAAGAAGCTCAAGCTATAGCAGACCTAATTGTAAAAAGGGAAAAGATTTCTGTGAAACGCACTACCTCCGATCCTGGTCAATCTTCTTCCCATTTGCTTCAGTATAGATCAGATTCTTTTTCGTTGGATAGCGTTGATATGTATCAAAATGAGGAACCTCAGTTTGTTACCCCCAGTTTGGAAGATGAGGTTTTTACTAATAATAGTATGATGCTTCAAGGTGTCGATCCCAATCAACTTTCTCAATTACCATTCCAGTCAGAATCTTTGGACGATAATTTAATGCAAATTAAAGATGAAAATTTATTACATATTAAAGAAGAGGGGCTCCTCGATATTAAAAATGAAGGTGATGAACAACTTCATGAACTCAGTCTGGATGATATAGCGAGTCTACATGAGGAACCGATGACAATCTCGCAACAATCTATACGAATAAATCCAGTGAATCAGGATCTACAAGCAGTGCTGAACTCTCCTTTACCGGAAAGTTTAGCTGAATTTAGTACCTATCATTCATCTAAAAATCTAGAAATTCACTCTCCAAGTTACCATACACATTCTCCTGTGTCATACACTCGATCACCTCATACCTTTACAGCGCAGTCTCCACTGCAAAGTCCAATGCTTAGGCATGATTCACCTGGATTTGCATATCCAACGCCGCCTGCGAGTCATGAAGGTCAAAGTCCCTGTTTTGGACAAAATATGAGTGTGCCAATGGTGTCGCCCAATGAAGATTTTGGACAGGTGGTTGAAAGAGGTAATTTGTTGTTTTGCCAAAAGTACAAAATATTAAAAAATGTTAATGAGTTCCTATTCAAAATAAACGTATATAGTCAGATCTGGTCTTAACGTGCAGGTCCAAAAGTCACTGATCATATGCGTCAAATCAGACAACACAGAGGCTGGAAAGTACATACATATATATATCATTTTTTTTTCATGTCAAAATGGAATAAGTCTGTCTTATTTATCTTACGTATTTTATTTAGAGGGTAAAATTAAACGCAAGTAAAGAAAACAAAAACTGAGAGTATGTCTTTCTTGAATCATATTTTCGCACTTATCGGGATTTTTCTAATTTTGATTATAATTCTTTTGTTTATGATCTTAGTCTTATTAATTGGAACTTTTTATATACATTGGATGATGTGGATGCCATGGTTGACTATTTTAATAAAAATGTTTTGTATTTATTTGACATACATGCACCTTTTAAAACATCAAGAATAACTAAACCACCTGCCCCTTGGCTTACGCCCAATTTGAAATACATGATGAAACTTAGGGATAAGGCACTTTCAAAGTATAAACGTAATAAAACGGATATAACATGGAATGATTATAAGCGCATACGCAACCAAGTTAATATAACTGTTAAGGCGGAAAAAAAGGCCTTCTTGCAATATACTTTTAAAAGAGATCCAAAAAACTTTTGGCGTACTATAAAATATCTCAATCTAGGACGTACTACTGATAAAACCAAATCTTCAGCTGAGATAGGATGCGCAAATGATTTTGTGGAATATTTTCAAAATTCAGTTCCAAATGTTACAGCTAATAATAGTGAATTTATAAACCAAAATTATGTGGGTAAGTTCTTTGGCAACTATGACAAATTTGTTTTTTCTGAGGTCACTGGTGAGGTAGTTGAAAAACTTGCAAATAAAATAAAAACTAACGCGGTTGGTTATGATGGCATAGGACTTAAAATGTTACTATACACACTTCCCCATTTAAACAATTATTTAGCTTTCATTATTAATAAATGTTTATCCCTGGGAAAATATCCAAATCTTTGGAAATATGCTAATATTAGTCCTATCCCCAAAAAACCCAATCCAACAGAACTAGCCGATTTTCGACCTATAAGTATATCGCCCACTGTTTCCAAAATTCTGGAAAAAATCGTGGCCGAGCAACTTAAACTCTTTTTGGACTCAAATAACATTCTACCCTCCACTCAATCGGGGTTTCGAAGTAATCATAGCACAACAACAGCTTTACTTAAAGTTACTGATGACATTTTTACAGCCAATGACAAAAATCAGTGCAGTTGTCTCGTTTTGCTGGACTATAGTAAGGCTTTTGATACTATAGACCATGAAATACTGCATACTAAACTAAAATATTTTGGATTGGGAGATATGGCGCTACAGTTTTTCCAGGACTATTTTGGAAATAGGCAACAGAGGGTTCTAACAAATCGCGAGGCTTCTGAGTTTGTACCAGTTAATAAAGGCGTTGCGCAGGGAAGCATTCTGGGACCTTTAATCTTTTCTATTTACACTGCTGATTTTTCCAGATTTTTAAAGTTTTGTTTATCACACCAGTATGCAGATGATACGCAAATATATTTTTCTTTTTTTCTCTATCAACTTATTATATCGGTATACAAAATTAACAGTGACTTAGAGTTGGTTTCCCAGGTGTCTAAAGCGCATAAATTGGTTTTAAACGCAGTTAAAACTCAGCTTATGGTATTTGGCAGGGGTAAAGAAACTGTTATACATGATCCGTTATTTAAAATTTCTATAAACAACGTTGACCTTAGGCCTTCTACCGACTGTCGAAACCTTGGGTTATTGTTAGATCCAGAGCTGAGGTTTTCTGTTCATGTCTCAAAATTACTGCAAAGAACCTATGCCAAAATTAAACTTCTCTATATGCACAAAGATGTATTCGACTCTGCGACAAAACTTAGGCTATGTAATTCTCTAATTCTATCTCAATTAAGTTATTGCGACGTAGTTTACTGGCCGGCACTTCTACAAGTAGATAAAAACAGTCTTCAAAAACTTCAGAATGCATGTTTAAGATTTAGCTATGGGATACGTAAATACGACCATATAACTCCTGCTCTCCAGGAATCTGGCTGGCTAAATATGCAAGAAAGATATATGCTACACATTGCAAATTTAGTGTTCTCTATTGAAACGACCAGATCTCCTAAATATTTATACGAAAAACTAATCAGAGGTTCAGATATCCATGATAGGCAAACCCGTTTTCGAGACCTGTATAGCGTTCCAAAGCACAGTTCTGCCCTTTTTCAGCGTTCATTTTCTTACAACTCCGTCAATATTTTTAATTCTCTTCCCAATGACATCAAAACAGCGACTAGCTCAAATAAATTTCGCAAAGAATTAAAAAAATATATTATTACTAATCGAAACTAATATAATTATTTCTCTTGGTATTTAATAATATATATTCTGTATTTAAAATCTCAGCACAAAAAGAATTTTTGAAAATTTACTTTTGTTAAAATTATTATATTACCTACTTACCTATTTATTTATAGAATTTATAAAATGTTATTTATTTATTATTAATAACTGTTTATTTCTTCCTAATTTATTATTATTTCCAGCACTATTTATTGTAAAATAATATTTTTTATATTTAATTCCAAGTAAGGTGGTTGTATGAGCAGCAGTGTTGGATACCGCCACCCTTTTTCACAATTTTTGTAAATTGTATTTACATGTATAATAAAGGCATTTATTATTATTATTATTATTATTATTATTATTATATGACCCGCACGATAAGACCAGATTCGACTATAGTAATGATTCCGATAGAAGTCGCGAGATCGTGGTTCAGTCACGTGACATGCTGGTTAATTTCAGTGTGTTATGTTGGTATAATTTGACGAAAATATCAGGATCGGACTTAGAAATGACATATTTTTAATAAGAGAAGTTTATTCTTAAACTAATAATATTATTTAAACCATTAATAGTAACCCATTTCATGCCGTAAAAGATTATAATGAGATTAGGTTTACAACAAATACTGAGAAGAAAATGTTTGCAAAAAAAATTTAAAATAAAAAAAGTAAACTGTCCGATGCGGGATTCGAAACGGCATCAATTAGATCTAAAGTGGATATGCTATACCACTAGGCCAGAGCTATTTTCAAAAAAATTGGTTCAAATGCGTAACATGAGTAAAAGCTAAATGCGACAAATATTCTTAAAATAATTTGAAACTGTTCAAAAATACCTTATTGTTTAGCAGTGGCATCATCTGAGGTACTAGGCAAACAATAATAATTATGATTCATAATTGTTAGTTGGAATCGAAAACAGAATATCATATATTTATTAAGACATTATAGCTTTATTAAAAAAAGAATCCTTAATATAATACTTGTGTCTTTACCAACATCATCGAATTTCGTAAATAAATAAAATATCTTAGCTAAAAGTTCCAACAGCACTTAACACGGAGTTCAACATTTATCATTATAAAATGCTTTAAACAACGTATATTTCGAAAATAACGGTTAATTCATAAATCCGTTACATTACAAACAGAGTGTAGTAACAGCATAGAATAAAAAGTGATATTCATTTCACTTGGCTTTGTGAACTCTTAAAGCGGAGTATGTTTCGAAACAACATAAACTGCTGAATATTGAAATATAAAAGTTCCTAGTCAGTTTAATTTAACGTGATCTGATATTAACTTTTCAAAAAATGTTAGAAGTCTAAAGAACTTTTTTAGTAAGCCCTAACCAAAAAATCTGAATATTTATCTCATAAAACTAAATTTTTGACTTTTACAATAACGTACCTTAGGTGAAACTGGCATATTGGTTTTCAAAGGTATGTTCAAATCTAAGTTAGAATAAACTTTCTTGGTTTAATCCCATGCGAGAAAATGGGTCTATAAATATATATTTAAAAAAACACTATACTAATAAGTGTTTTATATATACTTTCTTGCAGGTTTAGACGAACCACCACAAGCGTCGTCTCCACTTTCTGCCGCCTTTTATACCAGCACCATGTCTAGTTCGGCAGCAGTAGAAGAAGCCATCCAGGAAATTCTTCCTGGAGAAAGCATCAGCGAAGACAACCTTTACTCTCTTTCCAATACTCCTCCGTCGCAATCTGAAAACGATTCTTTGGGCCTAACTCCCGTACCTTCTCCACGAGTGGTGTCTACCTCAATGCCCTCTCCACATCCTTCCAGTAATTTTAGTTCGTCGCCTAAGACTCAAAGTCAAACGTCTGGAATGCCAAATCAGTGGGGTATGTACGAGTTTTTATGTTAGGTAATTGATAGACCAAGGGCGAGATTACAGAACCTTGGCATCCGATGACTGCAGCAGGAGTATAGACGGCCAATTTGCAGACGGTTGGAAGGTCCTGCAAACTGCATAATGTATTAAAAAACTTAAAAAGTAATTGGGGAGTTGAGGTGCATATGGGTTTGTAATCCGATATTTTATATAAAGTAGGGCAAGCTCAAATTTTCTGTAAGTTTAATAATAATTATTGCAATGGATTTATAGGGAACTTTTCCGCATTTTTTTTAACTTAAAAATGTTCAGTGAAAAATGAAAAAATAATATATATACGGGGTGTCCGGTAACTTATGGGCCGTAGTAACTGGAGATACTAGACATCAAATTAAGCCGATTATGTCATATACGTTTTTTCGGATTGTGACTTTTTTTTTTTTTTTTTGTTAATTTAATTATTTACTATGTTTTTTTATGCTTTGGGATGTTTAAAGGGGAATATCTTGAAAACCGTTAAAGATATTAAAATCAATCAAGAACCCATTTTTGACTCAGAAAATGCCCTTTTTAAGAAACTATAATTGAAAAAAAAACCTAATATCACAGGCAAGAAAAAAAATCATAGATTTATGAAGCCCAGTGTATGCAACTAGCGGCCTCTAGTTTGAAACTTAAAAATTTCTACAAATTTTTATTTCTTGCTCATAAAAACATAATATTGTCAACTTTCAATTCGATTCATTAAACCGTTTTAAAATTATGGCTTATTCTCGAGAATAAACTTTGGTTTTCAACACCCTGTTTCTCTAGAACGAGTAACAATCCGAAAAAACGTATATGACATAATCGGCTTAGTTTTTTTTTTACGGTTCGCCGACTACGTAGGCTATCTTGAACCGGTCATCGACCACAAATGTGATCTACCGACTGGGGAGTGTGAAACGGCACCTTCATCCTACGAGATATCCGATCTCATCCGGCCTGTCCGGCGTGAATAGGATGGCTAGGTGTCGATTCATTTTACACTCTTCCCTGAGGCAAGAGCACGCCGTGGTCCCAAGCGGTCACCCGCCCAAGTACTAACCGCGCTCGATACAGCTTAACTTCGGTGATCTGCGGGAACCAGTGCTTAATATGTCGACAGGCCCTTGCCTTCAATCGGCTTAGTTTGATATCTAGTATCTCCAGTTACTCTACGGCCCATAAGTTACCGGACACCCTGTATATAAAATATTACGTCTCAAATATCCCTCCTTACTTTTTTGTAAATAATTTAAGTTCGCCGTGTGGCGTCACGTAATTTGAATAGCGCTATGTATTGTGGTAAGCGTTGACGTCGCACCCGCAAACTTTAATCGCTTTTATTTAATCCAGAGAAATAAAAAAAACATTTCTTTATGAAAATTTGATTATTTTAGCTTACGCTTAAGAGTATTATTTTTCAAATTTAATTTTCATGCAAGTTCCCTATTTTAATGGTGAGGGGTAATGCCATTGACAGGGAAGTTGAAATATGTCATGTATGGTCGTATTCATAAAAAATGTTCAGCATTTTGATGAGGTGTGATTTGTTATAATAATAATAATAATAATAATAATAATAATAATAATAATAATAATAATAATAATAATAATAATAATAATAATAATAATAATAATAAAGGTCTTTTATTATAAAAAATTAAACAATATAACAAAGAATAGGCGATGCAAACAAAAGCATGGCGCAGTCTAGCCTAGACGGCTACTCAACTGAACCCTGCACTGCTTGCTTAAGTATAAAGAATATACATAACTAGTGATAGATGTAGAAATAGTACTTAAAGATTACCATGTAAAGGAGAAAATAAATGAACAATCTTATAAAATAAGTCAGCACGAAGAAGAGAAAAAATTAATACCTTACACTCAAAGACGATGGAGAAGACGATAAATGTTATCAATGCATGACTCGCAGAATATTGTTAAGATACTTATATATTTTGAAAGAAAAAAAGTTAAGCTACCGAGTTTGCTCATTTTGAAAATTTTGAAGATGTTTTTTATATTTTAATTTAAATGTATTATTATCAAGTGAGATCAATTCATTAGGCAAGGAGTTATACAATTTTATAGCGTTATATGTAAATGATCTCTGAAACATGGCACTCTGATGGTGAGGCACCGTCATTCTATTAGGAAACCTTATCTGGCGCGAATGTATATTTTCACGAAATACAAATTTACTCTTGAGAAAACGAGGCAGAGCTGGTTTTTTAAGAATTTTGATCAAGAAGTTTCCTAAATGTAAAGTTCTACGGTTGCTCATAACTAGCCAGTTGAGATTTTTGAAAGTGTGAGAAATGTGATCATACCTTCGCAGTCCAAAAATAAGGCGTGAGCATGTATTCTGCACTTTTTGTATCCTATTCCTATCAGCCAAATCAAGGCACGGCCCATAAATGAAATCGCAGTAGTTAAAACTTGACAAAACAAGACTCTCACAGAGCATTTTGCGCAATTTCAAATTAAGGATATGACGGTTGTTGTATAATACTCTTAATGACATATATGACCGTTGAATTAGTTTTTTGACATACTCTCTAAACCTTAATTCAGTATCCAAAATTATACCCAGATTTTTGGCTGTTTTAACCACGGGAAGCATAACACCATCAACACGTATATTGATATTATGATTCAAAAAATCAACGTAATTCTTATAAGTGGTGTCCTCTCACTTTTAGTACGTGAACGCATTTTTTATAAATACAGCTATTACATTGGTAAGTTAAAATTATTTTATCCATCCAGGTTTGGTCAAATTGGACAAAAATAAATCTAAACATTTGTGGGAAAATTTAGCATACACAATGTTTGTCTTTTATTTTAGATATCTAAAGATTTATTAGTTTTTTCGAAAAAAATACTTTTTTTGCCAGAAAAGAAATTCGAATGTGGGATTAGAACGTCACACACTTCTCATAATTTGACAGTCAAAAAATAATAATTCAGGAATAGCAAAACAGTTTAATTACGGTAAAGATAACGAATTCGCAAAGAGTTTTTAGAATGTCAAATTACTGCATTATAATTTGCGTCTGTAGTTCCGCCATATTTGCTTGTCTGCAAAGTTGCCGGTATGCATTTTCTGTAATCTCATCCATAGTGAACAACTGCTTAGAAATAGGGTTTCGATTATAAAATACCAATAAACAAATGCATGATCTTATTTTGAACGAAAGCTGCCTAAATAAAACAACTAATATATTGTCTGCGAGATTATGTCATACTACAGATTTTTATCAATATCCCAATGTTGGCATCAAAATTATTGCCTAGTTAGTTATTTATTTATTGTTGACAATTTTTCTACATGTGACATTTTTTAATAAACTAAATTTAAAACTTTTACTGAATAATGGGTGGTAATGTTTAGTTAAGACTGTTAAGAGATAAATTATGGGGAAAATACAATATGAAAAGTTTTCAATTCAAGTCAGTGAATATAATACTGATAATAATAGTAGTAATTTTTATTGATGAAATTAATATAACAATCGATATTATAATTACAGGCTTTTTATCCAGAAACAAAACTTCATATTATGATGTAAAAACAGCGATTAATATTATTTTTAATTGGATTAAAGGGGTTCATAAGTAATTCTCCGATAACAAGACTGGCTAAAAGTTAATAATTGGCAGATTTATCAATGAAAAATAATATTAGTTTGTAGAAATATTGGACCTGTCAGAAGGTTTCAACAGTTAGAACTAAAAATAAGAAATGAAATATCACCCACGGGGTTAAGTTTTGAAACATGCCTATTTGAGTAGAGCATCAATTTTATATAATATTCTTTCAATTCGGTATATTTTGATTTAATTTCGCTCCATGGTTTATTTAATTATACAAGTAAGTACTTTGCATAATTCCAATGCAAATGCATGCAAGACCAATCAATATTTCAATAACAATTGAATACATTCAATAGAGCGGAACAGCCAGTAAGTATATACCTTACGGCCCGGAAGTATATTTTCAATAAGTAATATGTAAATTTTATGGTAATTTATAAAATAATAATTTGATTAGTTAAATATGTCTATAGGTATGCTGAAAATTCAGAACTGATGTGTTAATGTATGTAATTGGATACTCTGTATGATTATTCGGACTGACATTCTTGATGAGAGAATAACAGTAATTCAATGACAAACATTTTAAACATGTACAGACTAAAGTCGAAAGGAAGAAAACTTGTATTAAAATGCATTAAAATTATTTTATTTTATTGAAATTGCAGAGCGCTTTTGGCTTATATATTTCAATAAAACTAATTTTTTTAATGCACTTTAATACAAGTTTCCATCCCTTCCACTTTAAATAAGAGCACACAATTGCTACAAACCTATTTGTATTCACTAAAGGATTCTAAATTTAAAACCGTCCTAAAGAAGAAAAAGTCAACTGAGTTTTGTATTAAAAATATTTTTTTGGTTTGCCTTCAAATTTATAAAGAAAAACATATTTGCCACAACATCCCGGCCAAATTATTTATAGGTAAAACGATTACAAGTCCAATCAATGCTGGTGTTCGCAGCATCACCTGTTGAATTCCAATAAAAAACCAATCGCAATCCTATTCAAATAAGTTAAGATCCAAACCTGGCCTAAGTGCATCCGGCGTACGGACGGGCCCTCGGAAGAAAAAAAGAAGTTAAGATCGGGTTGTCCAAAATCGTGTATAACTCCGCGTGTACACTCACCACACAGAGACCCTAAAAAAGTCTACCTACAATCCCGTTCTAAAGTCAATAGGGAGCAAATATTTGGACAGTCTAAAATTTGCAGGGCCCGCTCTAGCAATACCGCCGCCCTGGGCAAAACAAGAAATTGCCGCCTTTTTCATCCCTTCTTCGTTTTATACCTACCAAACAGCAAATTGTCTGTCTATTCCTCGCCGCTCGCCGGCTTGTCCTTTGCTGCGACGCCGCCATGACCAAAAAAGTACCGGTGCCGGCGTTGTTCGGCTTGCTTTGTCGCGGAATTGCTTGATATTATTATAATATTAAAAAGAAAAGGGATCCGTCGAAATTGTCACTGTTTTAAAAATAAGACGGCACGGCAAAACAAAGGAAATTAAATTTGTTAACTGGGAATTGGAATGGTTCAAACTTCATATATACCTAGGAACGTAGGTATTCAAAACGGGGATTTATGGTGTTTTTTTGGATTTTTCGTGCCGCTCTTCCAACTTGCCGCCCTGGGCAGGGGCCCAGGTTGCCGCCCCCTAGAGCGGGCCCTGTTCCTATGTTCCAACCACGATACACCACGCGTGTAAAGAATTTTGAATAACTTTTATTTTCAAGTTTTTGCTTAACGTGCGTTAAACAGTTCCCATGATACAGCCGGCGTCCCTTTTTAGTTGTACATTCATAAAATACCAAACGATTTCGTCCTTTCTAGATATACAACGATACGTTACTCTTGAGCCAAATTCATATTTTTTAAAGAACCTCGTATACGACTGAAAAAATTTAACATCTAAAGATTGCATAATAACTTTTTTCGTAAAATTAATAATAAAATTTTCAATATGGTGCGAACTTATGCAGACACTCTGTATATATTTTTTTAAATTTTCACCAAATAGGTTACGGATAATTCAACTAAAAGCCTTAAGCCGCTTAACATGAAATTCCTATATTTGAAATTTTAATCCTTAACAATAAATATCATTGTAGGTTCGACGTCGACTACCTCTTCCACTACTTTAATGCTTCCAAATTCAGATGATCCTCTACTATCCAGTCAGCCCAAGGATTCGGTTCCTAAAAAGAGAATACAACTAAATGGCGTCCCAGTCAGATTGATAAGCAACAACGGTCTTATTGAATTAAACAGTGCGAATTTCACGGGTTTGTTGTTGGACACAAATGGTGAAATTAAACTTATTCAAACTGGTGGAGGAAATTTTCCAACTAAAAATTTTGTTATGACCAATGCTCAACTTGTTACCACCAGTGGTCAGGATGGTAGTTCTAAGGAAAGAGTTAAAGTGCAAAAAGTTACCGTTACTAAAGCCATTCAGCATCCAACATCAACGAAGTTAATTAATAACAGAAATAAATTAATCACTGACGTCAGAAAAGAAGATTGCAACGATGTGTTTCTCAGTCCAACAACGTAAGTTGACAGAATTCTCTTTAATATTATATTAAGTTTTTTTTAAATATTTTTTTCCGAAAATCGATCGGAAATATTGAAATTTTTGAAAGATAAAGTCAATATTTCCTTGCACTAGGTTGCTAGGCAATCGAAAATAACTGTTAGGAAATATTTATTATTGCACTGTAAGTAAATATTATTTCTGTACAGCTACTTACAAACTAAAATGATTCAAGTTTGATAATTAAATATTTTATGGCATCCTTTATTTGTGAACAAAATTAATAATTTTTATTTCAAAATTTGATCCAGTTGATTGTAATCATTTATTCATTTGAAAAATTTTAGATTTTCGGAAAAACAGTATGTATACCTTGAAGGAAAAGCCACATTCCCGGACGACTGTGATGATTGCGTGTCGAGGCGCAAGCCGAGACTGTCAATACAATGCTCAGCTTTTCCTACTAGGTATACAATATATTATTTCTTATCTGTGGCAAAACAATAGAAATATATGTGTCTAATAAGTTCTCATTATCGTCATTGATTACATACATTGAAGTATTTACTAAGCGATTTTAGATCTCAAGCATGCTCGTAGATCATTTATTTTCCCATGCATTGTCAAATGTTTGATACTTACGCTTAGTTATCTTATTAACTACGAACAGATCAAATAATCAAAAGGTGAATCAGGGCAGGATTAGGTTAGATTACAATGACAGACCTTTGACACCGTCCAAACAGTCTTCCTTTAGCCTATAAGGGCCGTTGTGACCCCACACATGTTCCGCATAAACCACCTGTATCAGATCTATGTTAAAGCGACCTATATCTATCTAGTTAACTTATTGAAACCAGCTACTACTATTGATAAACTTAGTGAGTCGACCAAGTTGTAAGTTGTTTACTTTCTATAGTCCACTGAAAAATGATTCACCTGAGCCAGTAGGGCACACCTCACACGGAGAAACTAAAAAAAACTGTTGTAGGTTGAATACAAGGAGACTAGATGACTAGGTCACCCCGCATGTAGAGTTGAATGACGGTGCTCACACGGTGCTACCTAAGTGACAGCGAATGGACGACCAAATGCAATCCGAGCATACGCGACCCGATGTACTGATCGCCGGGCTACTCGAGTCTCTTGGGTGACTCTAAATAATAAATAAACAGCAAATCTTTAACCTACAATTGATAAGCGAAGTTAAAAATAATATATATAAATAATATATATCAGAAACCACTGATGTGCGGCCTTCAGCTTGTGGCTGCGTGATTATAGTATCGGCCATGTGAGGAAAAGAGGCAACTCGAGTAGTCTTGTCGCCTAGTCTACTAATATCCACGCTACTACAGATACTTTTGAGTTTTCCAGTGTGAGGAGTGCCTAAACCTTCTTCTTGCGAGGCCAGGATATTTATAAAAGAGACGTTAAATACTTACACTCGTTTGTCTACCGACTGTGCAGTTTTCCTACTATCAAAAAAGGGTTTTAGGTTATAGGTTGTTAATTCTGTTTATCTGTTTTGTGCAATTTGTTTGGCTATACGATCCATCTCTTCTCTGACCAATCACATTGATCTAGCCACTAGTATTTTTTAAAAGATCGGCTGTGATACTTGTGTCTTCTCTGCAGCTTCATTGCCGTATTAGAATGACCAGGAACCCAACATAGAGTGGAATTATGTTGAGCACAAAGTACTCAGAGATTGTTACGACAGCACTTTACAAGTTTTGATAAACAAGACACCGTTAATATAATTTAAAACGCATTCTACAGTTAATATACTTTTATACTACTTATATTTTTTCGATTAAATAATTTGATATCATCCCATCTATAAATTTTATTTTAAATGTTCAATGATGGAGGTGTATCCAAGTGTTCTTGTAGGATACCCAATAACAGTCCAGTAAGGCAGTCAAGAAAAAGACTCAGAACCGAACCGCTTCAACTTCCCGTATTCCACCAATCAAAATTGAGAACGACTCGAAGTAAACCCCAGGGATCGGCACAATATACTCCGCAACCTATATTGAATCCACAGAGGCCGGGGACCGGACTTTATGCTAACTTAAAACATAAATCAGGTATATTTACAGAATCTGTATTCTGTTTTTATTACAGGATTTACGGGCTAGTATAAGTATAACATTCCATCTTTACCACTAGTGCCCAAAGCGTGGGTCATATCAAATATAACTTTTTTACACGTTGTTATCATATTCTTCTCTCCAGTTTCACGGATTAAAGCTATCAGGGCTATGTAACGGACTATTTATATATCTTTAACAACAAATGACAGATGGCACTTTATATTTTCTAATGTGACGTAATCTCAGTTTGAAACTTATCTTTAAATTAGTGAAATATTAAAGATAAAAGGTTATGATATCAAAGACATGCTCAGTGAAGTGGGGTTATTAAAATAAAATTTTTTAAATACTACTTTTACAATAAATCAGAGAGAATCATTATTTTAAGCCAGCGGATTATAAAATTTTTGTTTGGTATACAAATTATTGAATCAACATCACTATTCGTATCTTTTTTATATAACGTATAAGTTAAGATGCACGGGTATACATCTACTGGGAATACTGTATAACAATCTTAGAATTCTGATCAAAAATATTGCAAAAAAAATTGTTTTCCGCAGGCATGTACCTATGTCGTACCAGTAGATGAGACTTAAATGCATAATTTATAGGAAAACTATAATTAATTAAATTTTTTCTAATATTTTTATAGAAGATGGATCAAGTTGGAGTAATGACCCCATACCAGAAACTGATTCGACGCCGCACATAAACATAGGACCTCAAAATCAGTGCAGTATTCCAACTTACAGATCTGTACCAAAACAAATCAGTCCGGATCCGGTTTACGAAGATTTACTATGGGATCCTGGTATAAGCAATTGTAGCGATTCCGAAAGTAAGTTGCGGTAAAATATGGAACTTTCGTCACCCAGATTATGACTTCTCTATTTGTCATTTTTTTATGTTCACGGTAGGGCAGCCCTAATCGGCATAGGTAAAAATTGGCCTTGAAAAGGTTTGGATCTGTGGGTTTTTATGAATTAAAATGAAAACAGCGTTTGACTATTAATTGCCAATTTTAAAATCGAGACTTTTTTTAACAGGGCACTTAAAGAATATGTTTTTATTAGGTAATTCTTGGGTTTACAAGGTTACACAAAAACAACTCATTTTAATGTAACGACGTTTCGTACGTTTTGTTGTACTTTTTTAAGCTTTATTCATCTTGAAGTTGCTTGTATTATGTTGCACTCAATACAAGCAACTCCAAGATGAATAAAGCTTGAAAAAGTACGACAAAACGTACGACACGTCGTTACATTAAAATGAGTTGTTTTTTCTGTAACCTTGTAAACCCAAGAATTACCAAATAAAAATTAATTACAAAGGTTAAGAAACACTTTATCAAAAATTAAAGAATATGTGTTTTTTTTGTTTAAGGTGAAATATAAGGAATTACGAACGTGTTGCGTAAAATAGTCTACAGTTACTAAAATACATTTTAACCTACTTTACCTATGAGATTTTTGAATAGATTCACTTTTCCGTACTAGTCTGAAAAAATATCAGTTTGTGCACGCAAATGTATGGCCATAATCGTAGAAAAAATACCTCATACGGCGTAAAAAGCACCCCCTGTTAGTAAAAATGTAGGGTTAAACACATTGTTATATAAGTTGTAATGGCGTTTTTCTAGTTTTTTAAATTTATCATTATATTATCTATTGAGCGCGTCGCTTACTGGTGACTCTTTTCCAGCGCTATTTCGGGTGCCATCCCTTGGATTAATGTGGTAAGGGGACCAAGTGCACCGGGAGCTTATTACAGTGGCGAAAAATAAACCAGGCGTTCAACTAAACAATATGCGGCCACCTATTGCTCCCTTTGAGCGTCCTGAACCATTTCGGAATGGAATAAAATAAATGAAACAATCGGTTTTAAAACATTTTGTACTATGGCAGGTATGATTAAATTAAAACAGAACAAAACTACCCAGAGCGTATAATAGTAGTCCTGTTGCGTATGTGTGCAAAACAGAAACAATATAAACGACTTAACGTGCATTAAAACAAGACATGACTACTCGGCCAAAGGATCTTCGAGTAGTCAGGACAGAAAAGTAGATGGAGTCACTAATGCGATATGAATTAAAACAAGACAATCTACTCGGTTAGAGAATCCTAGAGTAGCCCAGTCTTATACAGGGTGTTATGTATTTTCCCGGGTATATTTGAACCTGTAAATCTTGATATGATAACCTTCGAAGAAAAAATATTTTTAAATGTCGCTTTGCTTTAATAAGTGAGAAAATTCACCTTTTGTGTTTTTGATCTCGGACGCCTTCACTGCCTTACCCACGTGAGTTTGTTGTGATTTTGAACTGTCAAACTAAAATAGGAAAGTCAGTGATTTTACAATGTTGCATGACAGTGACCTACTAAATAATAGTTCACTGACCTTATGTTATTAGGTTATATTTAAACTTCTTAGAAATTAAAATTAAACATACCTCAGCAAGAATCCTTAAAAACTGGCAAAAAACCATAATAAAATAAACAAATTCTTTTAAATCGAATCTGCGATTCACACTTCGAAAACTTACCCTTATTTCATAACAAAAACACGTTATTTAAGCAAGTCCATATTGAAAATTCTTTGTTGAACTATTTACTTCATATGGCGTCCTTACGTAAACACTTGTTTTTGTTCATATTTCTCTTTTTTCTGCAATAAAACCGACAAAACATTTCGTTATTCCCACAACGCAAACACGTTTAAGCTGTCAATTACCTACAGTTACAAAGGACGCCGCTATAGCGCTGGCGTCGATTTAGTTAGTTAGTGATGGGCAATGTGTATCGATGGTTTTCTAAACATCGGTGTTTTTTCTTGATGTTCGATATTTTGCCATCGATAATAAGAGTCACAAACAACGATGAAAGCATCGATTTTTAACCTTCGATGTTTGACACACACACACTGGGTTTTAATATTTGACGCCATCTTGAAACAAAAAATAGCCTTTTTGTGTCTTGTATTATGTAAAAACGTGTATAATATATAATAAAGAAAGTCTTGAAACTTGTATAAAGTACCCATAGTACTTTTTTTTTAATATTGAAAAGAAAATGTAATTTTTATAACTAACTTTATTTTTATAACTAATTTTATAACTAACTTTACTTTTATAGTTGAGATGTATCTGCAATTTGCCTGTTGTGCGGCAATTCCAGGAGGAGGCCGAAACAAGGAATATGCCATGCATCTGCTTTATTTATGTGGAGGAAACATTCATGTATGTAAAGAAAAATAAACATACGGCACTATAAAAAATTATTAAAACATACCTAGGATAGGATTGATGTTTAATCAGCAAAATACGTACATAGGGAAAACGCGTCCATGATGAATGTGTCAAAAAGAATTTCTTCATTATGAATTTATTTACTTCTTGTTTCCGTTAATATAGGTTTTATTTTTAAACATATTGGTTTTCCTTGGACATTTTAGCAACACGCCCTTTTACCATTATCAAATTTGATAGTTTTTGGCATTTAAATTATAGGTATAGTATTTCCAGTATTAGGGTGATCTTTATTCGAAATTTAAGCGTTAAATTAAACACGTAGTTTATAGTTTTCACTGTTAACGTATCGTAGACACACTTTAAATAAAATTTATGGTAAAATACAAAAATAACAATACGGTTGTTTTTTTAGGAGGCAATGTTGCGAATAATGCACCCAACCCCACACTTGCCGATAGATCATCCACTTTTGGCCTATTCATATAGTGAAAGTGACAAATGGACGTCGGCGGAAACTGATCTCTTTCATAAATGTCTGCTCAAGTATGACAAGGATTTTAATAGAATTGCGGATGAGGTAAGTTATATTTGTCAATACCATAGTACATATAAATCTTACATGAAAATTCTACTAGAGCTTGTAAATTATAAAAATAACATCAACTCTATATGTGTTAAATCCCAGCCACTAAGGTAGGCTATTTTTTTCTTTATTAAATTATTTACTGGACCGCTGTCAGTTTGGTTTCCAAAGGAGGTGTTCTACAGTTATGGCAGTGACTGAGGTCGTGAATGACAAAGTGGAGTGCCTTGAAAGGGATGATCGGTCTATCATCTGCAAAGGCATTTAATTGTGTTAGCTAGTCTCTGCTGTTACAAAAAGTGGAGAGATAAGGTCTTATGATGGAGATATTTTGTTTGTTGTTGCAGGGGTTGGCGGAATAGCCAGTATACTATAAGTTAAACTAACTTTGCCTTTAACCCATAATATTATTTGATAAAAAGTTTCACATTTATAGTAAGATCTTCCCATCATACGCTCTATAAAACCTTGATTTGTTTCAGATAAAATCAAAATCGGTAAAGCAATGTATACAATTTTATTACGTATGGAAAAAAGTTTGTGCAGATGAGTACAGCAGATTAAAAGCGTTAAGGCAAATGAAGAAGAACCACAGAAGTGTATCGGATACAGACGACAAGCCTTATCCGGATGTTAGATTACTGGGAGTAAGTCATATTTTATTAATATTATAAATATCTATTAAGTAGGTATGCTTAAGCGGTATCCTTTGCTGGCTTTTGATAGATATGTACAAGATGCTATACAGGGTAAGTCAACGATAGAGTCAAGTTCATTTTCGCCTTTATCTTAAGAATTAGATAAAAATTTTAAATGCAAAAGTTGTAGAGACCATTGATGTGCACATGTTAAAATTATGTAGTAAAATTTCTTCAAACTGTTATGCTCTAAGGGTGATATCAAATAACTTAAATTTTTCTGTGGCAAAAAGCTCCTACTATGCTTTGATAGAGTCCCATCTTCGTTATGGAATCTGTTTTTGGGGATCATGTACCCAATATTTATTTAACACGGTGTTTGTTCTGCAAAAGAGAGCAATAAGATACATGTGTAGTGCTAAAATTAGGGATTCTTGTCGCCCACTATTTATAAGGCATGCAATATTGACTCTTTGCTCTATCTTTATTTTAGAGACTGCCTGTCTTGTATATAAAAAATATAAAAGTGAGCTGTTGTTGCCTTCTTATTATAATACGCGTCAATCTCTTTTTTTTTTAAGCTTACCTATACCTCATTCTGAACAAATTAGAAAATCTTTTATATATGGTGGTAAGAAAATATTTAATCATCTTCCGCTCGCTTTAAGAAGGCAACAACATTTTGAAAAGTTTAAGAAATTAACTAAGCGTTTCTTAACGGAAAAAGCTTACTATACTTTGGATGAATTTTTTGATGATCTATCAGTGATACGATAATCTGTGTGTATTATTTTAATATTAAGTGTATAGGCATGTATATGGATGTACTTTAAAGTTATTCATTTTTAATTTTGACCTTTGTTAACAAGAATTTTATTATTCTTTAAACAATAAAGGATTTTTTGACTTGACTTGACTTGACTTATGCTGAAGTATACGGGGTGGCCCAAAAACACGTGGCGAGTATAACTTGTACTATATAACTATAACTATATATTATATTATTTTCTGATTCCCCATAAAATTCTTATTTTGTAAATGTCATATAGTACATTCAATAGTTTTTGTGATATTAATGTTTAAAACATATGATTATCAGAATTTGACAGGCTGTAACATTGGAATGGTTCATCTTAGAGAAAAATGGGTTTCACCTCCCTCCCTCTTAATTTATTATTCTCTATCTAAATGTTAGAACTTCCGGTTTAAAATGTTAAATCGTTAAAACCGGTTTTTTGGTTTAACATAGTAAATCGGAAGTTGGTTTCTTTGGATAAAGAATAAAAAACTAAGATAGGGAGGTGAAAGCCATTTTTCGCTAAGATGAACCGTTACAGCCTGTCAAAGTCTGAAAATGTCGTATTTTAAACATCAATTTCTCAAAAACTATTGAATTTAGACATATGACATTTACAAAATAAGGCTGTAACATTGGAATGGTTCATCTTAGAGAAAAATGGTTTTTACCGCCCGTCTTAGTTTTTTATTCTCTATCCACAGGAACCAACTTCCGATTTACCATGTTAAACCAAGAAAATGTATACTAGGTACTCTCGAATCTAGATGTAAAAATGTTTTTTTTATATGAGTAGTACGCAACGTTTTTTCAATTATAATAAAATATTTATAACAATGTTATCTTATAGATCGCTGATAGTGAATCTCCTATGAGGAACTTTCTCTGCGAATACCCAGACTGTTCAGCTGTAAGTTGGAATTTGGCATGAGTGTTGTGACAATATCGCTTTTTTTGCTTTATTATTTTCTTTTATTTAAAAGGTACCGACAAATTGCTTTTGTCGAGTTAGAAATGAAGTTTGTGTTATTTCTAAAAAAAGTATTTTTGCATGTACCTACCTACTTAGAAATGGTATGTCACACACAATACACCCAAGAATATTGAACAGACACGTCAAATTGATTATATTTCTTTTATATAATATGTGTTGCATTCTTTTAATCCCAACCAAACGTATTTTTCTAGAAATTAATAGAACATAAGATTTTTTAGCTAATATAAAACACGTCGCATTGTTTACAAATAAATAAAAGATAGATAGAAAGAAACATAATTCAGTTACATTTTTAAAATTGTAATTACTTGTACTAATTGAATTCTTTTATTTAAAGCAATTTAGTAAAACCAATGGATATCTATAATAAATTAATGTAAAGAATGTTTCATTACCCACTTTTCTAAGAAGGCATAAATTACAGATTAGGTACATCATATTTTTAACCTACTAACTGAAAAGTACGATTTTCGATAAAATTTGGAATGTAGTTTTAGTCTAGTATTATGTGGTTCATCCTACTTCAAAATTATTAAAATTGCATGTCCAGGTCCTACTTCGACACCTTTACGACCGAGTAAATCCTAAGAAGTGATAGGACGTTTAAAATTTTCATTTTTAAAAACTGCAAATGAAATGTAATTTAATTTTTTTTTTGCTGGCAAGGAGCATAATAAGAGAGAATAAAGTCTTTCAAGTGACATTACTTTGAGAACAAGAACCTTCCCTTACAAAGCTAAAGTTCTGATTTGCCATTATTACCAAGAATAAAAGGGGTTAAATGTATCTATCGTTAATCTTTTCACTACAATGAAACCAATAAATTGACCAAATTCACACACTATATTTCTTAATAAAGAAATTTAAAAAACATGCGTTAAAAATATGGAAGATACAAACTCAATAAAAAAAAACTATTGCCTTTTAAAGACGATTGTAATTACTGAATGAGTTTTAAAGGATAGATAATGTATGGCACTAAAGGTCAACGATATATTAAAAATACTGCATCATATTTCTGTTTTTCAGAGCTTCAATTCCCGGGCAGCCCTCAACGGTCACATCCGCATTCACGGCGGCACGGCGCGCAACTCCCCCACGCCCTCTGCAGCCGAACGGCGGAACTCTTCGTCATTTTCGGTGAGCTCGACGATCTGTCATCCCGACTCGACCGATCAAGAGTATCCCTGTAAGATTTGCGGGAAGTAAGTTGTAACCATCATTCGTCATAAAGCTCTAAAACAATCAGGTAAATGCTCGGTGTGTTGTTGCGTCCTCTGCTTACGTGCTAATACTATACGTTCCTTTCACATTGTTAAACACAACATCCAGTGAACGGACCAAAGGTATCTTTTTTTCTGTGGTCGAATTGGCACTGGTTACGGTTACTGTTCATTAATATGGTATTTATATAATCATATTGAAAGGGTTCTATTGGATCATCCACTCCATCACTTATACATAATTGCATATTATTAAAGGAAACAGAAAAATATAGCAGCTATTTAAAGAACACTATGTGCCTTGTGATTTTTTATCCTAACAGCACCATACATTATGTCCATTTCCACCAACACGTTTAGGGACTCCCTAACGCTAGGAATAGAATAACTTAGGCTAAGATGTGATTTTGGATTCCACCAACGGTTATTCCTATTCTAACGTGGATTAGGGCTCCCTAACTTTAGGTGGTCAAGATTCTTCACCTAAAGCACCCCTAACTAACTATCCTATATATTTTAGGTTTATAATTTATCACATATATCATTTGGATTATTATTAATGACCTCTTCTGCAACCAATTTCTCTTGGATATCACTGTCAAAAGAACTTCTCAAGCCAAAAATTGATGGTTCCTTTATGATAGATAGAAGGTCATCAATACCATCACCATCCAACATTTTTGGGGACGGACCCCCACACGTCATATTAAGCTGTTTACTTAGCTCTGCACATCGTTTTCTAAGATCTTCCTTACTTTTGTCATAATATTTTTGTAAAGAATTAACTGTTCGACATCTGAATTCTGGAGAAATACCGTTAAATTTCTGTTCAATTACAGCTTGGTTCTTTTCTTAAACAGAAACTGCATCTGTTTTCTTGTTTTCAACAATTTCTTTAAATTCTAGAACTAGATTTAACAACAAATGTTTCTCCCGTTGAGAATAATTTGAAGCTGTTATACCCCAATTCTACATTTCATAAAGAGGCACCGGTACTCCATACAAGTAAAACCAGAGTGGGATATTTTGTCCTTGTTTTTTTTCTGGTAAATAATACATGTCTTATTTTTTAGTGCAACTATAAGAAATTTGCAATGTTGTCGTTCTTTTTCCATGCTTAGTAAATAATTCCCTAAAGTTTAGTGGTGGAACGAATTTGAAGTTAGGTGAGCCCTAAAATTTAGGTGATACCAGTTATTCTTTTCTTAAAAATTAGTTGGTGGAAACGGCCATAAGAAAAATAGACGAAACATCAATGTTTTATTAGGTATAATGAAAATTTCGCATCTACTTTTTCTAACAAATCAGAAGATTTCATTTTGAATCTAACCATAGCAACGAGAAACATTTTTGGAAATATTGATGCTCTTTGAAATTCCGGCGGCCAAATTATACCTACTGGTTATTTTTCTGTCACTTTAACTGTCAAAATATTGACACGGAATGACAGAAAATACCTTGTCAAGGCAAAAAAGTAATTATTTTTTTAGTTACTAAGGAAACAACTAACGTAATTTTTTTCCTATTCATTGATCACTATGTTATTTCAAATGTTTATCATTTATCATAAAAATGTTAAATTTTGCTGTAATATTACTACTTAGGTGCGAAATTTTCTTAGTGAATCTCCCTCCAGCTTGAATAATAAATACGGAAATTTTTCCTCAGTCGCGATTTTTTTAAGAAAATTTTCAAATAATTCGCGACTTCGAAAAATTTTCCGGAAATAATTTATGCTCTGGAGAGATTATAAGTGATAATTTTAGAACCCTTTCAAGCTCATATATATCCTAAATTTGCAGCAAACGTTTTTGCTATTTTTATATTATGAAGAAACATAATTTAAATATATTTATTTTCGATAATATTAAAAGAAACTCTATTACCAGTGCCTACTTGCCAAGCCTTTCTATCCCTAAAAACTCAAGGGGTACTTAAATGTCTTTAGTTACCTACCTACAACTTCCAATACTTGTGCCTATTGTTAAAGACTTTATTTTAAAGCATGCAGTGTTATTATTATTTCAGCCCACTTACTCTATGCTACTGGAGTTTTTATTGGGATGATACAAATACGCACGTTAGCACGTCACAACAAAATACTGAAAGATTTTGCCAGAATCAGCGAATATGATATCAATTAATCGTGCATTCAGCTTGGCACAGATCGTTTCAGAACGATAAAGCAACTCTATATACTACAAAACGTAATCAGCGAATTGGTTTTGTTTTCCACAGTTCCTTACAACTTATAAGGGGGCGCTACCACGAACTTTAAAGATTCATTATTTGCATTTTATCTCAGGAAACTTCGGATTTTTTTGTAGAATTTCATTCTCAGCCTAAAAGGTACAGGTTGTCCCAATTTTGATGCTCGTCATGGGTATCTCGGAAACTATAAGAGATACAGCATCGGTCAAATGGTAATAAAGTTGCGGAATTTGTGCGCAGTAATATCGTTAAAAAAAATGTGAGCTTTCTTTTATACTTTTGAAATGTTCGTAAAAAAACAAAATTTAGTTTTTTTCTTTTATCCGACTTATTTTAACCGCTACAGAAAAACAAATACGACTTTGCGTGAGCAACTTTTTTAGCTTTATACTTTTATGTTTTTAGAATGTTGGTACAACGTTTCGTTTTTGTGGAAATATATTCAACTACTACTTCAACAAATTTTTTAAACACGGACCTGCATTTTTTTTTTTTTAATCTCTTTAAGCCCTAAATTCAACTATCACACTAATAGACGTTTTGATGTTATCTTTCCATCATTGGGAATTTGATAATTACTTTTAACTAAATACAGTATTGGGGTATAACAAGTTGGGGTTCAAACAAGTCTCTTTCCTCTCGAATGAATTTTTGAGTAATTTAAATATCGCCCGTTCAACATAAACTACTTACTACATCTGTCATTAAGACAAACAATCAAGTATAAAGTTTCCGTCATAGCAACCTTTGGTTTGGTTAGCTTTATTTCATACTTTGTTATAATTTATATTAAATCGTAAATTTGTGTTTTTGGTAGTGTTGGTTGTGCGGCTGGATTGAACGTTTCATTTATTAATTTTTTTATTTAAAATTGTTGTTTGTTTTTTAATTATCTGCTTTATATATATTATTATAAACAGCTAAAATTAAATGTGTTTGGTTAATACGAAAACAATAGCCCTTTAATCAAGCATCGGTAATCTAAGTAAAAAAAATCGCTCGAAACAGATATAAATAGATATTATATAGTTAATTCATTCTATAACTATTAAATTTCGCATTTATTTGCATGTTGTATTTGGTAAAAAGTGACTGACACCAAAGCCGTATTTATTTAAAAGTAATTATCAAATTCCTGCTGATGTAAAGGTGACGTCCCAAAATTATTAAGTGTGTTACATGGTTGAATTTAGGGCTTAAAGAGCTTTCAACAGCCAAAATGTTTAGTCACTTAGATACATGTATGCTGTAAGGATTTAAGCAAAAAAGACAAGAAAGCAATAAAATTATGCACGTAGATACCCTTTAATATTTGGTTTACATGTGTTTTTTGGTAAAATAATAAGAGAATGAAAATTAAAAATAAGTTTAATGGAACAACATTAACTCGCTTATGCAATGCCACACAGCAACAAAAACGTAACTTTACCATTGTCAACATGTCTTTTTAAATCAAATATGTTTTATGTTTTATTTCGTGTTGTCTTTTTACAATTTTAATATTGTTTTTAAAACATTGTATGGACGAAATGCCATTCCACCTTGAGGATATCATTGTATGCTGACGAATAGCACTGAGGATGGCGAAAGCCGAAAGCGCTCTGCTAAGATTTTAACAAATTAAAAAAAAAAAAAAAAAAAAAAAAATTTACACGTAATACAAACCCGACTTTCTTCTTTTCTTCAAAAACGTAACTGTTCATACACGTGTAAAAAGTTATATTTGACTAATGGCCCCCAAGGATCCTAATCATGCAGACACGTGTCCAGCCTATTCCAAAGAAAGGTAAAAAGACCCTGCCAAGCAACTACCGACCCGTCGCATTGCTTTCAGTAATTTCCAAAGTAATGGAGAAAGCTATTAACCAACAACTACTAAAGTATCTGGAAGGGCTTAACATTATCAGATACCATCAATACGGTTTTCGTAAGTCCAGATCAACAGGTGACCTTCTGGCATATGTCACCCATCTTTGGAGCAACACCATCGAACATCATGGAGAATCCCGGGCTGTTGCACTGGACATCTCTAGGGCTTTTGATCGTGTTTGGCACGATGGGCTTTTAAGTAAACTGCGATCCTACGGTATGCCTAATGGATTTTGTTTATGGTTAACCAGCTTCCTTAAGAACCGTTCTCTGCAAGTGGCGATTGACGGGTTTCTCTCAGACACCTTCACCATCAATGCCGGTGTTCCTCAAGGGTCCATATTGTCGCCTACCCTCTTTTTACTGTATATTAACGACCTTTTAGTGAAAACCCAAAATCCAATTTATAGCTTTGCTGATGACAGCACACTTGTCTCATCTTTTACCTTGACTCCCCAAACATCCGCTGCCGACGCACATCTTCGCAGGCAGCATGAAGTATTGCGCCTCAACAAGGACCTGGAAGAAATTTTGGCTTGGGGTGACAGTAACCAAGTCGAATTTAATGCTAAGAAAACCCAGGCAGCAGTCTTCTCCAAAAAGGTTAACATTGCAGAACCGGATATAGTCATGGCAGGACACGCAATTCCCCTGGCACCGTCTATTAATTTGCTGGGGGTCAATCTGGGAGGTAATATGTCTTGGCATGATCACGTTGCCGCAATTGCCAAAACAGCTGCACAGAAACTTGGTGTACTTTTCCGCACCAAAAGGTTGTACACACCTCATCAACTTTTGACACTCTACAAAGCCCAGATTCGACCATCATTAGAATATTGCTCTCATGTCTGGAGCTCTGCACCCAAGCACACCCTTCGGCTACTGGACTCCATTCAAAGGAGAGCCGTTCGTCTGATCGGCGACCCCGAGCGGACCAAGACCCTCGATAGCCTGGAGCATCGAAGACAGGTTGGTGATTTGGCTCTCTTTTACAGATATTTCCATGGCAGGTGTTCGACTGACATTGCCCACTTGATTCCACCTAGAGCAATGCAAAACAGAAATACACGGCAAACCACTGCCGCTCATCCATATGTTGTTCAGCTTAGTACTCCTCGAACTTCATTGTTCAAGAATTCTTTCATCTGGAGAACGTCATCTTTGTGGAATGATCTTCCTGAGGTCGTGTTTCCCAATGAATACAATCTTCAACGTTTCAAGACCAACGTTAATCGCTTTTTTCGCACTCGCACCGCTCCCAGAGCGCCTTAAAGGATTTTTCCTACAGTGCAGGTGTTTTATCATAAAAAAAAAAAAAAAAAAAAAAAAAAAAAACGCATAAATTGATGCCCGTAAGTTTTTTGTCGGTTGAATGATGGCGCCCTTGACTTTAAAATAATCAACTAAACAATGACATTGTAAGCTGAGTTAGCTCTAAAAGCATATCAAAATTATATTAAGGCGGAACTTTGTGCAGCAAGAAATATATTTGCAAGAGAGTCTCACCCGAAGTGGGCATACTAGCGAGCTTATGACGTGGTGAAAAATATTCCGTAAACATCGACACACACTGAAAGCACGATGCAAGGCGGTAGGTCCTTTATTATGCTAATGAGTTTTGGTTGATTTTATTTCGGAGACGAGAAATTTGTTTTGTGGAAAATAAGTACTTGTTATTGTAGTCTTAGTTAAAATAATGTACCTAATCGTTATACGGATATATCTTTTAAATTTTGTCTTATTTTATTATTAAAGCTATAGAATATTTACAAAAAATAAAATTAGGTAGAGCAGAAAGTTTGAAGTGTTAATTAATAATAGGTATAAAACAGCGGCGGCGCCAGGGGGGGGGGAGCCACTGGCCCACCCTAGAAACATGAGTGCCCACCCTGGTGCCCCCCCAAAATTAATGGATCCGTTGTGTAAGGGACTTAGCTATAAAAGTTTTGATGAGTGGTTGTATGGTATTTTGAAGAGAACGATGCCCTTTTTTTTTAGACATCACTTAGAAAAGAGGAAGGTTTTGTTTGTGAGTTTGTTGTTTTTTGGTATAAAAGCACCTGTAAACAGGGTGTTCGTGTTCCACCGGGAACCGCTTCGAACTATATATGGAAAACTATACATAGGAAAATTTTCAAAATTTGCCATCGTGGTAATGCTGATGGGGACGACCGGACTAAAAAAATTTCATAATGGTGGTACTTCCGGTTACACCGGAAGATAGTGTCAGCTAGGGTAACCAGATTTTAAAAATTGAAAAGCAAGAAGTGGATAGTGCCTGGAGGACAAGTTTTTTTTTGAGGTGCTTAAAATAATTATATTGATGACCTTACGCTGTGGCGTGCCTTTTATATTTTTTTTCCTCCTATCAACAAACGTGCTTTCTAAAAAAAAAGGTCGCCCCTCTCTAAGGCAGCTGTACAGTTATTAGGCGTCCGTCGTGTTATTGGAAAAGCGGGAGTTTTGTTTAAGTGCGTGGGAGGCGGGAGGTTAAGTAAAAAAGCGGGAGCATCCCGACTAAATCGGGAGGGTTGGCAACCCTAGTGTCAGCGTGTTTATTTTAAATAGAACATCCTATATATTATTACATTTTTGCATTCTACGTAAGATTCTAGGCAGATTTTGTACAGGGTGGGGACTTTAATTGGAATAAATTCGATATTATTAAAACTGCTGAAGTTACGCCTACAAAATTTAGTATGTATGGTTTTAAAGCACGCGGAATTGAATTATAATGTCGGCGCAGTTGCCAGATTTCTCAGCTTTGCGCTACACGTAGTAATTTTAATATTTTAAATGGAATGCCCTATTTATTTTTATTGCAGTGCATTGGGCGTGTCCAATTTAATAAGATGCCAAATTAACAAAATTCTATCTTCACTAATTGCTGAGCTATGGCAATACTGTAATTCCATTAAAAAGTACCATGAGAATTTCTATTTTTAAAGTTTAAGTTAAATAGGCCATTTTGAAAAGACAAAAACTTTTCTTGAATCTTGTCAATAACTTAGTAACTATGGAGGTAGAGAAGCGTCCCGGTACTTTTTTGAGGGAACTTCAGTGTTGCCATAGCTCAGAAACTAGTGAAGATAGAATTTTGTAAATTTGAGATCTTACTAAATTTGACACTACCAATTCACTGCAATAAAAATAAATAGGGCATTCTATTAAAAATAACAAAATTACTACGTGTAGCGCAAAGCTGAGAAATCTGGCAACTGCGCCGACATCATAATCCAATTCCGCATGCTCTAAAACCCCCACATACTAAGTTTTGTAGGCGCAACTTCAGCAGGTTTAATAATATCGAATTTATTCCAGTTAAAGTCCCTACCCCGTATGCCTATACCTATAAATATCTAAGCGTTTTTGACATATTTGAATTTTTCTGTTAAGAATGACGTTTGCAAGCCTTAAAATAATTATCAATTTCTTCTATAAAGAAGCCTTATATTTATTTAATTTAAGCGGGATTCCTTGTTATAAAGAACCTGCTTTATTAGATTTTTTATAATATTTTGATAACTATTAATTCAGGGTGTTTAAACAATAAGATTGAAAAAACTGCTAAAAGTCTAAATTTTCAAAGGGAAACACCCAAATTTTATAATTACTTTTAGTTAAGCATTAAAAAAGGGTAAGTTTGTATATCCCAAAAATGTTGAAGATTATTAATAAGCACATTGGGATGGCTTCTGTTTTGCGGATATCGATTGGCAAATGTGTCCCATGTTCTTGATATAACTTTAACACATTCTCCATAAATAATAAATAAATTTAAATAATAATAAATTTTAATAATCCATTATAATTAATTTTTTTTAAAAGTGGTATGTTTTTGACGATTAGTTGCGCTGCACCTTCAAAAGAAAAAAAAGTAAGTACCTAGATTTTTTTTAAGTAACACAGAAACAACAGGAGGTAGTACCGTATCGTCGCGCCAATCCGATACAAAATCACGGTATTAATGTTTCTTATAAACATAAAGTGATAGGGGGGTAGCCAAAAAAACGTGTAAGTTCTCAAAACTTAATTCTATAAAATAAAATACTTCCCAGCCTTTTCTACACTTTTTCCACCGTTCAAAAGTAACTACAAAAAAAACAAAACTTTGCGTTTTTAAGAACTTCTATCAAAAGTGATTCCTACAAAAAAAAATGTCGCAGTCGTTTCATAAACTCCCCCTAACAAAAGTTAGTAAAAAGTATATTTACCCCCCCCCCTCCCCCCGCTCTCCCTTGGTCAAGAGACAGGGGCAACTGCCCTCTTTATGGACGCCCATGCCTAACAAAAAATTGTATTTTATTACTCTGCTTGGCATACTGTCCAATTTTTATTTATTACCTACCTAGCTTCTTAGAAGCATTGTCACTATACAGTAGTCTCGCTGCACCAAATTGTAGCTGCGAGCCAATAACATGAACAGATAAATGTCATGTGACCAACGCCAAATTCGTGCCTGACAACTACTTTTAAATCGTTAAACCATGGTTGAAATAATAAACACATTTCACCTTTAAAATGAATTTATATTTTAACAGGTTTAGACAGAAGCTCACTGTATAAACAATATATAGAGCCTGTATAATAAGCATAAAATATAAAAACAATCGAATAGAAATAGATTCATTATGCAACAGTTAGTTACTTTACTCACTAAGAACCTTCATAAATGGCTTTATTTTATTGCACCTATCACCCTTTACCAAGACAAATTAAACTTTAATTTTAGATCTAAAAGTTAATATACCAGGGTGTGGTGTATTTAAGTTTAAAATGAAACACAGGTTAGATACTGAATATTTCTCTATTGCCAACTGACTGTAAAAAGGGGGGAACATACAGTTACAAATCTATTTATGTATAAACTAACTCATGCGCACTTGACTTGATCTACCAACTGCACAGAGACAAACCTTGATATATTACATCATCCTCCCTTACAAAAAAAAATACTACTTAACTAATAACTTTAGAAATCTATTGTATACAAAAAAAAAACAATAATATTTTAAATTATCTATAAATTAATCGATCAACCGGTTTAACCATTCTCTTAGGCCTATGGTTTATTACGTCTTGTTCCGGTTCAGAACAACTATCATAACTACTGGAACTACTAGTACTTAACTCACAGTCTAAATTTTGCGCTGTAGTATTTAGTGAACTACTTGGCGTTGTCTGCTCAAGCGTACCAGTACTTGTGTTTAAAGTTTCAGGGCTGACAACTGGAAGGCGCGACTGAACTTCTTTAGGAGTAAATATTTTATATTTTTTTATTTGATTACAATGTCTCTTCCAGGTTTTTGTCAGTTCTGGAACTTCAACCAAGTATGTCCTATTTCCTATTTTCCTTACAATTTTACCCCTGATAAAACTGGGCTTACTCGGATTACTGTAATTTTTTACAAGCACCTCTTCATTTATTTCAAAACCTTCTAACTTTCTACCCTTACTATAACGTACTTGATTCTGTTGCTGTTTTTTAACCCTTTCACGCACCTTTAAGTCTACCCTGTCAACATTTCCTTTTACATTTTCTAACCTTGGAGGCGAAAGGGTTGAAAAACGCGTTCTTAAGTTCCTACCAAACATCAAAACCGCTGGACTAACCCCAGTAGACGTGTGTGGCGTATTTCTATAGTCAAACAAAAACCTACATATGGCCAAATTTAAATCAGCACCACCTGAATTATTCTGAATTGCCTTTTTCAACGCATATTTAAAAGTTTTAACACCATTCTCAGCAGCACCATTTGAGGAGGGAGAATACGGAGGACTGGTTAAATGTTTTACGTTATTTCTTGACAAGAAGCTTTCAAAATCGTCAGATACAAGCGATCGACCATTATCTGACACAAGTACATGTGGCAGCCCAAAGGTTGCAAAAAGTCGTCTCAAGGCCTTGATCGTTACTACCGTGCTTATATTTGACATTTCGAAAACCTCAAGCCACTTTGAAAAAGCGTCTACAACTATTAAGAAAAACTTATTTCCTAATTCACAAAAATCAACGTGAATCCTTTCCCATGGGCCGTTTGGCACTGGCCATGGCGATATCTGTACCTTGGGAGGATTGTTTGAATGAAAATTACATGCTTGGCAGTCTTTAACTACTTTCTCTATTTGCTTGTCCAAACTTGGAAACCAAAAATAACTGCGAGCAAAATTTTTCATTCGCACAACTCCCATATGACTACTATGTAACTCTTCTAATACCTGTCCTTGCAAACCTGTTGGTACAACTAGCCTACGATTCCAAAATACACAATCATCCCTAACCAAAAATTCAAACCTTTTAACAAAATATGGACGTAGCAGAGGATCTTTACATTTTTTGGGCCAGCCATTGTTAACAAAACCCTTAACCTTGTTCAAAATCTCATCAATAACTGAAGCTTCTCTAACAGCTTCTAAATTTAATTTAAAACGACTATTAGAGAAAAAATAGCAATAGTCTATATCTATATGCTCATCATTTAAAAAATATTTTTCATTTTTAGACGGTAAACGCGAAAGCCAATCGGCCCTATTTTTGGTGCTAGTTATAAACTCAATTTTATAATTGTATGCTGACAAAATAAGAGCCCAGCGTCTAAGCCTATTTGCCGCAAATTGCGGAATTGACTTATTTTCACCAAAAATAGTTACCAAGGGCTTATGGTCCGTTATAAGCTTAAACTTGTTTGCATACAAGTATTGGCTGAATTTTAAAACGCCGTAAATAATTGCCAAAGCTTCTTTCTCTATTTGCGAATAATTTTTTTCTGCGGCTGAGAGGGTTCTAGAGGCAAAAGCTATTGGTTTTTCCTCTCCCGTGGGAAACTTATGGCTCAAAACAGCTCCAACTCCCACGGGGGAAGCATCAACCGTCAATCTTAGCTCTAGATTATGATTGTAATGCACTAATACCTTTGTCGATTTTAAAGCCATTTTAATCAGTTCAAAGGCTTGCTCACACTGACTGGTCCAACTCCACTGAATACCTGCCTTTAACAAATTATATAATGGACTCAAAATTGTTGACATATTGTTAATAAATCTACCATAGTAATTTATACTTCCCAAAAAGGATTGTAGTTGTTTAACATTTTCTGGCCTAGGAGCTTCATCAATGGCCCTAGTTTTTTCCCCAGACGGATGCAACCCCTCCTTGTCAATAATGAAACCCAAATATTCTACGCTTTTTTTTAAAAACTGGCATTTATCATAATTAACCTTTAACCCAGCCCCTTTTAACACATTTAAAACCCGTTTCAAATTTATAATATGCTCTCTCTTGTTATTGCCCGTAACTAAAATATCGTCTTGAAAGACCGCAACCCCCTCCATTGAACTAAACAAAGAGTCCATTATTTTTTGGAATTTGGCGGGTGCGCACGCAACCCCAAAAGTTAATCTATTATACCTGAACAACCCTAAATGAGTAGAAACCGTTAACAGCTCCTTACTCTGCTCGTCAACTTCTATCTGTTGAAAGGCTTGTGACAAATCCAGCTTACTGTATTCTCCCCCTCCCTGAAGCTTGCTGAAGAGCTGTTCTATCCTAGGCAAAGGGTGCTGGTCTACTTCGATTGCTGGGTTAACAGTAACCTTGAAATCACCACATATTCTTATTTGGCCATTCTTTTTGAATACTGGTACAATGGGGGTAGCCCAACTGCTAAATTCTACTGGCGATATTATTCCTAAAAATAATAATCTATTAATTTCTGCTTCAACCTTGTCTTTAATTGCAAAAGGAATAGGCCTAGCCCTGATATATTTGGGTACAACATTATTCTTTAAATAAATTTTTTCAACCCCTTTATTAAATAAACCTAACCCCGGTGAAAAAACTTCGGGATATTCCTTAATTAAATCTTCTAGGGTTTCCTCACAATAATTTATAGACAGCACCAGGTCATACAGTGATAAAAAATCTCGACCTACGATTGGTGGTCCCCCATTTTTTATAACAAAAAATTTTATTGTGTTCACCTTATTTTTATATTTTACACGCAAACTTAAGTAACCTTCCGGTTTTAATTGATTGTAAAAAATAAAATTTTTATTTGTGAGCTGTAAAATATGTTTTTTAAAATATCTTAAATAAAAATCGTGCGAAAAACAAGAAATTCCACTACCTGTATCAATTTGAAATGACAAAGAAAAACCTTCAACCATTAAATTTACGGTAAACGGTTCAATGCAAAACATGTTTTTGCCATTTATATTAAACAGATGCACATCGTCATCCTCAATATTTCTTAAATCCCCTTCTATATTATACTTATCCAAATTTAAATTGCAATTGCTATTTGTTTCTATGTTAAATAAGGAAACTATATCATTTGTATTATTTTCTAAAATATCATTTTGTGAATTGCCACTGTTTACATTGTCATCGTCGATAAAATTTTGCCTGAAATTTTTGTTTGCTGGAAAAGAAGGTTTGTTTTTACAAACGGTTGCCAAATGGCCTGACTTATGGCATTGCAAACAGATTGCATTTCTATAAAAACACTTATCTTTTGAATGATTGTTGCGTCCGCAAACTTGACAGTAATGCCGCTGTTGTGGTTGATGACGTTCCATCTCCCTCTGCCAATCTCGACCGTGCCCCGGCTGCCGTGATGTTTGCGCACCATAACCACGCCTACCGCTTCCAAGGTGATGGACAGGTTCTGGTTTTACTTGAACTTCCTGCAGCTCCTTGGCCGCCATTTTGGACGCTGCTATATTCACCATTTTTTCAAGGGTTGTATCCACTTTTTCTTCCATCATCCGGTCCAAAATAGTCCCCTTTCCAAAACCAAAAACGAACTTGTCCCTCAGGCATATTTTTAGCTCGGTACCAAACGCACAACCAACTGCTAATCCCCGGAGTCTTGCTGCCCACTGCCCTGGCGTCTCGTCCGATTCTCTCGCGGCACCATAAAACTGATAGCGGGCCACAAACGGAGACTGCTGTGTTTTAAAATGTTCGTTGAACAGTGCGACGAGCTGCGCGTAGGTCTTTTCTTCTGGCTTTTCCGGGCTAACCAAATCAAATATTAGTTTGTAGGCATCTTGATCCAAAATGTTTAGTAAAATTGCACGCATTTTGTCGCTTTGTGTTGCACTTTTTATGTCGTTGGCCGCAAAATAATTTTCTAAGCGTGCTTGAAAAATTGTCCAGTCGGATTCTTTTAAGGAAAACTCCCGCAAATGACCAACCGCGAAATCCGCCATGCTAGATTATTTTCACTACCGAATACCGATTTTCTGCAGAAACTTGCTCTACACTACTGTTTACACGTGGGTTTTTATTAAAAGAGAATTCTCGTCGCCATTTATGTGGTGTATTTAAGTTTAAAATGAAACACAGGTTAGATACTGAATATTTCTCTATTGCCAACTGACTGTAAAAAGGGGGGAACATACAGTTACAAATCTATTTATGTATAAACTAACTCATGCGCACTTGACTTGATCTACCAACTGCACAGAGACAAACCTTGATATATTACACAGGGTTACCATACATCCTGGGATTTGTCGTAAGTTCCCGGTGACCCAGTTTGGGCCTCTAATACCGATAAGCTATTTACCTTAGTATATTTTGTTCACTATCAAGAGAATAACCCATTTCGATAAAAAACGAAACAAAAAATTCAATATAGCCCATTTTTGATTGCAACAAATCGACTGGATTTCGTTCAATTCTTATCCTTACCTAATATGAATAAGAAATTTTGAAAGCCCAAACACCAGTTTTGACAAAATGGTGAACGCACCTTGAACATTTTGCCTTGCGGCGCATTATAAACCATCCCGGTCTAAGCCGAAAAATGTATGGTAACCCGGAGTTAATAACACAACTACTAGTTACGTCTTTTTAATATTAACGCTTAGATATTCTGTTATTGGCACAGACAATTCAAAAAGGAAAACATAAAATTTAGCCCAAAATTACCCCCGAAATTACTTCTTGTTCGACCACCTATAATTTTTTTCAGTGTATCATTATTTTCTCTGGATGTAAATTGTTTCACGTCAGCCGAGAATAAATTCAGCTGTATATAGGCAACTTCTATAACATGACAACAAAATTTACCTAAAACATGAGTTGCGCGCTGCAAGATAACGGACTTATTACGACATTGTTTTGTCTCAATTTTTGAAGTCTTAAAGATAAAACATGGAAGTTCTAAGGTACATGGCTATTTTTTTGAAAAAAAAATTCTTAGCTACGATATAAACCTTGGAAAAGTGCCTAAAAATACGCACCTTTAGTGGGCATTTTCTTATACATATTCTTATTTTTTTCAAAAAAGGGCTTTGTACCTTAGAAATACAAACATTCCTTTATTAAATTTTAAATTGTCCCGACAAATATTTCAAATAGCCTTTGCAGAATCCTGCAGTAGCGAAACGGTGTTTTTCATCCTCTAAATTTGCACGTGGTAGAGCCTTAATTATGTTTGTATTTACAAAAATTCTCTTATGTGGCCCGAGAATATTTCTAAATTCTTCTCCAAAGTTACCAGCTCCATGCAAAATATATATTTAAAAACATTGCATTCTATTGAACCCAATCCTGCCCACGACTGACGGATTTTTAAAAACTTTTTTAAATTTGTACATAAAGTAAAACAGCTAAAATGAAACTCCCTGTAAATAATTGTGTGGAAAAAAGGAACAAAAAAACGTCTGTACCGAGTGCTTTATCTTTCTGTACATCTTATTGATATCCATTAACATTGAAACAACATGATAGCGGTGAAGAATCTGATGCCTTTTAAATTGTGTATGAAAATGTTACTAAAAACATAAATAGATACCATATTTATTTATTTTTTTCAATGAAATTGGTTGACCATTTTTGTGATGAAATAGCGATTACCGTCGAGACGTAAGTGATTCGGTTACCGCTTGGCTTAAAGCCTTATTTTCTTGTTTTATTTTGTTGTAACACGTAAGTACAGGGTGTCCCAAATTTTATGCTTATCATGGATATCTCGGAAACTATAAGAAAAACAAAGCGAGTTCGTTTTTACCATCAGATTTGTCAGATTACTCCGCGCCCGTTCGTTTAATGTTTCAGAGGACAAAAATAAATTTGAATGTTGTATATTTATCATATCGACGAGCAAATGGACATATTTAAAAAATTAAATTTCCAAAAGGCGGGAATATTTAAAATTTCGTCAAATTCGTCAAGAGTATTTTTTTATTGCACTTTACAATTAATATAATATGAATCCGACCAAATTTTTTGTTTAAACTTATTTACATACAACTTTAGAAAATTCTTAGGTTAGAAACTAAAATAGAAACCATCAAGATCGTTCGGTAAGTACCTACGAAGTCGTCTGAATCCTCCGTGATCACATGATCTAAAAATGCCATCGCTCTAGTTTCATCTGCGAGGTAAAAACAAACTTGCTTACAGCATCGGTCAAATGGTGGCAAGGCGAATTTGCAGAATTTTGAGCCCAGTACTATAGTTAAAAAAATCTGAGCTTTCTTTTTACTTTTTGAAATATTCGAAGAAAACAAAAATTTTTAGTTTTTTTTTTAATTTATCTAACTTATTATAACCCCTACAGCAACACAAATAAAGCACTGGTAAAGCACTTTTTTTAGCTTTATACTACCGTAATTTCGGTACATTGTTTCGTTTTCGTGAAATTGTTATCATCTTAAATTTTTTAAATACGGACCTGAACTTTATATTTTATATTTTGAAAGCTCTTTAAGCCCTAAATTTGACCATTTATCACACGTAATAATTTTTAAACGTTTTGATGTGATCTTTACATCAGGAATTTGATAATTACTTTTAACTTAATACGGCCGTGGTGTCAGTTACTTAACAATTTTTACCGAATACAACGCGCAAATGAATGCGGAGTTTAATAGTACATTAAATTAACTATGTAAGTATGTAATATCTGTTTTGAGCAACTTTCCTTTATACTCGATTGTTTGGCTTAATTATGTTTAACGGGCGATACTTAAATTGCTAAGGCTTACTCAAAAATGCATTCCAAAGATAGAACACTTGCTTGAACACTTAATATATAGAAGTTTTTTCACTTTTTGTTGTTGGTCTTTTCTCTTTTAATTTGTTTCCTATATAATATATTACTCGATTATATCATGCTGTATGCAATTATACCCTTAATAATTGCCAGGGACGTATTTATTTAAAAGTGATTATCAAATTTCTGTTGACGTCAACATCAAAAGGTCTAAAGACTAGTTACTATGATACAGTGTTGAAGTTGGGGTTTAAAAATATTCAAAAAAATAAAATAAAACTGCAGTATTTAAAAATCTACAGTTGATAACAGTTCCACAAAAATTTAACGTTGTACCGAAATTCTAAAACCCAAAAAAAGTGGCTTTAACAAAGTAATATTTTTTTTCTGTAGTGGTTAAAATAAGGCACATAAATTAAAAAAACTAAAACTTAAAATTTTAGTTTTTTTCGAATATTTCAAAAAGTAAAAAAGAAATCTCACATTTATTTACGATATTATTGAGTACCAAATTCGGCAACTTTGCCACCATTTGACCGATCCTGCATCCCTTATAGTTCCTGAGATACTCATGATGAGCATTGAATTTGGAGCACCCTGTACAGGGTGAGTCAACGATAGCGTAAAGTTTATTTTCGCCTTTATTTTAAGAATTAGTTGAAAATACGAAATACAAAAGTTGTAGAGATCATTAAGAAGCACATTTTAAAATTATCCTGGAATATACGGGGTAGCCCAAAAAAACGTGGCGAATATAACTTGGGTTTTTTTTTAATGCAACATCCTATATATTGTATTATTTCCTGATTCCCCACTAAATTCTACGCTTATTTTGCAAATGCCATAATGTATAAATGCAATAGTTTTTGAGATATTGACGTTTAAAATATGACATTTTCAGACTTTGACAGTGTGTAACATTGGAACAGTGGCTTTCACCACCATATCCCTATACAGGGTGTTCCATTTAAAAAACCTAAGTTATATTCGCCACGTTTCTTTGGGCCGCCCCGTATAATCCAATATAATTTTAAAATGTGCAACTTTTGCATTTCGAATTTTATCTCATTCTTACGATAAAGGCGAAAATGAACTACTCTATCGTTGACTCACCCTATACAGTCAATCTTGTTTTAGACGAAATGTCCCTAGTTTTAAAAAGACACCATAACTGTTACTATCAAAATGATTGCTAAAGTTGTTTCAATGTCTCAATTGCCAAGCTTAAAGAAATAACTTATTGATCTAGTCACGTTTTTTGTTTAGAATTAGATTGAAACATAAAACTCCAATACTAACACATCACCGCGGCTGCTTTTCTTTCCTATCAAAATTAGACTTGGCTATGTTCTATCTCTTCAAATCTTAGACTTAGAAATAGACTTATAATGTAAAAAATAATGTTAGCACCTTTACTTTATAAACTATGAGCAACAATCAGGTATTTAGGTATACCAGTTATACAGGTTGATTAATGTGGTCAAAAGAAACATTTGTAAAAACTATGGTCTTGGATTGTGCAGCTGTAAAATCTAGTCATATACACTACAGAGTAATGGATTTTTTAATAAATTTTATTTTTGACGATACCGCTAGAGCAAGAAAAAATACAATTTTAACTTAATATTTCAGATTTTAAAATCTTTAATGATTTACAAAGAAAATGATTAAACAAATCACGCTCGCTGATAATAAAAAACACGCGAAGACTTATGCATATTATTGTATATTCATGTCATATCAAATAAACTAGTGGATAGCAGCCGATGGTGTTTTATCAGACGCACTCTTAGCTCAAGTCTTGTTTCTTGTTTTTAAGATGTTCTTTCCTATTAAAAGAGCTTATGTTGGGTTGCATAAAGATTTTAACCACAATTAACTAATCAGTCAGTTTGACTGTGACATTAACAGTTACTATTTACTTACAATCAAAGGTGCCTAATTAGTAAATTAAAAATTAAGATAACCGGGCCAGTATGATTGTGAGAAAAGTATTTCAACCAATGTCATGTTCATTTATTATTTAAAATATGCAACCTGACATTGTATTATTATCTTGGTTTTTCTTTTCTGTTGTCAAAGTATAGGGGGGAGTCGTCAAATCGTGCGCGGCGGCTAATCGTGCGCATGTCTTTATTTCCATAACCGGCAGTATATAATTCAGAATCGGTATTCAGGCGCCATCCCTTACCAAGCCTGTATACTATGACATATAAGTCAGGTGGATCGCTTTACTTTACTTATCCAAAATGGCCGCTTCGTTATTTAATTATGTCGTGTACTAGTAGATGCTTCGAAAAAAATAAGCCGTCAGTTTTTACATTTTTTGATAATCGTGTGCGTTAATACATTGCTTAATGAGTCCTCTTGATACTGATATATAATATAATTTAAGCAAAAAAATGTTTTATATGGTTTTAAAGAATTTAAAACCGAATTTGCCACTTTCGGTTAATCGGGCGCAGTGCGCACGATTAGCCGCCACGTATTTAGCATTGTTAAGAATGCGTTGTAAATAACACAGCCACACAAAAAAAAAGTCAGGCCACGTTTACTGTATGATTTTGGGGTCGCTAAATCCAAATTCGAGGTCCAAAAAAGTCAGCACGTCAGAGTCTCGGCATAACCTTAAAAAACCCATAATTACAGTCTTAAATATTTTAAATTATAATATTTTGCATTTTTGCAGATGCCGAAATACCAACGTAAAATAACAAAGGCGAAATGGAATCCAGAAATTATGATTCAGGCTATAAGAATAAATAAGTATAATCTGGCTTCAATAAATTATTTTATTCGTTTCACTTTTCAATGCGCACGATTATCCTATCCATGCGCACCATTAGCCGCATACGTCGGGTAATTGTGCGCAGTGTGCATTTTTATTTAAAATTAATTACAGAATATTAAAGCCAAATAGTTAAAGAATCTTGATAGCGAACCTAGAAGTCCAATCTTTTGTCATTTCGGAAATATTACAATTTTGGCTTAGGTGCGCACCAATACCCGACTCTCCCCTAATATTGTAATTTTTCGAATGCTCCCATAACGGAAAGTTCATCCCATTAAATTTATGACCTGTTATACTAGATGTGTTTAGAATCTAGAGTTAAAAGATCACCCTAATTTTCGGTAGAGCGAAAGTGACAAAAATTTAAAACATATTTTTAAAAAAGTTCGGAGTTTTTATATTAAGTGCAATTTCAAGAAATAGTGCCTGAAAGCATGCGCTTTGACGATGTTTTAATCAGCTGATGCAAGTTTTCCCATTTAAAGCGAGGATCAGCTGATTAAAACGTCGTTAAAGCGAACTTACCTTTCTCTTCCAACGTACGCTAATGAGTCTTAAACCAAAATGATGCAGAATTGTCTAAACTTTCTAATGATGTCACCAAAGCATACCTTAGTGTTGGAATTTTCGAAAAAATTTAGAATTTTAATTGTACCCCATTGCGGCGAAACACAGAACTTAAAAATTATTTCCAGGATTTTCTCATGGCCACTTTAATTACTTTTTTTTCCCTAAGTTTCTATGCCCAGTAGTTTCCGAGATATGGCCGGTGGTCAACCCTAATGAAATACCCTGTATAAATGACCTTGTGTGTGTAGTAAATTTACTATGTTTGCGCATAATCTTAGACCAATTACCATAAAAAAAGTATTTTATTTATAAAGAAGCGGAGATCAGTCTCTTGGTAACTTTACCAATAAGATAATTTCCAAAGAAACCATTGTTGAGACAATAATTGTTTACATAGAAATTATCAAGTTATCAAGAGATTGATCTAGCTAACTGACAGCGATGACCTTAAGGTTAGTTTTGTTTGTCAATTCATGACCAGAAGGCGGTCTCTTTTGAGGTTAAGTAGTTTTGTCGGTCGTCTTGACAAGACATCAAGACTTACGACTACTTACATCGTGTTACTACTGACGACGAGATGTCAGTAAAAATCACTTTTTCAATAAAAACCAATTTATTTTTTAGTAAAGTCTACTTAACATTCAAAATCACGTACTTTTATTTAGGATGTATAAGAATATTACATACATCACCATGATTCTAAGATGGGTAGATACTTTTCAATGTTTAGTTTCAGTTTTGAAAACATCAAGAATAAATTATGAGAAATATAAACCTAATCTTAGCTTACCCCTAACAGAAAACCTCTCATTTATTGTCGGTAAATTATCAGAGTTAAGGTGCTAACTAATTAAGTAAACAATCTAACTAATTTTCTTTATAACTATAGAGTATTTTCGAAAATCAAGAGCCGAAGCGCACACATGAAATCGCACAGGCCCCCTGACGCTGAGACGATCAAACGTCGAAACAGCGAAAATAAGGAATCTAAAGAGTCCAAGGAAGCCAAGGACTTTTCTTCAAGCAGCTATGAACCTTCCGTGCCAAGCCCTTTTAGTTTGTAGTACTTTAATTATATCTAGTTTTATTATTAAAAATATAAGTATATGCCCCGATTAACCAAGCTAGACGTTGATTAATGCAATAGAAACTAAATTGGTAGATTTATTTAGATAGTTTAAATGAGAAATAATAATCTGAGTAATTATAGGAAAATGCGAAAAAATATGGAATGCTTATATCATTTTTGAGATGTACAGAATTAATTATAAGCAAATGGTGAATTATTTGTTAAAAATTGGTACCAATTCTTTCAAAGTTATCTTTTTTTAGTAATTATTAGATAATATTTTGGCATCAAAAGATATAAGATTAATATTGGGCCAAAAACCTGCAAAAAGTGGCCCATTTTAAGGATAAGTAAACACGAAATAGTGTAGGTATAGTAAAGTTTTATAAAAAAAAGCATCATTTTATAGCACGCGTAACAAACAAATGGGTAAAGACTCTATAAAACATGTATTTTTAAATATTTAAATACATATTTAAGAAGAAAATATTCCGTGCAAATTTGAAAAAAATATTTACAACCTTTCATCTATGATTGATAAATTTTTATTTCTAAATTTTATGTTGATAACGCAATCAAATTATTTATAATGGTGGCCTTGACAAATAAATAAGTAATTTTACGTAGGCACAGAAAATTGATAGGTCGGAGCTACGTCTTTTTTACCAAATTTTTGGTCTTATGGAGATTTATTTAAAGGTTACAAACGGTCTTGCCATACGTCAGCAGATAAAACCAATTTAATATTATGATTAGCAATTTTTAAAAAATACCTGTTTCTTAGAAAGCCTTTTTATTCACAGTAAAGAGCTCGCTATGATACTAAAAACTATATTGAAATAGCCTTGCTATGATATGAAACCAAAATAGAAAAACTGAATTTTCAAACTTAAATTAAAAAATAAAATTTTGTCCTGAATATTTTGAACAGAAATATTATATTTTTGGATTATTTTTGATGTTTACCATTTTGAATTATATTTATCTTAAATAAATTTTGAGTAAACGATTTACTATACATCTCCTGCTGCTGTATGGATCCTTGGTTATTGGACACACTCTATACAGTCGGTAATATATTTGTTTAGAAACGGTCTATTATTTCCTTTTAAACATAAAAGTTCTACTTTTTAAAATATATTACAAAGAAATTTTTTCTATGATATACAGAATTGATTAAAAAATCATGGTAAAACCAGGTTATTTCGTAAAAAATATTATATTGTTTTCCAATTTTCAGCAAAAAAATTCGTTTTTGAAATTAAAAATTTAAATATTGCATTTTCAGACTTTGACAGGTTGTAGTATTGGGCTGGTGCAGCTTAAAGGTGCGGTTTCGCTATTGCAATCAGTTATCGATTGCGATCAAGCGTCGCTATCGGTCCGGCTGTGATAGACGACGAATGATGCGTCTCTGAGCCGATTGTCATCGCCAGCCTCGGCGTCTGACTACGTCAGCAAAACAACAGATAAAAACTAGTTTTAATCACCCTATCTTAGTTTTTTAAACTCTATCTAAAAATACCAACATTCGGTTTAACTTTCTAAACCGCAAAACTGATTTTTTTGTTTGACGGTTTAATGTTTTGTGAAGAATTAGAAAGAATGTAAGTATAGAGTGTTCGTTTAAACATACTTGACTTGGTTTTAAACTTTTACTTGCTTTAGAAAATAATCGACCGTTTTCATACATATCTGCTACCCTGTATAAAATATTAAACCATAACAAAGACACCCAAATCGGCTTACATACCAAACATGGTGAGTACAAAGCAGGAATTATTTTTATAAATATTTTAAACTAAAAAATAACACAGGCATTTCCCCGCAGTAGCATGTAAATCATACCATACAATGAAATGTTTAGATAAAGAAGTTTAAATTTAAAAATCAAATTTGAAACATATAAGCTTCGTGGTAAAATTTGCAGGGACATATCATTTTTAGCCAAGATTTTTATTAGTTTTATTACCAAGAACCGCAGCAAACAGTACTTAATAATTATTTTGGATTAAACTATTTAGATAAAGACCTAAAATTTCTATTTTTTTAATATAAATTTAAAACTTATGATAAAATTTTAACCTATATTTAGTTTAAAAAAAAAACATCTAGCTTAGTTAAACGAAGTACAAAGAAATCAAAACATGGTCACGAGCAATCAAATGAAGCAACAAAAATGAGTCAGATCAAAACATAATAGTTTGTTGGTTTGTATTGCACCAAACTGTAGGGTCTGTATTAGGAATCCCATCTTTTTTAAGTAAATTTTTTACAGATAAGTTAGACAAAGAGAAATTTACCAGTGGCAAACGCATGAAAGACAGAAAGACCTGGCCATATATACGGAGCTTTTCACTTTCGAATAATCGAAAATAGGGTTCCTAGTGCAGATAACGTAATCCAGTGCAACTAGAACAAACGAACAAACCTAAGGCTAATATACTGCACGATTTTATATATAAAAAAAGACATTAGTCTAGCGAAAAGTTAAAATTTTAGGGTATTAAAAAGGTAAACAAATATAGATAGTATAGAATTGTATAAAACTTCAATCCATAGAGTACAGAGATTTATATTTAATATTTATTGGGGTTGTGTTACGTTACGTTAAACGTGACGTTAGTGCCTTTCCGACTGTCGAGTGAGACACAACATTACAGTAGAGCACACAAGTTACTATCAATGATAAGGCTCAACAATTTGCCAAGTGAATGTGAAAAAGCGCAGCTTGCAAATCAGGATAAAATAGCATAATACCTAAGTCAATGTTATTTTGAAAATATGTTACAAGATTTTTTTAAATTGAAAATTGTATTTTTTTATCAAAAATTGTAAACAATATTTACAACCTCATTCATCTATGATTAAGAAGATGTAACATATATATTAAAGAATGGGACGCGGACGTTCTTAATATCTCAGTTATCTTGTAAGTGTGAACATTTGATTTAATAAAGCTTCCTACGTAGAATTCTTGAGTAACTGGTCTTTAAGTGCCTCCATTTTAAAAATATAAACCAAAGTTACACTGGGTTTTATTTTAGCTTCTTGAAAATTAATGCCTGATCATATTTATCTTGTCCTATTTTATCAAATTAGACGCAATATTTCATAGTAGGCCTGACCAATGATTATCAATGATGTTTTTAAACTAAAAAATAGAATATTTTGAAAATTTCCAAATGGATGTTTTACCATTTCCTTACTTCTATATTGTTACAGCTGAAATTGTTAATTAAGAATATTAAATCTAAAAACTTACAACATATTGTCTGTTTTAAGGTTGGAGACAATAACTTTTTTTGAACTGCAGTAGAGTTTTGGACTTGCATTGTCTTTATTTTGAATCACAACGTTTTAACTGGTAAGTATCTCCATAGTTGAATACTAAATAAGTATGGTAACTACAGCTCTATTTATACTAGGTAGGTGAAGTGACGCATAACTGAGAGTTATGCGTTACCAAACTTATTTAGTATTCACCTGAAGACGATTGGAGATACTACCAGTTGAAACATTATGATTCAAAACAAATAAAGAAAATACAACTCCAAAACTCTACTGCCATTTAAACTTACATCTACACCAATTTTTGAAATTTATTAATTTAGTGGGATATGCCCAGGGACAGCTGGTAGTTTAGGGGTTCATGCAGCGCAAGCAACATATTCACCGATTTCACAAAATATATATATATATATATATATATACTTAAAATGTGTACAGGTATATTTATTTCAAAAATAATACCTTGAATTTGTTCGATTTTATTTCGATTAATTCGATTCTTCATGAACGGGATTTTAGCAAGCAAAAACGCGCTCGGTTGTGAGTCCAGCAGTATTGTCAGACACACGGTTCTAAAACCACCCAAAGAATACAGGAAAAAGCTTCCAATATTGTCGGCAGACTCACTACTAAATACAGATAAAAAATTCCATAGAAATATGTTATTTTAATTTAAACTATACGGACAAAAATAAATTAAGTCCGCTTTGACTTCAAATTTCACAATCATTAATTTTTTGTATTTCCTTTTGCCCTGGTTAAGTTATAGTATAGGTATATAGGTTCTTTTTGTCCAATTTTATAAAGTCGATTTAAACGGAGGTCCAGTTTAAATCGAAGAAATGTCAAATATGGTAATTTTATAATGTAGGATCGACAGCAAAGGTGCTGTCATAAGTCGATCATTTCTGACATTTCCAAAATTTTGGAATTATTCTTCGTTTTAAACCTAGGTTTAAGAGGACTTTATTGAGTTAAATATTACTACAAGTATAGGGATATTTCCAAGATTATACGCGTAATAAAAAGTTTTAAGATGCTGCTGTTTGAGCAACTCACTGCGGCGATTCTTTTTAATTCACTTGGCAATAATTAAAATAATCTAATAAAAATGAGCAATAAGATCTGAACTCAAGTTGTTAAATCAAATATCAAAAAACAAATGGCCATAGGTATTATTAACGAACTATACGTATTTTAACAATACGAACAAAATCACTTGCCCGTAATTTACTTATACTATACTCGATGGTCATAGAACCCCTAAAAATACTTAACTATAATAATTTCCTTTGCAGAAAAAATAACACAATATTTTTAATTTTTAAGAACTTCCTTATACTGATTTAAAAAGTTCTAAAAAAATGATTTCCCCCTATTTATTAATATAGTGTTATCTTGTTATCTTATAATGTACAGGGTTGTCAGCAAGTTGTGGAACAAGTGCGAAAAGTACTACTTTTCAGAAGTAGATTTCTGCAAGCACGTAGAAAAATACAAATACAGGGTGACTCCTAAGTTGATACTTCTTTTTCAGCTGTGTATAGAAGGCATTAAAATAAACAACATTTTCAAATATTTTTTTTCAAGAAACTCAAAAATAAGGTACTTACATTCATTTATTACACTATGAATCAAATACGGTTCTGCCTAATTTGCCCGTTGACTAACATTAAGAAAACTTCTGTGTGTGGGATTAGCCCGCAAGGGAAAGCGTTCTGCGTATAATCTCGAAGCAGCAGCCGCACTTTGACGACACTCACCATTAGCACCATATCTACTAGTTCATTGTTTTCAGATTTTACCATTTTCACGTATCACCAATTTAAAATTAACTTGCTTCAGAAAAACACCCCGCAACGGATTGCCAAATAACTGACCACGGCCCGTAAATGGCATGACTAATAAGAGATAAGGCAAACAACATAAAGTATAGCAGGCTACGTTTTGATATCCAGACTCGCACTTAGATTTTTTACTTCTGTTTCTCGCCTATTTGTAAGTTTTTTGGAAAAACGGTATTTGAAAATGTTGTTTTATTTTAATGCCTTCTATACGCAGCTAAAAAAGAAGTATCAACTTAGGAATCACCCTATATGACTACTACAATCGTTTCTAGATTATTATCTATTTCTAACGTTTTGACATCTCATCTTAAAAGTACATACCGCAAAACAAAAAACTGTATTGCAAGAAAAGGGGTAAAATAGTAAGCCATTTTACCTAGTATAATATAGATTAAAGAGGACAGATTTCGCTTTCATTTTTACCATACACGAGTTTTCTTCTTCTAGAATTTTATAAATCGAATGTTACATAAATAAAGTCTCTCTGTTGGTTATTAATATGAATTAAATATGGTATTTCTTAGTTTTCTTGTTAATAGAGAAAATTTTTTTTGGCTTATATTAAACAATAACAATATTAGAATTCAAATGTAGTAAAATAATTTTAATGGGTATTACGACCAGCGAAGTCTATAAACTAGGTTGTTCGAGGAATTGCTCAAAAAGCCAGTGTGTTTCTACAAAATTTTCTTTTTAGATACTATGTAAGTATTAACAATGAACTATTCTTAAGTAAACTTATCTATATTAGAGTTATTTTAATAAGAAAACGGTACTAACTATTCTGTATGACTTTATATCTTAGAAGTAGTAGTAAGTTTAGGGTATGGTTGCAATGAAGCCTTTACTTAAATAAACTTGTACCTAGGTAAAACTAGATTTACCTAATTGCGTCAAACAGAAGCAATTTTTGCCTCCCACTGGAAGGTTAAGGATAAGGATAAATAAAAATTTATTTTACTATTTTAACAGAGGTAAATAATACACCTAGAGTCAAGGGTAAATAGTTTTACGGTGTTGGGGGTTAATTACTTTTATTTTTAATATCTTTAAATAGTCGAATACTTAGACATTACAAAAAATTGCAATATATCAATATTGCAGTGGCCATCGTACCCAGTCGTGTTAAAAATATTAAAATTACAGTGGGTTGCATAAAGAAAAATCGTTCTCGGTTAGATTAACCGCGTATTAAAGAGACAAAATTTAATCAGAGGCTAAGGCCTACTGTGTGTCTGCGCAAAATTACCTTAGATTTTGCCAAAGAGGGCCGCTATAAGTGCTGTCAGGTGCCAGTTATTGTAAAATATAAGGTTATTTCGTACAAATACGAAGTTGGCCTTGCCAACCTCTGATTCAATTTTGTCTTTTTAATATGCGGTTAAGCTAATCGAGAACTATATTTCTTTATGCAATTATTGTTACAATAATACTTAAGCTTTGAAAATTTCGTAGGCTAGTAACCAAATAAAATGTATTTTTAACCAACTGATAAAATCTACCGAAACAAGATGTTTAAAATCCGATGCAAGGAAAAAGTTGTCGATAATATCGACATTCGTTTTCAATTTAATTTTTTGTTTGTTCCCACAGTACATCAAGGATAAGTTGGTTGGTTGGTTTAAAGTGGGGGCCAGGCGTGTGGCACAAGCTTCTTGCACTGCGTCCCTGTCTTGCTAAAAAGATGTGCCTTTTATAAGGTCCAAGTTTGTCATGCAGAAGACTGTCACCACATTGGATTTTTTCAAAGATATTGACTCTTCTTCGGGTTAGTGCTTCGCAGTTATATATAATATGTGAGGCGGTTTCGTCCTTTTCGCCGCAAAGTTTTCATTCAATGGGTGCATTGTAAATTCCTACTCGACGTAGGTGTTTTCTTAAGTGGCAGTTGCCTGTTAGTAGACCACCAGTGTGCCCACCTGTTCGACATTGATTTGGTTATCCCCGAGTGACCAGAAACCCGTAGAAGCTCAGCCCTGTGGTTCCCACTGCTGGCAGTTTCAGAGGTTTCAAACCAATCTAAACAGTCAGAAAACTTTGTAGGAACGAATTCAAGTCTATCGCGTAGAATGATTGTTATGGGACTGTCCGTGACTATTGTGGGAACAAACCTTCTATCATGGTACCTCTTTTTAGTCGTTTAGAGACAAAATATTGTTTACCAATACAATACAATAAAATTGTATTACTAAAATTCCTAGTCTATATTTAAAATTAAATATCTGAATCAGTGGTTCTTGTGAAACCAAAAATGAAGAAACAGTAGGTAGGTATTTTTGGAAAGAAATGGCGTCGTCGTGAAAATTTGTTAAATCTGCACTGTTTCAATTACCACCATGTATTGTGGAATTAAATTGAATATAAAACAAACCTAATCAATACATCTTAAGACTAAGCAATATGCCCTAATTTTCTTCAAACCGCGTTCAAATATCGTTAACATTTTCTGAGATATTTAATTTCAAAGATATAGACAAAAGATAATCCTTATGCGTTTCAAAGTGCCAGCAGTTTATTTAGGCGGTAAATTATTTTTACACCATCTCGTAATAATATGGGTTATTAAAAACAAACCTACACAAATACACGACAGGAGGGGGGGGGGGGGGGGTTAATACGCGTGTTAGAGAGCACACAAGAAAACTATCAAACCTGGAAAAGCAACTGACAGTAGATCTGAGATATCAGTAAATTGTATTGGAACCATACTTTAAACAGTTAGTTAAGTGTATATATGAAGACTAGCGAATTTGTATGAAAGTATGTCTTATTATGTGCCATAAAGTGAATTATTTGAGGCAAGTGATCAGTTCGTAGATTTTTTTACTCAAAAAGGTGCCACCCCAAAGGCTTGGTACCACTTAAACTCTGTGTTGTGATCTTTTTAAAGTCTATTACTATGAATCTATATCTATATTAATACTTATTAATTAAAATATTTGTATATGTTATTACTGTATGTATATTAGAGTATTTATATACAGGGTCCGGCAAAAGTTCCGCACCTTGCTTTTATTTTGAAAACTACGGATCTTTGGAGATAACTATTTATATGAAAGTATTTAAGCGCGAATTGTACCGTGGAGTGATGTAAACAAGTTTTTGGTTATTTTAATATCAAACAACATGTTTAAAAAATGCATATTAAAACATGTACCTACGTCTATAAATGCAATATTTATGTAAAGGATATGGGAACATATTTCAAATTATAGACATAATTTCAAGAAAGCATATTTAAGGTTTTAAATATATGGATACAAATCTAATACTTGGATACATAGTTACGGATAATGCAAAAAAATAAAAAAATATAATTTTATAAACTGACATTGAGGACGACAGTACCAAATACCCCAAAGCCGTTTACACATCTGTGGTAATTGTCTTTTAAACAGCTTTTATATAAATCGTTTTATACCCATACCCATAGTAAATCACATAAATTATTGCAGGACTTTTGGCAGATCTTGTAGCGGCCTACGTTATCGACAAGTAAGGGATTCAATGAATTTCCATACACAAAATGACAATCTACTTTAATTTAGAATAATTCCGCATTAATAACTGTATTATTGATGTTTCTACTTAAAGGTCTTAGAGACGTTAAACATATTAATAGATTATAGGAGGCTTTATGTAGATAACTTATTGTTAAATGTTTTAAGTGTGTACCCACAATGCCTCATTCACACGTAATGCTACGAATGCACTAATAATTTCTCACTTCGTTAAAAAAAACGTACAAATAGCTGAGTTCGCGGTAAGGATTCTGAACCGGTTCGGAACTATTTGCATGCGCAGTTCAAATAATTCGCAGGCGAATGTCCCGAATCGGTTCAGAATTCTTACCGCGAACAAAGCTATTATTACTTTGCCGGGCCATAAAAAAATTAGTGTTTTCTTAGACTTTGTTACGTTTAAATCACCAGCCAGATTAAGCCATAAAATTGTACGGATTGCATGTGCCAAATTTTGTAACAGTACAAAAGCGTATTTGTAGCATTATAGTTTTCTATCTGCAATGTACATTGGGATTGTCAATGGGCAATATGAAATTTTATTAAGTTTGTTATGTTTGCTACCTATCATAGATTCGATTTTTCAATTAAATCGACTAACATTTTCTTTTTTACAATATATCAAAATAGTGTGGTATTTGTTTAAAAATTTACGGCCATATTTGAAATAAAAAAATATACAGGGTTCTATTAAAAATAAAATTAGATCTGACTTCCGATAAAATCAGAAGTGACATCAAGTTTTAAAAAAATAAAAAATTTGTGTTATATTGTAACTATTCTGACATTTTTCAGCTGGGTTTATCAAACCTTAGGCGACAACCCACTTTTTCTGTTATAGAAAACAAAGGACTAAAATATTGTATAGGCGTCATCCTTTCAGTTATGAGGTAAGGAACCGTATGGAGCTTCCCCCTGCCACCCCTACAGGTATAGACAAGACTTATGTTTTATTACGATACTGTGTCGTTGCCTTGTCGCATCTCTTCATCATCTAATGCGTATATAAAATATTCTAAACTGTCATAACGATATCGCACCGAATTGAGGATCGTTCAAAAAAATCGGCCCGTTTAGCCTTTTTCTCGATATAGTCATTACAAGGCAAACTGCACAGGCTTCTCTATACAATAAGTCCGCGGATAGGGTTTAGAAGAGGACAAATGGACCAAAAAATGAAAGATACGAACAAAAGACATTCTTCACAAAAGTTTTTGCTTGTAAAATAAATGAGAGTCACGTTATGGAACGAAAACATTATTTACGTAAGACCGTCATTTTTTTACCAAAAGAATTAAATATGTTTTAAATTAAATCCCAAGACGAAGTACAAGGTTTCATTAAAAAGTTTAAAAATAAAAAGAAACGAGTTCTAAGTAATGTGATAAAACTTGGTTAAACCCATTGGCTATCAATTCTAGTAATAAGTAACTTTCATTCGTTTCAACGTTGTTTTTTTTTTTGCTGCGGTGATTACCATGCACATTTAAGGATCCCCCAGACCAATACAGTGACGGTAGCTGTGTCGCCGCGGTGCCATGAACACAGCGGTAAATGGCACGACCCACACCGCTGTAGTGGTCGAACGCGCGTCTTCCGCTGTGACTGCGCTTGATTTTGACAACGCCATATGCACTATTTTCGCCGCTCACCCCCCAGCCACGTGTCTTGTGTTACCTGCTTAATTGTTGTGCTGACTTAAGACTTGTTTTGACATATTTTTACAGGTTATGCACACAGAACAATAGAAATCGCGCCGCGCCAGTGTGAATAGCCAAAAAAGGAACGTGGTGTACCGCTCGGTGTCCACCAACACCGTCACCATTATCGACGCACCGCGTTGGTCTGTGGGACCCTTTATTTCTCTTTAAAATAAAAACTTAAATTGACAGTTCTATTTTGTATTCACCTTTACCTTTTACCTAGGTTATTTTTATAAGTAATAATTTAAGATTTTGAAAACGTTGTATTTTGTACTGATATTTGAAGGTATATTGCATGCAAATATTTGCCAGTCATAATATTTTAGACGCTTTTACATATATATTTAGTAATGGTTAACTTATTTTACTAAATTAAAATTTATATTTGCAATATTTTAGTAAGCCAAAGCCCATTGACGGTCCTATTTTAATGTTGAATTGATGTCGCTTTTTGGCCTTTACTTAGGATTAACGTAGGCCACCAGACTGAGCCAAACGATGGTAGACATAGGTTATCAGGTGCTCAGACCTATCAATTAATTGTTGTTATTCAATGTACCTCCCAGAACTGACGGCCATTTTGTTGTCCATATTTCTATATTAATACATGAGAGAGTACGAAATATTTTAAAAACAAGTTACACATATTTTAAACCACTTTAATATTAAATATTTATCTATAAATTAAAAGGTTTTTCAATAATTTGCTTATAAACAAAATATTTGAAGGGGGATGTTATGGTATATGGAGGTATAATTGAGACAAAGACACACTTTAGCTGGCAATCATGCAATTTTAATTAACGATTAACGTACAACTAAAACAATATCGGTTAAAATTATAAAAATATACTATTTAATCAACGACATGACTAGAGTCAAAAATTACGTCAGAAACTGTGATGTGCATCCAACCAGTACTTGTACGGACTTTATTAGAATTAGTTCTTGCACGTGCATAAACTAAACATGCTATTACATAGTCACCTGTACACTGTACAGCTAGTATTTACAGTGTTTTTTTACAAAATATATTTTTAAATTTCAACCATTGTGCGCCATCGCCAATTCATTTAGCAAAGTCGATTAAGCCCAACAAAATCTTGCCATTAGACTGCACACTGATCGTTTACTTTACGCGCCTGCCTACTGGCATCTCCGGATGCCATGTTTTATTATCATTCATAAAGGTACGTCAGGTTGCAAGTACAAGTCCACACCTTGCAGGGTTGCCAAGTCAAAAATAAGAGAAGCAGTAGACACGTGTTATAAAAAACGGTAGATTGAAAAGTAAAACGGTAGACATCTTGTGTGTTTAACAGCTGGTTTACTTACGTAGTTCTCCGTTTGACTTTAACTTTATTATTCGTCGCTTATCGATGCGAAGCCTTTGTAATGTTTTTTTGTGTGCGTTTTGGCGGTTTTAACTTTATTAAAAATTATTTCTTCTCTCTCCGGAATAAAGACTCGGGAGACTAAATATAGTGCAATCCATATCTAGCAAAGAACGGACTTTTACCAGGACATATTTAATCCGCAAATTTATAATAAACATAATTAAATTTGTGGGTGTAAATTGTGAAATAAAAAAATATGCTGTTTGCCATGGCAAGAGAACTGTGTCCTTGTTTTCACGAATATCGTAGACTACCCCTACATATACATCTGACAAAACTAATCTGGGGTGGACCTAAACAATGTTCACACTTTTTAAGTGTTTCCTAAAAAATCAACATTTTGTATAATTTAACCTAAAAATCAAGAGGTTTTTAGCTGTAACAATTTTTAACAATCCTAAAGCAATACTAAAATAATTTGAAATAAAATCATATCACTTTCTGTAATAATGAGAGTTACTATTATAATATACAAGAACACTTTCGTCCAAACCCGTACAATGAAGATAAAAAGATGATAAAACTATTAAACTGCATAAAGCGTTTCAAATAGATAAATATCGTACTATATAGGAGCATAAAAAATATCTATTTGTATATATAAAAAAATTAACTCATAATTTTATAAATTATAATTTGTCTTTAAAAACTAGTTCATTTTTATGTGTTTTATTATGGGGTTTCTGAACGGCCTAATGAACTATCTAATCAGCGAAAACTTATATTTGTGATAAATAAAAAAAAATTAAAATGTCCGTCAGTTTCTTTAGTTAATCATTTAAACTCTGGGTTGTTATATGTTATTTGGTACTATTGGTATAATATACTACCGTGTGCAATTTTAATGTATTTTTTTTTGTTCTGAAACACGCACATACATTTGATGTACTTATGGTAAACTAGATATTAGAGCCACAGTCATAATATTTCATTTTCAAAAATGGGTATGCACAAATACAACTTTATACATCTTGTTTTTAATAATAGCCCCAATTTAATTACATACATATACAATTAATTAATGTAAAAAGGAAGATAGGGCTTTCTTTCCTAACCCCTTATTTACTTTTTTAATTAAATGTAAGAAGAAAGATAGGGGCTTATTTACAATGTCCCTTCTGCAGAGAAGTTAGGACTTCGTTATAGATTAAAAAAGCATCTCCGTTATTGGGCTAATTGCAATCATGCAATTTTAGTTAACGATTAACGTACAACTTAAAAGATAATGGTTAAAATTATTAAAATATCAAAATTCATAGTTTAAGATTATAGTTTTGGTACCTAATATTATCTAATATTTTTGCATACATTTTTTGACAGCCGCACTGGGACCCTACTGGGTACCCGGAGACTATGGAATAGGTTAGCAACTAACCCCAGCTATTCTTAAAGGGGGGTCAGTGCCTATTCGTGGAGAAATGAAAGATTTTAATTTTAACTAAGTTTGATAGACAAATCATTTTATTTTTATTCTCAGCTGATTCCTCATTCAATCGCGCGCTGCTCTGAATTGACCTTTTGAAGCTGATATAATATAAAAAGTTATACAATATAACACTGATGAAATATTTGCCATGCAGCTGTGTGGTATACTTTTATATTTTTTTATCAATATTTTTTGTCAGTGAAACAAAATAATAATTTAAAAAACACTTTATTAAAACGATGCACTGAACACCTAACTTTTTGCCTATATAAACCGTTTAACATTAAAAAATCAAGAAACAAAAAATGTGTTCGTTGTTTTGAAAGCAGCTATTTGTTTACTTTGAATATTTTTTCTTTAGATTATTTATTTTCTGTTTGATAGCAAGATAGACCCCGCAGTTGATTTTGATCGATAACAGACTCTTCATTCGAGCTTTGCGAGTCTAAATCACATATATACATACATACACTATATTGCTAATACCATAATTCAATAATGACATAACTGTGAGCAGATTATCAGGGGCCGTTGAGTTTGCGCAGCTCGGAAATTTACTTCTTGATGTTAACATTTGACAGGACCTACTTTCAAAATGTTTTTACAAGCTTTTATTTAAATTCACCCGTTAGCTCAGGTGTGTACAGTTTATGGTCAAATAAAACTAAGTAACCAATATTTTCCATACCTGAAATACCTTATTCCTGGTATTGAACAGCGATTCGTGCAAAAAAGGATCATGCACTTTTTCCTACCCATCTTGAGACACAAGTCGCTAACAATAACAAAATGTCTGGTAAAGTTTTATATTTAAATTCGCACCCAAAACTTAAAAATAATATCCACAATCACACACGGAACATCCGAACGAATACAACGTAAAAAATGATGGAAACGACTAACAACAACTTACAAACTAACAAAAAAAATGTCTAAAGTAAAGTTTTATAAATATTAACACCCAAAACTTGGAAATTAAAACCACACACGAATGAACGAAACAAAAGATGGCGACGAATAAGAATACAACGGCGCGGCGAGCCAGTTCTGTTCAAGAGACCTTGCGTTTTGTTTACGTTCTGTTAGAAATCGTGTCGGGTGCCTAATTTTTTCCCTACTGCGCAAGCACTACAGACCCCAACTCAGGTTATTTTGAATCGCACGATGGGTGTATTCCTGCTTCGTGCGGGTGCTTGTATTGGCAATATAGTGTGTGTATATATATATGTGGTCTAAATATATGTTATCCCTATACGCAAAATATCATCGTCATTATAAAGAGCTTCTTCCAATTAGTGACTAGTTAAATATATTATACTAATTTTTAAATTATTATTATCATATAACTATAACAGCTACAATTTCAAAAACTCAAATGATACTTGTAAAAAGTCGTGCAAATCAGTATGACCGAAGCGTGTCGATTGGACCATTCCAAACACACATCTTGTTTTCAATAATAGCCCTAATTGTAACCACATTAAAAAAGCATCTCCGTTATTGGGCTAAGTTTGTGTTTAAAAATGTATTCCAATTTTCAGGAAAAAAACTATAAATGTTTTTCAAAAATGTTTCAAATTGTAAACAATTTTTTTTAATTCTTAAAGATTTTTTTCTGAATTTTTTAGTTCGTTCTAAAAATATCTCGGCTCTTTTCAGGCTTATTTGTTTAATTTTCTAACGATTTATAGCCTATTCTGAAACAATATTTGTTGTTTTAATTAAATTATTATTATTAAATTTAGAGACATGGTGGATTATTGCCTAACTAACAATGAAATAACAACATCTAATTAAGTAGCTTTTTTAAACTTCGATCTTTCTTAAGCAGGCGTTTTTGTCTCCTGACGCGCCGCGATAAACAACGCGTCGTTTTCTAAATACATTGTTTTATATGTAAGCTTCTATGGATCGACCTCAGGTCGCCAGTGTCGCAGCGCTCTCAAATTCTGAAGCCTCAAAACCCGTCGCGACAGGCGTTGACACAGTATATTGACAAACAAGCGTTTAATATCGCTGCTGCATTGTGTCGACGTGTTACGTGCATGGGTCACAAAACGCTTAACAAATATTCAGACATCTTAAGATGCCGCGATTTTTATCGAAGCGCTCCAGGCGACAACGCATTAACAAAAATTCAATTTTATGCATCTAAATACGCCACGTTTTTTTTTATCGCGGCGCGACAGACGATAAAAACGCCTGCCTAAAAGAGCCTTAGTATTTCCTATTAATATTTTATTTTTGTTACTTTATTTAAAATTTGTTTTCCTATGTCATATAATATCTTGTCGAATTTGTCTTTTAAGGGACTGCTTGATTATCCAAAAGTATACAGGACGTTCTGGTTAAAATTAAAATTTAGTATTTTTTTCTATAGGTAGAGCAGGAAAAAATAAAATTTCCTATGGTTTTCGTGTATTTTTTCTTTAATTATTTACTGAGAAAATAATTAAACAAAATACGCTCTCTAATAAAAACACGCGATACAAGGTACCGACGTCACAACGAACCCGGCAAATGGTCCGGGACAGCCTTCATTCGACACGCTCCGACCTAACTAATCTCTCGTGGCTGGTGTTGTTTCTAATCTGTTCTTTTCTATTCAAGTTATCGAAACAAAGATAAAAATATAATCGGTCGGACAACTGGAAAATAAAAGAATTGCGCGGGTAATAGGATGACGTGCATGTGTTCTCGTATCAGGTTTTTAAACTTCCAGCTCGTGCGCCTGAATTTTAACGGTTTCTGGAATAGGTTTGTGATCCTCTAGAAAAATTCTTATTATTATTATTAAGAAATATTTTTTAAATAGGTTCTAGTTCAGGATGTGTAAAAGAACCATTACAGAAACGGATTCTAAACTTTTTTGACACCCTGTATAGAAAAATTGCACCAATCCCCTTAGATACAGAATAAGTTTGAGAGTTATTTTATAAACATATTTCCTAAACATGTGCCAAATCTTAAATGTAACGCTTACTCCAATCAATAGTGTCAAATAACATATTTATAGTATATTATCGCTTTGTATATTTGTACATAAGCTAATAATAGTAATGTACTTGTTACTTAGTAAAATATTATTTATTAAATAATTTATAATTAGCTTATTATAGTTAAAAGTAATAATTTCTGCTGATAGTTTTTCCTCATTTTTAGAATTTGCCATACGCTGCCAAATCCGATATTTCTAAAAGGAAAACGGTTTGTAATTAAGCTGATGACAGGCATTTGTTTATGTAAAAATACCGAGCAATTTAACAGTTCGAGCTAGTGACGCATGCGTCATTTCATTTTTGATTAACTTATCGTGACATTTTCGTTTTACCCAAAAAACGGCCGAATAATTATCTGTGAAGCACAGTTTAAAAAAAATTGATTTATAACTTATTAAAAGCAAACAACTAAATGTTCCCAACTTTAATCAATTTCTTTATCTGCTTAAGTATTAATTTATAAATCAAAACTTGCAACCTGTAGCTAATTGGATCTCAAATATCGCTATTTGAGAAGCAGACTTTCAAAACCCGTTAGTATCCATTTGTTTTCTATAATCCTTAACGCCTTGTAAAAGTCTGCTCCTCATTTGGCAGCTTTTTTAGTGAAATGAAAAAGTTTAAGAAAGAATTAGGATCAAAAACGAACTGGCGATGCGTCACCATCCCTAACTCTTAACGGTTAGTTTTTAGTTTGTGACTAAAGTGGTTTAGTAATTAAAATATATCAAGAAGGTGAGAAGTTTGCTGAATTAAATAATTGACAACTAATTTTTAAAAAATAATTGGGAAATTTTAAAGAAACCCGTGTTGGTGTTTTAAAGTCCTTTCTTTTTTTAGTATTTTATCACAGAAAATATTATATAACTGGGCAAGCTATATATTGTGTGGCTTAGTTTGTTAAGTCAAGTCGATATCAGCTCTTCTTAAAGATACGAATTCTTAAAAACTGTGTTACAACTCCATATTAATATCTACAAGTTTTGAGGCTTGCGTTAGTAATGTTTTTTAAAAGGAAATATGAAAAAAAACAGTCTGTTCTTTCACAAACTATTTATTCTTATGGTTTACCGGTTTCGAACATGATAATTGTTCATCAAAATCAGTAAACCATAAAAATAAATTTATTAGAGAGGACTGTTTTTTTTTTCATTTAACTTTTTAAAAAATTTAAATATCTCTTGAAAACAATATTTCATAATATTATGACCTTTCGGAATTATATGTTGTGTGCCCTTCTTCGAAAAATGAAATAATTAATGTCCATCAGCTGACTTTCGACCAATCACGTCTGACGTACGCTGTTTGTGCCCCATGGGGACTTCAGCTTAGACAATCACTTTAAATTTAACATTTGAACCGAGAGCCGCCAGACATGGCCGTATTCATTACCTAACGCAGTCAACGAATCAACTCCATCCGCGTGAACCGTCTGTTTTATTTTACCAGTCGGATCAGTTCGAATCACTCTTAAGATCTCATTGAATCGGCCCAGATCCGATTCGCCCACCTTGAGTTCTCACATAATGAATTTTATCATTAAGGAAAAAGTACAAAGCCCGATTTTAAAGAAATATCCATAGTTTATACAGGGTGATTCATAAGTTGAAACTTCTTTTTTAGCTGTGTATAGAAGGCATTAAAATAAACAACATTTCTAAATACATTTTTTCAAAAAACTCAAAAATAAGGTACTTTCATTTATTTATTATACTATGGATCAAATACGTTCTGCCTAACTTGTCTGTTGAATAACATTATGCAAACGCCGCATTAAGGAAAAAGTACAAAGCCCGATTTTAAAGAAATATCCATAGTTTATACAGGTTGATTCATAAGTTGAAACTTCTTTTTTAGCTGTGTATAGAAGGCATTAAAATAAACAACATTTTCAAATACATTTTTTAAAAAAACTTAAAAATAAGGTACTTTCATTTATTTATTTCACTATGGATCAAATACGTTCTGCCTAACTTGTCTGTTGAATAACATTATGCAAACGCCGCACTTTGAAGACACTCACTCTAAATTAGCACCATATTTTTTAGGTCATATTTTTCAAATTTTACCATATTTCACGTGTCCACCAATTAAAAATAAACTTGCTTCAGAAAAACACACAGCAGCGAAATGCCAAAATAAAGAAATGACGATTGACTGCATACTAACAATACAAAAAAAAGACAAGGGCTACGTTTTGATTACTAGGCCCGCACTTAGATTTTTTACTTCTGTAATTCGGCTATTTTTAAGTATTTTGAAAAAATTTATTTGAAAATGTTGTTTATTTTAATGCCTTCTATATACAGCTAAAAATGAAGTATTAACTTAGGAATCACCCTGTATATTTTTATTACCCGAGAATGAATTATATTTAATAATTTATCTACATAATATAGGTATCTATATCATAAATAAATTAATAAAAAAATAACCTCATTATTACTGGAGTTCTGACACTCATTGTGATTACTAAGCCACTTTAAAGTCATTGTGAAAAGCTGCGTTCTCATATTTCCGCCAACCGGGTCGAATCGCCGCCGACTGCTTTTATTCGACATCATCTTCGTTAATGACATAGCGCCGACCTTGTTGCTCCCTATCGCTGGAAACTTTTAAAAGTAAGTAAATGAAATCGAATAACAAAGGGCCTAACGGCATGGTTCGACCAGGTCGGCGGCCGTGTTTGTCATTAAATTAATATTATTAAACAAATATTAGTTAATAACAGCTTTTCATAAAATTTAAAAAACCGTTTTCCATCTGTACCTGACGTTCAAACAATTTTTAGTTTAGGTAAAATACTATTTACTTTTTTGTTTTTAATTTATTTTCCCTAAAACCTGTTACTTAGTGAATTAGAAAATATTTATGTATTACATTATAATACGGTGTCTCAATAAGAAAATGTGCTCATTTTATATCAAAAAGTATGTACTTAAATCTTTCAATAAATGTCAATATAAATGTAGCTCAACATTCTATGTTTCTTTTTTTATAAAATTCTTACAATCTATAGGGTTAAAGACATTTGATGTCATAAACAGTGTGTTCAAAATATTTAAAAAATTGCATTTATAATTAAAATCAGAAATGTTGTTGATTATCCATAGGAAAAATAGGACAATCGAGGAGAGCTTCATTATAAATGCAAAAGAAAAACTCTTTAGAAATTGTTTTCGAATAGTATTTAGATGATGTTGTTTTCCAATTTGTGTTAAAAATAAATTTGTTTTGTTTGACCTATGAGTATTTGTTGTTAAATTCTGTCCAAAAATTTCCAAACATATGTTTAAGAAAGTGTATATGTAAATATACTTGTATGCACAATAAAATGGCGTTGTAAAAAATACAGTATTACTTTTATTTCTCTTTATTATTATACCGTTGAACCAGTAGGTAGGAAGGCAACATTCATAGTATGAGCACGTGTTTATTTTTTTTATATTATTTTAATAATTTTTTATTGGTCTACCTTGCGTCACTCTGGTGAATGCACCTGACAGACCACTTTGGTTAGTTTTCTATAATATTTTCAAATATTGACTTTATATAGTTCTTTCTTCCTTTCCACTCCGTTACTCCATCACGTAGGCGTGTAAATTCACCTCTTTATTCGGTGGTCCGCCAGGTACTTTCACATATTACATATAAATATTTTTTTAGTTTTTTCGAGCCATTTCAAAAATAAAAATCAATTCAGCGATGTATCCAAAAGAATGTTTATTTTTACACAATTATATACATACGCTACGCAACTATACAGGGTGTCCCGTAACTTATGGGCCGTAGAGTAACTGGAGATACTAGACATCAAACTAAGCTGATTATGTCATAAGCTTTTTCGGATTGTCACTTTTGTTTCTTTTTGTTAATTTAATTATTTACTACGTTTTTTTATGCTTTGGGATGTTTAACACGTTCAGCGCCAAGCCCTTTGTCACATTAATTCGAATTTTGACATTTTTTTTTTTAAAGTAATTTTGGGACTTTCTGTTACTTTAGAGTTAGAAAATTATTGGTTTTAACGTTTTTTTTTTTGCTGATTTCCGCATTTTTTTAGTGTGTATCTTTTTTGATACACTGGCCTGTGAAAGTTTAGGTCGAAAACTTGTTCCTAGGCCAGGTGTATCGTTAAAGATACACGCTATTTCTTCTAACCTTTGTTTTTTCAGATTTCAGAAGCAAAAAAAAATAAGAAAATGCCAAGAAATTTAGCAACAGCTGCCGAAAAATAATATTTTATGTAACACTACATAGCTATTATTTTTCCTAATTCAATGTAAATGCAGTTATTTCTAAATTTTTCTCATTTTTTACCAACTCACATCCCAATTTAACAGTGAGTTCTTCTAGGCCAAAGCTTACGATTCCCCATATAAAATGCATGTAATGTGTGTGCGTTAACGATACCCAAGGCCAAAAACGAAACTTAGTCGGTGTATCTTTTTAGATACATAAAGCTGGTTACAAAGTGTATCTTAAAATATACACTGTCGTTCAACGTGTTAAAGGGAAATATCTCGAAACCCGTTAAAGATATTAAGATCAATCAAGTACACATTTTTGACTCAGAAAATGCCCTTTTTAAGAAACTATAATTGAAAAACACCTAATATCACAGGTAAGAAAAAAAATCATAGATTTATGAAGCCCAGTGTATGCAACTAGCGCACTCTAGTTTGAAACTTAAATATTTCTACAAATTCTTATTTCTTGCTCATAAAAACATAATATTGCCAACTTTCAATTCGATTCATTAAACCGTTTTAAAATTATGGCTTATTTTCGAGAATAAACTTTTACTTTCAACACCCTGTATCTCTAGAACCAGTAACAATCCGAAAAAACTTATATGACATAATCGGCTTAGTTTGGTGTCTAGTATCTCCAGTTACTCTACGGCCTATAAGTTACGGGACACCCTGTATATTCTGTGCTACCGTTAAGGGTGTTCCATCGTCACTCTACATAACCTCATGGTATAAAAGTTCAATTCTTTGACGATATATCTTAAAATAAATATTTAAAATTGAGCCACCACTGAAGTAACTAATTATTTATTAGCGCTGCCTAGCGGGACTTCTGTAGTTGTGACGACTGTCTTTACAGGCGATTTCATCTTAACATTTACTTATTTCTATAAGTTTGTTAGAGGTGCTGGTATGCTCAAGAGTGTCTAACAACGACACAGATGGCGCTCCGTGCCACATCTTACTGGTGTGTTCCACCAAGTGCTGCCTTAAGTAGCTTCGAGATCCCTTTTCTTTTCGTCGGATCCTAGCTCTACTGATGAGTCATGATATGACGAAACGCGTCTAGAGATGGATCTGGCGAAATGAAAAGGAAAATCTTCTTTAATTATTTATTATCGGAGATAAGAACACTAAGTATTCCCAAACCCCAAAAAAAATGAGTGGGTAGGAGAATAAAATAGCAACTCCCATTATTTTTCTGGGCCTGTGAAAAGAAAAATTAAAGATAGACAAATAGTAGCCACAGAAATTGATGGTGGTTAAATTTTAAATTTAGAACAAAAATCTTGTCAAAAAAAAAACAATTTATTATCTGAGGACGTGTAAGTGAAAAATACCTTTAAATATGTAAAATAAATAAGTCCCTCTTGACATGTGAGTGTAAGATCTGTGCTCCGTATATTCTCGGTCAATTTATATGGTATTTGACCCAATTAATTGTGTCAGGGTGTGCAAGTAGTTCTATAGCGTGACTAGTGTCCGAATGGTGATTGTACCAGACTCACTTTGTTTCACATTGGAGAGGTATTTATAATTTCTAAATGGCAGTCATATGCGAAATTTGTAACAATTCGATAAATGCACGAAGGCCTGCTATTTTTTGCTCCACTTGCAAAAAACAATTTCATTCCCATTGTGTTTCAAATAAAGAGGATATGTCGAGCGCATTGAATGAAATTAGAGGTCTGTCGTGGAGATGTGTTGATTGCGTTAATGTATCTATCACCGTTAACCAGGATGATATCAAGGGACTAATTGAGACTCAAGTACAAATGGCACTTTCCAACATGAAGAATGCATTTGAGTCGCTAGCCGGCGATTTTCTCAAAACCGTGGAAATTAGAGTACAATCTATCCTTACTACACAACCGTCAAGGCCCAATATCGCCTTGCCTAAATCTAATTATGCCAGCGTTGTCCGTAATAAGGCCCAACCTGCGGTAATAATCAAGCCTAAATCTCAGCAGGACTGTTCCATTACTAAGGCGGACATGGTTCAAAATATATGCCCAGCTAAATTGAACATCCAGCTTGCTAAGTTAAAGAATGTCAAGGATGGTGGCTTGCTGATGGGGTGCAGGAGTGTTGATGATAACAAGAAGCTGAGGGAAATTGTTCGACAAAAGATGTCGGATAAGTACGACGTTGCTGAGGTCCGTGGAATTAATCCCAGAATCCGAATTGTTGGAATAACCAAGAAATATAAGGACAATGAATTGCTTGATCTTATTATTAAGTGTAATCGTGGTATATTTACAGACTCTTCTACTATTTCATTAATTAATTTCTGTTCTACCAAGAAAAAACAAAATGTATATCAGGCTACCTTACAGGTAGATAAGTGTACTTTTGATAGCGCTTTGGCTTTTGGTAACGTATTTGTGGAGTTTGATTGTTGCAGTGTATTTAATGCTATTGATGTCTCTCGGTGCTTTAACTGTAACGAATTAGTTAGTAACTTTGTATCGTTCTCTGGTTGTATCTAAATTGGAATACTCTTCAATCATTTGGTCTCCGTTTTATAAAGTCCACATTGACAATATTGAGAGCGTTCAGAGACGTTTTTTGAAAGCTTTGTGGTATAGATCTGATGGAGTTTATCCCGACAGAGGTTTTCCTCATGACCAGCTGCTGCAAAGATTCTCGTTTGTTAGATTACATGATAGACGCACATGTTCTACGCAGTTATTTTTACATAAATTGATCATTAACAATATTATTTGTGAAGAGCTGCTGCACAAACTGAACTTTAGAATTCCTTCTCTAAATGCCCGAAACTTATATACCTTCTACTTACCACCTTTACGAACCAATTTCTTTAAATATTCTCCCATCAATAGGATGTGTACATGTTACAATGACAATGTCCATGCCTATGATGTCTTTAATTGTAGCTTAAGCGCTGTCAAAAGACATTTTTATCACTAGTACCTATACTACGTATGTAATTACTTTTTTTTTATTATTATTATTTCTTGTTGTAGGGTACCTATTGTTAGTTTCATAAATTTAAATATTGCTAATCTTTATGTTAATTGTTAAATAATTTATTTTAATTTTTACTTAATTAAATTCTGCTTTCTACCTGTTTTGTAACTGGGAAACTGTAAAACAGTGTATAAAATAAATAAATAAATAAATAAATAAATAAATAAATAAATAAAACATCATTATTTAAACAAAACACCATTTATTTAAAAATAACATAATTAGATTAGTTTACAATAAAATAGTTTTTTTAATGTATTTTTAATTGATCCTGGAATTACTGTATCTGATAAAACATGTAAGTAAACTTTACACCTTTATTTACAAACGTAATGCATATAGGCAAAAGTGAGTAATAATTCTAATTAACTACTAGGTTAAAAAAATCATGATTACTATTTTGTGGTAATGGCGTACCAGATTGTGTAGTTAATCATACACTTTAGGGACAGTACATTTGTCGATTTTTCTTTCGCTATACAGGGTGTCCCAGGTAAGGATGCACTCTACAGGGATCTTGTAAACCATATAAGATACAGAGATGGTTAAATTGGAACAAGTTGCGCACTACTAAATTCTGCAACATTGTGTTTTCATATAAAACTTCGAATCCTTCAGAAGATATTTGAGCAAAACCGAATTTTCGCGATTTTGTTTTATGTTTCTGACTATTTGAAGAGTTGTTAATATAAAGTTCATTCTCATTACGATTTTTTCTCCTCTACAAGTTGGTGTACTTAATTGGATTTTTAATCCAACGTTTCGTTATTCCAATCATCAACTTTGCTTTTTTAAATAGTCGAGAAATTTTATTTTATTATTTTTAAATTCCCCTCTGCCTTTATAAATCAATGACCATCTCTGTACCTTCTATGATTTACAAGATCCCTGTAAAGTGCATCCTTATCTGGGACACCCTGTATATCAAAAATATAAAGTTTTTTCTTTCTTCACTAAACAACTGTGGATAAATACAAATAAACAAATTTAATTCGTTAAAATTCCCAAATATACTAAAAAATGTAAAAAGTTTAATATAGGTACTTTAATGTTCACCTGCAGCGATGATGCAAAATTACTCTTTAATAGCTTTCAGCATATGAATATTAAAGATGTTGTTACACCACCGACCTCTATATTTGGACAAGCGCATCTTATGCGGTGCGTACCACATATATACATACACTATATTGCCAATACAAGCAGCCGCACGGAGCAAGAATACACCCATCGTGCGATTCAAAATAACCTGAGTTGGGGGCCGTGGCGCTTGCGCAGTAGGGAAAAAATTAGGCAACCCACACGATTTCTAACAGAACCCAAGGTCTCTTGAACAGAACCGGCTCGCCGTTATATTCTTATTAGTCGCCATTTTTTGTTTCGTTCATTCGTGTGTTGTTATAATTTCCAAGTCTTGGGTGTTAATATTTATAAAACTTTACTTTAGACATTTTTTTTTGTTAGTTTGTAAGTTATAGTAATTTCCATCTTTTTTACGTTGTATTCGTCGGATGTTCCGTGTGATTGTGGATATATTTTTAAGTTTTGGGTGCGAATTTAGGTATAAAACTTTACCAGACATTTTGTTATTGTTAGCGACTTGTGTCTCAAGATAGGTAGAAAAAAGTGCATGATCCTTTTTTGCACGAATCGCGGTTCAATACCAGGAATAAGGTATTTCAGGTATTTAAAATATTGGTTACTTAGTTTTATTTGACCATAAACTGTACACTGTACACACCCGAACTAAACGGGTGAATTTAAATAAAAGCTTGTAAAAATATTTTGAAAATCGGCCCCGTTAAATGTTTACATCAAGAAGCAAATTTCCGAGCTGCGCAAACTCAACGGCCCCTGATCATCTGCTTACAGAGGTGGTATCATTGAATTATGGTATTAGCAATATAGTGTATGTATATATGTGGTGCGTACTAAAAAGTTATGTTTCATGGACCAAAAACTCTGTTTGTGCGCACAGTTCATCGGTCAGTTTCAGTTGACCTTTATTTCCTGACTTAATATATTTTATCAATAATCCGACAACATTGCTCTCATTTAATAGGCCTGAAACAAACTAGTTTTTACAATTGGAGTTATTAAAAGCTTAGTTTCGGACGCAGATAAAAAAAATGTCTACCAAAAATACTGAAGATTTCCACAAATGTTTTGATAAAAGTTACTATTTAAAGTGTGTACGTTGTAATAAAAACCATTTTTGGGGAAAATACTGTCTCCTAACTGATGGAGTATATAGGTGGATCGTTTAAATCTCTATCGTAATCTGTTTCTAAAAATTAAAAGTGCCTGGGATAATATTCTGTTTGAATTTATGCTCCTCAAACACAATATTTTTGCTAAATTTAGATAATAGCGAAGGTAAATGATTTATAATAACGTTTAAACAGAATTTTCTCTTAAAGTAATTGCGACTTACATAACAATAAATTAATCCTTATCTATTTGAGCTGCATTTAAACTTTTAAGGGCCATTTCTATTGCACCTTCTTTCGTCTTGTTACCTCCTATAAAGCCATTCGCGTGACAGAATATGCAATCTTTGATACCAGCGATATCACTGAGCTGTTCGTCCCGAACGCCTCTCCAATCTTTATGTAAAAATACTCTAAAATATAATAAAAACAAAAGTAAGCACAAATTTAATTTAAAAATATAATGGTGGTAAATACGAAAAATAATAAATTATGAAATAGTAGCTAAAAAAGTACTTGAATTTAAAAAGTCCATATTTTCATCAAAATTCAATCAATCCGTTCCATTTTCAGCTAATTGGGTGGGCTGTTTCTATGAGGTCGTAATTGATGAACGAGACGTGTGGAAAAGCAAAACACCAGAAACTACTCCTGGGACAATAATCTGGTACACAGACGGCTCCAAAACCAAAAAGGGAACCGGATCGGAGATTCACGGAGTAATCGGAGAAAAATGCGTGTTTCTTTCTGGGAAAGTCTCCCACAGTGTTCCAAGCAGAAATCTACGCCATATTGCAATGTGCGTACGAAAACAATAAGATGGCTTACCTGAATAAGCGGATCCATATATATTCTGACAGTCAGGCAGCCCTTAGATCACTAATATGCAACAAGGTAACCTCAAGACTGGTTGAACAAAATTTAGCTAGGCAAGAAAAAAGTGGTAGTTAACCAAATTAACATGGGAATGTCAAGGGGGAACTGAAGGCCCTGACAATGTAAACAAAGTAATACTGCAGTGGGTACCAGGACACGAAGGTATTACAGGAAACGAAAAAGCCGACAAACTTGAAAGGCTCCGAAAATACATTCATTGGTCCAGAACCGGCACTCGGAGTACCAAAGTGCACAGTATGAGATGCTATAAAGCGATGGATCAGGAATGATCACAAAATCCACTGGAGCAACGGACAGAGATTAGACCACAGCAAAAGCTTCATTGGGGATCCAGACCCAAGACTTACGTAACAGTTGCTTCAAATGAACAGGAACCAGGACACATAGTTGTCAAGAACCATCTGCACAGAATGCAATTGTACAATGGAGGCCTTAACTGCAAATCTTGCGGACAAGACAGGGAAACTGTACAGCACATAGTTTGCCATTGCGAGTCACTAGATCGGAAAAGGCAACAAATACTCGGGCAGCCAAAACTGGAACCAGAGGACATCCTTACCCTCTCTCCAGTTGACCTACACAAACTAGTGCAACGAACTGGAATAACGAAGTGGGTGTAAGAACCAAACTGGGTTAAACCTGGCTTAAGTGCATCCGGAGCACGGACAGGCTCTCAGAAAAAAAGCTGTTTCTTGGACCTCTAAATACAATGTGTGTGACTTCACTTTATCTCTTTTTTTATACAGGGCGACGGCTAAACAAAATATTTGATAATTTTAAAATTTATGTTGCCAAAATATTAAGCTTTAAAAATTGAATTTTATTATTGTTAGTTACAGCTTTATGTTAGAGGTACTTCCTGTACCCAATAAAACGCAGTACCGTTCGTGTCAATTAAAAAAAAAATACGAAAATCGTGACAATGCCATGAAATTCACTCATGCAAAGTACTTTAGAACATACAATAGAAAGTATTTTAAAATATACAACGCACTAGTATATCTTGGTAAATAGTAACAATAATACCAATAATATAGTACTTATATAATACTTGCATCAATTTTTTTTAAACGGACTAAGGTGGGCATGCCTTGAAGAAAAAAAATTTCAGGGAGGGAATTCCAAATGCTGACACCGGCCCCAACCAGGGAATTAAGACCAATATTTGTCATACATTTAGGCACCCTAATTTCAAAGTGTTGATCATTTCTGCTTCTGTATGATGGTGGTCTAAGAGAGTTTTTGATCTTAATATACACTGAATTTCCGTTATAAATTTTATACATGGCGATCTTAATAATGCGTTTTAAAGAGTTCCAGCCCCGGGCCGCTATTGCCTGAATCGGACTAAAGTCCCTACCAAAATTTAAAAAGACTCGTCTAGCAGCCCTTCTTTTCACTCGTTCAATCTCAACAACAAGACCAACTTGCCAAACAATACAACAGTATTCAAGGATGGGTCTTATCAGAGTCGAGTATGCTTTCATTCTTGCCTCTGACCTGACATTTTTTAAGTTTCTCATTTTTTTTTATGATAAAACACCTGCACTGTAGGAAAAATCCTTTAAGGCGCTCTGGGAGCGGTGCGAGTGCGAAAAAAGCGATGACCCCCAGCAATTAATAGACGGTGCCAGGGGAATTGCGTGTCCTGCCATGACTATATCCGGTTCTGCAATGTTAACCTTTTTGGAGAAGACTGCTGCCTGGGTTTTCTTAGCATTAAATTCGACTTGGTTACTGTCACCCCAAGCCAAAATTTCTTCCAGGTCATTGTTGAGGCGCAATACTTCATGCTGCCTACGAAATTCGAGATGGGTCCACCGCTAACCTAATCTTAACTCACCTGCAAATAAAACTATCAGGTTGAACGGGAATCCCCTGAACTCTCCAAGTACCTCCTGTTCCATCATGGAAGATGCAAAACTTTATTTCTCCTTCTATACCTATCTCTTCCTCCAAAGCATATAGATGGTCTTTCCAAGAACATCTTTTCTCTAATAAGACAATTTCACCTGTATTGGAAACTTCTTTTCTCTTTTCAATTATTCGTCTAACCATATCTCTCGCTGGCCACCAAATAGAAAATCCCTACAAATTTTATAATTGAGGGCCTTAGAATAAAAGGTTTATTTGTGTACCAATTATTTTGTTTTTGGGATATAGTCAATTTCGGTGTCGGCCATAGGCGCACGTAAATTTTGTGCATTATATTATTTATGGTAACTAACCCAAATGTTTTGAATATTAGGTTAACGGATATTAAGATAAAATAGTATTATTTGTAATAATAAAATTTCAAGTAATTGCGTAATTCAGTTCGGGAGATTACCACGGGGACATGAATTCTAATGTTTTTGAGAACTATTTTGGTGAAATGATAAAATATCTTCTAGCTGATTCAGTAGTAGTTATAGATAACGCAAGCTATAATTCACGACGCACAGAGAAGACGCCAACTTCATCTTGGAGAAAACAAGAAATTATCGATTGGTTAACCTTCAAAAGTATTAAATTTGAAGATAATTTGATATAGAAGGAACTATTAGCTATAGCAAATTTACACAAACATCGTTTTATGAAATATGTCGTGGAAGATATAGCTGAAAAACATAGTGTAACTGTGCTACGCACACCGCCATGTCATTGCGAACTAAATCCTATATAGAACTTATATGAGCGCAAGTAAAACGACTTGTAGCAAGGCACAACACGACATTCAAAATGAAAGACGTTAAGCTACTGTTTAATCAAGCCATTAAGAAAGTGACACCAGAGAAATGGCGAAAAGCAGTCCATCATGGCATTAAAGAAGAGGAGAAAACGTGGGATCTTGACCACCTGATCGATCGGGCCGTCGACCCATTAATTATAATGCCAAAAGGAGATGACAGTTCCTCAGATGACGAAGAATATTATGATTTTTTATAATGTAATTTCTGTGTAATGTATTTTTGTATTTTTTTGTTTAATAAAAAATAAGAGTAGGTACCTAATACTATGTACATAATGCACGCCTTTGTCACACCATTTTTGGTGTTTGTGAATGGATAACAATAGGCAAAACCCATAAATTGACCCAAACCCGGGTGGTACTACATGCACTTGATGAAAATAAATAATTTTACAATGAAATCAATGCCAAATTATGTTAAATATTCGTTGGGTCACTCTGTAGTTCCTTTGCATACCTAATGAGCTTTTATTACTCTACACATTTCTGAAATAGACTATACATCATTTTTTGAAATAAATAGTGTATTTTAAACTATTCCGAGGTATTTGCATTTAAAGTTAAACAAAAATTTAAAAATCTCTAAAAAAAAGCTAGGATGTCTATTTTCAATTTATTACTTCCGTAATAAATGATAAATTTTAACATTACAACAGTATAAACGTAAAGTTTTTCAAAAATATGCTATGTTAAAAAAAGTAAATATACCTCCTGCAAAATATTTTGTGAATTTAATTTGGAATAAAATGTGTACATATGGTACAAGCACAATTTACATTAAGATTATGATGGATATGTATGTTAATCATGGGTAAAAGTGACATTTGTACCTGTTTTGCTCTGATCAAACTAGAGGAGTTTGGCAAACTGATCTTTGAAAGTTCAAAGATAACTGTAGTCATTTCTCATAAAGTGCTTCTACTCGCGAAAAGATGTCAATCAATGTTACTTAAATCTGTTTTGCACCAAAAACTTTTTATTTTTCATTATTAATTTCCGGACACAGTAATACATTTATTATACTCTATTCTCGATATTTTTTGAAAACGCTCAAAAATATATTTTTTAAAATACCACATTATTTTAAGCGCAGAATGCTTGTAAACTATGAGTAATAAGCAACTGGTCTACCAAGGCATATAAATAGTATATAAAAATTGCCATAGATTAGGGGTTTGTGTTTTTTTAACCTTATACAAATAAAAATTCACAAGAAAGCTAAAACTATCTTACTAAATAAAAGATATTCATGGAAAGACCTGCAATTGTTTTAATGCGTTTAAAAAAATATATATAACATAGTGGTATGCATATGAGAATCTACAAGAACTTTTTTGTCAAACAAGTAACTAAACAATTAATTGTAATACACTAATGTCGGATTGCAGAAAAAAATAACTAGCTACAATAATAAGAAAACAATAACTATTTAATTATTAGTATTATGGTGTAATTATCTGCTACACCACGCCAAAATTATTGATTTTTCAGGAAATATTAATTTTGGGGCGTATATTACGAATCTAAAAGCCATTTTTATCCAAGTCTGGTTTTTGACATAGTCCTACTTAAAGTGACGTTTTGCAGAGGTTAGGTTTCTGATGCATATTTTCCTATTTATTATATTCCTATTATGTGATATTACAATTTTAAAAGAAAAACGCGTAAAAGGAATATTTTCTATAGAAGAACAAATATGATTATGCACAATAAAAAATAGTGATAAAGAAACAAATGCCTCTTTATGCATCTGAAACCTACTTCTTCAACACGGCACTTCAAGAAGGAATATTTTAAAAACAAAGCGGCTTCCCCAAAAATGAGTTTCAGATTAGTGATCTACACCCCAAAACACATTGTTCCTGAACATATCATCAACTCTGGCATAATACAAAAATATTCTAAGTTAAAGTAAAATTAAGGCAAAATTTTTATTAATGACCTAAAGCAGGGCGCCCACTAAGCCGGCACAGCGCAGCACAGCACGGACAGCCCGGCCGGCAGTTCCACAGCAGCCGCCCATTGCATCGGCATAATCACACTTGAATAGCGTTCAAAACAACTTTGACTGTCAAAGCCTAGGTTATAATTTGGCGAGTGATTTAATAAATAAAAAAAATTAAAATTTCTTTAAATAATAAAATGAGTAGGCAGGTCATCTGATTCGGAAGAAGAACTTTTGGTTGTGACTGCAGTATGTGCCGAGGCAGAAAATGAAGAAATGGCTAGAAGGATCTGGATCCATAAAATTAATCTGAAGCGAGAAATTTATGGCGAGTTTCATCATCTATTTCCTGATTTATTGGCCGATGATGAAAAATTTTTTAAATACTTTAGAATGTCGAGTGCCAAGTTTTATGATCTTCTAGGTATGTTACCACTCAGAAAACGATCATTGGGATTATATAAAAATGTATATGTTCGAACGCTTTCAATTAACACCTTATCGGACATAATACTAATACAAGTAGTATATTATATAATACCATAGAACAAAACACAACTAACTTCTTTCACAACCAATGATTCAATGGTCGCAGACACGCGGACCGACCGGCAGTTTTTGCCCCTTCTAGAATATGAATCGTTGCCGGCCTGCGCGTGCGACGCCGGTCTGACCGGTTCCAATTCAGTGGGCGCTACTCCATTTGATTATGCGTATATCAAAATCTGCCCGCCGGGCTGTGCCGGTTTAGTGGGCGCCCTGCTTTTAGTCATTTGTCACGAATCACCGTCATCTCATATCACTGATTATGACATTGGCAGACATGATTTACTTACAATCAAGTTGTCTGGTTAGGAAATTAGGCTAAACAAGCCACTTTGAGGAAAATAGTTTCAGAAAAATGTCATTCATATCACAGTTAAAGTGTCTGGTAAGTTATTTCTTTTCTGGAATTTTATGGAGGATTTAAAAACTCAAATATAAGAGCGCATCGATTAAAAAAAAAAACATTTTTCTGTCAAAATTCAAAATTTTCTTCTAAAACCGTCATAAAGTCCCCAACAAATTTTTGTATTTAACTTTTGGGTTATCATAGCAGATTACAAAAAATACTGATAATTTAATCACCCACTAATAACCTATGCTTACTAAAATCGCTACCTACATACATCAAAAACTTGTTGTTGAAATTCTAAGCCCGTCAACTCAACAGCTTTCTGAAACAGTATATCATCATCTTCTGGATTAGGGTCGTTCCATACAGAATTTAATCTATGAACTCTAGCACTCAAGTGAGTATTGATTCTATATCTTGGTTTTCCCTCTGGATACATCGGTATACCATTGTCTATTGCATCTAATTCTTCTACAAATCCTTCATAAACGTGCAAGAACAATGATCTTAAACAGTCGCTTGTTGCTACCAATTTTTGTTTACTTAAAATCGCCGATATGACTTCCAAACCAAAATGAGCATAAATTAGGCCTGCAGAACTTAACCTAAAAATATAATGTAGTAAATATTGTAAACCGTTTCGCAAGATCATGAGAAAATTACATAACAAAAATAACCAGTATATGTAATTTTATATTTTATACAGGGTGATTCCTAAGTTGATACTTTTTTTTAGTTGTGTATAGAAGGCATTAAAATAAAAAACATTTTTAAATACCTTTTCCAAAAAACTTAAAAATAGGCGAAATATAGAAATAAAAAATCTAAGTGCGGGCCTGGTCATCATAACGTAGCCTGCTATACTTTATATTGTTTGTCTTATTAGTGATGCAATTTACGGGTCGGTGGTGAGTTATTTGGTAATACGCTGCGGTATGTTTTTCTGACGCAAGTTAATTTTAAATTGGTGACACGTAAAAATGGTAAAATTTGAAAACAATGAACTAGTAGATATGGTGCTAATTTACGATGAGTGTCGTCAAAGTGCGGCTGCTGCTTCGGGATTATACGCAGAACGCTTTCTCTTGCGGGCTCATCCGACACACAGAAGTTTTCTTAATGTTATTCAACGGGCAAGTTAGGCATAACCGTATTTGATCCATAGTGTAATAAATGAATGTAAGTACATAACTTATTTTTGAGTTAAAAAAAAAGGTATCAGAAAATGTTTATTTTAATGCCCTCTAAAAAAGAAGTATCAACTTAGGAATCACCCTGTATATGATCTGAAAAATTACATACCTTTTAAAAAAAAATGTATTGCCAAAATATATTTAAGAAGCTTTATTAGAGATATACTGTTAAGGACTAATTATCGCATATTAGGTAATCTCGAAATATTTTTTTTAAATATTATAAAGTTCGCACAAAGGAGAAATGTGTTGGTTAGTTTGATTTAAGGCGGGGGTCGGGCGTTCTGCCCAAGCTTCCTGCACTGCAGCCTAGTGGCTTATTGTGCTTCCCTGTTTTGCTAGAAAAGATTTGTTCTTTTTATAAGGTCCAGTAAATTCCTACCAAGTTTGTCACGCGGGAGGTTATCCCCACATTGGATATCTCCGAAGATATTGAGTCTTCTTCGGGTCAGTGCTTCGCAGTTATATATGATATGTGAGGCGGTTTCGTCCTCTTCGCTGCAAAGCCTGCATTCAATGGAACCATTGTAAATTCCGAGGTAAATTTCTACACGGCGTAGGTATTTTCTTAAGCAGTGGCCTGTTAGTAGGCCGACCACTTGTTTTAGCTGGGTGCGCGTTAGAGGCAACATTCGAGTTGATAGCCAGAAATGTGTACTACGTAAAAAAGTTTTGGGATAATTTGGGTATTAGAATATAGGACGACTAGTAACTATGGAATTGATCACTAAGTAGGTATTTGTATTATGTTTGATTCATGAGCTAATGAGTGAGATAATCCTAAAAAGTGTTGTGTAATAGTGTTTGGCCGAAAGGCTGATGTGAACTCAGTTAAGGACGAAATTAAGATTGAAATTGACAATACAACCCTACCAGTGAAAGGCAATGTTCGCAATTTAGGTGTGGTTTTTAATAGTTCTTTAAAATGTTTAGTGCACACGTGTCTATACCGGGTGTTGCATCGTCGAGCGGGACATAGGAAATCCCATGTAATTTTAAATGGGGGATCATCATTCAAAAGAATAACTTTAGATATTTTTGATGAGCCCGTTTACGGGTTATCGCCGATTTCTTTTTAACTATTTCTCCTTTTTATGGCCTCGTATTTGCGGGCACCAGTCAAGGTAAAAGATGACTGTCAAATAAAGTTGTCATTTTGAAATGTGTGCTTTATTGTTATAAAAATTCGTACATCGAAAATATTAAAGGTGTATTTGAGTACAAATTAATCTGAATAAAACTAAAATAAAGTATACAATTACAAGGTTAATTATGACATTTTACATGTTTCAATATTTTACTAATTAATAGGTAGGTACTATTAAATTGTTAAAACTTTAGGATTTAAGAAGATGTTCAAATATTCCTCCATTGACTGCTAGACAATAACCGAGGCGATCATAAAATTCTCTTCTTACATTCGCTAGTTGGTAAACTGAAATTCTATTGCATTCGGCAGAAATAGCATTTTTTTAACTCGTCTAGATTTGGGTATTTTTATCTTTGTATATTCTGTTTTTTAAATGGCAACAGAGAAAGAAATCATTTGGCGATAAATCAGGAGACCTGGCTGGCCAATTTACTGTATTATTTAAGCCAATAACATTTCCATTAAGAGCACGGTTTAAATATTCCCAGACAGCTAGGGTACTATGTGCCGGGCCGCAGCCATCCATTTGGTACCAAACTACCTGATTTTCCCTGGCGGCATCATGTAAAGTAGGTAAAATATGATCTTCAAGTAGTTCCAAAAAATATTCTGCATTTAAATTTCGTGTAAGAAATAATGGCCCGATAATATTTTCTCCGAAAATCCCAGCCCAAACATTAACTTTTTGTGGATATTGCGTCCTTGTTTCGACAAACCTGTGTTGGTTTTCTTTGTTCCAATATCGATAATTTTGAACATTGGGTTCATTGTTTAAGGTAAATGTGCATTCGTCAGTGAAACAAATGTTTTTAAAAATTTTCTATCCATGTTTGCTCTTTCAATCAAAACAAAACTCCTGTCGTCGTATTTCGTCCCTATCTCTTAGCTCTTGGTACTTTTCATATTTGTATGAATAATATTTATGTTATTTCAAAGCTTGTAACTCTGTGGTGTGATCTAATCCTATGTCATCCTCAAGTTTCCTTGTGCTGATCTTCCCATCATTTTTTTCCACGCACAATAAAACTTACAAGTCCCTATCTTTCTTTGTTCCTGCCTTTCTTCATTTTGCCCGCCAAAATTTTAAAATGATATTTACAGCTTAAAAAACCATCAGGATCCTAATATTTAATTTTTACTATACTTGGAAAATTAAATGAGGATTGTGAATAGTTTGTTGGTTGTAAATATCATTTTAAAATTTTATGTGCAAAAATTTGGACACCTTTCGGCTTTAGGCGGGAATTTCAAATATGGCAATTTTAAAAAATTTTGCACACAAAACCTTAAAATGATATTTAAAGCAATCAAATTATTCACAATAATCCTCTTATTTGATTTTTCAAGTAGAGTAAAAATTAAATATTAGGATTTTCTGATTAGATTTTTAAGCTGTAAATATTATTTTAAAATGTTATTTATTAAAGTTGTACAATTAGAAATAAAACTTCAGAAATCAGCTTATTATTAATTTTATTGACAACTACGATGAAAAGATAGTTAAGATCAGTACCTCGTTAGAAAAAAACAAGATCTGTAACTCATGTTAGAGTTTTGTTGTATTCAGAGACTATGTTAAATAACTCGTTGGATTATTAACTGTCCTTATTATGTAGAATAAATTACCCCTTTTTAAAGAAAAATACCCACACTTACTGGAACTCAATACTACTCCATAAATTTATTACAAATTAAATAAAAAACATTTTCCAAAAATCCACTGTTATACCTTTTAGTCTCACGTATTATACGGATAAATACCCACATTAAAACTTACACTATTCCTCAACATTATAACAATAACACAGAGTTAACAAGATCTTAGGTATATTGGTATGTGTTTAATAATAATTAATTGTTAACATACAATTTACAACATTCAAAAATAAATATTTGTAGAAAATAAATAATAAAACTTTTCAAAAATTAACAAAAAGTAATTAACTTATAAAAACACAACAAAATACAGTGTAGCAACAGTATTAAAATAAAAATTCATTTTTTGTCCAGCACCAGGAAAACTAAAGCGTACCTATTTAATATAATGGCATGACATGAATGATAGTTTATCAAAAAAAACTAGGACCATAAAAAACAAAAAATAATAACAATTTATGTTAAAATCATTAAGTCAAATATTAATAAACCAGAAGATAATAATAAAAGTTATTTGTCCTGCTTTTTATGGTATACGATGGTACATTTTTACGCCAAGATTATTATCCTAACCTCCTTGGAACAAGTATGGCCTTTTTTAGTGTTACTAAAATTAAAATAAAAAAGGTAGCATAAGATTACAGTTTGTGTTTTGGTTTCATAGATCAAACCAGCACTAACAAACATTTCGTCGAAGATAAGGGTACCACATTTATCTAAGTCGTCCAATTTATCAGCTTGCTTCTTAAAATGTTCTAAAACAGCTGGTTTACTATATGAGTGATTAAAGTCAATGTTACAAGTCAGATCATTGGTTACTATTTATGCTTAATGCATAAAAAACCTAAGAGCAAAAATAGTTTAAGGTTACATCACTACAGCACGAGACAAGTGGAAGTTTTGCAGTTGCCCATACCCCATACTTCTCTGGTAAAAAATTCCATCTTTTATAGTGGCAAAAAAGTATTTAAGCACTTACCAGCTTATATTTATTCATGCAACATGCATAATCATCAAAGATTCACGTATAGGTACTTCTTGATGAAATAGCTAACCTAAAATAATATAAAACAAAAAAATTAATGAATTACTTACTACAACACTCGACAGACTTAAAATTTTCTAATAGTCTAAATAATTGAATAGCAAAAAAAAATATATTTTGTAGGTATTTGTGTTACCTACAATTAATAAATATACTATAAATGATTTAGCGGACATCTACATTATTAAAAGTTATTAAGTAAAATTCAACAAAAACTCCTTAAAGTAAAAATATGTTTGGAACATAATTATTTTTGCAACAAGTAGGTAATCTAATGTAATAAATAACGATAACGAATAACTAAAGAAACGTACAAATTACGATTTACTTACCTGCAACAAAAAGAAAACGGTCCTTTTGGTAAAAAGATTAGAAAATTAAAAATAATATAAGAATATCAAAAAAGCTTGGTCTGATTTTCAGCTATAAAGAAAAAAAAGGGGCAATTCCATGTGTGCCATTGACATTGACATTATAAATGTCAATGATTTGTGCTGGTGGTCAAGCTCAAAACAGGGAAGTTAGGTTGTAAAATAATTTAACAGCTCGTGCTATTCATGTCAAGTACCTATCTCTGTCTGCATCAAGTTATCTCCATTCGATGTAAAAAGAGACAAATATAGTCAGACCAAGTTCGTCTACCGTAGCTCTCTTTGTAGAAATAACTACGTAGGTGTAATATTGACACACAACTGATGGGGATAAATGTAGGTCCTAACTTGAAAAAGTCTGGAGGTCTGACGTCACTCTAGCTTCGATCCCGCCCATAAGAAGTTTCACCGGGCTGGGTATCGGTCTATTCGGATACAGAGCAGCAAACATGTCTGACACACTTTGATAACTATTTCCTTGATAATACATGACAGTCATCTTTTACCTTGACTGGTGCCCGCAAATACGGGGCCATAAAAAGGAGAAATAGTTAAAAAGAAATCGGCGATAACCCGTAAACGGGCTCATCAAAAATATCTAAAGTTATACTTTTGAATGTGGGTTTTAGTGCTTCTTTGTTCCTGCCTTTGCAAGTCCCTATCACCCTATCATTTCTTGCATCTCTTCTTTGTTCCTGCCTTTCTTCACATCTGCAGTTATTTATTACAGTGCCTTTTGTCTCAAATTTCTTGATAGTGCTTTCGACTGTAGATTTTGCAGGTATCGGTATATTCGGAAACAGAGCAGCAAACATGTCTGACACATTTTGATAACTATTTCCTTGATATTTAATCATCAATATTTTTTCTTCAGAAGTGTAATTCATAGCTAATATTTTCGATGTACGAGTTTTTATAACAATAAAGCACACATTTCAAAATGACAACTTTATTTGACAGTCATCTTTTACCTTGACTGGTGCCCGCAAATACGGGGCCATAAAAAGGAGAAATAGTTAAAAAGAAATCGGCGATAACCCGTAAACGGGCTCATCAAAAACATCTAAAGTTATACTTTTGAATGTGGGTTTTAGTGCTCTTTAATAAACCTAAATAGAATTTTTCTCTAAAATAATTAGGGAAGCCAATAATTGACCCCATTTAAAATTACATGGGATTTCCTATGTCCCGCTCGACGATGCAACACCCGATACCATACAAAAATGCATACAAAAATTATTTATGGGACCAAAATTATGTATTTGTAAATTACAAGTAATACTGTAAATATTCGTGTATTGCGAGCACAACACACAAACTATGCGGCAAACAGCATAAAATTTAATATTTTTTTAAGAAGCTTTTAGTGTCTTCTGATAATTCCGAGTGGTAGTCTATCTGTAAGCATTGTGAGAATACGTGATTTTATGCAGAAAAAACGGTTCTTACTTGATACTGTTAAATTTGTTCTTTGCAAGATCGGGACGGCTGCTGTTAAGAGTCTTTTCAAATCCTTTTTGGTGATGGTCATATCTATTTCTTTTTGGATCATATATAGCACCAACATCCACAACTATGTCACATTCATCTAAAACCTCAATGTGGAAAATATATAAATTAATAATTGTTTCATTAAAATAAACAGTTATAAATTTACACTGGAGATTAGCAAAATGAGTAGTTAGAATCTAAATGGTCTAGTGCCGCCAATTGATGTAATAAAATAAAGTAATAAGGGTTGGTAGATTTTAGCAATTATATATTTTATTTGCATTGTAAAATAAAATAATTTTCAAGAAATCCAGAAATGATGAGTAAGTACACTTTTTGTAATAGGTGATGCACACGGACCAGAGTTGCCTTACCGATCCAAACCTCTAAAAGAGGCAGAGGGAGAGCAACATCTGGAGGTTTTCATACCTCATCGCCAAAAAGATGCCAAATTTAAGGTCTTTGCATTCCACAAAAGAAAAAGTAGGTTACCTCCTCCTTCTAACAGGCAGTAAATTTCCTTATTTATTTATATTTTATTGTGAACAATTATTTTACAAGTATTAACAATGTCTTAAATATAAATCTATATATAAACGTTTGGCAACCCTATTTGAAAACCATGAAATATCCCAAATTTCAGAAATTTTTTAAAAAATTTTACAGGAACCTAAGGAATAGGGATCATTACCCCACTCCCATGGTTGATCAACAAAGGTGCTCAAAACCTTCTTAGTATTTCCTAACTGAATTAAAAATTTTCGCCTGCAGCGCCCTTTTTATTGGCACCACTTTATTCATTATTGCCTTGACTAGAAATACAAATATGTTCAATTTTTTGTGTCCGATTTGCACCTGTTAGTTGTTGAGTCTGTTTGCTGTTTCTGTTGTTATAGTTATTATCAAAAACTTTCTTTTATAATAATTATTGTATTGTACACAAAAATATGTTTCATATAAAAGGTTATCATCAAAGCAAATATAGGTACAGATGTATCCTGCAAAGGTTTAATATTTTAACCTCATGTACTTAAATACCTGCATATATAAAATATAGATTTTTCTAATGACAAATTTATATTTAAAACAAATGTAACTCTAAACACAATGCTACAAAAATTATATTTAAAAAAAAAATTTGAACGAAATAAATTTTGAAATTTACCTTAGAGTCTCGTGTCCTAACAATTTCAGCATCACAATAATATGGAAGTTGTTTTAGCATGAAACAAGCCAATGCTTCATCACAGTGGAACATTCCATTGTGAGTTCCTATCCTTTTACCTAATCGAATATTTTTTGTATTGGATGCCATTGCGTTAAAGCTGAAATACAAATTTTACCGTGAAAAATAGATACCTAATTTTATTTCTAAAAAATATTAAAATAGATTCCCATAATATCATGCTTAAATATACCCGAACCATCGCCTAAGCCTGAACTAGTAAGTATTTATTTTGAGACAATATACAAATTTAATTAGTTTAGTGATAAGTAATTATAATATTTATTTATTTAATATTTTAGTAAAGAAGTAATTATATTATGATAAAAACTTACCCGTTCCAAATTCCCCACGCTGCCGTTAAAGAAATTTTAATAAAATTACCGCTAAACCACGCTAAACTGCACAAACCTTTCCATTCCTAACCTCACATTTTATTTTAACTTGACATTCAAACATTAGTAATAGTAAAACTATCGATACACCCTAGCGATGGTATCGATCATTGTATATAAAAAAATACGACTATTGATAATATAGAGTAATTATTATCGTACTATCGATAGTAAATTGTCTTCATCTTGTAAAATGCTTGGGGCAGTGTTGCCGATCTGTGTAACATATCTGTTACGTTTTTAAAGGGGCAGTGTTGCCGATCTGTGTAACATATCTGTTACGTTTTTAAAGGATCTGTTACGCCTTTATCTGTTATGTTTTGAGTTGTGATTTTTGGGTGTGAAGGTATGTCAATGTGGTCGGGGGGAAGGACTTTCATATACATAGGAGAGCATTTTGAAATGACTATAGACGGAAGAGAAGTTACATAGTACATAGCATAGAACCTTTTTTCCTTGTGATACCTTTTTTCCTCTGTGGCTTAGTAGTGTTTCTGCAATTCCTTTGTGCCTTAGATGGCTTGAATGGGCTAACCTCAAGGTCTCTTGGAGACCTTGGGCTAACCTATTCTTTTGTGCTGTATCCCCAGCCACAGAGATATTATGATAGGTGAAAACTGTCGCAGGACAAGACACATGATACAACTACAAGAAGCGCGCATATTTTCTTGACGTCACTTGTGCCTAAAAACCGTCATATTGCGATATTCTCCGTTGTTTCTTCTTATATTTTATTTAGCATTTTTAGTTAGGTCGAAGACCTCTTACTATTTTTACTTCGTTGTATTAACTGTTTTGGATTTTGTTTTTTACACTAGATGGCGTGTTTTTTTTTTGAATTTCTGTTTCTGGCTGATTATTTCCTTTTTTGGTTTTTTGATTTTTCTTCTTTTTCATGGTTTTTGGACTGTTTTGTTTACTTTAATCTGTTCTATTTTTCTTGTCTTTTCATTTTCTTGGATTAATTTCTCTTTTTCTACTGTTTTTTTGGTGTTGTTCATGTGCTTTTCGCCTTTTTTGATTTGTTTCTGCTTATTTTGCTTTTTGCCTTTTTTGTTTTATTTTGGTTGGTTTGCTTTCTGCCTATTTTATTTTATTTTCTGCTTGTTTTACCTTTTTTGTTTTTCTGCTTGCTTTGCTTTTTGCCTATTTTGTTTTCTTTTGATTTTGGTTTTTTATTTTTATTTTAAACGTTTTTGTTTTTTTTTCTGCTTTCTTAATCTATTTCTTGAGGTGGTGGATCTCTTGGCCTTTGATACTTTTGTCTGGGGTTTGGAATTTCTCTAAACGCGTGTTTTATTTCTTGATTATTATTATCTTGCAAGTTTTGGGAAGAAACTGTTCGATATAGTTTATTTATATGTGTTGATAACTTTTCCATTTGGGTGTCTCTGTGTATTTGAGTGTTTCTCATTAACCAAGGGGCTCCTGTTATTATTCTGAGCACTTTATTTTGGGCTGCCTGCAGTCTTGTCCTCTTAACTTTACTCATATGTGCCCATGCTGGACAAAGCATACGTCAGCGTTGGTCTTATTATTGATTTATAAATTGTTAGTTTATTTTTCCACTTTTTAGTAACGGGTACAGTTTGGATATCATTCCATTTGACTTTGCTAGAGTTGTTTGCAGCTGAGGGGTCCATGTGAGTCTTGTGTCAAACTTGACTCCCAAGTATTTGACATTGTTTCCCCATTGGATGTCTGTATTGTGTATTTTTACGTTTTGATACGGAATTTGTCTTGTCTTGGTAAACATTATTGCCTGGGTTTTATTAGCATTTATTGCTAGCTTCCATTTTCTTACCCATTTCATTAGTTCATCTATGTGTTGCTGAAGCCTGAGTGTGATCATCCTCGGTATCCTTGACATTGTCGCTATTACTAAGTCGTCAGCAAACAGGAAAAGTATCGTTCTTATGTTTCTTGGTAGGTCACTTATGTCAATAGTAGTGAAGAGCATGGTGCCCCTTGTGGGAGCCCTGATGCTTGAGCATTTCTTGTTGTTGATACTTCGTCTTCCACTCTTACTTGAAATGTTCTTCCTGTTATCAGTGCTAGTATGATTTTGGTTAAATATGGTGGGTAGCCCGCCTTTATCATTTTGATTATTAGTGCATGTTGCCATACTTTATCGAAGGCTTTGGCTACATCCAGGAAGATTGTTCCTAGATGCGATTGCTCGTTTAGGGCTTGAACTATGTATTCTGTGAGACGTGCAGCTTGAAGTGTTGTGGAGTGTTGCCTTCTGAAGCCACACTGCTCAGGTTGAAGTACGTTTAGTTGTTTCTTTTAATCTCCTTAGTATATTTCAGCTATTTTGCCCATTGACGGCAGCAGACTTATCGGTCTGTAGTTGGCTGCTTCTTTTGTTGAAGTATTGTTTTTGTGAATTGTTATTATTATTGCATGTTTCCATTTTACTGGAAAGTATCCAAGTCTTATAGCGTTGATTATGTTGGTTAACTCTGCTATTTGCTTGTTCGGTAAGTTTTTTAAAGTTGAGTTATTAATTTGATCATGGCCTGGGGCTTTTTTATTTTTCTTTGATTTTATTATTTGTTTAATTTCTTCAACTGTTGAAAATACGTTGCTTGGTGCTAGTGGTATTTGCTGGAATATTTCTATTACTCTATTTATTTTATCTTCCCTTTGCACGTTAGGATTCGGATCAATATTTAATTTGAACTGATTTTCTAACATGTCTGCAAACGTATTGGTTTTTTCTTGTATTGTCGAGGCTTGTCTATTGTTATGTGTAATCGTTGGTATTTGTTGTCTATTTCCATTTTTTAGGGCTCTTGCCATTTTCCATATTGAACAATCTTGTGTTGTTAATGTTTCCAGTTTATTTTCCCACTGTAAGTTATTGATGTGCTCTTTTAGTATCTCTTTTATTCTTTGCGTGGCTCTATTTGCTATTTGTATGAGCTGTGGTCTCCTGTTGCTCTTGCTCTCCTTAACTTCCTGTTTTTTTCTCTTATTTGCTCTTTTATTTGTATGGGCAGATTTGTTCTTTGTGCTAAGGTTTTTTCCTCTATTTTTGTGGCTATGTCGAGTGCTTTCTTTATGTCTGTTGATATTTTTTCTCTTGCATTTTCTATTTCTTGTCTATTATTTATTCTCGGTATTGGATCAGTCATTGTTGCTAGATTTCTCTTGAATATTGGCCAGTTTATTATTTTTTGGAAATAGGTGTCATCTTCTCTTCTTGCAGTGTCTCCGAGTTCGAGCACTACTGGTAGGTGGTCTGACGTGAGTTGATGTATCACTTTTATTTTGTGATTTATTTCGACGTTTTTAGTCATGAACATGTCTATGAAGTCTGGGATGATCGTGTTGTGCGTATATACTGTCGGTTCTCTAGGTGTGATGATATTTATTATCAATTGTTGTATTATTGTGTCTAGTACTCTTCCATTTGCATTGTTGACTCGATTTCCCCAATTTTGATTTTTTGCATTAAAATCTCCTCCAATCAGTGTCTTTTGTATTTCATTTTCGAATATTGCATGATAGTCAACGGGGTCTATGGGGTGAGTTGCGCCTGACTGTTGGTATATTGATGCTATTTGTAGTTTTCTGTTATTTGACATCTCAATTGTGACGAATGTTGTCTCTGTCTGGTTTAGGTTTGGCCTGGGGGGCTGATGGTGATTGATTGATTGTTTAACTAAGATTATAGTGTCTCCAAGCGGAGCCCTGACTCTGTCATCTCTATATGTAAAGTAATTCGGTATTGTGAATTTGTCTCCTGGCTTGAGAAAAGTCTCTTGTATGATATATATTTATTTTTTGTTCATTTAAAAATTCTATTAGTTCTGTTTTCTTATTTTTTATTCCATTGGCGTTCCATGACACTATTGTTAAAGCTGATGGGTTCTTCCTAATGGTTTTATTAATTTTTGTTTGTGTAATTTTGCTGGTTGAAAAGTATAGCTGCAGGGTGCTCACGAATTGTTTTTGCATGTTCTCAAAGAATGTCTGCATGGCTTGATTTATCGTGCTTAGAGTCATTAACATTTGTGGAGCTTGTGTTAAATTTTTGTTTATTTTTTGTGTTCCCCATTGGAAGGGGGGGGGGGTCGTTTTTTCTTCCTGTTAGCTAACTTGGTTTTTGTTCAGTGGGTGTTTTATGCATCCTCTGTATGAAGCTGGGTGAGGACCTTGACAGTTTGCCCACTTTGGATCGTCTTGAATTGTTTTTTTGCACTCAGACCAGTGGTGCTGATCTCCACATTTCACGCACATCGACGGAGCCTTGCAGTTCCGTGATGCGTGGCGAATAGTTGGCAATTGTGACACTGCGTGGCTTGGGTTTTCGTTCTTTGTGCTTCGACTTTGATTTGTATTTGTCTAATTTCAGTAATTTCAAAAAAAAATTTCTCGGTTTTTGGAAGTAAAACAAGAACTAATGGCATTGGCTTCTTATCTTTTTAAAACCATCTTATGACTTTTGTAGGGTGAAAACCTTTTTCGATCAGGTCTTCTTCTACTTCTTTTTCGGAGAAGTTTTCTAGAACTCCTCTTAAGATAACATGTAACGATTTTTCATCAGGTAGTAGATAAGTATGATACGGTTCGTGTATCGTGTCTAGTATTTTCGTTAATTTGCGAAAGTCACTTTCTGTTTCGCATTCTTGTTGAATTGATAGATTTTCTTGCTGTAGTTGCTTTATATTGTAGTCTCTCTCATCTATGAGATTTTTTAATGCATTTACTTGCTGCCTATATTGGCTGTCTGTGTGGTTTTCAGTCATTTTAGCTGATGTTTTTGCCTGTTTTTGGGTGTACTAATTATTTATTTCCCGAAGAACAGTCCTCGACTGTCTCCGGGGATCACTTTTTACTTTTTGACTTTTTTCGCGTTTTTTCGACTTCGAACTTTCACTACCTTCGCACTCGAATATTCGAAAGTGACTGATCTCCGTTGTTTAAGTTTGGGTTTAAATTATATGTAAAATTTTGGTCGAAACGAATTCCAAAATACTTTAATTTTCCTTCCAACATAATCACATCTACAAGTTTAAGTTAAAAGGAAGGTAAGTATATTAAGTTTTAAATCTTGACAATAATCAATCTATCTATATAAAACGTATGTTTCAAGATTTAAGTCACAGTAGAAATTCTAAGGCTAATATGATTTGAAATAAATTTATTAAAAATTTGATATAAAATTGCCTTTTAATAACGTAAACTACGCTTTGCCGTATAATTCGGCGCGTTCAATTTAAAAATTCGTCACAATGTGACGCCACGATCCACTTTGCACCCTGTTGATACCATACCTGGTACAGTTGTATCATGGACAAGACATAACACTTCGAGTTCTGATCAATCAGCAATTTTCTCATTTAGACATTTTAATCTATCCATATTAATTGATAAACTGTAAATATTTATTATAATTAAAGTAGGGGATATTATTGAGGCAAAGTATAAGGTACAAGAAGGAATTTGTCTTATGGCAACATCGCCTCACGCCTAGGGATGCACGATAGTTTTCGATACATCGGACATCATCAATGGAGCTCAGGTCGATGTATCGATAGTTTTTAAAATACATCGTCTATAACGAATGCCGGGGCGGCGTTTTTGTAAAAAGTCATATCGGACAGGAGAGACGCCAGGGATCTTTTGTTTTTTAGAACTTACTTTTTATTTGAAAGAAATTTGGAGAAAAAACATTTTTTTTAGAAGTCACTTTTAGTAGAATTGTTAGCTTTGGGTATATAATCGATATATCGATCGATGTATCAATGTTTTTTCTATATTGATATTGATGGATTCAATTCCGATACATCCATTTTCGATATTTCGAATTTTATTCATTCCTAATCCCGCCAAGCCAAGCCAAGCCAAGCCAGAACCATGATACAACTATCCAAGGTATGATATCAAAGGGTGCGCAGTGGATCGTGACGTCACATTGTGACGATTTTTTGAATTGAATGCGCCGAATTATACGGCAGAGCGTAGCAGGGGTATGAAACTTGGATACGAAAAGACGCATCAAATGTCACTTGTCTTCCACTACTTTTGCTGTCATCTTTCGACCAATCACGTTGCTCCATTTTTTAAAACCAACCGTTGATGTTTTTCCTTGTGTTTGGCTTTGAAGGTATTTTTCATGACATGGCCCTTTGTTTAGAAATTATTTATGTTTTTATCGCGAATATCTCAAGATCGTGATTTTAAAATGCAAAAGAAAGTCTTATTGCATGTCTGGGTAAGAAGTTATATTAATATATTTAAGAAAAAAGTCTGAAAACAGAGTTCAAATTATTTTCTAGCGGTAAAGGTCAATGACCCTAAATTTTAAAACATTTTTTACTTTTCTGCAAGAAATAATTCAAGTATCTATTTATGTATGGTATGTATTTGTTGATTAAGCTATTTAAAAAACGTCTCTATTTTCACAATATAATATTTTTTATTAAAAACTTCAGTTTATAAAAAGTCAGTTTCTTATCGAGGTTGTTTAAAAATAAAGGCTCGATGTTATTGAACATATTCCGGGTAGGTAGTACATTACCTAATTTTTGCTTTGCAACATGATATAAGATATAACTACTGATGTTATCAAGTTGACTGTCCGTTTAAGGGTTTAAAAGAATTTAAGTGAATAAAATAGCCAAAGTTAATAAGTTCTGGTCACTTTAACTTTAAATATACAAAAGTTTTAGTAAAAGCAAAATATACAATAAAATCTTAAAGTTACTTTAATTGTTCTTTCTTTGCCCCTTTTTGTCTTTGTATTTGAATGTGTGATAACTAGTCGTAAGAGAATTAATTTGCCAATATAAGATTTTTGTCGCTGTTCTCTTGTTTCATGATAAATCCTTCAGATTGTTGATGAACATGATGTTAACCAACTGCCAATGGATTTAGACCTGAACTTGATGATGCCCTTCACCGATACTGACCTTCACTGTAATAAGACCTCGACCTGATTTATTGATCTCTACTGGTACTGGATCTCGACATATGATTATGACCCTAAACTTATTTGTGTACATAGATGTGTGATCTCAGTTATTTATTTTCTTAATAAATTTTTTTATGCGGCCGGTGTTTGTAGAGGGTGGTATGTTTATGTAGTAGTTTGAGAACCACTTTTAAGGAGGGTTAATCCTTGGCCTCTGCTTTTGTATGGGTTAAGGAATCCTTCAAGACTTTATTTTATATAAATTAAATGATTTTGTGCAATAAAAAAGTTGTATTATTAATTGTTTTACTAAAGATAAACCAAATATATTTGTCATCAAGGTAAATTAATATTTTGAGATTTAAAATTTGTGTTAAATAATTTTTATTAAAAATACGTTGTTGTTACAAATCGTGCAGTGCAAATTGTATTTATTAGTAACAAAAACGTAATTAATAAAAATATTGACCTTTAAAAAAATTAATATATATATGGTGGCTTCCCCTACCCCCTTCTGCCAGTGTTAGTTCAAACGCACTACACTTTGGCGTTAGCATCGCCATGAACGTCATTTAAAAGTCACAGCGGCATCTATCATTTAACACGTTAATAACTTTTCTCTTTGTTCGAGGTCTGTGGAGCGTAGTTTACGTTATTAAAAGGCAATTTTATATGAAATTTTTAATAAATTTATTTCAAATCATATTAGCCTTAGAATGTCTACTGTGACTTATATCTTGAGGAATACATTTTAGATTGATTACTGTGATCATGAAAAATTTAGGTTATTGTTGTTTTCATTTTTCTTTTTCTAGAAAGTGTTGCATCGTGTAATTTTGTATTCAGTTTTCTGATACGAAAATACATCCTACATCTAAAAAATAACATTTTTGCCTTATCGGAACTTTAATACCGAACTTAAACAACGGAGAATATCGCAATATCGCGTTTTTTAGGCACAAGTGACGTCACGAAAACCTGTGCGGTATCTAGGGTTGCCAGATCTATTTTAGGTCAAAAGGGGACTGAAGCTAGAAAAGAAGCAAAAATACGGGACAAGCAAAAAAAAACGGGACATGTTTGAAACATATATATAAAACTTTTTAAAGGGATATAAAAGGGATCATAAGTATTATTCCATCGACTCTTAAAACGTATAGAGGAGCAAATATACCAATACGATGCCTTTTTATGTAAGCGGATGTTAAAAAAGAGTTTTATCTTTTTTTTGTTTTAGTTGGATTGTTGGAATAAAACAATTATTGTGAGATAAATTGGGAATGGACATAAAGTTTAAAATTTTTGGGTCCCGGGACGCGGACAAAACCTTGAAAAACGGGACAATCCCGGAAAATACGGGACGTCTGGCAACCCTAGCGGTATCATATCTCTTGTAGTTGTATCACGGCCAGAACCTGTATATCACAGCCCTCTTATTAACTATTTAGCCCTATGAAACTTGGATCCAAAAACTCGCATCAGTCACTTATGTCATTAGTGTCACTTGTCTGCCACTTCAAAAGATGTCTACCGTTCTTGGATATGAAAGAGATTGGCTCAAATCAAAATACATATTTGAATAGCAACCAATCACGTTGCTCGGTTGCTGCATTTTCTTAACCACCTTTTGTGTTCGGCCTCGTTTTTGGTTTTGATATTTTTCATGACATATTTTGGGTTTTTATTACAAATATCTCAAGATCGTGCTTTGAAAATGCAAAAGAAAGTCTTATTGCATGTCTGGGTAAGAATTTATATTAATATATTTAAGAAAAATAAACTGAAAACAGTTCCAACTATTTTCTATCGGTAAAGGTCAACGACCCTAAATTTTAAAACCATATTTGTTCAAATTTTTACTTCCATCTCTGCAAGAAATAATTCAAGTATCGTGATATGTAGTTGTTCACTGGCCGATTTAAAAAAGTCTATTTTCATAATACATATGTATATCATATTTCTTATTGAAAACTGCAGTCAGTTTCTAATCGAGGTTGTTTAAAAATAAAGGCTCGATGTTATTGAACATATAGTATATAGTATAGGTAGTACATTACCTAATTTTTGCCAGCAAGATGATAAAACTATTGATATTATCAAGTTCACAAGTTGACTGTCTATTTAAGAATTTACAAGAATTAAAGTGAACAAAATAACCAAGGTAGTCTATATAAGTTCTGTGATATACACAATAAACAAAATCTTAAAAGTTACATAAATTGTTCTTTCTTTGTCCCTTTTTTGACTTTGTACCTGATATGTATGTCAACTAGTGGTAAGAGAAATAATTTGCCAATATTAGACTCTGTCGCTGTTCTCTTGTTTCATGATAAATCCTTCAGAATGTTGATGAACGTGATGTTAACCAACCGCCACTGGATTTAGACCTGAACTTGTTAATGCCCCTCACCGATACGGACCTCCACCTGATTTATTGATCTCCGCACTGGTACTGGATCTCGACCCATCACCACTGATACTGGATCTCGACCCATCATTCTCTAAATTCTGAACTTTAATAATTATTATGACCATAAACTTATTTGTGTACCATAGATGTGTGATCTCAGTTATTTATTTTGTTAATAAATTTATTTATGCTGTGGGTGTTTGTCGAGGGTGGTATGTAATATCTTGAGAACACTTTGACGGAGGGTTCCTTGGCCTCTGCTTTTGTAGAGATTAAGGAATACTTCAAAGGCGTTCTTAAAAGACTTTATTTTATATAAATTTAATGATTTTGTGCAATAAAAACGTTGTATTATTGATTGTTTTACTAAAAATAAGTTATATAATATTTGTTATCAAGGTAAATTAATATTTTGACATTTAAAATTTGTTTCAAATAATTTTTTATAAAAATACATTACAAATCGTGCAGTGCAAATTGTATTTATTAATAATAAAACCGTAATTTATAAAAAAAATTTATTACAAATTTTAAATTTCAAAATATTAATTTGACCTGCAAAAAAATTAAAACATATGATGGCTTCCCCTACCCCCTTCCGCCTTAATTAGTTCAAACCCACTCCGCTTCTCAGTGTTAGCATCGCCCTAAAAGTCACAGCGGCATCTATCATTTAACACTTTAATAACGTTTCACTTTGTTCGAGTTCTGTGTTAACTATAATACGAGGGGTCGTCCGTTCATCGCATTGCAGAAAGCGAAAGTGTATTTAGAGATATAATATCTAATATATGTTTTTTTAAAGTCCAGTCTCAATGTTTTTATAAATGGATTTTTTGCGTTTTTGGGTAAATATTCATTAGATTAAAAAAGAAAGCTACCAATTATTGTCGCTTTTATTTTTTCTTTATAATATGTCTTTGTTTTCTTTATTTCGGAAACAAAATGTAGGTACCTATGTAATGTATCATTTTTTATAACAATAATAGTCCCCCTCTTAGCTACGCCCCGGCCTCCGTTTAGTCCTTTTACATATTTCATTTTGAGCAACCACTTAGAGGTTTCTTACTGTCATTCAACGTATTATTATTGGTCTACAAATAGGCTCACACTCCTGAAAAAAGAGTGTTTAACTGACTGTACGATGACGTCATTATGTAATAGACCAATGGCGTCACTAGAGCGTCATTTATCAACGTGCTAATGATGTGATAATGATGACGTGATTAGTGTCGACATATCACGTGATAATATATTGTTATAACATTAATTATCTAACGTCATTATTTATTTATTATTTTTTATTGTTCGTATGCCACTCCGAGGATCGAACTCGGAACGCCACGGTCGAATGCCAGTGACTTATCGCTGAGCCACCATCGCTATTTATTGATTTGAACTTCGAATCTCAAATAATGACAATATGTAGGGAGAGTAAGGCAAAATGACATACTTTCTAAAGATCACCGATGAACCGATGAATACTTACTTCGGTTTTCATAAAAAATGGTACTTTAGGTTTTTCTAATACTTTATTTATTAAGTAAACAAAGTACATATATAAACTTACAAAAAAATAAAATTGGATGTAAATATTACAAATTTTCCAAAAAAAAACAGTTGTCTTCCTAGATACCCCAGCTCATTCTGTATGAGCCCACAGGCGACATTGCAAGCATTGATTGTTTCTTCCAACTTTTTAAAATAAGTCTGAACCTAAGACCTATTAAAGGCTTGATCTCTTGCAGCTGAGGTCACTTCAGGAACTCTTAACGATATGTTTGGATTCCGAGAAATAAAGCTGTAAACCCATTGCCTACTAGAATTCTTTTTAGTTTTATTAAATTGGTGCTCACATTCACTGCGTTCGGCCAGTGTGTATGCCAGTTCTTTAAGTTATAAGTCGTTAGGACAAAAAGTCGTGATTCTAAATCTAATATATGTCTGATCAAACTTTGTTCCAGATCAACACTGAGTTCTTAAAGCGACCGAGACATTTTGTTACACCACGGGCACCGACATTTTTTCCCTGGGAGCGTCTCCGCAATGTTGCCTGAGGCACATTGAACGTAATAGATGCTTTTTTTCATCCCATCCTTTTATCATTTACCGCTTCTATTGCCTTCTGCATGTCTTCACTGGGCCAGGATTGTCGATTCGATTTTTTCTCCGCTTCCATTGCCCTCTGCATGTCTTCACTGGACCGGGATTAGACACCATCTGAATAACAAAGTTATGAAATTAACAAACCACCACACTCCGTATATTCATGTAAGGCAAAATGACACACCCCATATGTCGTTTTGCCCTAATGTTTTATGCACAAGATTATGTCAATTTGTATGTTATAATGTTTAAGTAGTTGGTCGTATGTAACGGTAATAGAAAGGCACAAAATACTAAGTATTATAGACAACCGAGAAACAACTTGCTACTAGAATTAGTAAGAAATGTATCATGACAATTTTTAATTTACCTTGATCTTGAAAAGCATTTTTTAAACTAATTAATATAACAACAACGGAAAACACTTCCAACGTCTCTACCGCAACTTAAGGCACAGATAATACTACAGTCGAAGTGTTGCCATACACAGAAAACATATTCCTCCAAAAAACGCTAAGAAACAGTCGGTATGTCGTTTTGCCTTCTATGTCATTTTGCCTTACTCTCCCCTATGTTACTGTCATTTATTGAAAACACAAGATATAGATAAATGTCACGATTTGAGTGCTGGTTCAAGGCTACTTTCGATTGTTACCTCTATAGGCAATCCTCTTCAGGTTTGGTTTGGAGTCTCCAGGTTGAAACCCTCTGACTCCAGGTAACGGGTTATTGCGGGAACTGATGACCCATCCTAGAAATATGAGTAATGCCCACCCAGATGTTCTTTTTTTTTTTAGACGTCACTTGGACAAGAGATGGCAGTTTTGATTGCCCTAGATTATTGCGTTATGTGGCAAATCCACATATATAAATCACAATATTAGCGCCATCAGATGCAATATTTTTTAGGATAAAAACTTGTTTATTTATATTCTTAGAATTCCGTAGTTTTTTATATTAGAACAGATTTTATGTATCTACCTAAGGATATTTAAGAAATATAAAAATCAGTTATAACCACGCGGTTGTTTTACTCACGCCTTTATTTTATTAAATGGAAGAAAATTACGAGTTACTATACGTTATAAAGCGTGGAGGTAGCGGCGACCTTCTTTTTTAGAAGTCATTGGGTAGTGCCCACTGCTTAGACTCCAGGTCAACAACAATAAAAGGGCAACCTATTGTTATATTAGGCATCATAAAGGCACAGTAAGAATGTATTTACTTATAGTGTGAACTGTTATGTAAAACAATGTTTACCAATATAGGAGTAGAAAAAATATATTATGTTTCAAAACAGGATGTTATAATATGTTTATATCTACAGAATCAATAAGACAATGACCTTTGTTGTACCTATACCCAAAACTTTTTCTGTGTTATAAAATTTCTTAAGTTTCTTTCTAAAATTACTTATTATATCTAATAATATTTAACACAGAAAAACTTCAGAATTTTAATTAACCTACTTAATTTTAGCTATTTACTACATTTTTACAAATACTTACAATGCACATAAATACATAAATTTTACATAAAAATATACCTACAATAATTATAATAATAAACATTTATCTACTTCCTTTATTAAAAACTTTCTTTTCTAAAATTAAAACCATATTGATCACATTTGACCCTAAGGATCCTTCCAAGTTGTGGAGGGCCACAATAGAAAACAGTTACTTTGCCCTTCTTCTGATCGGATATTTGTTTGAATACTTTATCCCAGTTTGGTCTGCCTGCATTCGTTCTTGTTTTAAGTCCAGTGATTAGATCCCGTTTTTCCTTAAAATTAAACATAAATCATAATCTGTATCTAGCAATAGCAACATAAAATATTCAGGGTTCTGCGATCTGCAATAATGCGTCATCAGGCTTTTATAGCTTCTATTCGAGTTAGGTAAGCTAAGAATTTCACGTTCATATATGCAGACTTATATAGAAGGAAACATAGAATTGGTTATACACATGTTGAAGATATGAACTAAGTATGGTACGATAACTGGACAACATAGCTTAATCATTTCAAGAGACAACGTATGAATTCTTAGTTTCAAAATTTTATTACTTGGGCTAAGGAAAAACCTAACATTATATTTACCATTTTTCATGTACGAAAGTGGATCAACGCACGAAAGAATATTTATGAAAATATTTGATGCTATCGAAGCGTAAAAATAGTTAAGTTCTTCAGAAAATAATGTAGTACGAGTACCTAATAGGTATAGATATTGTTTTCCCTTCTTAAAGCATAAATACCTAACAATTAACATAAAAAATATAATAATTTCGGTTATAGTGAAAAAACCCATTGCATTTTGTATCATATCAACTTACTTTCTCATGTAACAAATCCAAGGCTAATTGTAACCCAACTGCTTTCATGTCTGTCTTCTGCAAGGCACTGGTTATATACATGTGCATTTCTAAAAATCTTTCCATTGCACCACCAAGTTCTGCTTGTTCTATTTCTAGTTGTGACAATAAATTAACAAACCACTCAAATGAACGTTGATCTCTATTGATCCAGAAAAAGTCCACCTAAAAACATGTTTTTTTTTTCAATTAAATATAAAGTACAGTTTAAAGGCGAATTTAATTCCCACCGTTCTTAGTAAGATAAATGAGTTCATTATTTGCAAAACTAACTCTTTGCTTATGTACCCAGAACTTCTCGTTTACATTTTTGTCTTAAACTTTTTATTTCTTACGTCTTATACTTTACAACACTAACTAGGTATAACATAAATATATTATTACCAATTACTAGAGGTTTTCGTTAGCACCGCGAGCTACCACCTACGAAAGGTAGACAGTCCGGACTGACCGGGGATGGTGTTAGTCCTGGGTGTTGTTAATGTGTTAAAGTTGTGAGAGTCCTTCCCTGGTGGTGACCGTACGGGACTGTCATTCATCATTTCACAAGACATTTTTTTTTAAATAAGGATGGTTTTTGATAGATATTAACAATATTTACACCTTTCTTTCACCAAAATATTAAGCCCTAAAATACGCAACTGTGCCTTAATTTAACCATCTTCGTATCTCTTATCTCTTACCATTTGCGAGATTCACATGTACACACACGAATTTTTATTACCCTGTATAGATATTATTCTTTACCTTTCTCAGGTTCATAACAGAAGCAGGAATATCACAAGCCCAGGAAAACTTGCACTTAGGGCAGGTATGTCTTGCCTTCCAGTATCTGTGCATAATTGATTGCAAAATAGAGGCAAATGGTGTCACGCCTATTCCTGTGGCTATGAGAACAGCATGTTGAGCCCTAAATATGTGACTAGAGGGTGCTCCATAGGGTCCGTCGAGGTAAATCTAGATAATACAATAAATAATCAATTTATACATAAATAATACATTATCAAGCTACAACAATAAAACAACATAATATTCAAAGTCAAAACAGTTACAGAAAATTGCAGATAGCACAGAAGTGGCAAATACAGATGTAAGTAGCTAAATGCATCGTGAATGATAAATAAACTCCAAGGAATTTTAATCATGTAATTGGCTTAAAAAGTAATGGCGACAATTTATGGTGCTCTCAATGAATTGATTGTGTAAGTTACATTAGAAACATACATTGCTACCCATTTGCGAGAGGTCATAAAAAAACGGAGAGAAAAGATGACGAAATATATTTTAAACTATATTTCTGTATCTGCTATGGTTTTGTGCAGCTTTGGAGAAATTAAACATTCTTTATAAGACACTCTTGACCTAGCTTCTAACTACTATTTATTGTTTCACAACTTAAAACAGAGTCGTCGTGGAAAGAGGGCTGAGGTCGAAATGTATATAATGCAAGCTGTAGTAAATTAATATTTTAAGGGAATATTTGTTTCAAGGATATTACCCTTCTGGGTAAAATTGCTAAGATGTCTCAAGAAAATTTAAAAAATAATATTTATTAAATGTATTAATAGTTCAAGGAACATACATTGAAAAATAAAATATTCTCCTAATGCCTAAAATTGAATCGATTGACACATTGTTATTAGCCTTTTAAATTAATGTTAATATCACAATTAGTAACACACAAGATCTCGTTTTAGTTAACATAACACAACCATCACCTCTGTTCCAATGCTGTCTGAATATTTAACTTTAATCTCTTTGGCCAATTTATCTTTGTAGTTGGATGCACGTAGACAACCACCCATAAGGTCATACTATGCAAATGAAAATTATTATTAAAATAAAAAGTTGATTAAATTATTGTACCTATTAATATAAATAATGTGTCAAAAAGTGTTGGAAACTATATTGTATCGTAAAGTTTACGTTATACCGTTGATTTTTATTGTAAAAGATCAATTACCAGAATAAACTCCATTGTGTAGGTCCCAACATCTTCAAACCGCCATAAATAAATTAACGCAAATACGACGTTTATACAACGTTGGGTGGTGTAGGCTTTTTTGAGCCACCATTATTTGGGCGACAGAACAACGTTAAATTTTGTTAAAAAATAGACGCAAGTCGGAGAATTACTAAGAAATGTTAGGTACTTGGGATATTCTAAAATTTCCAGAAATAATCGAAGCACTATTGATAATTGAAAAATCTTTTCGCGGCATTCTTTTATGTACTGGCACCTTAAAATATGTGTTGCCCCAAACATAATTTTAACGTGAACAAGTTTAATAAAATATGTGTTTTTTAACATACCTCCAACGGCTTTCCAACAGGATAGTTTATATGTTTGAGCTTTGGATCTGCAGCGGTAAGGTCGTGAAGCTGAAATCCTTGACCTTCCTCAACTCGTCTTTCCGGACTATAATAAATATAGGGACTCGTCTGACTTCCTAAAATTTTATAGAAATTACTTAAAGCAGCCCTCACATGATCAATATTATTGTCAATATCATCAAATATTGACAATATTATTGATCGTCTTTCCGGACTATTATAAATATAGGGACTCGTCTGACTTCCTAAAATTTTATAGAAATTACTTAAAGCAGCCCTCACATGATCAATATTATTGTCAATATCATCAAATATTGACAATATTATTGATCGTGTGGGGCAAAATATTGAAGTATTGTCAATATATTGATGTATTTTTGGCGATTCGAAAATATTTCTTCTATATTGTGGGCGGAGCGACTATATTGAAGAAGTATTGACTGATTGACAATATTTTGCCAGTATAAACATGAATGCAATGGAAGTCACATCTCCAGCGGCTTCCAGCTCGATGAAAATGAGAGTGAAACTACCAGTGAAAACGTTATATTAAAAAACTTTATTGCGGTTTACCGTGAAATGCCAGAGTTATTCAAAATACTATAGTAATAGAGATAAGAAGGCGGTTGGCTACAAGAAATTATTAAAAATTTATAAAAACAAAAAAAGATGCGAAAATCGAAGATGTAAAAAAAATGCTCTCAGAACAAATTACAGAAGAGTTAAAAAAAAATTAAAGACTCGAAACGGTCAGGTGGTGCTGCCGAACACGTTTATGAACAATAGTTGTTCATATACATCGTTATTCATTCGAAAATAGTTCCGATAATCTTCAGGGCCCGTTTCCAAAATGGAATGTAGCACGTGTAAATGGGTGTATTCCTTTCGTGTTGATAACCATTTTTTTCAGCGTCTTTTTTAAAATTTATTATCACAATCAGATAAATTTGATAAAATTATAGCTATACATTTAGCTAAATATTTTTTGTTACTCATCTTTTTAAATTACACCGATGCGAAATTTCGTAGCGTATGAACATACTTATTGACCGTGGAAGGGTCCCGCACACTCTCAATATATTGATCAATACGGGATCGTCAATATTATTGTGAATCCACATATCAATATTATTACCACCGACCGCACACCATAACTATTATTGACGATATTTTCGTCAATATTTACGTTCAGTGTCATGTTAAAGTTAGGTTATATTGCGGAGGGGTTGAAATAATGAAGAATAAGAAAGCGTGTGCAACTATTTTACTACTCTTAGGTACGAGACGTATTGTTAACCGCAAGCGATGGGTTAAAGAGTGGATAACAAAAAAAGAACGTTCCGGTCACATGAATTTACTAGCAGAAATCAATTCAAGTGATATAAATGATTACTGCAAATATTTTCGAATGGGCAGATGTTCGATACACTTGTAGCAATGATAGAACCTCACATCAAGCGTACGGATACCACGTTGAAGTTATTTTTATAGGACGTATTGCGAGAATTCCACAATATAGGCATCGTTTCAAACGTTTCAATGAAACTTCTCATCTCTTCTTCTTTTTCGTTTTTAATTATATTTTTATCAACTTCACTCATTGCGATAACCTTAAAAATACTGTTAGAACAAACAACAACATCCACTACCCACAACAAGCAAATACTGATGAAAATATTGACATTAGGCCGCACACTTGCAATATATTGATACATATCACCACCACGTAATAATATTGAAGTCCGGATGTCAATATTTGATATTGACTTCAATCCCTTGTTCAATACACCCCGCACATGGTCAATATACTGATCAATATTATCCTGTATTGATCAATATATTGAGCGTGTGCGGGGCCCTTGAGGTTAAAGATCAATATATTGATAGAAAAAATATTGAACGTGTGAGGGCCGCTTTACACTAAACTTTTAACTTTTGCTCTTTAACCTCTGCGCATCTAACAATTAAATATTTTTAGAGACGAATTTTTAAAATAACATGATCATTCCTAGATAAACGATTTTTATATAGTAAACCTCCAAAAATAATAATCCCGCGGTTCAAGAATACCTTCACCCGGTAGGAAGAAGTGCAGCACGAATCTCGAGCAATTATGGCACTCAGATGAGCCAGCTTAAAGTCAAATTTTCATACCGCGTTAATTTTTAGTAAAGGGATGAGTTGCAATTATTTCTGTTACCAAAGATCGGGTTACCGGCGCTTTTTAACAGCGACGACTAATTGAGCAATTTAAAATAACCGACAAGTCCTTATATACAGAAGTAATAATTAAATACTAAATCGAAATGCATTGTGGAAAGTCAATTTAGATTAAGAATGTTGAGAAAAATAAAACTACTTTTTTTTTGGCAGTGCTGCAGCTCTGTGGCTGTTATTAAAGAGCCGTCACTGACGAAAAGCCAATTTCCACTTTTTTCTAATCAATTATTCATGAAGGAACTTGGTATATTATTTTTCCAACGGCCACCTATGAAAATGAGAAAAAAAGCTTGGTTAATTTGGCTAGAAAACGCCGTATATCACACGCGTGTTGAAAAAAAATATTTCAACACTAGTATTGAAATACAAGGCAGACTATTTAATTTAAACATAATATGGTGCCAATTTGACAGACCACCCCTATTTAATAAAAAGGACAAATTTTAGAAAGCAGTAATTTTATTGTAAAGTGTTTAACTTATTTATCATGTTTAATAATATACTGTAAAATCTATTACCAAAAAAAAAAACAAATCGCGCTGAAGAGAGTGCTATGTATTAAACAACAAATCTTTATAGGCAGTGATAGCGTAGAGAATAGAGCTCTAGCCTACAGATCGCAAGTTCACAGGTCCAAATCCCGTCAGGAGTATTTAATTTTTTTTTATAAAAACAATAAATAATTTATAGAATTATTTTGAATTGAAATCTTCCTTGTTGGGTGGATTTTTTAAATTTAACTTTAATGCATCTTTCCTAGATTAAATTTAAAACTTTTCATTCTGGTTAATCTAGAAGTCAATCCAGGATTAGTTCTTCCTATGATATTTATAAAATATGAAAAAATGAAAAAGTTAAACTACAAATAAAGAAAAAGCCTATTGACAATGAAACCAGATATAAAGTGGAACATAATCCTAAGTATGTTAATTTCAACACTAGTGTTGATATTTTTTTTTTTCAACAATCAAAGGCTTTTTTCATAATTCTTTGTGGTCGTAGGAAAAATAGTGTACATTACTCGTGTGAAAGTGATTGTTCTAAAACTCGGAGAATTTCCGCACTCGGCTGATGCCACGTGCTAAATATCTCCTCGTTTGGAAATCACTTTCATCGCTTATTATGTAATATAGTAATTCTACGTACCAACAGAAGATGCAAATGAATTACTTGAATCTCTCTTATCACAATTTTCCAAACTTGGTGTCTTGAAGGCAATAATTGTTGGTTTATTTCTCATATATCTAAAACTTTGGGCTAAGCTTTTATTTTGTGGACTTAAATAGGCAAGACCTAACGATTTCAATCTCGCTCTTTTCATTTGACATTGATCGAAGCTCTTCTCGGATTCTGACCTCATATATTCTCGTAATCTGTAAAAATAAATTTAATATATATTTTGAACAAATCTTAAGAAACTTTTGTTAATGAAAAAATAAAGGAATTCGGGAATACGCCTATAAGAGAACAAAGAAAATAATACATTTATAAGAGAACAGTGAAACAGTTTATAATACAGTACTTTTTTATTAACTTTGTATAGAAATAAATAAAGTAAACAAAATTTTTCAAAAAAAGTCCCTGAAGAGAAAGGCAATTCACTAAAATATACTTACGCTAACATTCTTTCTCTTCTCTTAGTATTGTTTTGTACATCGGGTAATGAAAGAGACTTTTCAAGAGGGGCTCTCTTTGCGAATAGTAGTCGTTGTAGACGGTTTTCTGGTGACATTCTCCTTGGTCTGCTAGGCAAATCTAATAAAAAAAATTAACTAATTTAAATATATAAGTTACCAAAAAAATAAGTTAGGTTTAAAAAAAAAGTTTTTTTATGAGGGTAGTTCATTGCTGTCAAATTGCACCAGGATTTTAAATATTAATTTACTAAACAGACAACTTTTACTGTGCCACAAAACAGATAAATTTTCAGAAAATATTCTTTCACAATAAAAGTTAGTTTAATTATACTTTAGTTACATTGACTTTGTTAGGTAGGTACCAAAAAATACCATTTTTTTATGAGAGTAGTCCATTACTGTCAGATTGCACAAGAATTTCAAATATTGTCGGATATGGATTGGTATATCCTTAAGGATGGATCTAATACTTCGTTGTGGTGTTAAGACTCTCTCTAATGAGTGTTGAGTTTGTTAAAAATAGCTGTACCCAGTAAAAATAAACTGTATACAACAAAGACCCAAAATTTTCACGGTTTTTAATTTTTTTCTCGAAAAATAATTTTTTTATTAAAATGTCGTATATCCTATCGGAAAAAGCTCGTCGAACTACGTTTAAGATATATTTTTTCGATTTTTAATCATTTTAATTTACAGAGGACGAAACGAATGAATTTTGATTTTTTTTTTGATTTTTTACAATTTTTTTTTAGGTACTGGTCCGCTTAAACCCGTCTGTAAGCTATTGTAATTAACTTTTTCAACTTTTTTTTGGACTGTTGTTTAGAGGGATAAATATACTTTAAAATTCATACCGTGCGCGCTCTTCGTTATGACGTTTAGTGGTTCAAAAAAAATATTATTTAATTTTTTTACGTTTTTTTTATGAAAAGTTTTTTATATTCGATTATAGCTTCTACTACAATATCCTTAGAGAGTTCATTTTAGGCTTATTTTATTCCTCAATCTTTTCTCAACACGCCTATATACTTGAATATACCAATTTATTTTTTTAAATTAGAGTAAAATTGATATTTTTAGAGCGCGAACAGAAAAATTCGTCAATTATCGAAATGCAACGTTTTTTAAATAGAACAAAGACAAGAACATTTCTAGCTTCTTAGGAGAAGTCAGTAAACAAATGTTTATAAAAATAACTGTTTGTAATTGGTTGAAGAAAGGGTTTCTTTTGGTACCTACATTTAAGAAGCTTCTCACCCAATGTTAATAATTCCTGAAACAGCGAAAAGGAACCCATTCTCTATTTTGGTAGGTGTTTGAAAAAGCTATAAAAACTTAGAGGAACACTTACTCAGTGAAGTTATTTAACGTATTCAAGTGTATGGGTAACCTCTGCCTGTTTGGTCACTCAAGTCTCCCCAAATGATGTAAAAACACAATCTCAGAACCAAAGCAGTTTCCAGTTAGTAAGTAAGTGTTCTTAGTAATGTTTATTTAATTGTTAAATTGTTTATTTCTCTTTTGGCCTGAGATGACTGTAAATTAAAAAGAAAAAAAATACCTGAAGTACTACTTGAAGGGTTGACAGTAAAAGTAACTTCATTTTGTGGTGATTTAGTATTATTATCAAGTTCAAAACTATCGTTTGAATATCCAACCAGTTGAATACCAGTCTTCTTTGGCGACTGCGTATTTTTATCCTTTCTTGACAGCGTTCTTGTTATTGTAGCTTTTATTTGAGTCAGAGTCCCTTGATTATTTTCTGGTGACATATTGATATTAGATTTGCCAGAACAAGATTGTTGTATAGGATTTATTTGACCAGTGTGCAACTTTTCTTGTTCCTTTTCAAAATATTCGTAAAGGCGATTTGTCCATTGACCAACACCTCGTATATGAAGCCACATATAATCTAAAAAAAATAAGTGAATGTTGGTTACAGTTTTATTAGATAATGATGGAAAATTTAATGAAGTTATTCATATTTTCAAAAGAAACACTGTAGTTTATCGATACGCATAGCGCAAACAACATAATCCCTCGACAGTAATTAACAGTGGGTTCATTTGGAATTTTTTACATTTTCTGAAAGAATGTACGACTGCAAAAAATTATAATTTTCTGACGCTTCTAATGTTTTTAAAATTACTTACGAACATCGACTCGGCGAACGCCAACAGATGTGTGACGTCACTGATTTCTTCAGTAAAGTCGGGTCGCGCTCTCTGCCGTTTATACTGAACACAGAAAGAACGCCGCGCGCCGCTTAAGCTCGAGTCGGCCGAGCCACAACAGCCTAAGCTAACAGACCGGTAGTCTCACTCCACTGAGGAAAGAAAATCGACCGTTTTATGCCCCTGCGTTACCTCCAGCCTTTTCTGGCAGGCAAAATTCGATTAGTGAGCTATATTGCTTGTTTGGGCTTTCGTTGAGAATTACAGAAGATGTTCTTGTCGGTATTATACTGCTCGTCTAATTGCAAATATTTGCAATAATTGCAACCTAATTTTTCGTCTCACGCTTGGACTCTGCTTAAGCTCGAGTCGGCCGAGCCACAACAGCCTAAGCTAACAGACCGGTAGTCTCACTCCACTGAGGAAAGAAAATCGACCGTTTCATGCCCCTGCGTTACCTCCAGCCTTTTCTGGCAGGCAAAATTCGATTAGTGAGCTATATTGCTTGTTTGGGCTTTCGTTGAGAATTACAGAAGATGTTCTTGTCGGTATTATACTGCTCGTCTAATTGCAAATATTTGCAATAATTGCAACCTAATTTTTCGTCTCACGCTTGGACTCTTAATTTAAATTTTTAAATAATGTATTTTTGGCTTAGATTACAAAGGCCTTGTAGGAAACGTTTAGTTTTTAAACTTTTCCTACTAAAAGTCTTGTTTTATATAGAGATTAGGGTTTCGGACTCATGTTGTTTTAGTTATTGATGTATGATGCAATTTTATAGGAAAACGATTAAAAAGAATAATATTTTATGGTATTTTTCTATTATATACTTGTCTGTTCCGTTTTCCCTTTTTTAGAACTATTTTAAATCAAGAAAAATATAACCCAATGCAATAAAATATGTTTACAATATAAAAACAACCAAAAAACAATTAGAAAAATTAAAGTAAAAACTTTAATTGAAACATTTTTTATTGAAGAAGTGTGATAATTTATAATTAAAAAAAATAGTGTGGGAAGAAACGAGAATGCTTTATTATGAATATGCAAAACGGCACTTAGGAAGGAGTATTTCAAAACCTAAGCATTTGCACCAAAAAATGCTCTTAGATCTAAGCTCTTAAAATACATGATTTCTGAAAAAATAAATAATTTTGGCGTGGTGAGCGATATTTACTTTACTTTTAATCATGAAAAACCGAGCCCGAAAAACGCTGGTTAGAGTCATACATACGTCTTATGTTAAAATTTTGGATTGACACCAATATTCATATTTTTCACAAATATAAAAAATGTTTTTTTTATAAAAGAGCCAACTAGGAATATCAATAAAAGTAAAAAAAAAAAACATTTACAAAAATAAATTTATTCCAACCATGCAGAGGGAGAGGTACTAATTTAATTTTCGAAATTTGATAGTAGTTAGGTGAATTTTAAACGAACTTTAGGTGTGGCCCCGAAAATTTTTCGCCTGTGGCGCGTTTCCACCTTTTCCCCTAGGTACAATATCATGAGATACATATAGTCCCGACTGTCCCTTTCTCCAGAAAAAAAAAAATGTTCTACTTACGCCCACTGAGCCCCCCTCTCCCCCCCTGAGCATATTTTCTGGTTACGCCACTGGCGTCTACATTACCCAAAAAATACAGAAGTAAATAGTGGCTCCTATTCCCTTTTTCATGCCCTTTCCAACGAGCATGCACCCCCAAAAAAGGGGTAAATTTCATGAAGATGTAAAAAAGTATGTTAAACTAAAAATAAACGCGGTCTTAATTCTGTATTTTTTTAGCAACTAAAGAGGCTTTTTAATACTGAATTTATTCCAGTTAAAAATTCCACATAATGTCACTAACATATTGTGTGGTAAATCGTTGTAGAGCCAAAGTAGGAGATGACGTGTCATTTTTCCAATGTACAAAGGACGAAACAAGGTTAATAAAAATGAGTAATCATTATCAAATTATCTTTCTTAAGGAAAACAAACTAGTGTAGTAATTGGATAATTTAAAAAAGCTTTTAATCCAACATTCTTGCCACATTTGTTTAGATTATGAAAATTCGAATAAGCTCGTTGACACTTGCACTTGCTTTTGTACAAATTAAAAGCATATTCAACAGAAAAAAAAAACATTTCGTGGCTTAAAAGTTCCACCTAAAGACCTTGTTAACTATGGCATAGTGAGAATCAAATTAAAAAGTATTTCGTTAAAATACATTTTGCACATCCATGTAAGGACTTTCCGTTTAATTACTTACTTTCTTAATATACCAGGGTATTTATTTAACATTAAAAATTTTTATTAAATGCATTAATGGCCAAAAGAATAGGAAGGTTAAATTAGCTACCTATATTAACGAATTTGCGGTAATTTTAAAATTTGCCATTGTTAATACGTTTTACCATTTCTTGTTCTATTTAATATTGCGTTAGTTTATTTTATTATTAATAGGAATTTAACGCGGAATATATAAAAGTTGCCACTAGTTTAAAGCTAAAAAATAATAAACAAATGGTTAAAAGCAATAACTAAAAAAACTTTTAAGATTCGGATAACAATTTACCAATTTTTAAGACAACCTTAAACCGAGAAGTAATTAAAGTGGATCCAAACAATATTTCTAAATTCTTCTGCACAGTTACAGATATAGGAGAATTTGAAAAGTTAATTAAAAAAAATATTTTTCAATAATTTTTACATCACAATGATCTTTATTATTTTTTTTACGATTTTCATTGGCCTATATCTTTTCCTCGATTTTTTTTCTGCATGAAAATAACTTTCGCATACTCACATAGAGACCAGTTTTCCATTGGTGAAAAATTCAAAATCTTGATTAGCTTTTTTGTAATTCGGTTAAAAAACCCGCAAATTTTAGCGCGTTCAGATCCAATGTAGAATGTCGCTATAAATGTTTATTTCATCGGGTTATTAGACATTAGGTTTTTAATTTTTTTTCTGTCTAGGTTTCAAAATATCTCACCATACATGGATTTAGTTGCAAAAACTTTAACTTTACATCTACATTATATTAAATGTATTATACAGTGACCATCATCATTACGTTGTTAAGATGATCCGTTTAATTGATGAACATACCTTTTCCTTTCAAACATTTTTGTGTTTATTATTCCTTATTTATTAACGAATTATTTATATAGATCAGCAAAATATAGCAAAACTTTTGCAATACCAAATAACGTTAAATATCATTTTATTATTATTCATGATTCTTTTTTTTTTATGATAAAACACCTGCACTGTAGGAAAAATCTTTTAAGGCGCTCTAAAAGCGGTGCGAGTGCGAAAAAAGCGATTAACGTTGGTCTTGAAGCGTTAAAGATTATATTCATTGGGAAACACGACCTCAGGAAGATCATTCCACAAAGATGACGTTCTCCAGATGAAAGAATTCTTGAACAATGAAGTTCGAGGAGTACTAAGCTGAACAACATATGGATGAGCGACAGTAGTTCGCCGTGTATTTCTGTTTTGCGTTGCTCTAGGTGGAATCAAGTGGGCAATGTCAGTGGAACACCTGCCATGGAAATATCTGTAAAAGAGAGCCAAATCACCAACCTGTCTTCGATGCTACAGGCTATCGAGGGTCTTGGTCAGCTCGGGGTCGCCGATCAGACGAACGGCTCTCCTTTGAATGGAATCCAGTAGCCGAAGGGTGTGCTTGGGTGCAGAGCTCCAGACATGAGAGCAATATTCTAATGATGGTCGAATCTGGGCTTTGTAGAGTGTCAAAAGTTGATGAGGTGTGTACAACCTTTTGGTGCGGAAAAGTACACCAAGTTTCTGTGCAGCTGCCTTGGCAATTGCGGCAACGTGATCATGCAAAGACATATTACCTCCCAGATTGACCCCCAGCAAATTAATAGACGGTGCCAGTGGAAATGCGTGCCCTGCCATGACTATATCCGGTTCTGCAATGTTAACCTTTTTGGAGAAGACTGCTGCCTGAGTTTTCTTAGCATTAAATTCGACTTGGTTACTGTCACCCCAAGCCAAGATTTCTTCCAGGTCATTGTTGAGGCGCAATACTTCATGCTGCCTGCAAAGATGTGCGTCGACAGCGGATGTTTGGGGAGTCAAGGTAAAAGATGAGACAAGTGTGCTGTCATCAGCAAAGCTATAAATTGGATTTTGGGTTTTCACTAGAAGGTCGTTAATATACAGTAAAAAGAGGGTAGGCGACAATATAGACCCTTGAGGAACACCGGCATTGATGGTGAAGGTGTCTGAGAGAAACCCGTCAATCGCCACTTGCAGAGAACGGTTCTTAAGGAAGCTGGTTAACCATAAACAAAATCCATTAGGCATACCGTAGGATCGCAATTTACTTAGAAGTCCATCGTGCCAAACACAATCAAAAGCCCTAGAGATGTCCAGTGTAACAGCCCGGGATTTTCCATGATGTTCGATGGTGTTGCTCCAAAGATGGGTGACATATGCCAGAAGGTCACCTGTTGATCTGAACTTACGAAAACCGTATTGATGGTCGCTGATAATGTTAAGCCCTTCCAGATACTTTAGGAGTTGTTGGTTAATAGCTTTTTCCATAACTTTTGAAATTACTGAAAGCAATGCGACGGGTCGGTAGTTGCTTGGCAGGGTCTTTTTACCTTTCTTTGGAATGGGCTGGACACGCGCCGACTTCCAGCAGGATGGAAATATTCCTTTTTTGTAGGATAAGTTAAAAAGTCTACAAAATACTGGTGTAAGTTCATCGGCGCATGTCTTGAGAACAATGATAGGAATTTCGTCTGGACCAGAAGCTTTTTTGACGTCGAATCCTTTAAGAATCCGTTTAACAAGACGCTGACGGAACTTGATTTCAGACATTTGCGATTGAACTGAGGGAATGTTGGGTGGTGGTTTTCCCTGAAAGTCTACAGTGGAATGCGAGGAAAACAGTTCAGCAAGTAGGTTTGCTTTATCCCTGGCTGTGGTTGCTATTGTGCCGTCGGAACGTGTTAGAGGTGGAATAGTTGACTTTGTAAAGTTTTGGCTGACGGCCTTAGCGACTGACCAAAAGGACCTTGATCCGTTAGGACTGGCAAGAAGTTTGTTTTTGATTCTCTCGTTACGAGCTTCTTTGCTTTGGTCTATCATTTCCTTACATTGGTTTCGGGTGGTAACAAAGATGGCGCGATTTTCAGGAGTAGGGTTTTTACGCCACTGTCGGTAAGCCAGGTTTTCAGATCTGACAGCACGCTCACAATTCTTGCTAAACCAGGGCTTGCCGTTGGAAGGGCGCTTTTTGGAGAAAGGAATAAAGGCCTCCATGCTAGTTAGAATGACGTCGGAGACCTCCTTTGCACAGACAGATGGATCATCCGAAGAAAAGCATACGCTTAGTCAAGGAAAGTTGCGAAAATGGTCCTTTAGGTCTTCCCACTTAGCTGATGTATAGTGCCAAATCTCACGGGGTTTAGGAGGTTGTTCAGAACTAATTGGCAGCTCGCTTAGGGTTGAAATAAGTTTGTGATCGGAAGAGCCCAATGGTGGTTGTACGGTGACCGTATATAGGTCTGGATTTGAAGTTAAAAAGAGATCTAAAAGACTAGCAAAATCCCCAGCTCGGTCTGGAACCCGCGTTGGTTCTTCTACGAGTTGAGTTAGACCAGAACTGATCGCAAAAGATTCGGCCTCGCGGCCTTGCTCATCGTTGGTGTTTGAGTATTTAAGCCAGTTGACATTGTGGACGTTAAAGTCGCCAAAGATAGCAACTTCGGCATTCGGATGATTGGTTTGCAATAAGTCGATTGTGTTGGCTAGTGATGAGAAGAGGGCCCTGTAATGCATGTCGCTTGGAGGACGGTAAACGCAGCATATAAACTTAGTGATTTTTTGTGAAGATATTTTAAACCATATTACATCAAAGTCTTTCGGTTCCAGTATGTCCTCCCGTTGGCAGCAAAGATCATCTCGAATGAACAGACAGACCCCAAAGTTGCGTCTAAAACGGAAGTGAAAATCATATCCAGGATATAAATAGCTGACGGTGTTCGTTGACGCTCTGACTTTTGTCTAGGTCAGTGCAAGCACATGAGGCTTGGAAGATTGTAAGTGCTGGTGGACTGAATTGATGTTAGTGTTAAGCCCTCTAATATTGCAGAAATCAATTTTGAAGTTGTTACTTTTGGGCCTGTTAGCAACTGCAGGCGCTACACCATTTCCTCGTTGAATGTTGTTGGAGGAACCCAGTAAATTGTCAGAAATGGTGGATAATTCGTAAATGTTTTCATTTTATTTAATAATGACTTGGTATGTACATATATCTCAAATAATACCAGCTAATTAACTCCCTCGTAATATTGACTCCGACTACAAGCAAACCCGGTTCCTCGGAAAAGCAAAAAACGATGTTCAAGCTCGTATATACAAAGGGGCCGACGTTAGTGAAACTACTGATCTTTAGTCTATATGTTACCGGCCAAACCCGATTTCAGGATAAACTAGTTTGGCCTAGGCCAAACCAGTTTATCCTAAAAGTTGTTGGGGTCTTGTCGGGTTTGTTCGGGTTTGTTTAGGTTTGTTCGGGTTTGTTAGAATACGAAAAAACCCGAACAGGCCTAAGCAAATCTAGTTTATCCTGAAATCGGGTTAGGCCAAACTAGTTTATCCTGAAATCGGGTTTGGCCGGTAACATATATACTGTGGCCGACCTGTGGGTCTGATGACAATACTTTCTCGCGTTCCGGCCGAGTCTTGAATTCGATTTTAAACTCGTATATTTTGAAAACTACTTATCCAATCGACTTCAAATTTTTAGGATGCTTTATAAAAATTGGTTTAATGGAGGGTCTCGGATTCTAATCTACTAATATTTATAATGTTGAGATTACCTACTGACTTATTAAAAATTTGAAAGTGTCACTTTTCTGTCTTATTATTTCTCGTCCTCGTTTTCCGTCCCCATTTGCTGTCTTAAAATAAGTCAGCATTGGTTCTTGCAGTCGAACCGTCAGCTCCTTTGACGCTAGACTCACGGTGAGGGAGTTTAAGGCAATAAGCGCCTTTGTCAGCGCTGCCTTATTTTTATGAGTACCGTTGATAGATTATAAATATTTTAAAATTATGGTTGAAAATAAATTTGTATGTATACTATCCTTAATATAAAATGTCATTATTGTAATATACTAATAACCCTAACTAGAAAATTCATTACCGTCCTGTTCAGGAGCACTGCTTATTGTAAATGGATGCCATTCATATTTGGCTATTGCAGGAATGTTGACAAATATGTAGTCACCGGGATGAAAATCAAACTGGCTTGGCCTCTTTATCACCAAATGAGTTACTTTTGAGGGTAGCAAAAGACCAGAGCTAATGTAGGTTTTTCCTTTATTGGACATTGTGTCAACTCTGGATATCCGTTCTATTACATAGGCTAGACCAGCGATAAGAAACCATTTCCAAAAGTTTGGCCCATGGAGGATTAGAAGAATCCAGAAAGGAATATACATGAGGTGAGTCCAGTAGAATACCTAAAATACAATACAAATTCTTGTAGTTTAAAATATACGGGCAAACTTGTATTACTTAAAATAGTTTAACAGCATTTTCGTTGCTGCGGCCGTATAGCTAAAGGGCATAACTCATTGTTTTACACTTTTCAACTTTTTACAATTTTTAGTAAACAAGCTTTAAAATCGTGTTATACATAACGTATTCGTTACATTAGGTATATTTATGTAGTGTACTTATTTCCTTCTTATTTCAGTTTCCTTTGAAAATAACTGAGTAATTTTTGGCAGAATAGTCAGGTAAAAGGGCATAACTAGACATACAAGTTGTTTTTTTCATAGTTTAATAAGTCAAAGGGCAATATATGGAGATATGCCTTTTTACTTAAAAAATGAATGTGCAAATAATTGTATGTATTAAGACATAACTTCATTTATACTTCAACGTTATTATAATAAAAAATAAAGTCAAATTTTTTAAAAACAATATTTTTTTTCATTGATACCCTATTTCGCTTATTTAAAGTACGCCTCAGTGTGTTTAAATCCCACTTTCAAAAACGCGCGTGTTTTAAAGTTACCATGGCAACATTAACAACCCGTGAAACGTAAAGTCTAAATATGTAAACTTTTTAATTATTGATTTGACAGAATTACCTTTTAACGTCAAATAAAATATTATTAACAAATGTTTGAAAAGCTTTATTCAAATTTTTAACAATATGTATTAATTTTTTAAATAAATGTGAAAAGTGCAGCTCGGATAGCAATAAGCAATACGCTTCCTTCTTTCTTCTTTCTTGATATCATGTAAGCCGCGTAAATCGCACAATTCACATCTTCTACAGGAGCCAAAGATACCGCAAATGGCTACCACCTTCAAAAGTAAATACATAATGTCCGGTGCATCAATGAAAAACTTCCGCAAATCGTTTTTCCTGAATACATAAGACTTCTTGACTGCGTCATTCTTGCTAATTGCCTTCATAAATGCATGCACTTTCGTAAATGATTTTTTCTACGATCGTTCAAAAAATGTCATTTTGTGTATGCAAGTACTTTTTTCCCTAGTGCAATAAATTAATTAAATTGCCTAGGAAACGAATAAAAAGTTAAAACGGAATCACAAAATAATATGGCGGAATGACGGACGTGTTCCTTCCAAACAATTAAAGTCAAAGGTATCTATGATTCATTGTTAAATTTGAACTTTTGCAAATAAAGGAGAGCAATTTTAAACTTTTTTGTTAAATAAGAAAGTGATCGTAGAAAAAATAGTGTATGTAACATGTGCAAAAAGTGTGTTTATTGCACATGGCATACAACTTCTATGCCCTGTGCAATAAACATACACTTTTTGCACTAGTTGCATAAATAACTATTATATCGATCCCTTTATCAACATACTTTTCAATTTCGAATGGATAGCCCACATACTCGACGCCTTGTGCTGCTCCGACATTTTCTGAAGGTACGCAAGCACAACTCGTTTATCTGTATCTGTTACATTTTGCTCTTCCATCCATTTAATGAACTTGTCGTATTCTTTTTTATAAGCGGCTTCCGATTTTTGCGGTATTAACCGCGATTCTGCTTTACTACGTAAGTAATCAAAAAAACTCATTATCTTAAAGCAATACACAACCAATTTCAACGGTGACAATAATGAATCTTATTTGTAATATAAATACCAATCAATTAATGACTTCAAAGTGTACCATTAAAAAAAGTATGTAAAGTATTCGTGGATAACTGGTCTTTAAAACACTAGCTCTATTTCAAGCACTCCGGCTACGCCGTCGTGCTTGTACAATCGCGCGTGTTTTAAAGACCTTAATATCCATATATCTTATTATACTATTATTAACATTTATTAAAATTTGACAACGCTCAGTTCATTAGTCAGTTAATGTCAGGTCTATCGCATTAAAATATTGTCCATTTTATGATGTGCAGATATGGGACGTAAAAATATCAAGATAAAATTTATAATTTTCAGTCTACCATCACATCTTGACATTTCACTACAAATAAAGGGAAGAATATAAACAATTTAGTTCAAGTATCTTGAATGCTATGTCACCATATATCTATAATTTAGTTGAGTAGTTATGCTGAACTTCGCCAAGTATAAAATAAATGCAATATTTATATGCAGGTAAAGAAATAACGTGTAGAATAGAAACGGCCAGAATAACAGTCTAAAATATGAAACAACTTTTCACTAATAAAAATCTGAATCTAAAACTACATTAGAGAATAGCAAGATTTTGTTTAAGGTTAGTGTTACGATACGGGGTAAAAATCCGAACAGTATTACCGCTAATAATCGGTGGTTCGAAGCTCTCGAGACATGGTTACAGTGACGGATCCAGGATTTAGTTGAGGGGGTGACTAAAAAAGAAAGAACTGCTAACAGAGAAAATAGCGTATCCTACTCTTAAAAGTGACTTCCAAAAAAAAAATAATTTTTCATACACCCTTCAATTTTTAAGGCTCAAAGTAAACAAAACACCCAAACCAAATTTTGTCGATACAACTAGCATGCTACTACACAAAAATCTTATATCTTGGATACCTATTCAGAGGAAAGTGAGACAGAGTCCTTTAAATGATCATGGTAAGTAAAGTGGTTGGTTTTTATATTCCTTTTAATTGTGTTAAGTAATTATAAATTGGATTTAACTAGAAATCAATAAGTTGGTCGAACGTAGACTTTTGGGGTAGAAAATGAGAATTCACAAAATGTACAATCAGTTTCTCTATAATGCACCATTAATATAGTTTTTCAAAGTGCAATAAGTGTTATTTAAAGAAAAAAAGTATTAATTTTGGGATGTAAAATATGTTAAAAGAATTATGTTTACGATCTTAATTTAGTAAACATCCAAAAATGTATTTAAAAAAATTAAAGTTTACTCTAATTTCCGGTATAACCAGAAGTGATTCGTAAAATACATTTATTTAAAAGTCTTCGAGGAGGCACGTGCAAAGCCAAAGTTTTAATAAGAGTGGTCCACTAGTTTAATAGACCTTAGCATACTTACCGTTAATCACCGTATATTAAACAAACTGAGCATATTTACCTCAAAACATCCTCCTCTTCTCACAAACGATTGTGAGCACAAAAACATTACCAACAGAATCACAAATAGCGCTACTCCCGTCGGGTTCGCCCAGCCATCGATTAAACCATATTTTCCTGGTCTTGTAGTAAAAAGCAATTCGGCAGCGGTAAGGTTATTTGGGTTTAGCTTTTCATTGTTCACAAAACTTAAAGCTAAAAATTAAAGAATTTTTAAAACTTAAAGTATTAGTAGATGGAACATCATTAATCTTTTTTCTAATGTCTATACCTACAAAGGGTGCCTAACATTTAATGCACCACTATCACAGCCAATTTGTTCAATGTATTATTCTTCTTCTTCGTCAGCCATCGTTTGTCCACACTCCTGAACAAATACCTCTTGTATTATGTATATGTGTGTATTATTCATTATTAAAAAAATAATTTTATGATGATTCTAAATGAATTATTTATTTATATTATCACATTCTACACAATTCCAATTATCGAATGGAATTAAAAAAAAAGTTTTAACATAACACAAAGCATTAGCAAAAAGAACAACATAAATATAGTAAAATAATTATATAAGGGTGGCCCATTTGTCTGACAAAGTAATATACCGTCTCTACTAATAAAAATATAAGAAAAAAGTTTTTATAAAAGTTTTAAGGTTGAAAAGAGCATATGTTTTAAAAATATTTTTAAATATACAGGGTGGTCCAGGAAAGTAGGACAACAAAATGATACATTTTTTTAAATGGAATACCCCATATATTTTAGCATTTTTGGATTCCTCACGAAATTATCCATATGACGCCATATTTAGTTTTTTAATTTTTTGCAACGTTGCCAAACAAAATGCAAAATTCTTAAAATTTTGGAAAAAACATTTTAGTACAAAATGACTTCTATTTCTCAATTGGAATATTAAAATTAGAAAATTTCTTGAAAAATCTTAAGTTTAGGGATTGAAAAGCTGTCTTAAATCTTCAAGTGCCTAAAATTTTGTACAGGGTGTTTTCTGTTGACAAGCGAATATAGAAAATTTTAAAATACAATAACTCTGTTTTTTCAAATGAAACACCCTATATTTATTAGGCTTATCTGATAGACAATTTAAGTATCTTTTATTCTTGTTAGGTCATACATATGCCTAAACTTACTAGTTTAGCCAATATTTCGATTTTTATTTAAATTTTCCTGAAAAACTGTAATTTTTATTTTTCTAGTTAGCCATGACCAGTAAAGTCAAAACAAATGTAATTAAATATAATGTCAAATTAAAATACGTATAATAGTAATTAATTTTAACGTTTATTAAAAAAATGAATTTTTCAAGAACTGAAATGGTTGACATGATTTACATTCTGGGTGCAAGTGACAAAAATACATTGTTGGTAACAAAACTTTATCATGAAAAATACCCAATAAACGAGCTCTCGAAAAATTAATGGAGCGGTTTGACAGAGCAGGAAGTGTGACTTATAATAAAAGAAATAAAATAAAAACTGTTAATACGGAAGAAAATGTTTTATTGACTATTACTGAAGATCTCTATATCGGTCAACGACCTCTGGTACAACAAACTGATATTGCTAGATCATCCGTACAAAGGATAATATGGGCCCATAAAATGCACCCATACCATGTGTAGTTTTTTGTGAGTGGGTTTAAAATAAGATGAGAGAACAGTGGAATTTTTCAATAAATAAGTAAGTTATAAATAAATACGTAACTATAGTTATCAATTTATTTTAATTTGATATTATATTTAATTACATTTATTTTGACTTTACTGGTCATGGCTAACTAGAAAAATAAAAATTACAGTTTTTTCAGGAAAATTTAAATAAAAATCGAAATATTGGCTAAACTAGTAAGTTTAGGCATATGTATGACCTAACAAGAATAAAAGAGACTTAAATTGTCTATCAGATAAGCCTAATAAATATAGGGTGTTTCATTTGAAAAAACAGAGTTATTGTATTTTAAAATTTTCTATATTCGCTTGTCAACAGAAAACACCCTGTACAAAATTTTAAGCTCTTGAAGATTTAAGACAGCTTTTCAATCCCTAAACTTAAGAGTTTTCAAGAAATTTTCTAATTTTGATATTCCAATTGAGAAATAGAGGTAATTTTGTACTAAAATGTTTTTTCCAAAATTTTAAGAATTTTGCATTTTGTTTGGTAACGTTGCAAAAAATTAAAAAACTAAATATGGGGTCATATGGATAATTTTGTGAGGAATCCAAATATGCTAAAATATATGGGGTATTCTATTTAAAAAAAAATGTATCTTTTTGTTGTCCTACTTTCTTGGACCACCCTGTATAATTAAAAATATTTTTAAAACATATACCCTTTTCAACCTTAAAACTTTTATTAAAACTTTTTTTTCATATCTTTAATAGTAGAGACGGTATATTACTTTGTCAGACAAATGGGCCACCCTGTATATAAGTGAGAAGGATAGTCTTGACCGACTAGTTAATCAACAAAAGACAAAGTCTTGGGGTATCGGTCCTGATGAGGGCTGGATTAAATGAAAATGCTTTTTTAAGCTACGCCAAGCTTTCGATAACGTTTATTATCTTCTTCATGGCTACAATATAAACAAAGAAATAAACTCTATAATTAAGCATTATTTTAAACTTATTTTTACTAAAAAAGGAGAAAATTTACGATTTTAATGATATAAAACTAGTTTTTTAAGTAACTGCTTATACATTATGTAAGATAACCACTTTGAGCATAGAAAAGGCCATTGTATGAAAAAAAAGTAAATTAAATAACTTATTTTCCATACAATGGCCTTTTCTATGCTCAAAGTGGTTATCGTTTATAATGTATAAGCAGTAGATAAGTTAAGAAAACTAGTTTTATATCATTAAAATAGTAAATTTTCTCCTTTTTTAGTAAAAATAAGTTTAAAATTTCTAACTAATTCTTTGTTTATATTGTAGCCCTGAAGAAGATAATAAACATTATCGAAAACTTGGCGTAGCTTAAAAAAACATTTTTATTTAATCCAGCCCTCATCAGGACCGATACCCCAAACTTTGTCTTTTGTAAAATAATATACATATATAATAATATGTAAATAATCACAGAATCAAGCGTTAACGGAGGCCACAGTACAGGCATGTATGGCAAACTGGTTTTGAATTTTGTTGTACTTTTCACATATTTGATGTAATGGAGAAAACTTTAGTGTATTTGTCCTTGGAGGTGGTAGAGCAAAAGTCAGGTAATTACGCGAGGTTGGCCTTAGCACCTGAAAGTGCAGGGACTGTAAAATATTCCCAGCAATAATTTTCCCGAAAAGTACGTTATGTAGAAAGATAATTTGAGACCTTAATCGCCGTGCTTCAAGGCTTTTCATTGAAAATCTTGCTAAGAGACGATCGTGTGGGAACCCTATTTCAGGGTATATTCCATCCAGCTTAAAATTGGTGTACTTTAAAAAGCGTCTTTGAATTTTTTCCAGATTACTAATGTGGGTTTGAAAGAAAGGATATCAAACCATTGTGTTGTAAATATTATTGATTATTATATTGGTCGAATGCTCTTAACAATGTTATGCTCGTCTTTCTGTTACTATTGTGCGTAGAACTAATTCGAAAAAGAAAAACAAATGCACCACTTTTTTAAAATAAAATAGAATAAAAACCAAATATTTTTGCAATACCAATAAGCCAAGCAATAAGCACTAATTTCCACAACATTACCATAATTAGATCGACGCTATTGTGTTTTTAATTATAGATTACCTACTTGCTATAATACATAGGTACAGTAGATAATCTCGGAATAATAAAAGATACTTATACTCCAGGTTCAAAATTACTGTTAGTGACTCATCGCTTTTATATATAGAGCAGAGGGTTGTACAAAGTCAGAAGAAAAAGTTCCATGAAAATAAATATTTTGCTATATTATAGAATTTTAAAAATACACCGAAATTGTTTCCTCAAACTTCACACGACTCGCTGCATTCTATATAAAAGCGATGAATCACTGATAGTACTTAGGGTATAGATAACATTTTCAAGCAAATAAAAGAGCCCCGGCTCTCAGAGGGACCCCGAGCTCGGTCCGAGTGACACGATGTTTATTCAAATTTCATCAGTTTAAAACAAAATATTTAATTTACAAAACTGAGATGCTGCTAAACTTTTTTATTGTAAAAATATATTTCATAAAATCTAAACCAATCGACAAATTTATTTACTACTGTCAGCAAAACAAAAAACTCGTGGCGACATATGTCTCCTTTATTTAATAAAAATTAAGAACTATTAAAAAGCCGTCACCGACGTACACTTGCAGGTATTCATTCAATCGCAAGCCTCGACGACGCCGACGGTGCCGATGGCGGTTTCTTTATAGCTTCTGGGAAAATATTATATATTTATAAAAATAATTATTTTAGGAAGAGTTTTATTTCAATATTAATTATTTCAAGAATAAAAATATAACTTTAAAAAAAATTATCTGAAATAAGGCGATAGACGGAAAGCTTGATTTGGTCTTTGATCTATGTCGGCTTCTTCTTTTTTTTAAATTCTTTTATATCATTGAAGCATAATAAACGTTATTGATTCGAAACTTATTTAAAAAAACACTATGAATTGTGAGGGGTATGAGCGCACATGGGAGGGGGATGCGCCCCCTAGCTCCTGAAAAGTAATTTTTAATAGAAGAAGTTTTTGATACTAACAAAGCCGCGGTTCTTCTTTTTGGTGGTTACCTTCCCCGCCCGAAATTGGTTCTATGGGCCCCCATCATTCGGGACCCCTGAATGCGTAATGGACCTAGGGCCCCCTTTAACCGAAAATAGGCCCTGCGTACAGGTGCTCGGCTCAAATCTTATTATTCTTAATGTTTGTTATTGGTCATTCGGCCATAAAACTCCAAGCCGCGGATCGCTGTCCTTTGCACTACTTCGTAGTGTTTACGTGCACTCCGCGTGTATTTGTTTTGCTCCACTAAATCGGTAAAATGATTTTAGTATTTAGTAAATATACTTACTAAAATTGAGGGTATGCATAATAGAATGCCAGAAACTAAATCCAAAAATCAGCCATCCAGTAAGCTTGTGAAAATGAATGTGTTCATCCAGAGGTAAAATATTTCCGTAACCTCGAGTTCTTAGATATGTAATACATCGTCGTAACATTAAAACCAATATAAACATACAATCAAAATTTAAGCATTGTCCTAAAAATGAATAAATATACAACTTGACAACATTTTTTTGGGTTCGAATTATTTGCCCGTAAAATAGATCAAAATTGCTTTAAAAACAAGTAAATTAAAAATAAAACATTGTATCCAACTTTAAAAAAATTAATACACAAAAATGTAATACAATCATTCCGACTGACGGACTTAATAAGGAAATTACAGTAATACTAATCGATTAAAGTTTTCAGGAAAAACTACACAGGGTGCTACAAATTCATGTGCGTGTAAGGGGATCTCAAAAATGGTAAGAGATACAAAGATGGTTAAATTAAGGCAAAGTTGCGCATTTTCGGGGCTTAATAATTTGGTGAAAGAAAATTGTAGGTAAATATTTCGAATACCTTCGGAGGTATCTGAAAAAAAAAACAAAATTCTTAGTTTTAACTTTTTCATCTTCATTTTTGACTTGGGAAAAAAACAAAAAACACTTTCTTACAGCCGTTTTTTATGTTCCACATGATGGCGTTATTAGTTTTTAAATTTGGCGTTTCGTTCTTTAGATACCAACCTAAAGTCAATTTTTTTAAATACGAACCTAGAATTTTAAAAACAGTTTTAGGGACTTCCATGCTTTAGAAATTTAATACAATTTAAAGGATTTTAAAATTTTAACGTTTTGTTATCAAATAACACATCATTAGTATTTCAAATTATCCTTTCTTTACTATTACGGCGCTGGCAATTATTTTTAAAATTACTTAAATTTTAAAATTACATTATTATTTCAATGGGATTTACCATAACAATACTCTAGGAAGTAAGAAAGATTTTAAGGCATGAGAAGTAATGCTAATAACATATATCTTAAATCCTATGGTTTTGCCTTAGACCTAGACAGAAATACTGTAAAACAGAAAAATAATAATGCTCCAGAGTGAAAAAATAAGGTAACTGGAGTGTTAATCTAGTTATGCGAATGGTATGCGCTTATGGTTGTATCAAAAGCAATTTAATTTTTTTCTGTTTATAAGGTTTGATGATGGTAGTTATAAAAAGAAAATAAACAGACAGAAAACTATTTAAGGCAGAGACTTTGGATTTTCTAAACGACCTAAACAGCATAATTCTCTGTAATGTAATTTTAATATTTAAGTAATCCTAAAAATAATTGCAAGGGCCGTAATAGCAAAAAAAGGAAAATTTGAAATACTAATGATTGATAACAAAACGTTAAAATTTCAAAAATCATTAAATTGTATTAAATTTCTAAAGCTTAGAAGTCCCTAACTGTATTTAAAATTTCAATTCCGTATTAAAAAAAATTAACTTGAATTGGTATCTAAAGAATGAAACGTCGAATTTGAAAACTAATACCGCCATATTGTAGAACATAAAAACGGCTTTGAGAAAGTGTTTTCGTTATTTTCCCAAGTCATAAATAAAGGCGCAGAAAATTTAAAACCAAACCCAAAAATTTCGATTTTTTTCGGATATCTTCATAAGTATTCGAAACATTTACAATTTTCTTTCAATAAGCCCCAAAATACGCAACTTTGCCTCAATTTAACCATCTTATCTCTTATCTTTTTTGAAATCCCCTTGTACGCACACGAAATTGTAACATCCTCTATACATAAAAAAATTTCGAAAAAATAATTTATTTTTACAAAAAGCACAACGTAGGTACCTAATGTTCTTATAAAAAGGTTAAATTGGAGAAAAATGTAAGAAGTATAACTATTTTCATAAAGACTAAATTTTGAAAAAATCTCTGTTTACTTTAATAATTTAAAGAATATTTCTTAAATACAAGAAACTCATGAGTTCTATAGGTATAGTTCTAAGAAATATGTTCTTAATTGTTTATAGAGAAACCTATTAAAATAAAGATCTAGTTGATCAAAACAATAATATAAAGTAACATTTCTGGTTCCAGTTTTAAAGAAATCATTGTTCGATATAAGGAAAATTAAATTTTGCCTTTATTAACGGTAATTTACATACAAGATTATGGTGTGAACGTTTTTTATACTCTACTGACAAAAGGTTAGAGTCTGTTGAATCTGTGAAAGTAATGATGTTTCTTGACTGATCTTGAAAAATTCTGGACTTTACATCACAACGTTTCAACTGGTAAATATCTCCACTTATCTTCAGGTGAATACTAAATAAGTACAGTAACTACAGATCTATTTATACTAGCTAGGTGCCCTGGAGCATAACTGAGATGGGTACAGTCATGCGTTCAGTTTTTGCGCCCTTTTTCTTAGATTTAAGGAAAAACTTTTAGAAATTTTTTTCCTAAAAATAAAAGCTTTAAGATATTTGTCTCAATGAAAGTACTTTAATTTTTTTTAAAAATGTACTTAATTGAACGAAATATTTTTAAAACCATAAAAAATCTTGAATTTTTTTTTCTGTGTATAAAATAAATTAAAAAAAAAGTATTGAAAGATTTTTAGTTTTTTCGTAAAAAAATACACCAACCTAACATAAATATTAATAATTAATAATAAAATGAAATAACTGTGGAAACTGTGATTTAGCTGCAAAAAAATTTGTTCCCAAAGATGTTGCTATTACCTTGAAGCAGCTATACCTAAATCAGCAGGATTGAATAATTAGAACAAAACTGAACAATAGAAGAGTTTTATGATTTAAAACAAATAACGATAATGCAAGTCCAAAACTCTTCCATCATTCAAGAAACATCATTATCTCCAACTTTCAAACAAACACTAAAACAAAACTCTTTCGATTAGCTATTTTATTCTTCGGCAAATGACAATTAAAAACATGTTTGAATAATTTTAAAAAAAAATTTAAGGAAAATTTAAAAGGCAGAAGAACTTATTTTATTATTTTCTTCAAGCCATTTATAAGAGTTTTAACCCTAAATTGCCAACCTAGGTAAAATTTACGTACAGTTTTTTTTTATCTGAAATAATTGGCCTATTATTGGTCTCCTCGTTCTGCCGCTCAAGCAGTGCATCTACCACCACCACCACAACATTCGGCTACTGACGCGTTTCTGATGTGGCATTTGAAGGTTGTACGTTACCGAATAAAGAATGATTGTTGGCTCGTAAATTTTACGTATAGATGTGTTATGAATGGGCAGAATTCGTATAGATGTGTTATGAATGCGCTAAGTTTAACTAATGCGTTAAGTTCAACTAATCTTTTTATGTATATTTTTTGGTTATTTCGTTTGTTTTAGATTCAGGAAATGTTTGTTATTTTTGAATTAAAATAAGTAATTACTTTTCCCTAAAAAGATTAAAAGCTTTGAGACAATTTGTAATGTACGTAAAATTTACGTATTGTTGGCATCGACCTATATATTTTCAACGTTGGCAATCTAGGGTTAAGACGTATGGATAGGAGAGTAATGTGTAATGTATATTTTGTACTAAAATTGTACTTACCACATGCTCTGGCAAAAATCGTAAACCAATTATCATTTCTGTATTGAATTGCTCTTGATATAAACAAAGCAATATTAATAAATAAAAATCCGAATAAAAATATTAGGTACACAAAGTTATTTCTTAGATATGGTACTGACAAATAATATGGTCTGTATGACAGTACTTTTCTGAAGCAGGATTTTGATTTTTCAACTGTTGCAGGAGGTGGCACTAACCATCGATCAATACTACAATAATAAAAAAATAACATAGAATATCCCAGATCAGTATGCACTCTATAGGGATTAGTAAACCATAGAAGATACAGAGATGATTAAATTAGAAAAAAGTTGCTCCCTACCAAATTCTGCAATATTGTGTTTTCAAATTTAAAAAACTTTGATTCCTTCTCAAGATTTTGGGCAAAACCGAATTTTCGCAATTATATTTTTATTCTTTTCTAATTTTATTTGAAGAATATGTTAAAATAAAGTTTATATTCTCATTACCATTTTTTCTCCTATACTAGTTGGTGTAATTAGATTTTTAATCCGACGTTACGTTTCTCCAAAACCATCATCAACTTTTTTAGATAGTCAGGAAACTTTATTTTATTATATTTAAATTCCCCTCCTTCTGCAGGGTGTCGCTTGTATGCGCGAATGATTCCTCCCCCCTCCCCCCTCCCCTTTCATACCGTATGGATTAATTGAAGTTTCTCTGAAATATTTTGAATTTAAATAAAACAACGAATTATAGAAAATATAATAAATTCAGTTTATTTTTAGTTAGATAGGGTTATTTGTAAATAGGTATTGAATCAACAATTTATTATAGATGGACCCAGATTATTAACCTATGACGTTTGCCATTATTAGCGATCAGTCTAAGCACTTTTGCCGTATTATCCAGGGAACATTTCTTACACGCAAAAAAAATTCGCTTAATTAGACGTATCTGTACAATAAATATAAATTGGCAAGTGTCAATGTAAATAGTATTTAATGTTACATACAATTTTAAACCTAAAAATTAAAAGACTACCTTTAAACAAAAATTAAGATTGTTCAGTTTAACTATATTTTGGTAAGCTTACCAACATCGACAATCGACAACAGCCAATGCAAATGAAGCGCGTGAATTTTGGTCCGAACGAAGCCGATCCAAACCGATGAACATTTGTCAAATTGGGTTAATTAGTGGTTTGATTAGTATTATTAGTGTGTAAAATTTATGGACAATGGTTAGATATTGTATTGTGTGCTAATCCTTCTCCAAATAATACTTTTCCCCAGTAAGGGTGTATCCTGTCAATTTTAGTGTCATTTTAGCTTATAGAGATAACCCACCCAGGTCATTTAACTAGCTAATACCATAATAATTACTGTTCTAGTAAGATATATTTTTCGATATTTCCATCTGATGTAAATATACGTAACCTGTGAATTGAAGTGTTGGATTACAAAACGCATATTTACCAAAAATTCTACATATTTGCTGGAGTTATTTTAGTTCCGATGACTTTATGTACAGTATGAATTAACGGACGTTGAAAAAGAAGTATTCCCTAAAGTCCAAACTTTTATTGCAGGAAGAACGTTTTTTTATTTTGTTAGTCCCATCACCATTCTATCTTTAATACATCCATTTATCTCATGCTAATATTTATTAGTTGGACGTAAAATATATATATTAGTATTGTATATTACATTTTACCTGTTTTTATATCTATATACTAAATTTTATTGATTTGTTTTAAGCCATTCTCTATTAGTAAGGAGAAGGATTCTACTGTATCAAGATGTATACGGGGTGACAATTTAAAAACGAACAGCATTTAATATTGCCTCTACCAATGATAGTATGAAAATTTGGCGAAACACGTCAATTGACATATCGAGGGGGACATTTTTTAAAACATTTGTTGTCGTGTTACTTTCAACCCCCTAACCCCCAGGGCACCTACCCCTAAAATTTTAAATGGCAACCCTTATTTATTTTGCCATTTTTGTGTTCCTTATAAAATTCTACATAACTGTATCTTTTTTTTTTTCAAAAAATGTAATTATTTAATTTTTTCTAGTGGCGATATCGAAGACGAAATGTAGAAAAATACATTCCAAATTCCTTTATTTATTTACATTTCGTCTTCGATATCGCCACTAGAAAAAATAAAATAATTACATTTTTTGAAAAAAAAAATGATACAGTTTATGTAGAATTTTATAAGGAACAGAAAAATGGCAAAATAAATAGGGGTTACCATTTAAAATTTTAGGGGTAGGTGCCCTGGGGGTTAAGGGGTTGAAAGTAACACGACAACAAATGTCTTAAAAAATGTCCACCTCGATATATCAATTGACGTGTTTCGCCAAATTTTCATACAATTATTGGTAGAGGCAATATTAAATGCTGTTCGTTTTCAAATTGTCACCCTATATATTACAAAAATAAAGCGAACTCTCAGCATATGTATACGTAATTTTTTACCACTTGACATCAATTACACTTATTATGCCAAAATATGTTAAGAAAAAAATTTATGTCGCTACGCCACTGAGTTTAGGGATAGTAACTACTTATTCTGTGAACCATCGCCGTGTAGTCGGTAGGCGAATCCATTTATATGGATGAACGTATTTGTCCATCTATATGTAACACGTTGTTGTATTGAATCATATATAACGCATTTATTTTAGGGGAAATATAAGGTGCAACGTTGTCAATTTCATGGCATAAATCTTCAGCTATAATATCTTTTTTATTTTTAGATGGATCATTGAACTTACTTTCCACAGGTTTTGTGGACTTATTTGATTTATCTGTTTTAAGGAAATTATTTAGTTCGTTGAGAAAATTGAAAACTGTGTGATGTTTTATTTGTTCGGACCTTTCTTCTATTTTTGATAACGCAGTGTCCAATATTGCAAAGTAAAAATTATTTTTGAATTGGTCATCTGGATTTTTTAGAGCCTCACCTTTACATCCATAGTCAAATCAACGGGTATGTTTTTGTTCGGGGTCTAACAATGTTAACAGGAGATAATGAAGAATCGCATTCAATATATTCTGAAATATTTTTTGCGTTTCCTAATAAAATATCGCTAAAACCTGACCTAACATTATTTTAATATATTTTGGTTTCCTTTAACATATAAATAACTCTAACTCTAAGTGGTCACCTAGTAGTTAATGATGATATTTTTAAAGTAGCTATGTTGGCGTCTGTAAATAATTTTTAAAATAGAAAAATGATCTAAAACTGTGTTCATATGTCGTCGATGTACGGATAAAAGAAAAATAGATCTTAATGTTCAGTGGTAGTGAGTGAGTTCCTTTTTCCCTTATAACACTCTCCCCGGTCTGTGAATCACAGGAGATTCCAGACTGTTACTACTAACATAAAAATGATATTTTTATATTGATTATTTTACTAATAATTTAGTTTCATTTTTTTTAACGTGCCGCTGGCATATCCGAGTCGGAACGGCCCTGACTTTACATACCTTACATTCAACATCATAATTATTGTTCGAAGTAGAACGATATTATGCTTTTAATAATAATTGTGGGTATACAATCTTGCAGATAAGGTCTACATACCATCTGTGACTTATCCATGGCAGCCAAAACAACCCATAAATATCGCTTTACTTTATAAGCAATTAATTTAAATATATTATGTATAAATTACCTTATCGACAAGTTCTCTAATAACCCTCCATGTTTCTCCAGCTGACTCTTCAATGCCTCGTAAGTAATCGCTCCCCTGTTGTTAGTGTCGGCGTCTTCGAACATGGCAACTGTTAGATCTTCGATTTGTTCGTCGCTGAATTGCATTCCGTTTTCATCCATGCATGCCCGCATGACATGTTTCAGTTCCTTGTGTTGTATAAGGCCATCACCTCAAACAATAATATAATAAAATTGCCACTTAGTTCTTATATAGAAAATTGATACCTATTCTTACTAGTGCGACAAAGTGATATAATTTCATTGTTGTGTGAGATACAGGAATATTTTTTAAATAACGGTTATGCAGTACTGAAGTACACTAATGTTGCGTGAAAAAATATTTTTTCCTACGATCGTGTGGAAAAGTTACTTTTCGGCACAATTTATCGTGCGGAAAGTACCACTTTTCCGATTTTACTTTCCCGCACAATTTTTACTTTACCACACTATTTATATGTAAATCGTGCGGAAATAGTAGTTTGTACAACAAGAGTGGATATGATGTCCATATCGCACGAGGAAGTAAATTGAGCATCACGCCGTAGACGGAGTGCTCAAACTTCCGAGGGCAATATGGACAATCCACTCAAGTTGAACAGTATATTTTTTCTACGACCAAACTTACAAACCTTATGCTAAAAAATAGGATTTTATTATATTGAACAAATTATACCATATGCATTCAAATTATATAATTTAGTGTCTTGAAAAAGAAGGCGGAGCCTCAGTAAAAATAATATACTGTGATTGGTCAGTACTTTTAAGAACAACAATGGCTTCTCTGTAATTGACTACTGTGGTTGTGTGTGAATTGTTATAAAATTTTGCCGCACAGTTAACTGGAATAGCCTACTTTACCCGCCACTTAAGTGTAAAGGAAACAGCAAATTTCCATGTGGGAGTAGAAAAAGTAACTTCAGGACTACTAGCACTAGTAACTTTTCCGCACGATCTGTTAAATTATTGAACACCTTATCTAAAACACTCAATAAAGTGAAATACTAGCAAATAAATATTTTTTTTGCCAGAAGCTCAATAAATTTTGTAATTACAGTATATTATTACGAACCTAATTGACGTTTATCTGAGAACTATATCGATCGTAGGAAAACTTTTACACCTAACACATGCGGAAAGTGTATTTTCCGCCCATGACGGCTTGCCCGAACTAAAACGCAACCGCCAAGGATGAAAATTACTAATATTAGGCAATCCAACGATGTGTCAGAATGGCGGCTGGATGGCAAATACTGCTTTGTAATTGGTACATGTGACCCTAAAAATAATATTGCTGGTGGCATTTAACGGGTGACTCAATGCTTTTTGCCATCCAACCGCCATATTGAATTACGTGGTTTGGATTCCATAATACGAATTAAGGGTAGTTCCATGTTAAAACAAGGTCAAACTTCATTTTGACAACCAACAAGAATTTAAAGTGGTTGTCAAATTGAAGTTTGAGCTTGGTTCAATGCAGGACTAAGCTTAAGCTGTAATTGTAAAGAGTTTTAACAATTTAAAGGGGAAATGAGTAATACTGTTTGTATTTTATGTGAATTGTCATCCCTCAATGTAAAACTTACCATCAATATCGTAAACTTTGAACAGGAAGCGTATTTTGTCTTCTGGGCTTTGTCCAGCGAATTGATGCATGGCATCCAGGAACTCCCGCAAGGATATCGTGCCGGAGTTGTCCTTGTCGAATATTTGGAACACCCTTTCGGTAAAAAAGGGCTTGAAAAATTAGGACGATATAAAAATATAAACAAAAATGTTTTAATGTTATAATATTCGGGAAGTAATTTTTAGATATAGATCCACTTCACGATAATTAAAATATAAAAAAAATTCACAATCAAACGATATTATATAAATAAAAATTAAATAAACATTGCTTTTGAATATGGATCAACAAAATATTACATAAGGAACATGGGAAAGGTTTTCCTGATAATGATGCACTTTAAGGCACATAGGTACTTACCTTACCGATTTTAGAAAAGATGCACCCTGTTGGTATGCAAAATAGACATAAATACCATCTTTTAACTAGTTATCGACTGTAAAACGACATCTCCTGAGGTACGTTTTATATTTTTGAATAAAAAAGTCAGACGGAACGAAATCCGGACTATACGGCGAATTTATATATTCAAGAAATTTATATTTAAGAAGGTAGAATTGGAAAGTTTTGTGGAACTAGCACATGATCGTGAAGAGGGCAGATATTTTTTGTGACATAATTTAGAATAGTCACTGGCCGTATGTAATATTGTTTAGTGCCAACTAATTATCTGCATAGAAATTCAGTTTTTTTACAATATTTACGTTTTAAATTTTAAATGTCGCCTCTATCATCTCTCTGGCTAATATAGTTGCCCTATACAGATAAGAAAAACCTATATTATTCAAACTCTAAAATGAGGTAAAAAAATATAGAAATTATTTTTTTTTATTTAGGGGGTTTAAAAAATATATTTTTCTTGTATTTAAAGATGGCCAACTCGTAGCCGCAAAGAGTGATGGTGGCCAAACTTTAATTTTAAATTTAGTATAGAAATACTTGCAAAAAAACTAAATTATTATGTCTTTATGACATTTAAGTGATATCAGTAATACTATTGTCGGTCATTTCTATTTTAAGTAAGCATCATAGCGTAACATTTGTTTTTTTACAGCAGTCTCAATTTTCTCCATTATTTACCGCAAATAATTTTTCTGGGGCAATTATCTCTAGGTAAAGTCTAATTTTGTAGTGCTTTCTTATATATTTATCAAACAATAACGAGTCTAATGTACCCTTCCCCAGTCTCATCGTCTTGAAGTAATAGTTAAGGTCTGTCAAAATTTGAAAAAATACCTCATGGGACGTCATTTTGCAGATAACAACTAATTTAAAAAAAATTGATGTTGAAGTACAATAATCTATTTTTTGTTAAAATAAGGTCGTTGCCACACAGGTTGCGCAAGTCAAGGGAGACTACGTTAAAAGAAAAACGAAAAAAACTTTTTCTTTTTTTTTTCTCTTGTAGTTAAAAATATTTTTGTAATATCAATCAAGTGAATAATTTATTTACGATCAAATAAATAAGTTATACTTATTAAAATTTAAATACTAACACCGGTATTCACTAAAGGGGTTTAAATTTAGACCATCGCAATATTTAGATCTTATAATCTTCCAATCATGTTTTCGTCGTGGCATTATTTTGATATGCCATATTATTATCATGTTGCATATTATGTTAATTGGATCTATTTTAAAATGAAATCGTTTAACCGATAAATAATTTTACGCGGATGCAGTTGCAAACTTGGATTTAGTTCTATTAAAGAACATAGTACGTAACAAAACACTTCTTTCTCTTTCTTAATAAATTTAAAGAAAACAAAAAAAATATTTGCAATACGAAACTTAGCTGACTTTATATCGTTACAAATAAATTTTGTAAAATTTAATTACAGATTTAAATAAATGAATCCGACAAAACAACATCAATATAAAATAAATGTATCCAAAACTTATCACAATAGCGGAATTTTAGGCATTAAAAGCAGCGCGACCCTCACTATCACACTGATTTACTTTAATATCAAAACGTACTTTCGGTAAATTTTACAACTTTTTATTAACGTTTTACACAACATATTAGTTTATGGTTACCATTTTACCTTAAGTTTTACAATTTATTTTACTATGATAAACATTTTGTCACTAGGGTGCAAAAATTTGCATTATATTTGTTTTACGCGATATTATTTTCTTGAGTATATAAATAATTTTACAGCGCTATTAATTGCTGTGCCATTAGAAAAAAGGTAATTTTCACATTTCTCCGTATAGGTGTTAGCAAAAATTTAGTTGTAGAAACTATCCATTGGACTATTTATATATTAGACACATCTAAAAATTCGATATCTAATTTAAGTCATAATTATCTAAGCAGCCATTCCCAGAAGAACCCTTTTAAACGGTACAACCAGAAATTTGTTGAGAACCTTACAAATCCTTTAATTTTTAAGAAAAATAAATGAGCAGCAATAAATTTAGTTCAGGAAAATAATGTTATTGGTTCGAATATCTTTACGATTGACCTTATAATTTATTGGGTTGATCGGCTAAATAGAGTTCCATGCTGTTCCAATAAATTGGTTGGTAGTATAGTGTGCAAGGTGCTTTATTATGATGATGGCACGAAGTTAATTTTTTACAGAAGTATAAAACATTTTTTTTTTATAAAGCAAGTTATTTTGGATAACTAATAACATAATACATGCCTGGCGAGCGATCTTTTGGATGAGTATTTTGAAAACTTCAACAAAAAATGCGCCTTTTTTGTAAACTATTTCAAACCCTACACGACCAATATTACTGAGAGTCCTAAATGATATTTGCCCCATTAATGTATGAAATTTGACCTTACACGATCAGTATTAGTGCCGTCATTCCCTTATTATTATTACAAAATAATTATATTATTGTGATTTATCTTCACGAATTGTTTTATTTAGATCATTTTATGATTGACATCTGGCCATGTACAAATGCCTAATAACAAAGCGATAAATCCTTGGGTTTTTATACTTTGAACAGCTATCAAATAAAGTAATGATTTCTTATATTATAATATTTTCTACTTAATTATTAGAATATAATAAACATTTTATTACAGAAATTAATAAATATAATATAATTCTTAAAACAATAGCGATCATTACCTGTAATATATTAAGTAAATAGTAAAATAAAAGTCTATATTCATTTTTAACTCAATAAGTACTTTTTGTTACAACTTTACCTGCGGTAGTAGCAGGTGGCTAGTTACCAGACCCTGTTGCGATTTTGTGCTATCTTTTTTTTAACGGGATTTATAGATAAGAGCGAAGAGAAGCCATATCGGCGCATCGAGTTCGAGCGATCGGAAATCCTGCCCATTAGTTGAATTTTGCATAATATTTAATTTCTAACTAATTAAGCCAATGAGAGGCGGAAAATGGGCTCAAAAGATCAATAGAATGTTCATTATTGCGGGTTTTCTCGTTGTTCACGTTTAAATTCTTCGTACCGGAACATCGCTTCCTTTGTTATATTTTTTGCTCGTATTTTTCTTTTTTAGACGGAAATATAAACAAGAATGCCATATTTATGGACGGTGTCGGATTTCGTGTCTTAAGAGCAAATTCTTACTGTAGTTATATAAATAGCATCGTTGATTTTATTGTCTCTGTTGAGAATATATTTACTTCTATACTAACAAATTCTCATTCAAATTATTATTGCGAATGATTTTTCATTTAGAATAAATTGCAATATATTAAAACAATTATTTAAAAAATTAATACTTTTAAAAAATGTCTACACTGAGAGAAGATTCTTGCTGTCCTTATAAAAATCTTTATACCGCTTATAAAGAAATATGCTAACATAGGGGACAAAAGAAAAACTACCTGAGACAGTAAAATCCATTTGGCTGTAATTTCTTTGCTGTCGTAATAAAGTCACTTTATAAAGAATTATCACTTAGGTCAAGTAAACAAAAATGTTGTATTAGCAAAGTAACTGACCATCGGCTATAAAGAGACTTTGCTAGAACAGTAAAGATACTTTTCTACGCCATCCGCATTGTTCTCGAAACAAGAATTTTTTTTTCAATATCAGCATAGCATTTTGCTATATTGGAAAGATTTTTTTATTTATTTCAAGAAAGTTACTTTGCTGGGTCAGAATGTACCTACTTACTTCAGATACTCTTTTTAGCTAAGGTAGCAACTTTGCATTGCTATAATAGTAAAGTGGTTTATTATGACAGCACCACTTATTTGCTATAATATGTGGGGTGGCCCAAAAAATAAGCCGTATATTTTGTTGAATTTTTAATATACTCTAGAAAACTTATTATGCCTAATAACACATTTATATAAACCAAGTTTTTTCACTTTGGGTACGGAAGTTTCAAAAAATTTTGATTCATTTAAAATTGTGTTATTAAAAATAATATGTTCCATGCTATATCAAAAATTTAACATAGTATAAAGCTTATTTTTCAGGTAACTCCATCATATTTTACTTTATGTAACTCTCCACGTCTGAATAGGTTATCAACGATTTGAAACTAAAAAAAAATTATTTTTCTCTTTATTATTTAATACAACAGAAAACAACACTTTATAACCTAAAAATAGTTTCAGTTTTAGCTGCTTAAAAAAACAATAATATTTTACTGTTTTCTTCTTTGAGTGGTTAAAACATATCTTATTAAAAATATCTGTTCACTTTAAATTTAAACAAATATCCAAAAGGGAATGCCGAAAAAACATGTTTCTGCATCTAGCCTGAATATTAGGTAAAATAATAATTACATTATATTTTATTTAGAAAAAGAAAGTATTTTACTTTTGCGATATTTCTAAAAATCTTCTTTTAAAAAACATACAGTGTTTAAAATTTTGGTAAGTTGTCTTTTAGTTTGAGGACTTTTAGTATGAATGGCATTTGCTAAAGAATTACTATTTTTCTTTTCTCTAAAACTTGACTCACACAAAAATTATTATTAAATAAACAAACACATAACATAAAAAAAATTAACATAAAACTAAAATAACTTTGGTCTTTTAACACTGATATTAAAAATCTACACTGCCTGATGTCACAATCCAATAAAGCAGTGAACACTGGAAACATTTTTGAGCCAAGACAAGTTTTATTGGAAAAAATGAGACAAATGTCGAGTCGTAATAATCACCAACAACTGCCACCGATGCGACCATTTTACTTTATGAAGGAACGAGCATCTAAATATCTTAAATAAAATGAAGACCTAAAGACATGAAGATCTGGTGACAGGAACGGGACGACTGGTGCGTAATATAAAAATTGACCCAATCAGACTGAATTCGTCACCACGAAATAATCCGATTTGAACCGAACAGTTACGAATTTCCCAATTCCAACAAAAAATTTTGCTACCCCTTTAAAAACTCTTTAGAGCGCTAGAAAAGATTTCTTTATAAAGATTTTTTTCAAAAGCAGCAAACTGCATTACTTCCCCAGCAAAGCAAATTGTAGTCCTAGAAAATAATTTTTTAGAAAGACTTACTTAGCTGTTATCATAATGTAAGTTTTCTATAATAGCAAAGATTTTTGTAACGGGTATAAAGAGTTTTCAGGTAAATTGTTTCTTTTGCAATAAGAAATTCATTTTGCTATCGTAGGTTAAAAATTTAATATTACAGCCAAAATAATCTTAGCAAAGAATTTCTTGCTGAAGCTTTTCTCAGTGTAGGAAGAAAATAAATCATTATGTAAAACTTACATTTTTAGAAACTACTATTTTTTCAAATTCCTCGCGTCGTATTTCTTTTTCATTTCCAACCGTTTGCCTGAATAGTTGTTCCAATCTATCCAAATTACTTTTATCAAATCCTGTTCGCGGCCTAAAAATAAAATTATTACTTTGTTCTCGGCCAATTACAACATTTTATATACAGGGTGGCCCGCTCTCAACGCAGAATTCCATAGCACCTAAATTACTCAACTTTTAAATATTTTTCAGGAACAGAAAGCATTAGATCTACAATTTATAAAAAATATAATATTATATAAAATTAAAAAATATAATATTATATAAAATTTTACAGGGTTTCCTAAATAGTCAGAGGATATCCAAAATATATACCATACATATTATATTATTTTTTAATTACATACCTATAAAATTCCACGTATATTTTGTATAAAACGTCTCTAATCTCTAAATTTAATGGTTTTTGAAATATTGCCTTTAAAATGTGGCATTTCAGACTTTAACAAGCTGGAGCATTAGAATAGCTCTAGAGAACAATGGTTTTCGCCTCCCTGTCTTAATTTTTTCTTTTATAATGCTACAGCCTGCAAAAACCTAAAAACACCGCATTTTAAGCGTCAATATCTCAAAAATAAGTGAATTTAGACATATGACATTATATACAAAATATAGGTGTAATTTTATAGAGAATTAGAAAATAATATATTATATAGGGGTTTCTTTTAAAAAAAGTACCTATATTGGATATGCCTTGCCTATTTAGAAAACCCTGTATAATTTAAAATAATTATAAATTGTAGTTCTAATGCCTCGTTATAACTCTCTTTTTGAAATAATCAATTTACAGATCTAAATTAAAAAAATTTAATAAAAATGGAATATTTCTAGATGTCTAAAATTGTTATAATATTATAAAACCTATTTATTTTAATGAATAGCTCTTATTGTAACAAAATTGCAAATTTATTTAAACGTACCTATATTCTTAAATAAAGAATTTGATATTTACAATTAATTGATCTACCTTAAAATTTATTGATAATTATTTAATTATGTATTTAATATCTTTAATCTAAAATATTAACAATGTATGTAACTTCTAATTTCAAAATTAATGAGATCCTACAAATAAACAAAGATAAGTAGACTGTTACTACCAAAAAAATTACTGTATCTGTAGAGTGGAAACCTATATGGAAATACTTATTGACTTAAACATTAACTAAAAATTGGTTTTAAAAAAAAAACATTTCAATCCATATCGATATCTTTAGAAATTGTTTCAATTCATTTAACTTTCTTGTTTTTCATGTACTAGCACAATCAAAATTAAATATAGTATAGAGTAAGAGTAAAATGTTTTTACTTTAATTAAGCTTGCGTTAAACAACTTTATTTTAAGAAGTACTGTATTTTTGGAAGAATTCGTCTATGTTTTATTCAAAGTGACCCGATATTTAATATTTTGTACGAAAAAGACACAAAGTCTTGGCTAAAAAATCTATAAGGCCGAGACTTTGTGTCTTTTTCTTGCCAAATACTGTATTTCTGTTTTAAATACTATATTTTTTCAGAACAGACTTTTAAAATATGTAATACATTTCCCGGTGATATATTTGTTTTCTTATTCCTAAATCTTACCGTGTGTTTGTTATTGTGGATAAAAATTCCATTATTCTCTCTGAGGTTACTGTTCCAGAATTATCTTCATCTATCAGTCTAAACAATTTATCAATTATCTAAAAAATAATAATCAATTACAATTTACAAGAGTATTGATTATTTTATGTATATTATTAGATATATCAAATCATAACTTTCAATTCATCTAGCACATAATTAAATCACAAAAAAGAGCTCCAAGTTTTGCCAGGAAAAGTTTCCGTCGTGTTTTTCTAAATAAACTTTAAAATTTAATATGAAATTTTTTAATTCTACTTAGGATTGTTAACATATTTAGCATACTATATTCACTACTAGCATTTATTAGAGCTTTTGGGAGAACTATTAAAAATAATTTCTTTACATTTTTTGCGAGTTTATATTTGGTGATGGTCCTCCTCTACGTAAAATGTTAGTTTTTCTCTATCACTAAACATTTTTATTTCAAAAAAGATATTATTATTTTTTATTGCGTTTTTCGAGCTTTCTCGAGACTCTGAAAGTGGTTTGTACAACAAAAGTAGATATGATGTCTATATCTTACGAGGAAGTAAATTGAGCACGATGCCGTAGGCGAAGTGCTGAAACTTCCGAGTGCGATATGGACAATCCACTAGTATATTTTTCTACGACCAAACTTACGAACCTTGGGTTAATTTTTTTTTTTTAAAGTTTACAGGCTGCCGGGTTTGAACTCACGACCATTGGATCCAAAGTCCGACGCTTTACCATCTCGGCCACTGGATCATATTAGAAATTATGGTAAAACCTCAATAATAATACTACATGAAATTAATTTTCTATGCACATTTGGCAGGTTGCATTTTCGATAAATCTATTAAAGATGCGTATATATTTTGTTATATTAAACAAATTACTAACACATTATTGAATCATATACATATAAATTATATAATTTAGTATCTTAAAAAAGAAGGCGTAGCCTCAGTAAATACAATAAACTGTGATTGGCCAGTAATTTATAAGAACGCCACAGAGGAATCCATTTTTTAGAACAACGGACAAAGGAATGATAGGTCGGCGCTGTCTGCAAAACGACCAAAAACAATTTTTACGCAGTGTTATGTTCGTAGGATATTCTTTGGGATCACTTGTGGTTGTAATCTACTAAAAAAATATTGTGTGCCTATAGTATAGTACTATATATACATAAATTATGTACCACAAAAACTTTTTAAGCATCGCTTTCTAAACTCTTTTTGACTAGGTTAAGCCCTGATGATGGCCTTAAGTAAATAAGGCCGAAAGCGCTTGGCGTCAGTAAATAAACAGTTACACTGAAATACAACGTTTTTCCTTTCTTCAGAACACAGTGTACAACCAACTCCACACATTTACTTTTAAGATGGAAAGTTCTTGTTTATAAACACCTAATTTGAAATTCAAAAAAAAGTATTTCCTCGAGCCGAATTCGAACCGACAACCTCCGTATATCCAGTACAGAGCGCTAACCAATTGCGATATTGCGTATTTATAATTTATATATGGGTATACCAGGTCAAATCTAAATTAAATAAGGTTTGGGATAGCATTTAAAAACGACATTTCTACCGGCAGTTGTATCTTAACGGCTACCACGTTCCTAACCTAAATTTTTATTTTCTCTCTAAAAAATTAACTTCCGGTTAACTATCGGATATCAACTTAAACTGGAAGTTATATTTTTTTAAATGTGTAGAAAATAAAAAAAAACAACATATATTTATTTCCATTATTGCTTAATTAATAATTAAAAACCTGTCAGAAAAAAAATTAAATGAATAACTTTATTATAAAATGAAAAATCGAGAAATTCAGCTTTGTTTTAATATAGCAGATTTTAAATAACATAGCCCTAGTTGATACATTTTTCCCGAACAAATTGATTTGTCTAGTAAAGGCAGGTTGAAATGAACTATTCTAACGTTTCCATGGCCCATTATTTACCGGTTCCCTGGAAACTTTAGGGAAAAAAGGGAAATGGATCTAGGTGGTAATTTTTTAAACAAAAGTGTGATATGTCATTAAATTTATACTTGATAAAATTTTAGCATTAAATAAAAATGACGAGTTTCAATTTATTATTTAAAAGTTAACATTACTTCCAATTAAACCGGAAATAGTTTAGAAAGTTTGAATTGGCTGAAGAATAACAATTTTCAGACTTATTAACTCCTAGAATTTTTAAATCTTTACTTCTACAGTAGAAAAATTGCTAAACAATCCATTTTTTTAAAATAGCTATTTTACTTACCCCTTTTGCGTTAAAAATTTGGTAAAATTGGTGTACTTTAATTGGTTCATCTCCACATAAACAATAAGCCACACTTTCTAACTGCTCGGCAAAATCAATTTGGTTTTCATTTCTGTAAAAATAGAAAAAAATAGATAATTTTTTATAAGATGACAGATCTTAGGTATGTATGGGGACCTGCATTTTGATGATTTTAAGAAGTTACAAAGGTTGTGCGATTTTAAATTTTACTGGTTTAGGTGTTTTCATAAAATGAAATCCTCTTATTTACTATTGGGTGTTAAAATTTAGTATTATTTAGTGCTGGACAGTGGGCAATAATCGTTACAAAATGTAATGCATTACTAGTTTAATTCATTTTTACAAGAAGGAATTATTATTGCATTATTTTAGGTAAAAATGTAATGTAATCTATAATTTTTGTCATTAGTAGAAAGAAAATGAACCATTTCTTATATTAATAAAGGAATTATTTAAGACTTTAATTAAATTACTTTGTAATGAAGGAAATCAATTATTATTAAAACTAATAATTACAATTCTAAAAATATGATTGAATTTCTTAGGTAATTTCAATACAATACTCTCTCGAAACCAAAATCAACTAACAACCACTTATTCCATAAATAATACATATTTGAAAAAAGTTGGCAAAATACAAGATTTAGGTGTTACATTTGATTCCAAATTACTTTTTAACGAACATGTTGAATCTATTATCAACGCTGCTTCCAAACTATTAGGTTACATCATAAGAAAATGTAAACCTTTTTACAATATTAAAGCAGTAATTTGTATATTCAATTCCTTTGTTGCAAGCAGACTAAACTTTGCCAGTCTTGTTTGGAGCTCCAGGCAAAAAAGCTATATTGACAGGTTAGAAAACATTCAGAATAAATTCATTAAAAAAACAAAATCTTAATATTCCTAACAACGATATTACTTTGGCTCGAAATCACTTCCTTTTATATAAAAAAAGTACTGATGTACTCTTTTTATATAAACTTTTTAATAACTTAGTACAAAGTCCAGATATTCTTGAACAAGTCCATATTAATGTCCCCCAGAGGTCTCTAAGGACAACTGAACTATGTTTCATACCATTTAGATACACTTATTCGGCTCAACACTCGCCATTATTTAGGATTGTGAGAAATAGCAATGTGTCTGTTAATGTTGACGTATTCTCAATGTCCCTGCGACAAGTGAAGAACATTTTAAAAGATGTGTAAGGTTAAAGGTGATTGGTCATTAATTTTTATTTTTTCCAAAATGGATTATTAATTTTATATGAGTAATTTTGTTATTAACGATCTAGTGCGAAATACAAGTTAATGTAAATTATTTAGTTCTACTCTTATTTTAGTATTGTTTTGTTACATATGTAGAAGCTTAAATTGATTTATCATGTTAAATGTATTATGTGGATACTCCAGTGGGTATCTTTTACCTGTTTGTATCCCTGTTGGCACAAATAAATAAATAAGGAATCTTGAACGGCAGTAAAGTTTTGAACTTGCATTGTCTTTATTTGTTTTGATTTACAACGTTTTAACTGGTACAAATAGAGCTGTAATTATCATACTTATTTAGTATAAACCTGAAGACAACTGAAGATACTTAACAGAAAAACAAAAAACAATTAGGTATTTATTTTTAAAGAGAAAAATTAAAGTAAAAAGTGCAATTGAAACATTTTTTATGGAAGAAGTGTGATTATTTATAATATAAAAATAGTGCGGGAAGAAACGAGAATGCTTTATTATAAATATACAAAACGGCATTTAAGAAGGAGTAGTTCAAATACTAAGCATTTGCACCAAAAACTGATCTTAGATCTATGCTCCTAAAATATATGATTTCTGAAAAAATCATCAATTTTGGCGTAGTGAGCGATATTTACTATGAAAACCCGAGCCCGAAAAACGCTGGTTAGAGTCATACATACGTCTTATGTTAAAGTTTTGGATTGATACCAATATTCATATTTTTCACAAATATAAAAAATGTTTTTTTTTATGAAGAGCCAGATAGGAATATCAAAAATAAGATAAAATAGTTATTTTCCTAACAAGTGCGGAAAGTGATACTTTCCCGCACGCGACTGCAGTTGACCCGAACGACGCGGAGCGAGTTCGGGCAAGCGGTCAAGGGCGGGAAAGACACTTTACGCATGAGTTAGGAACATTATTTTTTCTACGACCGTATATACAAAAAAGTATACAAACCCATTTTTCAAAAATTATTTTATTTCAACATACATATACAAAACTTTAACTAAAAACTACTAATTATTATAAATATTAATATTAAAAACACAATTTGTTGCATTCTGTAAATTACTTAAAATTGCCGGTCCAGTGAAGTTTTTTGGTGTTAACTGGTAAGTAGATGACGTCGATGAGGATGGCATCGGTTGCAGGTCGCATAAGGATGACGATGACGGTGACGGCAACGGTTTTAAGTCATTTGTAGATAAAAGAACTTCCGAAGTAAAAAACTATCTAATAAGGTCAAAATTTGCATTATTTTACTTTCCCGCACTAGTGCGGGAAAGTGACACTTTCAAAACTAAAATGCGTGCGGGAAAATGGGTTAAAACGCACGGTCGTAGAAAAAAAACATTTACAAACACAAATTTAATTCAACCATGCAGAGGGGGAGAGGTAATAATTTAATTTTCGCAATTTGATAGTAGGTAGGTGAATTATAAACGTGGCCCCGAAAATTTTTCGGCGCATTTCCACCTTCTTCGCTAGGAACAATATCATAAAATACATGTAGTCCCGACTGTCCCTCTCTCCAGAAAAAAAATGTCCTATTTACGCCCAATCAATCCGTTCCATTTTCAGTTAATTGGGTAGGCTGTCTGTTAGACCACTAAGTACAATGTATTTGTATGTATTTATGTATTTTTTATACAGCGAGATGGCTAAAATATCAAGCTGTATAAAATCTGCTGAAAATGAATGAATTGTATAGACCTTTCTGAAATAGACTATAGATATAAAATATGTTTGAAACTTTTTGTCAGGTGCTAACCTAAACTTTCAGAAAGTAAATTCTGTTTAGTAGGTGTCCAATGTTCTCCTGAAAAACTATAGGTTAATGACGTTACCTTCAAGAAAATGTGTGACATTTTAGTTTGCCCATCATTGTAATTATTATCCCATAGACTTTTTTTACATGTTTAACACATTATAGTACACACCTCCCCTGCAAACAATGGATGAGAGGTTTTACTCATAATTTTAAATAGGCATGTAATAATTAACTTGTTAGACCCGTCACCACGATGCATATCCATTATGACGAGTAATCACGATTGAATAAATACATACGTTATTGCTGGTGCCTTTTTACTTCTAACATTATTTGCACATAATTATTAGTTGTCAAAGAAATAAATAAGACTAATTATTTAATTTAATTTTATTGTAGGTATCTAGTAATTAACTTGTAAGCGTTTGGATCATAAGTTATATTTTCAACGAGATAAAATGCAAGGTAATATCTTGCAAAAATTAATTATCATAATAATAGGTGAATATTGAATAATATAAATAACTCATCTCTATAGGAAGTAAGTAGGGGAAGACGGGGATCATTCGGCCGTAGGGAACATTCAGCCACTGTAAATATTTTCCGTTTGGGTTGAAATTCGCGCGCAAATTCAGTAAAGGCATTTGAAAAGGGCCATTTTGTATCAATCCTTAGTAGTTACTAAACGTGTTTGTTGTGGTGGAAATTAAAAATATACATGACATAAAGGAAAACATCAAGTTATATACCGTAAGTATATATATTTGAGCTATTATTGCACGTGTTCATTCTAACCTAAAACTATTTTGGACCTTGATTTATTTCAGGTTTTTATTAATGGCCCGCGAGGGAAACATTCGTCCATGTGATCGGGCGGCCGATTGTTTCCAATCTTCAAACTACTATTGAAAAAAAAATCAGAATAATATGGGAACGGTGAAGATTGCAGATAAGGAAGGTGATTGCAAGGATGTTCTAAGCCCATTAGAAACCATTAATACACCGTCATGTAGTGGTATTAACATAAAAGTCCCCAAAAAGTTAAAAATTACTCCTGAAAATATAAGACCATATTCTAAAGCAGGCAAGAGAAAAAGAAAGGATAACAGGAAGTTAGGTGGTTCTAAAATGTACCGTGATACTCCAGAGAAAAACCTATTAGAGGAAATTAAAACAGAAAAAGAAATAAAGAAGGAAACTAAGAAGCAACAAGGAACTTATCCGGGAAAACGGTCAAGGATCAACGTCAACCTAAAAAAATCAAGATGTCGGTCACACACTTTTCCGAGTCATTAGATGACAGTGGTGATCTTTCGCTCCATGATGATTCAGGGGAAGATCTAAGTGACGAATATGAAGAAATATCTGAAATCAAGGATAAATCAGAAGTAGCTAAAAATGATTTTGTGTGTATAGTAGGTAAAAATGATTTTGTGTGTGTAGTAGGTAAAAAGTTCGATTATCCACTTCATTGGCCAAATTTTGTACGGTAGCGATACTATTAAAAGAATCAAGTTCCTCAGGAGAAAAGGACGGTCCAACATGTTTTATTTTCCAATAATTGATGACGTCTCAGATGTGGCAAATGATGATATCGTAGCAAAGCTAATCACTCCGTCAAAAACTGGTACTTACTGCAAGAACCTCGTCGTATTTTACTTTTTATTATAATTTCGGTAGTTTAGTTGTTCAATAGCAAAATATGATTCTTAAATAAATATTTCAAGTTTTGTTAGTGTTTTTCTGGGTAGACGAATCATCCTCCTCTGGTGGGCGAATGTACACCACGTAGGGGATTATTCGGCCAAAAATCAACAAAATACAAATAATGATTTTTTTACATTTACGACACTTTTTTCCACAATTGAGCGTCATAAAATGTTAAAGAAAGTATCATATTTGGTCATACGATGTACTTATTAAAAAAATATGAAGACTTTATTAATTGCTCCATTTCAAAATATCCTCTTAGGGGCCGAATGATCCCCGTCTTCCCCTAATAATGATTTATGTCAGGGTTATTTTATGGTTTATTCTAAATTTTTAAATATGTTTTTTAATAGTTTTTTAAAAATTTAAAAATTAAGGTAGTTTAACTGAGACAAAAATCTTGAAGCTTTTATTTTAAGAAAATTTTAAAAATATAACAGTAAACACTGGTGTAGCTAGTCAAGGACCATTAATATTATAAAAAATAATACATTACAGTGTTTTCGCGCTAAAGAAAAAAAAATAAAAACGACTATCGGTAGTTGCTTTTCCAATCCTATAAATATTTACAAAAAACGTAAAAAATTGCCTTCATCCATTTATTAAAAACATTGAGAATGCGCTTCAAATTTTTTTTTATATAAACTGCTGGACAATTGCTTTCGAGCAAAAAAAAAATCCCTAAAATTTAACAGTTAATATTTTCTGAACCAGATATGATATCGACCTACGGTTTTAAATGGTTGATAGATTCATCCCTTGGGAAACAATTGTAAATGTTGGATTTTCTTTCACTGTCAGAAAATTTTATATACAGGGTGTTAAAGAAGACGATGATTTTTGCACCAAATTTAATGGCGTGTAACTTTCACAATAATATTTTTAAATTTTATCTCTCTACGTCAATTGAATCACTGGTTCATAGCAAAGAAAGTAATTTGTCAAATTTTTTATATCTGCTATATTTTAAGAAATACCGATTTTTTTGCAAAACCTTGCTTTATTTCAACTTATTGGTTAGATCTCACTGTGCGTTGTATCGTGCAAACTTTACGAGTGATTATTATACCTTATGAAAAGCTTGATTATGTTCAGTAACAATAGTTGTACCTAAATGTTATGATGTACAGTGGAGTACTTATAAACACCTATATGTTTATGATTTACGAGTATCTCACAATTTTTCACGATTGTTTTATATTGAAAAGTACTCGCCCCTAGATTAGGTAAATTTTTTCTTATTTTTTAGTTCTTCATATCGCACTACAGGTATATTATACAGTGTGTTTACAAAATTTTAACAAATATAATTTTTTTAATTTAATATTTTTGGAAAAAATTTATTTATTAATTTGTAACATTCTAACACTATTTCTAAAATTAAACTTACATTGAAAGAGACTTTGATATTAAATATTACTAGCTGCCGTCAAACCAAACCCCGTCCATCCGAGGAGGACCTACCAGGTTTTAATCCTATCAAAATCAAACTAGCGTTATTTAATTTTAAGGATCCCTTTCAATGTAAGTTTAATTTTAGAAATAGTGTTATAATAAAGTTTAATAATTAATAAATAAATTTTTTCCAAAAATTAAATTAATAAAATTATTTTTATTAAAATTTTGTAAACACACCGTATAATATACCTGTAGTGCGATATGAAACACTAAAAAATTTAAAAAAATGTACCTAATCTAGGGGCGAATACTTTCCAATATAAAACAATTGTAAAAAATTCTGAGATACTTATAAACCATAGACATATAGGTGTTTATAAGTATGCCACTGTACATCATAACATTTAAGTACAAGTATTGTTACTGAACATAATCAAGCTTTTCATAAGGTATAATAATCACTCGCAAAGTTTGCACGATACAACGCAGAGTAAGATCTAGCTACCAATAAGTTGAAATAAAGCAAGATTTTCCAAAAAAATCGGTAATTCTTAAAATATAGCAGATATCAAAAATTTGATAAATTACTTTCTTTGCTATAAACCAGTAATTCAATTGACGTAGAGTGATAAAATTTAAAAATATTATTGTAAAAGTTACACGCCATTAAAATTGGAGCAAAAATCATTACCTTCTTTAATAAAAAAATATATATATAAAATTTTCTACCAGTTAAAGAAAATCCAATGCTGAAAATTGTTTCCCAAGGGATGAATCTATCAATCATTCAAAACCGTAGGTCGATATCATATTTGGTTCAGAAGATATTAACTGTTAAATTTAGGCGAAATTTTTTTTTGCTTGAAAGCAATTGTCCAGCAGTTTAGTTCACCCAATTGCTGGCTGGATGCACGTCCCAAGGCGCAGTCACATAATCCTAACAAAAACAAAAAATAATTTATTATTTATAATTAAAGGATCCTGTAAATTGATATAAAATTCGTTTCGACAACCTTTGTCATTTCGAAAAACGCGTTGAAAAGTAATTTGAAAGCGAAAAATAATTAATTGGAACATATTCTGAAAATATGCCTCATTATTCAGCAAATGAGGAAATGCTATTTTTAAGTTTAATTAAATCCTGACAGAATTGAAAATATATAGGGTGTTTTACGTTGGATGGAACGTTAGACGTTTAAGGAAAACAGGTGATACATTTTTTTAAAACTAGTTACTCAGATATACAGCCATGGTCTATCGTTTTAAAATATTTTCAGCAATGCGGCATTGTCGCTTCTGCTTGAAACAGGTGGCAACATCGTTATTTTAAATCGAAGTCCCTATATATAATAATATTTTCTAATTCTCTATACAATTCCACGTATATTTTGTATAAAATGTGATATGTCTAAATTCAATTGTTTTTGAGATATTGAAGTTTAAAATATGCCATTTTCAGACTTTGACAGGCTGTAACATTGGAACGGTTCTTCTTAGAGAAAAATGGTTTTTACCCCCCTTTCTTAGTTTTTTTATTTTCTATCCAGAAATACCCACTTCCAGTTTAAAATGTTAACCAAAAAAAAATGGTTTTGCGTTTTAACATGTTAAACCTGAAGTTGTAACTTTTAGATAGAAAATAAAAAACAGAGACCGGGAGGTATAAACCATTTTTCTCTATAATACGCCGTTCCAGTGCTACAGCCTGTCAAAGTCTGAAAATAGCATACTTTAAACGTCAATATCTCAAAAAAAATTGAATTTAGACGTATTACATTTTATACACAATTAAAGTAAAATTGTATATAAAAACAGAAAATAATATAATATATAGAGTGTTTCATTGAAAATAACGATGTTGCCACCTATTTCGGGCATAAGCGACAACGCCGCATTGCTGAAAATATTTTAAAACGATAGACCATGATTGTTTATCTGAGCAGCCAAATTTTGAACAAAACTTATTACCCATTTTCCGTAAACGTCTAATGTTCCATCCACCGTGAAACACCCTATATACGGTTTAATCAATGACATGACTGGAATCAAAAATTACATTAGAAACTATGACGTGCTTCCAGCTAGTAATTGTACGGATTTTTATAAGATATTAATAACTGTAAGGTAGTGGTATCATAGAGGAACAGTCCAATGTAAAAATGTTATCGCTCATAAATTGTGGAAGACGCAGACATACAAAACGCTAAACGTTGTCTTTAATAAACATTTAGCGAGCGCGAATATCAGTCTAAAATCATTTCGCTTCTCGGCATTTACGTCGATGCGTTGAGTCACACTATGGTCCATTTACGTGGGATATCTAGGTTTACTTAGCTTGGTAGTATACCTAATTTCAACTCCCAACACAATTATTATAAATTAGTAAAAACCCCTAAAAGTTTTGGCACCCAAAAAAAAATTTCTTCTGCGGCGTTTTTTGTTTATCCTGCATTTGTGTCAGGACTTCAACACTGTCAACAAATGTTGTTTATTTTAATTCCTTCTATACACAGCTAAATAAGAAGTATCAACTTAGGAATCACCCTGTATTTAAGTTCCTCACACTAAAGCTCAGGGTTATTTTAGAGAGATTGAAAATTTAGGATATTTTTATGTTTAGAGAACCTTTCTTTTAATTTTAAATTATATTATTTTGTCAGTAGAGTATAAAAAACGTTTACATCTTGATCTTTGAATCTTTAATAATAAAACAATTTTTTTTATTAATAAATGATAAGTAAACTTACTTAAAAAGATTTAATTTTGTTATTTAAGATGGTGGAGAACCGCAATAAGAGGGTTTTTTTGCATATTATTAATTATAATTCGCCATTCCGGTTAAATTAAGCGTAAAATTACCGTTAAAATGAGGTAGTAGAATAAATATTTTAACTGTCATTTACACATATAGAATGACTGACTACTGATGAGTCATGATATGACGAAACGCGTCTAGAGATGGATCTGGCGAAATGAAAAGGAAAATCTTCTTCTTTACTCATTGTTTTCGGTTAATAAACCGATGTGAGTTAGCGCTGCCTAGCGGGACTCCTGTAATTGTGACGAATGTCTTTACAGGCGATTTCCTCTTAACATTTACTTATTTTTATAAGTTTGTTAGAGGTGCTGGTATGCTCAAGAGTGTCTAACAACGACACAGAGGGCGCTCCGTGCCACATCTTACTGGTGTGTCCCACCAAGTGCTGCCTTAAGTAGCTTCGAGATCCCTTTTCTTTTCGTCGGATCCTAGCTCTACTGATGAGTCATGATATGACGAAACGCGTCTAGAGATGGATCTGGCGAAATGAAAAGGAAAATCTTCTTTACATATAGAATTACTGTTTTAATATTCAAGATGACGATAATGTTTTTCTGATTCGCCATTTGGGCAAATATTAAGGATATTAAACTTGCAGGATTAAATTAGGCATAAAAGTATACAGTGGCGGTGGCAGGATTTTTGGGATAGGAGGGCACAAATGGGCTCGATGATTTTTGAGTGGGCACTACCCAAAAAAAAAAGGTCGCCGGCCTCCCCGACGCTGTAGAACGCCATAAGCAGCGACAAAACAAAACTTCCCTCTTGTCCTAAGTGACGTTCCTAAGTGACGTCTAAAAGAAAAAAGGTCATCGTTATCTTGAAAATACCATACAACCACTCTTTACTCATCAAAACTTTCATAGCCAAGTCCCTCTTTCCCCGAAACTTCCATTGCAAAACCGAATCCATCAATTTTGGGGGGCACCAGGGTGGGCACTCATGTTTCTAGGGTGGGCCACTGCCCCCTGCCCCCCCCCCCCCTGGCGCCACCGCTGAAAGTATACCTTTGAAATGAGGTATCACGCGTCCCTCTTCTCTATTTAAATATATTTTCCAAGATCGCAGATATTCTCAATCTTGTTTAATAAACAACAATTTTTTGTTCAATAGTATTTTATTTATCCTTTACGCAAACCAAATTTGAATAAAGTATCTCAAGCTCCTAGACTTAGCAAGGAGGGGGGAAGGGGGGCTTTATGCAAGCCCTGTAAATAGGGTGGGGACTTTAACTGGAACAAATTGGCTGGAAGTATAGAAAAAAATATTTTTGAAAAATGCAAATACACGTCGATTAAGATCTTATGTAAGTTGGTTGGCCATAAAATTTCTTAAAGTGGAGAAACTTAACTTAATTTTTTTTAAATGCGAAGTAGAACCTGTGCTACCTTGTTGGAAATAAATACCCGTTCTAATGATTTTAATAATAATTTAAGTTTTACAAGTGGTATTGTTCCATTTAAAAAAAATGTTTTGTTTATGGGTTATGTTTCACCTTTTTAAGAGGTTTAAAAAACACATTTTTTGGTATAAGTATGTAGCCCAGAAGACATCTCAATCGACCTATTTTTCAATTTTTCACAAATATTTTTTTCCGAGAATTTTTTTCAGTTAAAGTCCCCGTGCTGTCGGCGTCTATGGTCGGGGATTGTGATTTGCGAACTCTACTAATTAGTTTCAATATGACATGAAATTAAGAAGTAAAATAAAAAAAAGGAAATCTTAACGGCAAGAATTAAATAAAATTATGCATGAATTATGCATTCAAAAGCAAAGGTTTCTATGCAATATATTAAGTAATAACTTACATGAGCCGTTGCTTCAGGAATTCAATCCAATTCTCCTGCGGTAGACACTGTGCCCTGTCCTGGTCAAATAGTTTGAATAGTTGCTCCAAAAGATCCTGTAAAAATAACCAAAAATATTTTAATTGCCTGTACTCACTGCCGGTATAAGAATGTACTGGTCTCCAGTGTATACAAAATCTTTGACGTTTTTACAACCAATGTTTTTTTATGGGAAGATTCCAATGAATGTATTGTAGTACAAAATACACGGATCTTACATTTCAGTTCAGTTTTTACAGCAGAGGTCTCAGGAATAATTGACACTATACAGAAAAAAGTATTATTTGATTTATGGTATTATTGGCATTGTGCACTTAAAATCCAAATTATTTACATCGCTATTGTCAATAGGAATATGTATGGTATGGTAGAAGTATTCATAGATTACAATTTTAAAATTTTTTCTTCTGTGAAAGATGAGGAAGGAAATAAAATTTGTAAAATATAATTGTTATTTTTTAATTTATACAAAATCTAAATTCTCTTTCAATTAATTTTTTTATACATGTCCATATGTCGTACTGGGTGGCCAAAAACGACTGGACGCCGGCCATATCTCAGGAAACCGTTTGTCCCACCCGGTGGCAGCTCGCCGAAAAGCTAGGTATAGTGCGGGTACTAAAACAAACATTGACAAAAACAAACAAAAACCCGTGTAACAAAATGTCTCTCTTATGCTCTTCCGTCCAACGACTGAATGGAGTTTCCAACAAATTACAAACTATGTCATTAATTGGGTTTATTTTTCACACAACTAAGTAGGTACGTACCGGGTGGTCAACTAAGAATAACCGCCGACCATATCTCAGAAACTAGTAATCGCTGTAACTTTATAACGACTTACTTATCCGATTTTAGCAAACTAAAGACTGTTTGAAAGAGAAATTTATGCACTTTCACCAATCGTATTTAGTTGTCCATAATAGTTCTAAAAAAAAATGCTAGAGGGCGCAATTTGCAATAATAACACATTTTTAAAATTTACTCCGAAAAAATAAATCATACATCAAATTTCCAAAGTAGATACTTTTTGATTATGGTATCATAATTATACCGTATGATTTATTTTTTCGGAGAATGTGTTATTATTGCAAATTGCGCCCACTAGCATTTTTTTTGAGAACTATTATGGACAACTAAATACGATTGGTGAAAGTGCATACATTTCTCTTCCGAATAGTCTTTAGTGTACTAAAATCGGATAAGTCGTTTAAAAGTTACAGCGATTTAACTGATTACACTTTCAACAGCTTCCCCCCCTCTTTTTAAAGTCGGTACGACAATGAGCATAGACCAAAATGATGCATAATTTTCCAAGCTTTTTAATGGTGTTATCAAAGATAGACCTTAATGTGGAATTTTCGGAGATATGTAAAATTTTAAAATTTACTTTTTAATTACGTCCCCTTGCGGCAAAATGCGGAACTTAAAAATAATTTCCAGCATTTTCTCTTGGGCACTTTTGTCATAAAAAAATTTACCCTGATGCTGTACGATTACTAGTTTCTGAGATATGGCCGGTGGTCATTCTTAGTTGACCACCCGGTACACTACTGAATTAGCTGAAAAATAAAAACAAAACTTTTTAATCACACAGTAAATCACGTAAAAACGATATCTATAACCGTAAGTTTCGCGAAGCCTCGAAATAAATACCTTAAGGTTAGGCGAACCAATGCTACGTGCATACTATATAATATCTATTTTTAAATTACCCTTCATCATAATGCAAATTGTAACATGCTGTTTGCGAGAATGACATCACGTAACCATGGCGATGGTGAATATCAAAGCCATGTTGGGCGATGGGTCTTCACTTGCTTTGAGCTAACGGACACGGTCGAAGGGGCGCGCCAAAATGCACGAGTGTTTATAATTGTTGTCCATCGGAGTTAACCGTGGCCCTATTATGCATAGCTACATTGGGATTAAATTAATATTATTAATTCAAACATAATTATTTTTAATGGCTAAAATGGTAGCTGTATTCTGTGGCTTGGTTCTAAAAGGGCCAATGTCAATTTTTCCTTAAAATTAGGTTTTAATATGACCGGATTACATTTTTTAAGGTTTATTTTTGTTAAAAAGGCCAATGTCAGACTCCAATAAATAACCATTGTATTAAAAGTTGGAAGGGCCAATGTCCTTTTCCAGGATACGCTTATACAAAAGTCTACAACGGCCAATGTTGACATAGGCTACATTATTGAAATTAGTTTTATTTCTAAAACGGTCAATGTGGACTTTGGCCCTTTCATCGTATGGTCTAGAACGTACCATTTTTACTTTGGCCGTATATTATTAGAAAACAATTTGCGTTATGATAAGTTCTTTTTAAAATTAATATTTCTAGTGTTTTTTTAAGCTTATTAGTTTTGAAAATATTAATAAACATGTTGCGTGGAAAGAAGATTGCTATGATATGTTTTTCCCCACAAATGCTTGATTCAGGTAAGTGATTTTGGTTGTTATTAATGTATGCTTTTAAAAGTGAGGTTATGTTTTTTAAAAATAAAGTAACGACAATTTCTGATAAGATTTAAAAAGAAAACGAGCTAAATAAACATTACAATGTTCCTTTTGTCTGGTTTTAGAAGCTGCAGTTGATAAAGGTGGCAACAATAACAAAAACGGAGACGATAAATACTTCGGTAATAATAAACAAGCGGCATTTGATTTTGGTGAAATCAGTGATTTGAAAGGTAGGTAGTCCCGATAAATATCCATGTTCAAGCGTACAAAGTTCACTTTTTAAAAGTAGTATTTAGGGTGATTTAAAGTTCTAACTTACAAGAAAATACGTTAAAAATAGGTTTTTGTTTTAGAAGTTGGAATAAATATGGGCGACATTTTAAAAATGGAAATTATAATATCCACATGAATGCGATTCCAGGGCCTTCCAAATTAATTGGAGGAGTCAGTAGTTTCGAAGGTAGGTAGACCTCTGATAAATAGGTATCCATGTTGAAGCGTACAAAATTAACTTTTTAAAAGTAGTTTTTATGATTATTCTTACTTACGAAAAAATACATTAAGAATCGGTTTTTGTTTTAGAAGTTGGAATAAATACTGGTGACATTAGTAAAAATGGCAATTATAATATCCACATGAATGCGATTCCAGGGCCTTCCAACTTAATTGGAGAAATCAGTGATTTTGAAGGTAGTTCCGATGATTATATTCCAAGCTCGGATAAGGAATCAGGTTCAAGCTCTGACGATGAAAGTCGTAAAAAACGAAAACAACTTCATAAGAAAACAAAAAAACTTTCCCACATTACCGCAGAAACATTAATAAGTCAAGAGCTAAATAAAAATGAGAATAATTTCCCCAATATGAAAGAAAGTATAAGTACTGCGGCAACAAGAAAATCAAGAGGAAGGAAAAAAACAATTGAAGGAGGAAATTCAAGAAAAAGAAAATCGAATTCAGGTGCGTGGGAGAAAAATATTAGAAAAAGAATGAAGATGCAAGGCAAGGAATATCATACACTAAAAGGAAAAAAAGTAGTAGAAAAAAAAATTAAGGCACCTTGTACATGCCGAAAAAAGTGTAACGAAAAGTTTTCATGTGCTGAAAGAAACGAGTTATTCAGAGACTTTTATAAACTTTCATCGGAGGCTCAGAATCAGTTCATTGCGAATTGTGTAGAAGAACATAATAAAAAAGTTGCAAGAACAATGTTAGACAATAGAAGAAGTCGAAGAACATTTTCAAGAGAATATTATCTTCAGAAAAATTCCAGTCGTATAGAGGTATGTCAAACCATGTTTCTCAATACTCTGGACCTAACGATTAAAAAAGTCCGAATTATATCTGAGAAGAAAAGAAACACAGAATCGGGTATTTGTCCAGAAGACCGACGGGGAAAACATAACCAACATCCAAAAATACCAGAAAATGAAAAGGAATCAATAAGACAACATATTAGAATGTTTCCCAGCTATGAAAGCCATTACTCCCGCTCACATACAAAAAAGCATTATTTGTCACCTGACTTGTCCATTTCGAAGATGTATAGGTTGTATGTAACTCACTGCATGGAAAACAATATGCTTCCTAGAAATGAAGCACTTTATAGAAACATTTTTGTCGAAGAATTTAACTTGTCTTTTCACAAGCCAGCAAATGATACTTGCGGGACATGTGACAAATACGACCTTTTGGTGAAATCTGGTGTCAGCGAAGAAGAAAAGGAACAGTTAAAAATAAAGCATAATGAACATGTGGAATTAGCAAACTCTGCATACAAGGAAAAACGCAGAAAAAGCCAAGAAAAGTACGACATGTAAAATTGACATTCCTAGAGACTGGGCAAACCTCATTCGAATGATCCCCAGAAAGCCCCCTATTTTAGTGCAAGAGCTGGGTTTGAATGATTTTTTCAACTTTAAGTTGCTTCTTCAAAAGCACTTTCAGCATAGAAAGGTGAATACAAACGGCGAACCGGTATGTTGGAACAAAATAAGACACATCCAGTATAGGCACAATAATCCAGGATTAATGTTTTACAAAAATACTTTTGAAGATGATGTAGCGTTTCTTACTGTTGACTTGACAAGAAAGAAGACTCGGAATTCAAAACCAGAAATATGTAAACTTACTCCGTTAGCGGATAAGTCTTTGGGTATCCCCCAAAACAAGCTTCAAGATCTAAAAGAACTTCAGGCTTATATTGACGAGGGTAGCAGATTATACTATGGACATTTTTTAAGTGCCCTTACAGTCTCCCCAACAGCTACTGATACATTAGATGACGACGAAGAGGAGATCCTTGATGACGATATGTAGGAGATTGATGTTTTATGTTAAAAATGCTTAAAATATAGAGTTAAATTTAAAAGATATTTCTTTTAATGCTACTTTTTACTATATTGCTGTTCATCCCCAAGCTTAGTAAAAAGGCCAATGAAGTTCTTTGATTTTTATTTTGCAGGTCAAAAAAGGCCAATGTCAAGTTTTTTTTCTTAAATAAAAGTTTTTTTTTACCACTTTTTAATAGGAACATCCTTGCAATATGCAGAAGCAAACTTTTTTAGAAATAATGCATTATTAAAGAGTTTAATACATTTTTTTAAGATTACATTAATTTAAGTTAAGTTTTAAAAACTTAAAAGATCATTTTCTCAAATTGATAAAAAATGACATTGGCCCTTTTAGAACCAAGCCACAGTATTGGTACCTTAATATTTAACATTGTGGAAAAACTTTCCGCCTAGTTTTATTTTTTTTTGGTGAAGAGCTTCACCTACTTCACCTGACTAGCCGCCACTGGTCCCACAATAAAAAAATATTATTACAAAATCGATCTAGGGAAATTTCTGGAAATTATTTTGGGTTCCTAAATTTACCGCTAGAAGGCGTTCAACATAATATGGCTAACAACATTAGAAGAATTTTACCGATAATTAATATGCCAAATAAAGTTATATCAAAAATTAACTGTTTTATTCTTCGGAACATACGGAATACCTTTGCTTTAAGACAGTTTGATCTAACTCGCAAAACAAACTGAGGGGAGGAGGGGGAACCTTTTTTGTAAGAAATACCCATAACTCTGGATTGCCTTAACCAATTTAACAGACTTGGTCTCATTTAAAAGAGCTTATGCTATAGTAACATGTAAATTTTAGTATGGCTATAATTTGCTATATCCGTTACCGCTAGTGGGCGCTGTTTGCGCAATCACCAGATTTTTCAACTTTCAATTTTAAATAAAACCATATATAAATATTTATTTAAATAAAAAATAGGATAAAAATGAAGAAAACTGGTGAAAACTACATGTGGATATCTAAATTTAGGCCGAAGATACAAGAAATCATAGTATGAAATTGGCTATATGTAACAGATATTTTCATAAAATACGTATGGTAGGTTAAGGAATATAAATGTATTTTTTAAAAGTTGAAATGAAATAATGTATAGTTATTGTTAGTATCTAAACTTACCACTAGGAAGAATTTTGCTTTGGGGCAAAAATAAAATCAACCCCCTATCCTTCCAGGAAACCGTATTTTGTAGACTTTGTCAGCAATTGTAGCTATTTGGAATCATTCAAAATATAACGACAGCATATTAAATGCTTCGCATTTAGATTATTGAGTAAAAAAAACATCAAAAAAACTTGATAAATATATCAAGTTATAAACTTTTACCCAACTCATTTGATGAATAAAGGATTTCATTTCTTCCCCTCTAGGACAGCTTTTTATGTTTTTGTTTCAAAGCCTACTTTGTCTAAAGAAATTTTTACTTAGTTAATTATTACTAGTTGTAATTCCCACTATTGATACTTGATTAGGAGTTGAATGAGTTAGAATTAGGGTGTTTATTTTATTTTTTTTAAATACACTTCTTTCCAGCGGCTAATTTAGGTAATAATATTAACTATAAATTATTTCCTTTAAACCTTTTTAATTATATGGGTGTTCCTAAACCAACGATATCTATTTCATTAAAAAATCGGTTCGGTGCAGCCGATTTCAGAATATTTTTTCTTGTATCTCGTACCTACTTAAATTAAGATATTGACAGGCGGTTTTGACCAGTTTTCTTTGTTTTTATTGTATTTTTTATTTAAGTAAATATTTATATATGGTTGTATTTAAAACATTTGAAAAAAATTAAAAACTCTTGTGATTGTGCAAATGGCGCCCTCCAGCGGAGATGGATTTAACAAAAAAGAGTCATACTACATTTTTAAATGTTACTATAGGAAAAGCTGTTTGCAAATGAGACCAAGTTTGTTCAATCTGGTTAAGGCAAACACCAGAATTATGAATATTTCTTTCAAAACAGGTTCCTCCCCTTCGTTTATTTTGGAAGTTCGATCAAAATATCTTACAGTAACGTTATCCCGTATATTCTAAGGAATAAAACACTTAAGCTTTGATATAACTTTATTAAATTTATATTAAAATCCTATAATCTTCTTCGTCATGTGTTGAACGCCCTCTAGCGGTAAATTTACGAACTTAAAAATAATGTACAGCGGGTGCGGATTTTAAAGTTTTAAAAAACAAAAAATAATTTTTTTATTCTTTACTAACATTTTTGTTGTTTTGTGTAAGGTGATAACCCAACTTAATTTTTTTAAATGGAAAGATACTACTTAATACCTATACCTTTTTGGAAAGTTATTTTAAAGAGAAAATTGAATATCCTATTGTCACTAAATTTAATTTATTTTCATTGCCCAAGGGTGAAGACTTTCTTTGAAACAAATTCGCTAGAATGTTGAAAAAAAAAATTTCTTATATAGATTATCATTAGGTTTTTATAAAAATTATAACCATAGGAATATCATTCTTAAATAAATAAATTTTAAATAATTAGACAAAAGCATTTGAATATATGTCAAATAATGACACCTGTAAGCAATATATTAAAATAAATAAATATGGACCATGCGAAAATCCTTTATGAATCAAAAAATTACTTACTTAAATAATATTTTATAAAAGTTATAGCAGGTATGGGAATGATAACCTTTTTAACTGGTCGCAATAGATAGTTTAAAAGTAGACTAAAGTAGTATTTATATAATAATTAAGAACAAATACCTAATTAAAAAGAGTTTAAAATCAAATATAAAATTTCTTATACAGACAACAACTCAGATTTAGTTTTCTTCAACTACAAGTCATATTATAACCATTAAAAAAAAACATTAATGTCAATTAGTCCAAACAATTTTTAGGGTAGGATTGCGCATTTATTCAAAAGTTTTAAATGCAATAGTATATTTCATTTTACCTCATAACAAAATATAAAAGCCTAAAGAACTGCCGAAAACTACAACTTAATATCTTTTTTAAACCGGAGATATTAACAAAAACAAAAATAAACACGGAAAAATATGATAATATTGAAGTTTCAACGGTAAAGGTTTTTTCAAAAGTCAAATAGGCCTTGGAAAAACAAAATATTATTCAAAAATAGGTGCTAACAAATTATTATTACGTCAAAAAAATTTTCGGGTCCACAGTGTTGTGCCGTTGTATTTATTTTGGGCCGTTGTATTAATTTTTGAAAATGCCTTTTTTTACTTGAAGAAGCGGTTAACATCATCGCGGTGTATTTTGAATGTTTGGACAATGCAAGTATTGCTGCAAGGGTTTATGCAATGCGATATCCCCAAAGGCGCCGATACGACAGTAGAATGTTTAATCGTTTAGCCCAACGTTTTTGTATTACGGGAAGTATTCTTCGCCCTGTATATCGCAGACGAAGTAGAGGTCGAGCCGAAATATTAACAATTTATTGATGGTATGCACCATTAATATGTTTCTGGACTTACAACGTTTTGAACTCCAGTTACAATCATTGAGGCATTGGCGGAAAGATACTGGGAAGGGAAAGCTTCCACCTAACTTATTAAACCAAAACTAAAATCATAGGAAATTCAACAATTAGCAGAAAATAAATACCAATCCATATTAAGAAATTATGAAAACAATTTATTGCGGCACTTTTTTTATTTATAGCAACGAAATAATAAAACTCTGGTTTTTGTAGATTTCAGCAATTGGCTAAATCATAAGTAATATCTTCCAGCACCTTCCCTTTTCACTGAATGCCTTCGGTACGCCCCTGCGAATATTATCAAAAAAACGGGTTCTTTTCTAAATAATTTACATGCTCGAGGCAAGTAGTTTCACCAATCTAAGCCAGCATCCGGAATTAAGAAATACAAGTAATTACTTCTGTTCTAACCTGTGTATTAAAAGAATTGTATTTCACACCTACATTATTATAGTTCAAAGTTTTAAAGTGGTGTAACAAAATGTAATTTCTAGTACCTTGGGTGGTCGTTGAAAAAAACATTAATATCCTGCACACAAACAAATAGTGTCTGGAACAATTATGTTTTTGTTAATAGCGACTAGAATAGGTATTTGGATATGGGTTATTCTCTCAGTTTAAATATTTGTGTGTTTGTTTTATGGCTCGGGTTGAAACCAAATGGTCAGCTTCTCTCTTTGTTTTCCAATTTTTCGAAATTCAGCATTTTACAAAAAATAACTTTCCTTATTATTATTTTTTTTTCTTTTTTTTTTCTTCTCTTTTTTTCTCTTCTCTCCTTATTTTCGTTTTTTTGTCCTTTTTCCGTTTTTTGTTTAAATATTTATCTTAGTAGATTGGACCACGCTAAAATTTATCGTAATAAATTGCAGTTTTTGGCCGAATTACAAAAATTTACCGCGCATAGATTCTCTTTTATTCTCCCACATTGTGACGTCGCGTTCGAGAGCGCCTTAACAAATGTTACGGCAGGTTTACATTAAAAATAGTGGTTTTAAATAAGAAAAAATGGCTAATCAGCTGTGTAAAAAGTAATCCAAGCGCATGCTTTCAGGCAGTGGCTAGGTATAGTGCGGGTACTTAAACAAACATTGACTAAAAAAACGTGTAACCAAACGTCTCTATTATCCTCATCTGTCCAACAACTGAGTTTTCAACAAAATACACACTATGTATGTCATTAATTGGGTTCATTTTTAAAACACACAACTAAGTAGGTACGTACACACTACTGAATTAACTGAAAAATAAAAACAAAACTTTTTAATCACACAGTAAATCACGTAAAAACGATATCTATAACCGTAAGTTCCGCGAAGCCTCAAAATAAATACCGCGAACCAATGCTAAAAACAATGGTGCATAGGACTGACCTATTTTTAAATTGCCCTTCATCATAATGCAAATTCTTACATGCTGGAGCGTGACTGATGTCACAATAGCAACGGTGAATATCAAAGCCATGTTGGACGTTGGGTCTTCACTTGCTTTGAGCTAATGGACCCGGTCGGTTGGGGCCCGCCAAAATGCACGAGTGTTAATAATTATTTTCCATCGGAGTTAACCGTGGCCGTATTATGCATAGCTACATTTATATTAAATTAATATTATTAATTCAAACATAATTATTTTTTAAGGGCTAAATGGTAGCTATATTGGTACATTAATATTTAATATTGTCGAAAAACTTTCCTCCTGTTTTTTTGTTTTTTGAATGACACTTCACCTACTTCACCTGACGAGCCGCCACTGCTTTTAGGCAGTTTTACTTGAAATTGCACCTAATGGCCTTTAAATATATGAAGGGACTCAAGCAATAGGACTTTATTGTGTAAATATGCCAAATACATAACAAGGGCGATAAAAATCCCTTAGTTAATAATTTTAATGTTCTAGTACGCTGTTTAACTATCCAAACTGAAAATGAAATACAAAAACAGCCACAGAAAGAAAATGTGCACGTATTTAACAATGTCAGGGCAATGTGAGGTTAGAACTGTTACTCGCGTCACTAGTATATGATAACATTATAATTTTTTGCTTGCAAGTGGGCATACCGTCATAGGTACATTGTGGTTGCAAATATCCTAATTTAAACTTATAAAATTATTTATATTATCTCACGAAAATGAAAATTTTAACTAAACCTATTTCATAAACCAACCTAATAGGTAATATCTTCTTTCGTCTTTTAAGAGAAGTCATTTTACTGTAGGAGTAAGTTATGAACATATTCAGAACATGCCGAGAAATAATTTATAGATAAATCTGTAATATCAGATACCATAACTAATACTATTAGTGCAATCATAGACCTGTACTAAATCGATAAGATAAAATTGCAGTTTCCAGTTAGACGACAATATCGTATCGCTGGCTGCAGAAAAGAGTCAGCCGCTAAAGATAACACTCTAGATAAGGCCGGGATAATTGACATTCGCAGCAGGCTATAGGATTTACAATAAAACAATAAAAGTAACGACTGCTTATTGGCTACTCGGTACTTAACGAACACAATACTGTTATATTAAATTTATTACATGAGACGGAACCGACTGGAACAAAAACCTTTTTAGTTAACGTCAAAAATGTAGCCTAATATTGACATAATATACAACATCTAAATGTTAAATACTTATGTATCCGTCATTGAGTGCAACATGGGGGTAGGGGGAGCAAATGATGATTCTTGTCCAAAGCAATACAGGTATACAATTTTCAAAATCAATTGACATAGATAAAACGCGGATTCATATGCTTCCCCTTTTTGGTGTGGTATATCAATCGAACAATACTACAGACTACAAAAACTAAAAAACATAATACTAAGATAGATACTATCAGTAATGCGAACAACTCCACTGAGACTATTACATAACTCGACAAACACCCCATACCTAATGCAATACGTACTAGATATTTCAACTAAATTCTACGAAACACATATACAAAAAAACTCCTCTAACACAAAACATCACCCACACAGGCTTTAAATTTTTTCGGCAAGATAGATAACTCAACATGTTTCCAATTTTAATTTATAAAAGCACATGTACCAATACCTGCAGACTCCAAAATCACACCCACTTTAAGAAACTAAAAATCTCCAAGTCTTTTTCATAAAATAGCTACTTTGTACCTGAACAAATTAATGCTGGTTTTTCGAAGCGCTTTTCCAGCAAACATTATGCAAAAACCTAATAAATAACTACTTTTTATCACCAATCACGTTCAAGTAAAAGCAAAATAAATTCTCACATGGCAGTGTATGTATAGGTTACTGGAACTGACTAAAATCATATAACTAAAAGTCAGTTCTACACCTACTAGTGGGTCAACAACAGCCCCATCAATGCAAGACAATGATATAAGTCCTAGTCAGTTCTAGAGATCTGTTAAATGTATATTAGGTAATATACATATATTTATTAGGCATGAAATTACATTTAAAAGAGATTTTAAGCTATTTCTTTACAGCTTACGCCCCTGAAAAGTAATAAAAGAAAAAAAATTGAAACTTGATTTATTAACTTTTTTCCATAAAAGCTTATAGCAACTAATTCTTATATGTTTTTTCTTTGTTTTACTAATGGTTTTAAAAAAAATTAATTGCTAACCCAATATAACTTCCCGCAACATTAAAACATTATATGTGTTTTGAGTAATTATACCCAATCACAATACTTTAAAAATCTACATATACACTCTAAGATGAACAATATTAATATATGGGTGTTAGAACAAAATTTTCACATCCAATAAATTATTACTATCATTCATTTGTATTTACATTTTAATTATCGATATAAATCACACGTAAGAAATATTTATGGTGATTAAAATCGAAGAAAAAGGTAATTTATAAAAATTAAACGTTGAAACAGCACATTGTAATGTGTTTTTTAGTGCTTAATTTAAAAATAATACATACAATAAATGTTATACACTTTAACAAGTCTTTAATAAATTGTTATTCGATATCAGTAATTAATTTTATTACACAGTAAAAAATTCCTTACACGGATAAAGAAAAAAAAATCCCTAGTAAGTAAATTCACAGTCATCATCATTCAAAAATATCACAGTCATTAGACCCATAGCGACATATGGATCTGTAATATGGTGGACGAAATCACAGCAAACTACGACAGTCACCAAGCTAAACAGCCTGCAGAGACTGGCTTGCCTGTGCATCAGTAGTGCAATGAAAAGCACCCCCACCGCAGCGATGGAAGTAATACTAGGACTACCACCCCTAGACATTCACATCAGAAAGGAGGCCAGCTGTAGCGCCTCCAGGATGAAAATAAATGGGGAATAGAAACAACAACCCATAAGAATAGGGCACACAAGAGCCGCGGATCTAATCAACGACGAGCTCTTGGAGATGCAAACAGATCACATGAAAGAGGTCTATAACTTCACCAGACCCTACAACATCAGGTGCGACTCTGACATGTGGTCAAAAGGGACACTACCATCATTAGATAAGGGCCTGGTTTGGTACACTGATGGATTAAAAACGGCCGACGGAGTAGGCGCAGGTATATTTGGGGAAAGACCCAGAATGGAAATCAGCATTCCCCTGGGAAACTACGCCACAGTATACCAAGCAGAAATACGTGCTATGCAAGCATGTGTACAGAAAAATATCGAAAAGGGCTACCACGACCAAGAGATATACATTCTGTCAGACAGCCAAGCTGCCCTCAAGGCCCTGAACTCCAGTCGACTCAAATCAAGGATCACACTGGAGTGCCTAAACGACCTGAAAGACCTGGCCGCAAGGAACAACAAGGTAGAACTCCTATGGGTTCCTCGCCACTCAGGGATAGCAGGCAACGAAAAGGCCGATAAACTGGCAAGAGCCGGATCATCTCAAAAACTCTGGGGCCCTGAACCCGCGCTTGGCATATCAAAACAGGCAACCAGAGCAGCATCAGACAGGTGGGCACAACAACAACACCTATCCCGATGGAACAGGATACCTGGTCATACCCAAGCGAGGGCCACAATTGAAAAACCCTCCAAAAAGTTATCAACTGGAATGATGCCTCTAACGCGCACCCAGCTAAAACAAGTGGTCGGCCTACTAACAGGCCACTGCTTAAGAAAACACCTACGCCGATTAGGAATTTACAATGGTCCCATTGAATGCAGGCTTTGCGGCGATGAGGAAGAAACCGCCCCACATATCATATATAACTGCGAAGCACAGACCCGAGGAAGACTCTTCGGAGACATTCAATGTGGGGATAACCTCCCACATGACAAACTTGGTAGGAATTTGCTGGACCTTATAAAAGGAACAAACCTTTTCTAGCAAGATAGGGGGCACAATAAGCCACTAGGCTGCAGTGCAAGAAGCTTGGACCGAACGCCCGATCCCCACCTTAAGCCAACCAACCAAGTAAATTCCAAGTTGGAATTTAACATTTAATTTATTTTTAATATACTGGGCGTAAAAAAGTCACTATATTTCGATCAAGAACTTATACTTACTTGACTTTCAAGAACTATCGTTCTTGTATTGAATCGTTTGTATTTAGATTTAAACTCAAATTTAATATTGGTTCAAGATAAATGCTATATGTTATTCAATTTAACTCTTATTTAACGTTCTGGGGTCTAACGAACCCACAATAATTTTTACATTTACATAAAAAGATACGTAACGAGATTCGGCCTCGTTGCGCCATCTACCTTCGAGTTACGTGACTAGTACCAACATATTAGCCGCGCGCTTAAAAGTTTTGAGAATATCGCCGACCAGGCAATAAAGATCTTTTGGGGTTCGTCTGGCACCACACCGTAAAAGTATACTACTTGCAGTTTTTGTTATCAAATTAAATATTGTTACCTTTTTTTATCATTTTGGGTCAAATCGTACCTAAAAAAAAGTTAGTAAGCGTCATTCAGTATTTATTTCAGCGTTCTTTATTTAATTTTTCAGTTTCTGGTAAAAAATAATTGTTTTTTCTATAGACTTTTATGTCCTTATTTTAAAATTCAAAAATATTAAATATATTACATAACTACATATTTAATTTGTAAAAATACATTTAAAAAAGGGAAGCAAAAGTAAATATTAATTTATTACATTTGTGTTTTACATTTGAACGGCAGTAGAGTTTTGGACTTGCATTATCTTTATTTGTTTTAAATCACTACGTTTCGATTGGTAAGCATCCCCACTCCAGTTGTCTTTAGGTGAATACCCAGTTAACATAAAGGAATATTACTAATACTACTCAGTATTCGCCTAGAGATGCTTACCAGTGAAAACGTGATTTAAAATAAATAAAGACAATGCAAGTCCAAAACTTCTCTATCATTCAAGAAACATCATTGTCTCCAACCTTTAAACAGATAATCTATAATTGTTGACCATACCTTTTAGGACATTCTTAATCGGATAAGCAACTCCTATACATTATTTTAGTAGTACGATCAAACGGGGATCTAATGTTCAACATGCACTTAATCAAGATCATTTATTCCAAGTCCAAAACTCTACTGTCACTGCCGGTCGTTCAAGAAACGTCATTGTGTCCAACCTGTTTTAGATTTATTACTCAAAAAAATAATTTTAATTTTCAGTATGAATTAAAGGTACGAAAACTTAAAGGACAGAGCTCTATTTGTGGTAATTTTCACACGAAAATAATTTTACCATTGTACCAAATTTAAAAATAACCTGAAAATAAACACAACGTAGACATAGTCGTACCAAAATATTTGACGATTGCAGCCAGAGTGACTCATTTAATCAAGTGATTAACATACCTGTGGTCAGTCACTTTCAGCATATTATTTAAACGTTAGTACTTATAGTACTTAAATATTATTATTTACACTTAATACTTAAATGCTTTAACAGAGACTCGTACTACTGTTACTAACTTGCATTCCAGAAAAAAATATATTTAATATTTAATTACATATTATTATTATCAGTCACTGCTAGTACTTTTTTACAGGGGGCAAATTTTGATAGCAGTAATCTAGCAGTTTAGTGCATAGTTTTTTCAAAGAATAATTATATACCTACTAATAAATACCGCAAAAACATAAAATACTAACATTGCATTTTTGTCAACTCTAGAGTTGAAATACAAGACACACTATTAATTTAAACATATGATGCCAATTTGACGGACCACCCCTATTTATTAAAAAGAACAAATTTTAGAAAGTAGTTTAGTGTTTAACTTATTTATCATGTATTTTTCGAGTTATTTCGAATTAGAGTGTGAAAATACGCCATCTGAAATTATAAAAAAGTTAAGAATATACTAAAAAATCTATTACCAGTCAAAACAAGCCCCGCTGAAGAAAATGTCATATATTAAACATAAAATTGTTATGTGTTGCCATAGCGTAGAGACTAGAGTTATGGCCTACAGATCGAAAGGTCACAGGTTCAAATCCCATCAGGAGCATTTGACTTTTTTTTATAAAAACATTAAACAATTTATAGAATTAGGTATTTTGATTGAAATCTTCCTTGTTGGATGCATTTTTTAAATTTATATTTAATGCATCTTTTCTTTTCAATTCAAAATACCTAATTCTATAAATTATTTAATGTTTTTATAAAAAAAAAGTCAAATACTCGTGACGGGATTTGAACCTGTGACCTTTCGATCTGTAGGCCATAGCTCTAGTCTCTACGCTATGGCAACACATAACAATTTTATGTTTAATATATGACATTTTCTTCAGCGGGGCTTGTTTTGACTGGTAATAGATTTTTTAGTATATTCTTAACTTTTTATAATTTCAGATGGCGTATTTTCACACTCTAATTCGAAATCACTCGAAAAATACATGATAAATAAGTTAAACACTAAACTACTTTCTAAAATTTGTTCTTTTTAATAAATAAGGGTGGTCCGTCAAATTGGCATCATATGTTTAAATTAATAGTGTGCCTTGTATGTCCACTCTAGAGTTGAAATATTTTTTTCAACTCTAGAATTGAAATATTTTTGTTCACAAATCAAAGGTTTTTTTAATAATAATTCTTTGTGGTCGTAGGAAAAATAGTGTACATTACTCGTGTGAAAGTGATTATTCTAAAACTCGGAGAATTTCCGCACTCGGCTGACGCCTCGTGCTAAATATCTCCTCGTTTGAAAAGTATCACTTTCATCACTTGTTGTGTAATATACTATAACGCACCGCTTATTTTTAACTGTAATATTTATTGAACTGTTGTAACTGAAGTAATTGTTGTTTAATACAAATCACAACACACATAAGTACAAACACACATAACTAAATTACTTTTAAGGAAATACTACGGGCGATTCGGCATTCCTAATGAAACAATAAAAGGTTTACGTAAATATTGCAAATACAATCCGCTTATTTTGTTATAAAGTTTTTCTTTGTCTAACGCAAAGTTTTGATTGAAATGGCATAATTCACGGTGTCCCCATAAATGCCTATTGAATGTGATGGAACTATTGATGCCGATGAACGCAAAGTGTGCCGAAGACGACGACGGATTTGTCTCTTTCCCGTCTCTTTTTAACTTCCGAGAGCGCGTATGTCTGTTTCGCTCTTAGTTTCCAATTCATTTATGTAATCTTATAATTCAATATATACCCATAGGGTCAACCGCGGCAGAGGCTCAGAGGTTGAGTTACTGGCATTCGACCGTGGCGACCCGAGTTCGATTCCCGGAGTGGGCATACGTACAATAAAAGAAGTATGTCCGAAATTCAGTGAATTTAAGAACGCAGTATGTCACTAGTGATTCCTAATAACGGAACCTAGAAGAGAGTCATGGACTGGACTTCTGGAGGGGTAAAAAGGATAACTAGTGCATACACGTGGTTCGGATTCCACGTTAAGCGGTAGGTCCCGTCTGGCTGACATTACCCAGACGATAGGAGATACAATGGGCCTTATATAGGCCTAAGTATACTGGCTCTTCCGCCAACCCCAGGAAAAAAAATTGGGTCAACATTGAGCTAAACAAAAAACGGCCGAGCGAAGCGGTTCGATGGTGCCTTCGACCTATATTGGGGAGCAGGGGCCCACCGACCAGATGTGCGATGTATGTAACGCACACGGCGACCAAAATACGAAACAAATAGAGTATCAAACATCCTTAATAATATTATACGTGCAAAAAAATTCCTTTGAAAGTATTATCCTAACCTAACATAAAAAAATATAATTCCCAAGGTGCTTGAAAAATTTGTTTTAATTTTATTTTAGTAAATAGGGCCAAATAATGTATGGTATCCATTCTACATTCTACTGTTAAGGCTCTACCACGCGCAAATTTAGAGGATGAAAAACACCGTTTCGCTACTGCAGGATTCTGCAAAGGCTATTTGAGATATTTGTCGGGACAATTTAAAATTTAATAAAGGAATGTTTGTATTTCTAAGGTACAAAGCCCTTTTTTGAAAAAAATAAGAATATGTATAAGAAAATGCCCACTAAAGGTGCGTATTTTTAGGCCCTTTTCCAAGGTTAATATCGTAGCTAAGAATTTTTTTTTCAAAAAAATAGCCATGTACCTTAGAAGTTCCATGTCTTATCTTTAAGACTTCAAAAATTGAGACAAAACAATGTCGTAATAAGTCCGTTATCTTGCAGCGCGCAACTCATGTTTTAGGTAAATTTTGTTGTCATGTTATAGAAGTTGCCTATATACAGCTGAATTTATTCTCGGCTGACGTGAAACAATTTACATCCAGAGAGAATAATGATACACTGAAAAAAATTATAGGTGGTCGAACAAGAAGTAATTTCGGGGGAAATTTTGGGCTAAATTTTATGTTCTTCTTTTTGGATTGTCAATGCCAATAACAGAATATCTAAGCGTCAATTTTAAAAAGACGCAACTAGTAGTTGTGCTATATACTCTGGGTTGCCATAAATGTTTCGGCTTAGACCGAGATGGTTTATAATGCGCCGGAAGGCAAAATGTTCAAGGCGCTTTCACCATTTTGTCAAAACGGGTGTTTGGGCTTTCAAAATTTCTTATTCATGTTAGGTAAGGATAAGAATTGAACGAAATGCAGTGGATTTGTTGATGTATTGCAATCAAAAATGGGCTATATTGATTTTTTTTTGTTTCGTTTTTTATCGAAATGGGCCATTGTCTTGATAGTGAACAAAATATACTAAGGTAAATAGCTTATTGGTATTAGAGGCCCAAACTGGGTCACCGGGAACTTATGACAAATCCCAGGATGTATGGTAACCCTGGTATATTAACTCTTAGATCTAAAATTAAAGTTTAATTTGTCTTGGTAAAGGGTGATAGGTGCAATAAAATAAAGCCATTGATGAAGGTTCTTAGTGAGTAAGGAAACCAACTGTTGCATAATGAATCTATTTCTATTCGATTGTTTTTATATTTTATGCTTATTATACAGGCTCTATATATTGTTTATATAGTGAGCTTCTGTCTAAACCTGTTAAAATATGAATTAATCTTAAAGGTGAAATGTGTTTATTATTTTATCCATGGTTTAACGATTTAAAAGTAGTTGTCAGGCACGAATTTGGCGTTGGTCACATGATATTTATCTGTCCATGTTATTGGCTCGCAGCTACAATTTGGTGCAGCGAGACTACTGTATAGTGACAATGCTTCTAAGAAGCTAGGTAGGTAATATATAAAAATTGGACAGTATGCCACGCAGAGTAATAAAATACAGTTTTTTGTTAGGCATGGGCATCCATAGAGAGGGCTGTTGCTCTTGACCAAGGGGGAGCGGGGGGGGGGGGGGGGGGAGGAGGTAGATATACTTTTTTACTAACTTTTGTTAGGGGGAGTTTATGAAACGACTGCGACATTTTTTTTTGTAGGAATCACTTTTGATAGAAGTTCTTGAAAACGCAAAGTTTTGTTTTTTTTTGTAGCCACTTTTGAACGGTGGAGAAAGTGTAGAAAAGGCTGCGAAGTATTTTATTTTATAGAAGTCACTCTTGAGAACTTACACGTTTTTTTGGCTACCCCCCTATCACTTTATGTTTATAAAAAACATTAATACCGTGATTTTGTATCGGACTGGCGCGACGATACGGTACTACCTCCTGTTGTTTCTGTGTTACTAAAAAAAGTCTAGGTACTTACTTTTTCCTCTTTTGAGGGTGCAGCGCAACTAATCGTCAAAAACATACCACTTTAAAAAAGAATAATTATAATGGCACGGAACGCGACGGACAAAATACTGCGCGAGTTAGTTACCACGGTCAACAAAACCTGGAACCAGCGGGACTTATCTTTTGTTTTTTAAATAAACACGGTGAAACATTTGTAATATAAGAAAATTTTGATTGAAAAACTATTGACCTTACGAAGTATTTGATAACCAATGCTGAAAACCTTTAGTTTCAGGGTAGGCCTGTGCCTCCCAATTTTGAAAATTTGACAGTATATGCTGATGCTGATGGGGGCGATCGGGCCAAAATGTTTTTATAATGGTGGCACTTCCCGTTATACCGGAAGTAAGTGTCAACTTGCTTATTTTAAATAGAATACTCTATATATTACTACATTTTTGCATTCTACGCAAGAATTTAGGCATATCTTGTATACCATGTCCTATACCTATGACTAAGCGTTTTAGATATTTTTAATAGATTTTTTATAATATTTTAATAACTATTAATACAGGGTGTTTAAACAATACGATTAAAAATTAAATTGAAAAACTGCAAAAAGACTAGTTTTTCAAATGGAAATACACAAATTTTATAATTATTCCTTATTTAGCATTAAAAATAAGGGTACGTTTGTATATCCCAAAAAATTTTAGTTTTAGAAACATTGCCAATTTAATATTTTTATATGGCGATTTTGCTGCAGATTTTAAGTTTAGTTACTTTTAGTTGGCTATAACGGCGTTGAAAAACAATCAAATGCGAGAAAAATTTATGAAACTGTCACTTACCATTTAAACATCATTAATTATCATGTATGTGCGCTTAAATTGTACAAACGAAGATTATTTAAATTTATTTATTATTTATGGAGAATGTGTTAAAGTTATATTAAGAACATGGGACACATTTGCCAATCGATATCTTCAAAACAGAAGCCATCACAATGTGCTTATTAATAATATTCAAATGGTAAAATTAGATTTTGCTGTTTTTCAACGCCGTCATAGACAACTAAGAGTCACTGAACTAAAAATCTGCAGCAAAATTGCCATATAAAAATATTAAATTAGCAATATTTCGAAAACTAAACATTTTTGGAATATACAAACTTACCCTTTTTAATGCTTAACTAAAAGTTATTATAAAATTTAGACTTTTTACAGTTTTTTCAATCTTATTGTTTAAACACCCTGAATTAATAGTTATCAAAATATTATAAAAAATCTAATAAAGCAGGTCCTTTATAACAAGGAATCCCGCTTAAATTAAATAAATATAAGGCTTCTTTATAGAAAAAATTGATAATTATTTTAAGGCTTGCAAACGTCATTCTTAACAGAAAAATTCAAATATGTCAAAAACGCTTAGATATTTATAGGTATAGGCACACAGGGTAGGGACTTTAACTGGAATAAATTCGATATTATTAAACCTGCTGAAGTTGCGCCTACAAAATTTGGTATGTGGGGGTTTTAGAACATGCGGAATTGGATTATGATGTCGGCGTAGTTGCCAGATTTCTCAGCTTTGCGCTACACGTAGTAATTTTGTTATTTTAAATGGAATGCACTATTTATTTTTATTGCAGTGAATTGGTAGTATCAAATTTAGTAAGATCTCAAATTTACAAAATTCTATCTTCACTAGTTTCTGAGCTATGGCAACACTGTAGTTCGCTTAAAAAGTACCGGGACGCTTGTCTACCTCCATAGTTACTAAGTTATTGACAAGCTTCAAGAAAAGTTCTTGTCTTTTCAAAATGGCCAATTTAATTTAAACTTTAAAAATAGAAATTCTCATGATACTTTTTAATGGAACTACAGTGTTGCCAGAGCTCAGCAATTAGTGAAGATAGAATTTTGTAAATTTGGTATCTTATTAAATTGGACACGCCCAATGCACTGCAATAAAAATAAATTGGGCATTCGATTTAAAATATTAAAATTACTACGTGTAGCGCAAAGCTGAGAAATCTGGCAACTGCGCCGACATCATAATTCAATTCCGCATGCTTCAAAACCCCACATACCAAATTTTGTAGGCGTAACTTCAGCAGTTTTAATAATATCGAATTTATTCCAATTAAAGTCCCCACCCTGTACAAAATCTGCCTAGAATCTTACGTAGAATGCAAAAATGTAATAATATATAGGATGTTCTATTTAAAATAATCACGCTGATACTAGGGTTTCCAACCCTCCCGATTTAGTCGGGAGGCTCCCGCTTTTTACTAAACCTCCCGCCGCCCCCTCACTTAAACAAAACTCCCGCTTTTCCGATAACACGACGGACGCCTAATAACTGTACAGCTGCCTTAGAGAGGGGCAACCTTTTTTTTTAGAAAGCACGTTTGATGAGAGGAGGAAGAAATATAAAAGGCACGCCACAGCGTAAGGACAACGGGGTATCGACTTTTTTTTAGAAATCATCAATATAATTATTTTAAGCACCTCAAAAAAAACTTGTCCTCCAGGCACTATCCACCTCCCGCTTTTCAATTTTTAAAACCTGACTACCCTAGCTGACACTAACTTTCGGTATAACCGAAAGTACCACCATTATGAATTTTTTTTAGTCCGGTCGTCCCCATCAGCATTACCACGATGGCAAATTTTGAAAATTTTCCTATGTATAGTTTTCCATATATAGCTCGAAGCGGTTCCCGGTATAACACGAACACCCTGTTTGCAGGTGCTTTTATACCTATTCCTATTATTAATTAACACTTCAAACTTTCTGCTCTACCTTACTTTATTTTTTGTAAATATTCTATAGCTTTAATAATAAAATAAGACAAAATTTAAAAGATATATCCGTATAACGATTAGATACATTATTTTAACTAATAATACAATAACAAGTAAAATACTTATTTTCCTCAAAACAAATTTCTCATCTTCGAAATAAAATCAACCGAAACTCATTAGCATAAGAAAGAACCTGCCGCCTCGTCTCGTGGTTTCAGTGTGTGTCGATGTTTACGGAATATTTTTCACCACGTCATAAGCTCGCTAGTATGCCCACTTCGGGTGAGACTCTCTTGCAAATAAATTTCTTGCTGCACAAAGTTCCGCCTTAATTATCATCCACTGTAATCCATTTTCTCTATTGAATCAGCAAAATTCGACAAATTGAATCTAAATAGTTTGGTCTTCGAATTTTGCAGAAGTAAAAGCTTATCTCGTTAAACCTGTATTTAAGTTTAATTTTTGTAAGTGATTGATTTTTTGTATGTTGGTACTAAAATAACCTTTAAATAAACTAAACTTGTGTGTGCGTTTTTTGTTTGTTTCTAATTTTTATTTAAATTTTCATAAGGCGGCCGAGCGGCGACCAAAAAAAAATTAGCAAACAGGCAAACAAAATGCTAGGCGAGCCCCTGGTGGGAAGTTTTCGCATCACACATTTTCTAGTTTTTAAATTTTTTGAAGGATATTAATTTTTATTTGTTTTGATAAATAAATTAATTAGATGGGTCATTGATCAAATGACCTTATGGACGAGCTGTAATTGCATATTATCCTCACTTCCGAAAGCTCTAGTATTTTTCGTATTCATTCTATAGCTTTAGTTGTGGACACACTTTTCTGTTTGACTCACAGATTTCTTAATATTTTCCGTACTTTAAAAAGAACACCCGGTATACTTAATCCAATTCTGCTTGTCGCTAAGGGAACATTAAAGCGTCAACAAGGTAATTTTTCTTAGGAGCTATTTTCCCAAACAGGATAAATAAATGTTGTTTGTTTTAAGTAAAACGGCATCGCAAGTTAGTAGTCCTTTTGAACTTTTATGGCTTCCTTTACGAGTTTTCTTATTTGTTATGTTGTTTTTAATCAACTAAAATAGCTTTGTTGTGAATGTCAAATGATTCGAAGCACTGGCAGATTCCTTTGCCGTTTTAGCAGATGGTACAGATTTTTTAAAGATTTTTATTACACGAGTGTGAAAAATTGTATTTTTAATTAGCATCAATACTAGTAAAACATTACACTTAAATTTAATATTTTTATTATGAATGAACAACATTTGACATAACATACTGATCCACCAATAAGATTAAAATGACATCAGTTGTTTCCTCAACAACTTAAAAATATTCTTTTTTTGATTTAAAAATAATTTAATTCTGTCACTCCCTGTCTTAATTTTGGCATTTAAAGTGACAGGGAAATGTCCAGTCTAATTTGGCTGCCGGAAGTTCAAGAACATGAATTTTTTCGAATATTTCACTCATGTATAAATTTTCCCATAAGAAACGTTAAAAATAAAAAAAATATCAGCGGATATACAACGTTGCCTAGACAACGTTGTATATCCAACACACAACAATCGAACCTATTTGACGAGAGTTTTTTTTTACATTTTTACTGCGAACGTGATCGTTATTGTTATGAGTTCCCTTCGGGAAAATCATTGCTTTTGAAAAACAAACCCTCTCAACAGATAACGACAAAGATATAATTAAAAATTTTTATATATATTTCATTCTAGAAATATTCTCCCTAAATACCGCTCGTGCATAAAAATTAACCAGATAATTTTTAAGCACTCGTGGTATTACCCCCGAACATTTTCTTCGTTGTCATGGTAATGATGCAAAACTAAATCTTCTGACTGGTTAGAAAAAGTGGGTGCGAAATTTTTGTTAGTAATACCACAAGTGCTTTAAAATTGTCGATAATTTTTTACGAATGCGTGTTTTCTTTTAATTTCACGAATCCGAAGGAGGAGTGAAATTTGTAAAGAAAACACGTATAAGTGAGAAATTATCCGGTTAATTTTAAAGCACGCATGGTATTTAAAAGAATATTTCACGTTTCTAAATGCATAACTTTAATAATTAAATATATAAATATAACTTTTATGCTCCCAAAGTGACATAACTCCACAACGATTCATTATGTAACCAACTGTGAAAAATATAAAGTGCACACTGACAAATATTTGAATTGCCGTACTGGGTTACCCTTTCGTTTTGGTGTTTTCGATTTTGTATATCCGCTGTAAGTTTTCGAAAATACCACTGTCCTTATGGGACTTTTTATACGTGAGTGGAATATTCTATAGAGATTCAGCATTGACAAAAATGGCATATTTTCATTTGACAAGTTGACATCACATTCGGTTAAACCGGAAGGGTTTGAATTTCCCGCAAAAATAGCAATTTACACATGTATTAACTGCATAATTATTAAATTTTTACTTCCAAAAGTACGGAAAACATTCGAGGGTATCACTGTCTTCTATAACCCGGCATTTAAACCTTTGTCCGGCAGTATGTAAAGAATACATTGATTATAATGGCCCTCTAGAGATAAAACAAGGCAATAGTAACTCGACAAATAAAAATTGATCTTGTCAGTTTTTCCACGTATAACGCATAATATATTTTTTTATTTTCGTTTTAGCTTCTGATCGTAAAGCAATCAGACTTATCGATTCATCAGTGTTTTCGAAGAACGACTTCAACTTGGTTCTGGTAGTTGCTTCTGACTGTCAGCGTGCACCGTGAAAAGTCTTCTTGATCCAAATTACTTAGCGAAATGATCAGAAAGCAAGATTATTAGTGGTTCTTCAGAGGCGGTTTGTGACCTTCTTTAATATAGGGAGAGGGTTACAGATAATATTGTAAAAAATCTCATTTGACATTTTTCCAAAAAAAAGGTCTTACCACACATACACTATTGGACAAAAGTAGAGCAACAAAGTGTTGTTATTTCTTTAAATTAAAAAAAAAATGTATAGGATAACTTTAAGGAAAAATTGTCCTCGCAATATTAGTAATATTTCACACATTTTGGTAAATTTTAAACAAAACATCGGTTGACAAATAATCATAATTATAAAAAGTAACAAAAAGAAGTGCAGCAAATTGTTTTTAAAGTATTTAACTTACTAAAAAAATTATTTAAGAATTACTGGAACTGAAAGTATTATGAGTTTTGGACTTGTATTATCTTTATTTGTCAACTGGACATCGAACGTGTCACATTGCCAAGCCAGATCACTGATGAGCACCCAGAATCAGAAACAAGGATGACCTCACATTTCATTTTAAGTGAGGCAAGGAATGTTAACATCAAATTAAATGACAGGCTTGCCATGGTTACCTCAAAACCCGATGGACGTACCATTGCGCCCAAAAAAAACTGGGACAGCAAAATGTAGTTTAATCTCCCAGACTATTAGCTTGTTTTGAAGTTGTCAATTTAATTTTGTGACTGACAGTGACGTATTAAAAGATATATTTTTTGAAATGCCCGAGTTAACCACTGAGCAAAAAGCGATCATTTACACTCGATTGAGAGATGGGCATCACATAAGAAACATCGCAGATGAATTAGAGGTTAGCAAAAATACCGTGTTGCTGGCTAAGCACAAAATTGTAGAATATGGAAGTATTGTAAGGAAAGCCGGTTCTGGTAGCCCCAAAATTTCGAATGACGGCCAAGATATAGAATTAATTAATTTTCTAAAAGATCTTCGAAACAGCATTAAAATCTAAAGAAGAAACACATTTTCCTGGTTCGGCTAATACAGCGCGTAGAAGTATTCGTAGTTCAGATATAAAAAGTTGTTGTGCTGCCAATAAAATATTTTTGACCGAAGCAAACAAACAGAAAAGAGTAGAATTTGCTTATGAATAAATAAATCAAGGTAATTATGGGAAACCGTAATATTTTCCGATGAAAAAATCTTTCAATCATGCCAATAATGGGAAGATCCGCGTTTATATTCCTTCTGGTACGAGATACGATGAAAGATACTTATATAAATAAGACTAATCAAAGTGGACGCTTTTCTATAAACGTTTGGGGCTGGATTAGTGCAAGGGGCCCAGGAGTTTGCCAAATAGTGCAGGGGAGGCTCAATGCATTATATTATATTGCAACATAATAAACCAAGTTATGAATCCATCTGTCGATGCAGTACATGGTCAAAATTTTATATTTCAACAAGATAATGCTTCTACTATGCATAAAGCCCGCATAGTTCAAAATTATTTAGAAGAAAATCGATAATACCGGTGTAACTACCAAAAACATGAACGGCAGTAGAGTTTTGGACTTGCATTGTCCAAAAACCAAAAACATGTTATTATATTAAGGTTTAAATATGATTCAAATTAAAATTTATAGGAACATAATATTAAAAAATCTTGTTTTATTTTTGATACATTTTAAAACACTTAAATATGCGTATATTAATTTTTCCTCGTATTTCTAAAAATGTATTGTTGTTTTGTTGTTAAACCTTTTCCCTTCCATGACAACTATTATTACAACAATGATAACCTTTCCTCGATAGAATTTACATATTCCTTATAGTCAAGGAGCTACTCTATAACAACAATTTTGCTGTCCCAGTTTTTTTTGGGCGCAATGGTACCTATCGGTAAACAAAATTGTCTATTGGTAGACCTCCACGGCGCTGAGCGTCCGGGGTTTGCACTCTGGGCTTTTAAAAAGTTGCATTTAAAATTAAAAAATCTTAGAAATATAGATAATATTTACAATTAGCTTCACTCTGGGCGACGCCACTGGGAGAAATATTTTCACTTGTTCCAATGTACCAATTTTTATGCCATTATCTTAAACGGGTTCCCTGCTATTACAAAAAAAATATCCTAAACCCTCCTTGAGGTGCTCTAGCCTCCTAAAAAAGCATTTCTCTTTACAGGATATTGTTGTCATATGTTTTGATATACTTTATGCCCAAAAAATATTGCGCTCTAATTTCGGGACACCCTGTATAGATTTAGGCGAAGATTTGAATAAAAAAAATTAAAACTACAAAAATAAAGTTTTCGGAACTTTAAACATATACCTACGGGTAAGCGTTACCAGAGGGACTCCTGAAATTGTGACGAATGTCTTTACAGGTTTTAATATTTAGCTTATTTCTGTTTGTTAAAGGTGCTGGTATGCTCAAGAGTCTGTGACGCTCCATGCAACATCTTACTGGTGTGTCCCACTAAATACTGCCTAAGCAGTTTTAAGTTATTCCTTTCTTTTGTCAGATCTTAGCGCTACTGATGAGCCATGATATAGTGAAACGCATCTAGGGATGTATCTGACGAAATGAACGAAAAATATTTATTTATTTTTACAAAAATTAAGTTAGGGTAGAAGTTTGATTTCGTCTGTTTGGATAATATTTATTGATTAAATCAATGCCAACCAGTGGCGGCTCGCGGTCTTAAAAAATGGTGAAGAGCTAGGTATAGTGCGGGTACTTAAACAAACATCGACTTAAAACCCGTGTAACAAAACGTCTCTCTTATCCTCATCTGTCCAACGACTGAATGGAGTTTCCAACAAATTACAAACTATGTTATTAATTGGGTTAATTTTTAAAACACACAACTAAGTAGGTACGTACACTATTGAAAAAACTGAAAAATAAGAACAAAACTTTTTAATCACACAGTAAATCACGTAAAAATGATATCTATAACAGTAAGTTTCGCGAAGCCTCAAAATAAATACCTTAAGGTTGGGAGAACCAATGCTAAAACAATGGTGCATGATCTATTTTTAAATTTGCCCTTATCATAATGCAAATTGTTACATGCTGTTTGCGTGACTGACGTCACGTAACCATAGCAACGGTGAATATCAAAGTCATGTTGGGCGTTGGTCTTTACTTGCTTTGAGCTAACGGGCACGGTCGCTGGGGCGCGCCAAAATGCACGAGTGTTTACAATTATTGTCCATCGGAGTTAACCGTGGCCCTATTATGCCTATCTACATTCGGATTAAATTAATAATATTAATTCAAACATAATTATTTTTTAAGTTCTAAAATGGTAGCTGTATTGGTACATTATTATTAAATATTGTCGAAAAACTTTCCTTCTGGTTATATTTATTTTTTTGGTGAAGAGCCCCTTCATTTACTTCACCCGACGAGCCGCCACTGATGCCAACGATTCGGTGTAGTCCACACCATCATCAGGGCTAAAGTACCCAGAGACAAAGGACTATTTTAAAAACTATAAAATAATAATATAAATTATCAGTTACAAGAATCATGGAACAATCGCATCGTAGTAATTTAAGTAAACAAAAAAAAAATTAGTTACCAATTAACTCGTTATTTAATGTCAAATAATACCCATGAGGCTTAATTTTATAAAGTCCTCTTAAACCTAAGTTGACCCTAGGTTTAAACCGAAGAATAATTATAAAATAGTAAAAATGTCAGAAATGGTGAATTTATAATGTGGAATTGACAGCAAAAAAATTTAAGAGTAATCAACCAGTTTATGACTTGTTATATTACATTATATTAAGTTGTGACCAGGTAAATCACTTTTAACTCGAACTTTGTTGTCAATCTTACATTCTAAAATTATTGTTTTTACCATTTCTTCGATTTAAACTGGACCTCGGTTTAAATCAACTTTATAAAATTGGGTAAAAGAATGAATACGATTTAAACCGAGGTCCATTAAATCGAAGAAATGTCAATAATGGTAATTTCATAATGTGGGATTGACAGCAAAGTTTAACTTAAAATAATGTAACATAACATAAGAAGTTATGACCAGGTTGATTACTCTGCACTTTGCTGTCAATCCTACATTATAAATCGACCATTTCTGACATTTCTACGATTTTAGCATTATTCTTCATTTAAACCTAGGTTTAAACTTAAGTTTAAGACGACTTTATAAAATTGGGCCTAAGGGTAACATCTTTATATTCTCTAGTTGAAGATTACTACTATGTCTATCTTGCTTAATCGTCATTATATTTATCCATTTAATAAATAATTTAAAATAGTTGCTTGTATGACGCCCTGAACCAATAAAATGGAATATCAATTTTTTCTTCTATGGAGTTTTCAAACATTACAAACTTGACCTATTTAAAAGGCATCAATACTATAATTAAGTCCAGTGTTAATCGTCCAAACCACACAGATAATTGATGCATATAATATTTCCGAGAAATGCTTACAGTCTTCTCGATGCTTAAGGTGTTGCAGCAAAACGTGATGGACAGTATCAGTCTTCTTTATCAATTCACTTATTTAGCAAAGTGATTTGTTACCTTTCAGTTACCACCCATCAATAAATAAGTTAACTTACAGGTGTACTACATATTTTAAGTGGCTTATGTGCCTTTCGATCCAATGGCGTACAAGTTTGACTTCTTAAAACTTCATTAATAAAATTAATATTCATTTTGGGAGTTCTAAAAAAAAATTTTCTTTTTAATTTAATCTAAAACTTAATAAATAAGAATGTTCAGCATTTGATACTAATAATGGGTATAGATGGTTTTTTAAAAAATTATATTAAACATCGTACTTTCTTTCATCAAAAAAAAAAAAATATGTACAGATGATAGTTCCACATTTTTTAAAACTAAAGGACCCCTCACAAAGCTTATCGGATGACTTCTGGCTACTTTTTCTGAATTTTTCGTACTGTGTAGATCTTGACGTCCTGATTAAGAGTGTCCATGGCCGTAATCCAATTATATATGACTAGTTTTTGAGTAATGGCCATTTGAAGTTGGCAATTATTTACTTTGAGATTTTCTGCATGGTCGGAAATTTTCATTTGTTTCTTAAAAACCAATAACGTCATTTCTTAAAAGCACACGACGCGTTGTAGTTGATTATTGATGACCATAAAGCGAAAAAGAATTTGATTTCGGTTTTTGGGTGTTTAGCTTCGCCCAAAACGCGTTGTGTTAATTTTTTTCACTTACTGAGCGTTTTCAATTCTGGGGAGTAAATACAGGGTGCTAACAATCGTGTGCGTACAAGGGGATCTCGAAAACGGTAAGAGATACGAAGATGGTTAAATTGAAGCAAAGTTGCATATTTTGGGGCTTAATAATTTGGTAAAAGAAAATTGTAAATATTCCGAATACCTTCGGAGATATCGAAAAAGAACCGAAATTTTTACTTATGGTTTTTAATTTTTTGTGCTTTTATTTTTAAACTTAGGAAAGAAACAAAAAACACTTTCTCATAGCCGTTTTTCAAGTTTTACAATATTGCGTTATTAGTTTTCAAATTGGACGTTTCGTTTTTTAGATACCAACCTCAATTCATTTTTTTTAAATACCGACCTGGAATTTTTAAAACCGTTTTAAGCGCTTTTACGCTCTAAAAATTTAATACAATTTAAACGCTTTTAAAATTTTAACGTTTTGTCATCAAATAACACATCACTTATATTTCAAATTATCCTCTCTTTGCTATTACGGCCCTGGCAATTATTTTTTGGATTACTTAAATATTAAAATTATATTAGAGGAAATTATGGTGTTTAGGCCGTTTATTTTTTCAAAAAGATTTACCGTCACAATACTCTAGGAAGTAAGTAAGTTTTTACGGCATGAGAAGTAATTTTATTTTTTATTAGTATTTTATATATTTTATAAATACTATAACGTATATCTTAAGTCCTATGGTATTTGCCTTATACTGTAAAAAAATATTGTTTCAAAAAGAATTTCAAAATTTTTTTTTTGTTTATAAGATCTATTATTATGAAAAAAAACAAAGAGACAGAAAAATATTTGAGACTGAGACTTTGGGTCTCTTTTCTTACAAAATATCAAATATCAGGCCACTTTGTGTAAAAATGAACGGATTTTTCGAATCAGAAATCTTTTGTTTTTTTAGTTTGGCTCTAAATGTTCAGGGCCGTCATGAAAGGAAAAAGATAATTTGAAAAATGTGTAATTAGATGATAAAACGTTAAAATTTTAAAAACTTGAGCATTCTATTAAATTTTTAAAGCTTATAAATCTCTAAAACTGTATTTAAAATTCCAGATCCGTATTAAAAAAAATTGACATGAGGTTGACAACTAAAGAACGAAACTTGAAAATTAATAACGCCATCTTGTAGAACATGAGAAACGTTATGGAAAAGTGTTTTATATTTTTTCCCAAGTCAAAAATGAAAGCGTAAAAAATTAAAAACCAAAAATGAAATTTTCGTTTTTTTTCGGATATCTCCGAAAGCAATCGGAATAATTAGATATTTTTTCACCAAATTATTAAGCACTAAAATACGCAACTTTGCCTCAATTTAACCATCTTCGTATCTGTTACCGTTTTCGAGATCCCCTTGTACGCACACGAATTTGTAGCACCTTGTAGGTATACTAAATTTGATTAATTTGTTTTAAACCGTTCTCATGTTAGTAACTACATGGATTTTATGAGTACCTATATCTTATAAAGATGTATATATTACAAGAAGAAAGCGAACTCTCAGCATATACGTAATTTTTCACCACTTGATTTCCTTCACAGATATTATGGCAACAAATATTAAGAAACAAATTTATGTCACTTCGCCACTGAGATTGGGGATAGTAACTAGTTATTCTATGAACCATCGCCGTGTAGTCGGGAGGCGGAGCCATTTTTATGAATAAATGTATTTGTCCATTTTTTAAAATTTTTTTATTACTGTTCGTCGACTACGTAGGCCATCTTGAACCGGTCATCGACCACAAATGTGATCTACCGACTGGGGAGTGTGAAACGGCACCTTCATCCTACGAGATATCCGATCTCATCCGGCCTGTCCGGCGTGAATAGGATGGCTAGGTGTCGATTCATTTTACACTCTTCCCTGAGGCAAGAGCATGCCGTGTTCCTAATCGGTCACCCGCCCAAGTACTAACCCCGCTCGACGCAGCTTAACTTCGGTGATTTGCGGGAACCGGTGCTTAATATGTCGACAGGCCCTTGCCCATTTGTCCATCTACAATAGGTTGTTGGTTGTAGTCGTTTTACGTGTTATGATAACCAGCACTTAATAAAGTAAGTGTGTTGTGTTAATAATAACTAACTTATTAAAGGGTACTGTATTATGTTGTTATAATTTAATGATATGTATACAGGGTGATTCCTAAGTTGATACTTATTTTTTAGCTGTGTATAGAAGGCATTAAAGTAAACAACATTTTTAAATAACTTGTTTAAAAAACTCAAAAATAAGGTACTTACATTCATTTATTACACTATGAATCAAATACGGTCCTGCCTAACTTGCCTGTTGAATAACATTAAGAAAAGTTCTGCGTATATTCTCGAAGCAGCGGCCGCATTTTGACGACACTCACCGTAAATTAGTACCATATCTACAAGTTCATTGTTTTCAGTTTTTACCATTTTCACCTGTCACCAATTTAAAATTAACTTGCTTCAGAAAAACACCGCAGCGGATTGCCAAATAACTGACCACCCGTAAATTACATTACTAATAAGACAAACAACATAAAGTATAGTAGGCTACGTTTTGATGTCCAGGCCCGCACTTAGATTTTTTACTTCTGTATCTCTACTATTTTTAAGTTTTTTGAAAAAAGGAATTTGAAAATGTTGTTTATTTTAATGCCTTCTATACACCGCTAAAAAAAGTATCAACTTCACAATCAAATCAATCAAATTCACCCTGTATTTGACTGCGAAAAATATGTGATTTTCTGAAATTTTATAGATATAACAATAAAAATTGTAACTATTTTGCTTCACAATATTTTACTGTTATACGATAACAATACAGTTTTTAGAGTGCATTTGCGTGCATTTACTTACCATGCAACTGACTCATTAATTTTATTTATTTTAACACCAAAACAGCGGCTCAGCAATAATTTTTCCAATTAATTTATCTAGATATTAAATAAGAATATTAAAGATTCTCAGAAAAACGTTTAATTAGGTAGATAATCCACACGTATCGGAGAAGGTGGATATACATAAAAACTGCATTCAAAGTTAAACCGCAGTAACTACATTAACCAGAATAACGTTTATTAGCCAATAAATGTCTTATAAAATAGTATTACTGGTTTTTCAAACTGTTACATCTGACTTTAATATCGTGTGAAATCCTTAGTTATGTGTATTAATTTTACCGCCAAGAAATTAAGGATGTAATATGTTATTTAATTATCAAGACAGATAAACACTGAATGAAATATTTTAAGTAAAATTTCACTTACTTTATAATAAACAAGAAACAGTTAGAAATAAATTCGAATGAATACAATATTTTCTTTTCTCTGGTTACAATGATGTATAAGCGCCAGTGGCTGCTCGTGGCTCATATGAATGGGGAGGCTAAGATCGAAAGTAATAACCTTAAAAATGTGGGGCTGTACCAAGCAGGAATAATGGGGCATGCAAAAAAATTTGGGGACCATGCCCAAAATTTGTCAAAATATCACTCAACTCCTATCTAATTTAGTAAATTAAAATTAGATAAAGTTTGATTATGTATTAGACCAGTAGCTCTATTGTCTTCAGTGTCGAAGGTCTTTGAACGAGCAATTTATGATAGAATTATGAATTTTATATCACAAAATAATATTGTGGCAGATAATCAGTTTGGATTTAGGCCAAAAAGGTCAACTGAATTGGCGATCTATCAAACAATCTCATACATTGCAGAAAAGGTTGACAATAATGAAAAGGTGGCGGGTTTATATTTTGATCTGTCAAAGGCCTTCGACACCATAAATCATGAAATAATGTTTCAGAAACTTGAGGGGTATGGCATAAGGGGTATCTGCTTGTCTCTGTTGCAGTCCTATCTGAGCGACAGATGGCAGACCGTGAGTGTTAGGGGGGAAGGCTAACAACACTTCTCTCATGCAGTAAGAGTGAGACAGGGGGTTCCACAGGGCTCAATTCTTGGTCCTCTGCTTTTCTTGCTATATGCGAATAGTCTCTCAGACGGTATGATCTATGGGCTGTTATGTCAATACGCAGATGACGCATCATTCATGCTGGCGAATGCGTCGCTTGGGGAGCTCTCGGGTGGATGTTCGCGTTTCGCGGAGAGAATGCAAAATTGGTGTCAAAACAACAACCTTGCCCTGAATGCTGATAAAACTGGCCTGCTGTGTTTTGGTAAGACTGTTGCAGGGGTTGAGTCCCTGTATGTAAGATTAAATCAGAAATCAATACCGGTATTGGAGCATGTAAAGTTCTTGGGTGTGTATCTGGATTCATGTTTGGCATGGGATAGGCAAATCACCACCTTGGAATCTAAATTAAACAGCTTATGTGCCCTTATCAGAAGGCTTCGCAAAGTTCTAAATATTGAGACTATACGACTGTTCTACTTTGCCAGTATTCAATCAATCATTGGTTACGCCATTTTATTCTGGGGTTGATCGAAGGATGCCAAAAAGATTTTCAGAGCACAAAAGCGAATAGTGCGTTTCATCTTTCACTTGCATCCCAGAACATCGTGTAGACCTTACTTTTCAAAATTGGGTATACTTACTGTTCCTTCATTGTACTATCTATCACTTGTGTCATTTGTAAAAAAGCAACCTAGTTTATTCAGGACAAACCTTGACTTTTACACCGGCGATATGGTGACCAGGGGCAGGATGGACCTCAGAATACCCGCTCATGGCTCCACCTACTACGAGAGGAGCCCGCACTATAGAGCAATAAAAGCTTACAGAATGCTGCCAACCGAATTGCAGCAAATAGAAAATATTAAAAAATTCAAAAAAGATGTCTCTTACTTTTTACAGGAACAATGTCTGTACGATTTTAATTTTACACTGTAACGTTTTTCAATCCCATTTTAATCTGTTTAAATATGTTGTTTTTCTGTACCTCAATGTTTTTAACTAGAATAGATCTTAATAAGAATTATCATAGTACCATTGGTACTTATTTGATATATTGTAAATATGTTAGGTTTGTTTTACTATAAAAATATCTACATTGTGTGATATCTGCTTACCGTGACGATGCTTTGTTATTTATCTAATAATTTTGTTGGCATTAAAGATATTATTATTATTATTATTATTATTATTATTATTATTATTATAATTATTTTTTCTTTAAATTAAAGTCAAACTTTGACTTTATGATTTGCGTTAAATTAATTTAGGGTTTAACCCACTAGTCATGAAGTCTCGCGTTTGCTATCGTATGGATTTGTAAAATAAAACTGGTGACATTTTGCAAACCAACAAAATCCCTCTAAACGCTATTTCAAGCGTGATTTTCTCGGAATCCACACAAACAATTTTGTAAAAACCTGTTTCATATTCAGCGGTAAATATAATAATTTCCAGCGAATCGAGAATCCGGTTTCAGGCATCAGCCAGTGCGAAGATTTAACGGCCAGAAAAATCAATTAGCGGGATTTTGTTGGCTTGCAAAAGGTCACCACTATTAGTGGTTCAATATTACCATTATTTAAAAGACTTCAGATTCGTCACGCATGTCCTCCAAACCCGATATAAGTAGGCCTGAGATGATAAATATAAAATAAGTTTTCTTCATATATTTATTCTTAAAAACATATTGAAAACATATTTTCACTGTATTGGGAATTGCTTTCAGGTTATGAATTTCCCAGTCCCAGGGAACCCATTTCCTTTGGCATTCCTGTGTACATTATAGCAAAAGATAGATACACTACTCTGTCGGCTTTTTGCTAACTTTTCTTTCCATTAACCTTAAAACCTTTAGTAAAATATGGAATTCATTTTTTTCTAGAAATCTTATAATTTCGTCTATTTTATCTGGTTTTACGTACTGATTTTTATTTTTCATCATATAAGAAAGCTTTACCAGTTATTTTTTTATATCTGTTACGTATAATAAAAGTTTTAAGGTCTATTGGGATTGGAGCCCCGTCATCGCAAATAACCAACAAGGCAAGTTCATTTTGTATATATGGACATTTTATGCATTAAATATTATAGTAATTAAAGAAGAAGATTTTCCTTTTCATTTCGCCAGATCCATCTCTAGACGCGTTTCGTCATATCATGACTCATCAGTAGAGCTAGGATCCGACGAAAAGAAAAGGGATCTCGAAGCTACTCAAGGCAGCACTTGGTGGGACACACCCGTAAGATGCGGCACGGAGCGCCATCTGTGTCGTTGTTAGACACTCTTAAGCATACCAGCACCTCCAACAAACTTATAGAAATAAGTAAATGTTAAAGAGGAAATCGCCTGTAAAGACATTCAGTAATTGTCTAGAAATAAGTAAAAAACGGTTGATTTTTGACATAAAAAAGTGTATCGGTAGTTCGATCAAAAAATAACAATATTTCGGTAACAATATATTTTGGTATTATAGCTTCAATTTTTTATGAAAAAATTGTGTATGCATAGACTTTGGGATACATTTTTTGATATAAATTAAAAAAAAATTTAATCTGACAGATTTGCATATTTTTTAAGTATATTCTTAACCTCACTTCTGTTAAGTGTCAGAACATGACTCGTAAAATTTACAACATGTAAATTTGAGTTCTTTTCCAATCACTTTAGTGTCGAGAAAATAGCAAATTTCCATGTGGAAGAAAAAAAAAATATTTTTCCATATTTTGTTAATTTTTTTAATTTTAATTGTGGCAGTATTTCCCATTTTCTGAAAACTCTTAAAAATGGACAGGTGCAATTTAAAAGTATGCTCCTCATATTATAATGTATTAAACAAATGCAAGTAATAAAATAATGCCTTAAAATAAAAATGTTTCACTGTTTCACTACTTTTAAATAATTCTTGCTTGAATTGCTAAATTGGATCCGGAAATATTATAAAATTTCAATTTTGTCAAGATTTTGTCTTCAGGTTACTATTTTTACACTAATTTACTTGCATAAAATATTTCGTTCCATGGCACTATTTTATAATTAGCTATGGAGTGCCAAAAATAGTTTTAAAATTATATTCGTATTAAATTCAGTTGAGTTTTTGTAACGGATTATATTTTTCGTAATAGACGTTTTAAAGCCTAGTAATAACTTAATACTCGAAACAAATAATGATAAAAATATATTTTATAGAAATCAATTTGAAGGTCATCACCCTGTATATTTTAATTAATTTACAACATTATTTACGAGATTATAGGAATTTATTACGATGTATCAAAAGGGTGTCAATGTCTAAGATAAATTTAAATTACTTAGCTTTTGCTTCAAGCTGTAATGGGTGTAGATAATTGGCAAAAACAAATAAGGTTTTGCTAATTAATTGTTTTGCTTTCATACCATATGAATGTGTCAAAAAGTATTAGTTTTAAAAACAAATTTAATGTTAGTAAGCACATAAGAATTTTAAACTCATTCCTGATATAGGTTTCCTCTTTAAATTCTTAGAATTAACAAAAATGCTAAGGCCAGTTGTATTGTATTTCTATAGTCTATTTCAGAAAGGTGTATAAAAATAAAATGAGAAATTCCGTCTTGTTCGGCTCAATTTCGGTGATGGCCATAGGCGCCTAACCGAAGAAAAAAAAAGAAGATAATTTGATAAAGAAGGAACTATTAGCTATAGCAAATTTACACAAACATCGTTTTATGAAATATGCCGTGGAAGATATAGCTGAAAAACATAGTGTAACTGTGCTGCGCACATCACCATATCATTACGAACTAAAACCTATAGAACTTATATGAGCGCAAGTGAAAGGATTTGTAGCAAGACACAACACGACGTTCAGAATGAAAGACGTATTTGATCAAGCCAGTAAGGAAGTGACACCAGAGAACTGACAAAAAGCAGTCCATTATGTCATTAAAGAAGAGGAAAAAATGTGGGATCTTGACCACCTGATCGATCAGACCGTCTACCCGTTAATTATAACGTTCCTCGGATGACGAGGAATATTATAATTTAATTTCTGTATAATGTATTTTTTGTATTTTGTATTTTTTTATAACGTTTAATAAAAAATAATTATACCTAATACTATGTACATAATGCACGCTTTTGTCACACCATTCTCAGTGTTTGTGAATAGATAACAATAGGCAAAACCCATAAGTTGACCCAAACCAGGGTGGTACTACCTGCACTTGATAAAAATTTTGCAATGACATCAATGCCAAATTATGAAAGTGGCTTAAATATTCGTTGACACCTTCCTGAAATAGACTATAAAGGTCAATGTTTTGATGAATACGGATCAATTTAATTTATTTAACCCCCTACAATCCCTTACTATCACTAGTATTTATTAAAAAGACATTGACAATGCACATTACCCTTGGTCAGACACAGCCTAGGAGTGGGTTACTATCTTTACTGACTGTTGTTTTTTTATATTGATCCTAGAATATTACAGTTGCAATACAAGAATGGTTGCCCCCCTTTCTGTTGGTATAGTTTGTGTAAGTTGCGCTAACAAAAATGGTTCTACCAGCAGAAAGAGAAGTCCTGAATGTTCTATGGCAATAAACTTTTGTGGACTCCCGCAGGTGCCCATCATTATAACACCGGGTGTTGTAACAAACGGATGTTCGTGTAAGTATCCACACTTGACGAGGTGTCAGAAACGCCCTAGGGAATTTATGGCAATTAAATTTTGATAATAAATATGATTTTAATTAAAATCCTGTCTGGGTTGTCATGGATTTTTAATCATTTTAAAACAAGTCTTAAATTTAAAATTCTATGAGCATACGAAGTTATACGAACGGAACTGATTTAGATGAAGATATTCAATTTTATTATAAGTATATTAATTGAATAAGCGTAATTTGATGGAAATTCATAACGGATATTATGAGTTAGAAGGAAAATGCAATGTTTAACTGAGTTAATTTACATCAAAGTTATTATTATTATTATTAATATAGTGGGTACTTTGGTGCGATCTATCTCCGAATCTGCAAATTGCAAACTGGTATGGTGAAGCGTAAAATGTCGAGCCCTATACTAGAAGGGGACCCATCGTGTCTTGTTTTTTTGTTCGATTAGTTTATGTTTCTAGTGGATTTGTCTTTTAAACAAATTAATTGACTCAACCGATACTAGGTGAAAATTCAAAAGCGTTTGATCTTAATTCAAGACTGTTGGTTTTTGTCCTAAAAAGTTTCTTTTTGACTTAAAATCGGATTTCCCAAGTATTCAGGGAGCAAACGAAATGGACCGTCGTAGTCTCTCGGGCGGGGTTAGACAATGACGGCCGTTTCGTCCTTATTTGGATTCATCGGACTGCCATAAACTCGTTACGATCGGTATTTATTGGGAAACGTAGGATATGGTCGGGCTGGAACAAGCAGCCACGCCATCTCTAGGAATCAACTTTTATTAACTAGGACAGCCACACAAAAAAAAAACGGAATAAAAAAGAAAAGGCAATGTTGCTAATGCTCAACGAATTTTCTCTACCCAACGAATACGAAGTAATCGTCGATAAGGCTATCAGAAAGGAATTGATAATGATAACCCTAATTGTGTACCTGGAAGCGCGTCAGAAAGGCCCGCTACCATGCGATCCTAAAGATACAAAACCTACAGAAATCCATCAGTTACTAATGAGCACGTGCCACAATACAAAGTCCCAAATGCCTTCGGTCAAGACACTCTGAATGGCACATCGGTAGCGGTGTATCCCAGTGGATAATGTTAGCTTCCTGCATTACCGATATTCCTCATATGACGCAAACGTCAAAATCTGTCAAAACCAAAGATCATAACCAAAATCTTTTTGGAAACAAGACAAAATTCACCCCCCAAAACCATAATATATGACTGAAGGTAAGTACTCTCCTTAATTATCTATTAAATATTACGCAGAAACAGTCTGTAACGGGATATTTCTCTGAGTTTGCCCAAAAGGAAAAAAAACCCAGTTGTTTCTGGGGGAAGAGTTCTATTGTTGTATCTACGCCACTTCTTCGTTATAACAAACAACTAAAAAATAGGAAATCGGTAAGTTCTGGCACAAAATGGCCGCGAAGTTATATCGGACATTTGTTAATCATAAATTCCAATATTTTATTTAAACTAAATTAGCAATAATCCAAAATATAACAATGAAAAATGGCAAAAATACCACCTACCTAATACTAGGGGTAAGCCCCGTTGTCAACTTAGTGAAAACAATTCGACTCAGCCCAAGTGGCTACTAATTGGTTGCCGTAGTGGCTTGCTCAAATGCTGCCGATAGAAAATTATTGGATGCCAGCAACAAGTAAGTAGATAAAAAAGGAGGCAGTTTTTTTCTCATTGAAATTTTCAATGGCGTACCACAACTGCCTGAAACATCAGTACCGAAGTCGGTACCTTGCCCATGAGCGTAGGCACAGAATGATAATTAATAATTATTTAGTTACGATACAAGTCATAAGCTTTGCCATTATATTTTCCGACCTCAAAAATCTTGTGGAAACACCTGTTAAAATGGTCATTCTTTTAAAATAAAATCGCTATATAACGGCACAAATCAATGCTTGAAGGGTCCACCAGACTACTACGCTTAACTTCCCAACAATACTCAGGTTAAAAATGCTTTAGAATTACTAATAAAGTCAAAAGTACATAAGGCCATCAGATCAATGTAAAACCCAAATTGAGCAAAGATGACAGAAATAGCTTGAAGGTGGGCACAAATAAGTGAATTAATATGTTTCATAAAAATCTAGCCATTTTTTTCTTTTATTTTCGGCTTAAACTTTTATGCATTAAAATTAAAACGGACTGCAATATATAGCCTCAGTGGCATTCCCTAATGCTTTGAAATGACCAAAAGGAACATGACAGTCAAAATAAGTATGGAAAAATCAAGTTATACAGTGCAATAACTCCAAAGCTGTAAATACTATAAAAAGATCGAGGAAAGAACTGTGCAATATTAAAACAAAAAGTATTGTAAAACTGATTTATTATATAAATATTTATTTAATTAAACCTTTTTTTAAGAATAAACCTTTGCAATATAAGATGCTTTATTACCCATTCTGTCAAACTGACACTTAAAAATGCGTTCTATTTTATCCTACTATGAACATCACAAAATAAATTTAATTAAGTTCGTTAGTTGTTAAGAATAGTGTAGATTTTTGAAATTTTATCACATTTTTAAATTTTGTATAATGACAATTATAAACTCATTTTATGCTTAAAATGTTAACTCCGTCAAGGCCTCTCGGCAGACATACTGCTTCTGTATTCCGTCTACGATTTGCGTCGAATTTGCTTTTGAGAAGAGTCCTTCAAATATAGATTTAACGAGAGAAATCCCTTACGCGAAGAGAAATTCTGTTGAGCGAAGATATATAGATTTTACGCCAAGAGAAATATATCTTACATGAAGGGATTTTAACAATTATAATCCTAAGGCGTTTGAAAGAAGGTAAATCGCTTGTAATTGTATCAAAATAAATCGAGAAATAAACGTTCGAGATCTTTGAAGGTATTTCAAGAAAACCGTATTTAGTAAACCAAGAGCATTTCTCTTGAAATATTCTTATAAAGAGATAATTTTTCTTAACTCACAGAATTAACGTTTAAAAGCGTGGACTACTTTGGGCCAAAAGTGCTTCTTTTTCAGTGTATATACGAAGTAACTTCAAGGAATATTGGCATTCGATAAATCTTTAAAACCGTCAACGTTTGGCGCAAAAGGTTATCCGATGCCATAAAGGTGAATATAAGGAATTTTCTCTGAAACTAGTAAAGTAATATATTTTTCCGTCGACCGTGTATTTACATACGATATTAACGTTCCCAAAATCATTCATTAATGACCCCTATTAATGCATGATTTTCTGTAAATGCACGATTTCCCAAAATCATTCATTAATGACCCCTATTAATGCATGATTTTCTGTAAATGCACGATTTTGGTAATTAAAATTAAAGGCAGCCATGCAAACAAATCAACAAAATAATAAAACGTCAATCCAAAACGTCGTCCGCTGTCATTAGTATTTGTAGAATTGTGAAATCTGGATTGTAAAATAAAAGTTGTTAACTGTTTTTCTTCACTTTAGTAAAAAATACGGTCAACGAAAAAACATTGAAACCAACTCTTACATTGAAATGCGATTAATGATCTCGAATATTAACGCGTGAGCGTAGCGAACGCGTTAAAATATTTCGATCATTAATCGCCATTATTAATGTACTTGTTGGTTTTACTATAATTTTCTTTATTAACCAATTTTGAGTCACTTTTTAAATCATAAAATAAACTAGGTAAGCACCATAAATATAACATTATTGTTTAGATTTATGTGTTCTGTACAAAAACTCCAGTAAACAACAACAAAAAGCGATGGACCTTTATATTTTGTCCAGCTAACAAATAAACTAATGGTTTCTTAATTTATAATTCCTTTGTAATATTTTTTGAAGGAAATACGTAAATATAAACAATAATGTTATATTTGTGGCGGATACTTTACTTCCAAAAATAAAACTTTCAAGTTCCATCATGTAAAATTTTTGTTTCAATATTATGTCAATAAACTGTAATAAATAATCACTTTACTAGCCAATAAACTTAATTGATTCTGTTAATTAGAAGAGGTTTTTTATATTCTGGGCCTCACACTAATTTGCTTTAATTAAGTTAAGTTTGTTAACAGACCAATGCCGACGTATTATTGACATTTATCAAATTAGTTTCTATAATACAGTTTTAATAACCTTATATAATAATTTATTTTTACAATGTTCTTGTGAATTTCTGCCGACAACGTTATTAGGTTTTATAGAAGCAAAAAGATCTTATTAGACGATGTAAATTTGTGACTAGAAGTAATTTAACGTTTTCCCATGTTCTTTTAAATTAGTTATTACCTTCAATTAGCATTTTTATATCATGCTACTTATAAAAATACCAGTTAACCACCTTGCTTCCATTTAAAATAACTGGTATGTTTTTCATTGGTTGAGATGATCAACAATCAGTGTAAAAACATTATTTTTATGAAAATTCCACACCTGTAATTTTTATCCAATCAAAACGTGTATATTTGACAGATTACCATGGCAACGAATGAATTTTAGTGGACATTTTTTTCTCGTTGGTACCCAACAGCGAATTATACTGGACGTTTTTTGACGTTTATAATGACAGAATATTTTTTTGAAAATCTGGTTCTTATTTATTAACATGATAATTTTGATACATTTCAATTACAAAGCTAAGATTTTTTCTATATTTTTTGGACACCTCATTTCTTCTTAATGGCGAAAATGCAGGACTTGGAATGGAATGAATTAAATGTCTATGTCTAATGAAATATAAATAATATTTGGACCCTATTCTATTCACTTTTTTCCCATTTAGCACTTTGAATTTTGAATAGTTTAGATGCAAATATTCTTGAACAATTCGAAACAATTTTTTTTTCAGGTAGGAGCCACAATCCTCTATTAATGCGGGTAAATAAGTCATCGCACGATGATTGATCATTACATCAGACAATTTCACGCATATTTTGCATATAGTATGATTTTTAAACCGAGCAATTTTCTACCACTTCTAGTTACTGAGAACTTAGGTAAATTTAAAGAATATACTGTGTTGTGTCTTGAGATGGTATTTTTGAGCAACTACAACGAATAGAAATCAACAATTTAAAGGTCTAAATTGCTGCCAAAACTGTGACTCGCTGTAAATCTGTTCATGCAGCGTTTCGAAAAACCTTTTAAATTATGATTTTCTACCACTTGTAGTAAGCCCAAGTAACTATAAAATGAAAGAATATATTATTTTAGATCCTAAAATGGCACTTTTGAGCTACTACAATCAGTAGAAATTCGCGGGTGTCAACTGCTTCATCTCCTGGCGAATATTTTCCTTGCTTTCTTGACCGAAGTGAAACATTTTTTTACATTGTGCCGCTTGACATCTTAAAAACTCAAATAATTTTTAGGTTAGAGTTCACTAAGTTGCCATGGTAACTAAATATTTAAGTCGACCAAACGTTCTATGTTTTGCTGGTACTTGATGAAAACGAAAATTGACGTTGTTGGAAATCGAAAAATAAATTTAAATTATTTAAACACAATTTGGTGATAAATTTTCTATTTTTAGAAAATATTAATGAGCTCAAAAAAATTTTCGATAATAATTTGACCTCTAGTGGTATTATAAGTGAAAATTCACAATTAAATTATGACATTTACTAAATTACTGATGTAAGTAGTCAAGGCATAAAAAACACACATCATACTGTTCATTTAGAAGTTTCGTGTGGCCAATGAAACTAAGGTAGGTCATAGGACCTTATGGACAATGAACCAAATGACCTTATGGATAAGCCTTGTTTGATGCAACTAATAAAAAAATTACACTTGTTGTACACATGATCGACCACACTGTATATAATAAGAACTAAATATTTATCGTACTAAATCATCATCGTTAATTAATTTAATCAATATTTCCAACTACTCGTTACAGTTCTTAATAATGACGCAATTCGCACAAATGATAAAATTGTCCACAACATTAAAATTCTAAGGAGCAATGTCAACAATTTCTTAGCCGTTTACATGACACATTCTTAGAGATGCCGAAAAGGAAACTTGAAACATTTAGTTGTTAAGAAATTACTTGGAAGCCATGCCAAAGAAAGGTATAAATAAAATCGTCATAAAATGAACATAATACAGCTGCAAATCATAGGCGAATAACTATTATGTCATTAATATCACATAAATCAAAAATGCTTCGTCAATTAGACCTATCAAAATAGTTATTATATTAGGTAAGATGATTAAAACATCAGAAAGTGCAAATTATCTTTTCAAATTAATTACATTTTACAGCATTTGGTTCAAAAATTGAAGCACTTGTAATTCAAAACGAACGGGGGCATCTTCTTGCGGAAAAAAAAACGGTTAATGTTTGGGCGAGTATTTTAGGCCATAAAATCACTAGACCCTTTTTTATTAATGCAAACTTTATGAGCGAACATTTCTTGCAGTTATTACGTGAACTGATGATTCCTAAATAAGACATTCTTTAATAATAGAAGAGTTTTGGACTTGCATTGTCTTTATTTGTTTTACATCACAACGTTTCAACTGGTAAGTATCTCCAGTTATCTTCAGGTGAATACTAAGAAATTCTTTATTCAGGCCGAAGGACTATCTTATTTCAACAGGATAGCACCCGATCTCATTATTATTTATAAGAGTGTCAATTTTTTGACCAAATATTTCCATATCAGTAAGTGACCTGCCAACAGATCCCAATACTCTCGTGCAATTCAAAAACCTAGTAAGTCGATTTACTATAAAATCGAGTTTTCTATGTCATCCTACTCTATGCAACGAGATCTACCTGTATGTATTTATTTTGTAAAATTATCTTAAGAACTTAAAAAGTATTTGGACATACTAATTTTAGGGATTTAGCGATTTAGAGAAATAAATTAATATTTGCAAATTAAAAACCATGTATCTAGAATTTTCCAAACTAAAAACAAGTAAGTCTACATACTGAATTTATATTTTATTCAGAACACTTACTAAAAAATGAGTATCAAGTATTACAATTGTAAAATCAAGTAAGTTGATTTACAAGCTCCATATTTATATTTAATAGTCTAGTAAATGGATATACTATAACCATATATAACGTTCTTTTAAAACAGTTAACCGTGTAAGTCGACTTGCTAACATTCGCGGGATCCTCCGCGGGGTTTGCCACCAATAAGAACATGCAAAATATACCACGTTGCTGTTTTGACCGAAATCATTTATTAGTATTTCAACCACTCTCCTCATAATATAGAACATACGCCATTGAGAAGATATCTACCCAGTGACCTCTCAGTTTATAAACTATGGGAAAATTATAAAACAAAGTTCAAACGAAACATATAGGAAGGTTTTTCATAAGGAAAACATAGGATTTACAAAACCATCGCAAGACGAATGTCTGACATGCTTGTTATATAAAAGGCATATTGGTAAAATTGAACACCAAGAAGATAATTCGGAAATTTTAAATCGCTCAGAAAATAGTTGTGGAGAATGCCTTATTTACAATACACACAAAATAGGATACACGGCTGCACGAATAGCTTATGATAGTGACGTTTCAAATTCATGGGAAAAAGATACTGACATTTTTGCTGTAGATATGCAAAAATTTTTAATTATTCCGAAAATGACAACAAAGAATTCATTTTTCGTTAGTAGCCTCATTTGCTTCAATGAAACTTTTGCGAATTTACAAAAAAAGGCACACATATTTGTGTGATGTAATTTTTGTAAATGAAAATTGGGGCCCAGATAACATAACGATAAAATTTTTTGAGCCAGGTCATTCCTTCATAAAGGCAGATGCTATACATGGGGCGATAGGTAGACAGTGGAACAAAACCAAAGAGGTTTTGACTTTTCAGGATCTTTTACAGCTTATAAGAAAATCCTGTAGAAATATGAAAATAATGGAACTTCATGCGATAGACTTCCTACAATTTCAAAATGGATGTCAGACAAGAAAACAGGGATCATAATTACCCTTATTACATGATATAAGAATTTGCCAATTTCGAAAAGGTAGTAGATCTTTATTTTATAAGCAAGAAACAAACAATATTGATTTTATTGAAGTGAAATTTCTCAAGCCTACCTTTAAGCATAATCCTCCCAACGTAAATCAAACTTCTACTACTTGTAGAGGCATAAATCAAGAAAAAAAAGAAAACATTTTAAAGGAGCTGGTTCCCCAAATGTCATCTGTGAAACAGTTGTTTTGGTGTCAACCACCTGTTTCTGCTAGCTCTGAAGACCTCGGGAAAACGATAGAAAATGAGTAGCCTTCTTTACTACGACCATCTTATATTTTTAGTGTTAGTTATTAGTTTGTTAAACTTTTAATTTTTTTTATGTTAATTATATTAATAGTATTTCCTAATACAGAGTACTAAATTTTGTTTCTGAGTCTGTTTATTAAACGAAATACAAATTAATTTCGTTTAGTTTTGTGCTTTAATGTTATCCATGGTCATTTTCATCCATTCATAAAGAATTTAATTTCACCCCATTCTTATATTGCAAACCCAATTACCACTTTTTTTCACAATTACTCCATAGAAATAAAATTACTAATTTAAAGTACCTAGTCTGTAAAAGGAAATTATCCCAACCAAAATTCAAGTATGTTAATTTATTAACCTGAAATAAAGTAGTATTTCGACTTACCTGTTTTTAGTTTAGGATATCATACCATACCTGTTTTTTAGATTGAAAATATACGCCAATTGGCGTCATTTTATAACTCTAGTAAGTTTTAAAAATTCTTTTAACTGTTTATTTCTTAATAAAAATCCCTTTTTTTTTGGGAAAGTAATCTATTTAACAAGAACTTCTTCTGTAAAAAAAATTAGAACATTAAAGTAAAAATTAAACCAGTTGTGCAATTTTTAAATATTTTATTCACTAAAAATTGAATTTCTCAAAACTTACTTTTTCGACTTACTAGGTTTTTGTATTGCACGGCAGAATACCTTACTCCTTTGAATCTTTACTCGTGTGGTGATTTATTAAGTTTACAAAATAGACCGGTTAACATTGAAGAATTAAAGTCTTCTAGAGACTACCGATAATGGGCATCAACGAAGTTATATCAATATTTATATTATGCATCAAACCTTTGTAATAACACAAAACATGACATAGTAGGAACTATTATAGATAGAGCATTGACTATGTGCATTTAAACCGTTATTCCAGGGTGGGGCCGTATGAAAGAAGCATGATGGAAGCTCCAGGATCAAAATATTCCGGAGGTAAACTCGCCCCCCGATCGGATCTCCGGGTGGGGGCTGGTCCCGTGGCTTCATCAAGCGAAATTAATGAATTATCCACCATTTCCGATAATTTACTGGGTTCCTCCAACAACTCGCAACGAGGAAATGGTGTGGCGCCTGCAGTTGCTAACAGACCCAAAAGTAACAACTTCAAAATTGATTTCTGCAATATTAGAGGGCTTAATACTAACATCAATTCAGTCCACCAGCACTTACAATCTTCCAAGCCTCATGTGCTTGCACTGATCGAGACAAAAGTCAGAGCGTCAACGAACACCGTCAGCTATTTATATCCTGGATATGATTTTCACTTCCGTTTTAGACGCAACTTTGGGGTCTGTCTGTTCATTCGAGATAATCTTTGCTGCCAACGGGAGGAGATACTGGAACCGAAAGACTTTGATGTAATGTGGTTTAAAATATCTTCACAAAAAATCACTAAGTTTATATGCTGCCTTTACCGTCCTCCAAGTGACATGCATTACAGGGCCCTATTCTCATCACTAGCCAACACAATCGACATCTTGCAAACCAATTATCCGCATGCCGAAGTTGCAATCTTTGGCGACTTTAACGTCCACAATGTCAACTGGCTTAAATACTCAAACACCAACGATGAGCAAGGCCGCGAGGCCGAATCTTTTGCGATCAGTTCTGGTCTAACTCAACTCGTAGAAGAACCAACGCGGGTTCCAGACCGAGCTGGGGATTTTGCTAGTCTTTTAGATCTCTTTTTAACTTCAAATCCAGACCTATATACGGTCACCGTACAACCACCATTGGGCTCTTCCGATCACAAACTTATTTCAACCCTAAGCGAGCTGCTAATTACTTCTGAACAACCTCCTAAACCCCGTAAGATTTGGCACTATACAACAGCTAAGTGGGAAGACCTAAAGGACCATTTTCGCAACTTTCCCTGGCTAAGCGTATGCTTTTCTTCGGATGATCCATCTGTCTGTGCAAAGGAGGTCTCCGACGTCATTCTAACTAGCATGGAGGCCTTTATTCCTTTCTCCAAAAAGCGCCCTTCTAACGGCAAGCCCTGGTTTAGCAAGAATTGTGAGCGTGCTGTCAGATCTAAAAACCTGGCTTACCGACAGTGGCGTAAAAACCCTACTCCTGAAAATCGCGCTATCTTTGTTACCACCCGAAACCAATGTAAGCAAATGATAGACCAAAGCAAAGCAGCTCATAACGAGAGAATCAAAAACAAACTTCTTGCCAGTCCTAACGGATCAAGGTCCTTTTGGTCAGTCGCTAAGGCCGTCAGCCAAAACTTTACAAAGTCAACTATTCCACCTCTAACACGTTCCGACGGCACAATAGCAACCACAGCCGGGGATAAAGCAAACCTACTTGCTGAACTGTTTTCCTCGCATTCCACTGTAAACTTTCAGGGAAAACCACCACCCAACATTCCCTCAGTTCAATCGCAAATGTCTGAAATCGTGTTCCGTCAGCGTCTTGTTAAACGGATTCTTAAAGGACTCGACGTCAATAAAGCTTCTGGTCCAGACGAAATTCCTATCATTGTTCTCAAGACATGCGCCGATGAACTTACACCAGTATTTTGTAGACTTTTTAACTTATCCTACAAAAAAGGAATATTTCCATCCTGCTGGAAGTCGGCGCGTGTCCAGCCCATTCCAAAGAAAGGTAAAAAGACCCTGCCAAGCAACTACCGACCCGTCGCATTGCTTTCAGTAATTTCCAAAGTAATGGAGAAAGCTATTAACCAACAACTACTAAAGTATCTGGAAGGGCTTAACATTATCAGCGACCATCAATACGGTTTTCGTAAGTCCAGATCAACAGGTGACCTTCTGGCATATGTCACCCATCTTTGGAGCAACACCATCGAACATCATGGAGAATCCCGGGCTGTTGCACTGGACATCTCTAGGGCTTTTGATCGTGTTTGGCACGATGGGCTTTTAAGTAAACTGCGATCCTACGGTATGCCTAATGGATTTTGTTTATGGTTAACCAGCTTCCTTAAGAACTGTTCTCTGCAAGTGGCGATTGACGGGTTTCTCTCAGACACCTTCACCATCAATGCCGGTGTTCCTCAAGGGTCCATATTGTCTACTACCCTCTTTTTACTGTATATTAACGACCTTTTAGTGAAAACCCAAAATCCAATTTATAGCTTTGCTGATGACAGCACACTTGTCTCATCTTTTACCTTGACTCCCCAAACATCCGCTGCCGACGCACATCTTCGCAGGCAGCATGAAGTATTGCGCCTCAACAAGGACCTGGAAGAAATTTTGGCTTGGGGTGACAGTAACCAAGTCGAATTTAATGCTAAGAAAACCCAGGCAGCAGTCTTCTCCAAAAAGGTTAACATTGCAGAACCGGATATAGTCATGGCAGGACACGCAATTCCCCTGGCACCGTCTATTAATTTGCTGGGGGTCAATCTGGGAGGTAATATGTCTTGGCATGATCACGTTGCCGCAATTGCCAAAACAGCTGCACAGAAACTTGGTGTACTTTTCCGCACCAAAAGGTTGTACACACCTCATCAACTTTTGACACTCTACAAATCCCAGATTCGACCATCATTAGAATATTGCTCTCATGTCTGGAGCTCTGCACCCAAGCACACCCTTTGGCTACTGGATTCCATTCAAAGGAGAGCCGTTCGTCTGATCGGCGACCCCGAGCTGACCAAGACCCTCGATAGCCTGGAGCATCGAAGACAGGTTGGTGATTTGGCTCTCTTTTACAGATATTTCCATGGCAGGTGTTCGACTGACATTGCCCACTTGATTCCACCTAGAGCAATGCAAAACAGAAATACACGGCAAACCACTGCCGCTCATACATATGTTGTTCAGCTTAGTACTCCTCGAACTTCATTGTTCAAGAATTCTTTCATCTGGAGAACGTCATCGTTGTGGAATGATCTTCCTGAGGTCGTGTTTCCCAATGAATACAATCTTCAGCGTTTCAAGACCAACGTTAATCGCTTTTTTCGCACTCGCAGCGCTCCCAGAGCGCCTAAACGGATTTTTCCTACAGTGCAGGTGTTTTATCATAAAATTCAATTTTAATCATTAAAATGTATATTAGAATAATTAATAAAACGAGTTTTCTGTAAATAACTTTTATTGTATTAGGAATTGCGATACGATTGTATTTCGGAAAAATGTTTGTTAAAGTCCGTACAATTACTGGATGGATTCACGTCATATCTTTTGACGTAATTTTTGATGTTGATTAAATCGTATATATTTTCAATTCGGTCAGGATTAATTTTTTTTTGTTGTATAATTTTTAACTTCGTTTGCTGCCAGGGCCATTCCCGAGGAGAGCTTACAGCTCAACGTGGTTTCCGAACCAGGATCCTCAGTCATTCGATGGTTTCTTGCCACCACCAATTGGGGAATGTGTACCTTCTTCCGCACCCTACAAGATGTCCGATCTCTTCCTGCCTGGTTACCGGTGTGAATGAGGTGGGTTGGGAGATAATACAATTTACACTCTTTCCTGCACTCAGGATCGAACCCGGACCGCCAAGGTCGAATTCTATCCACTATCACCTCTGAGCCATTACCGCGGTCAGGATTAATTAAACTTCAAAAAATCATTTCTTCTTTTACTGAATAATGAGACATATTTTCAGAATATGTTCCAGTTAATTATTTTTCGCTTTCAAATTCCTTTTAACAAAAAAAAACCATATTAATTCGAAAAAATGGCAAAAAACTTAACTTCGTCTTAGAGGCCTGAAACTTTGTACATAGGCGTAAAACTACACCAAAAAACTTTTTCCTAAAATATTTTTAGAAATTCGTTAAAATAATACAATTTTTCTGCATTTTATTAATAAAAAGTAATTTTTGGCAGGTACTGGATGACAGTTGCTTACCGTTGAATACATAAGTTTTAGTATTTTTTGAAGCAAAAACGATTGCCGATATTTAAATTCAAAAACTTTATTAATAAAAAATAGTTCCATATGGTGCGGACTTTAATGGGGACACTGTATAAAATTAAAGTTCTTCAAAATGACAAAGGTTGTCAAAGCAAAATTTACGTCAATAACAGACCGACCTTATTTTTTGTCTCTGTTATAATTATGTATTTGCGAGTTGTGACGTGCATCCAGCTAGTAATTCTATGGATTACATTTGATTAACCATTGAATAATATAAAAATACACAGAGGCTACAATTAAATATAAGAAAAATGTGCTTAAAAAAGGAAAATTTTAACACTAAATTTTGGACACCTTGTATACTTCGTATCGATCAAACTTCATAATACGTTAGATTTAATTTAATAAAAACATTGTATAATTTTCTTTAAGGGCCAATATTTTTATTTTTCGTTAATTTTTAAAACCATTGTTTCAAAACTGATTTTTTTTTAAATTTATTTTTTGCTCATGCCGATTTCAATAAAATTTTTGGTATATATAGCATGTAATTTGAAAGAATAAATTATCATAACGTCAAACCTGTTTGAGACACACAGAGGCTTCTGACCATGCCTGGACGCATGTGCATTATATCAAGTGGACAGAAGCTGAAATTCTGCATTAAAAATCACACTTCAGGAAAAGTAACTTCAAGAAGGTTGCTACCATACACCAGAACCTGGATTGTTTTACTAAGACCTCATTAGATATAAGAGATAGAGTAATACCGAGCACAAACTGGACGCATGACTGCATCCATCTCAGTTATGCTCTAGTGCTGTATGTACTTATTTAGTGGTATTTACCTGAAGATGACTAAAGATACTTATCAGTTGAAGCGTTGTGGTTTAACACAAATAAGTACAATACAAGTTCAAAACTCTTCTATTAAAGAAGAAACATCATTGTCCCCTACCTTCAAACAGATAGCTATTTTATTGTCAAACAAACACTATTAAAGTCCCATTGGCGATACAAGTAAATCTCTCACCTATAAAAACGAGGATCATGAGTCGCACTCTTATAATTATTACTACAACGTGTAAATTCTTATCATGTGAATGTCCTTAATGTGAAATAGTTTTGTCTATGATAGTTGGTTTAAGCTACAGATAACGGAATGTGAGAAGCAGGTCTCTGTATATTTGTCAAGAAACAGACAATATAAAAAAGAATAAATCACGTTTTAAATATAAAACAAAAAAGATTAGTCCTAAAGCCATATTGTTGGATACTATAAAACAACATCACAAAATTTCGTCAGTCATGGCAAGCATAAAAACACTATTGAATATTAAATCTTTTTTTTTTAATCTGCAAAGTATATATTATTAATTGATTTTAAAAATGATTAATAATTAAACTTAAATTTTCCCCACCTCCTGTCAAAAATTAATTAATTATCATATTTTGACCATGTTGGTTGGTCTTTAATGACCTGCTATTTTATTTTAGTACAAATTTAAGGAAAATACCTTGTTTTTGCGCATTGGCCCGTTTAAATTTCCTATTTATTTTTTCCACATTTATAACAAAATAAACGAAAATTTTAAACAATAATTAACTAAACATCAGGCAACTTTCATTGTGACTTGTGACAAAAATGAAACTGGTGGAAATTATTTATTCATAATCGAGTATGCCCGGTCATGGTCAGCATAATTCTAGATTCACTTTACTTAATTTGATTATGCGTAAATAATGTATGCCAATGTTATTTATGACACAGCCAAAGTTGTCTGGTTGTGCGTAACCCAGTTATAGTGTTATATATATATATATATATATATATATAACCAAAAGAAAATATATTGTCCGTACTATTATAAAGAAAGAGGTGAATTTTTGGCTATCGGACAGTGTGTACTGCTTTTTGCATTAAGATACGCAGGGCTCCAAACATAATGGACTCCCTGGGGCCTGATTAGACAATGACGGCCGTTTCGTCCTTGTTTGGACTCATCGGACTGCCATAAATCAGTTGCAACTCCCTTGACTGCGAGGCCGCCATTTCAATATCTGATGCAAAGCAAGGCAGGCATTGAATAAGCGGTACCGCCATCTCCAGGAATCAATCTTAATGCAGAGAACAGTTCACGTGAAGTGTGACGTCAAAAGATAAAAGGTAACTGTAATAAAACCACGGTGCAACACACTTCTAGTATAGGGATCGACATTTTGCAATTCCCATCTTCAGCCTACATTTCGCAGGTTTCAAAAAATAGATCGCATCGAACCCACTAGGGTGTGCGCTATTCCGTTTTTAAAGCCATTTTTAAAGAAATTTAAACAAAAGAAAATATATTGTCCGTACTATTATAAAGAAAGAGGTGAATTTTTGGCTATCGGACAGTGTGTACTGCTTTTTGCATTAAGATACGCAGGGCTCCAAACATAATGGACTCCCTGGGGCCTGATTAGACAATGACGGCCGTTTCGTCCTTGTTTGGACTCATCGGACTGCCATAAATCAGTTGCAACTCCCTTGACTGCGAGGCCGCCATTTCAATATCTGATGCAAAGCAAGGCAGGCATTGAATAAGCGGTACCGCCATCTCCAGGAATCAATCTTAATGCAGAGAACAGTTCACGTGAAGTGTGACGTCAAAAGATAAAAGGTAACTGTAATAAAACCACGGTGCAACACACTTCTAGTATAGGGATCGACATTTTGCAATTCCCATCTTCCCATTCCCATGTCCGATAGCCAAAAATTCACCTCTTTCTTTATATATATATATATATTTATTTTATGTCAGATATACCTGGTAGACACCTCTTAATTTGTGAGCCCGAGAAATCCATGCTGCCTGTGAGTGGAAGAGCTCAAAGTATAATATTTACGGCTTAGAAAAACGAATATAATAATTTCAATTAGATTTCACCAAGTACAAATATGTATTTAATAATCCACTCAGGAGAGGCTGGTATTTCCTGTTTGGTTTCCTTCCCGTGGTCGGCATTGCTCTGGAGCAGTGGTTCTCAAACTTATTTTGTCTACTGCCCACTTTGAAAATAAATTATTTTTTAGCGTCCAAATTTTTTTCTTGATCTCTTACCGCCCCCCTTTAGGCCTGCAGCGCCCACAAGGGGGCGTTATCGCCCACTTTAGGAAAGGCTGCTCTAGAGTGACAATAGAGTAGTTCCCCCGCAGGGGACTCTAAGAGTATATTGAGCTTACTAGTGAAGTTTTGTTGTCGATATCACTGGAAAAATTACTGCCAAAAACAGTTTTAAAGTGTAAGAACAGCGGTGTACTGTGTATTGGTTATATAACATAACCGAGGTTATGCTTGACCATCAGGTTAGGTTGTGCACATTCATATGCCATTCGTTCTTTCATATATTTGCTTGTCATTCCATTTCCACGTGTCCTAGGTATAATAAACGTTTTAAATATTTCGGGTTTATCTTAAGGTACCAAATATTTTTCTGGTGTAAGTAACTGAAAATGAATGCATGATGTTCGGATAAATGATTATTTAATTCAACTTCAGAATTTTCAGCTTAAATGTTGTGACATTGGATTTGGCGACTTTCAATTATAAATTTTCTAATCTCATCACCCATAAGATCAGCTTTTCTACTTTTTTATAAATACCATTAAAGGATTGGTCCCATGTATCTCCAGATAACTGAATCGATTGTACTTTTAAATTGATAAATACTATTTCGTGAGTTCAAAGTAAAGGTAAATTCTATGGTGAGGGGTTAAGCCTATTAAACGCCCTACATTCCTATAAGAAGACAATTGACGGACTGTTTGGTTAAAAATGTTCAAAAATTTACCTGAACCGATAATTTTAAATGTTACCATTGATAATAAATTTAAAAGTTCTACAATAGGAAATAAAATGATAATTATAAGAAACATTTCTTACCGAACTTTATCGTAATAGAATTCATCTATAACTACTAGAAACTGTAAATAAAGGATAATAAGAATTATTTTTGATATGATACGTTGAAAACCCGATCAAGTAAGACTTATTGGTCTAAAGCCATGATAACATAATGTACTTATTACTTTACAACGTGAAAAAACGAAGATACTGAATTAACCAGACGTATAGATGATAAATATATTTGCAAATAGTTGTAGAAAAACTTTTAAAAATCAATTTGTATTAAAGATAACTGAGACACTTAAGTAGTGCCCACGTGCTTACACCCATGTCCCATGTCCTAGCCCACAATAGTTAACACAAAATTTGCTTTCAATAGCATTGTTCTTGATTGATCGATTGCACCAAGAATTTGTTTGACAGTGGAATTTTGAATTATCTCTACCGCTGATACAAACCTTTCAGATAGTATCATTATAGCATGTTATAATATCTACAGAGGCGTACGGTTCGCAGAATCTAGGGAAATAATTCATCCTCCAACTTAACTTATGTTTTTGCACAATCTGGATTCCTCAGGATGATGGAAATTATTCCAGAAAATCACTTGTTCATTTGGATAAACAAAAGTTCGAGTGGAAAAATATCAAAAATTGAAGCGGGCTTTTCAAAGAGGAAATAGAGTTAAATATTGATAACCGATATGGTTCTTCGACTATTTTATACCTATGACGTGAATGATCACAAAGCGTGAAAAATACTACTTTGGGCACTATAAACTAGACGTCAGGACTTTAATGAACTATTGATGGTGCCGTTATTATAAACAGTATCGATGAAAGACCAAAGTAATTCTGCAAAGTATTTAATTCAGCTTCTATGACACACATCTACTACCTCTCTCTCTGAATAAATAAATACTAATTAAACCGTACTTTTATAATATAAACAATATAATTGTATTGTATTTTTTTCATTTAAATCATAGCGCACGCCTCTGAAAATCTAGAAGCATGCAGTAGGAACTTATAAAAAAGAAACGGTTGATTCTATTGAAATCGGTTCAGATGAAAAGAAATAAAGGAGATAAAAGTTGTATAATTAATCATAATAACAACGTGACAATAAAATTAGACTGTGTTCAATTATACTTTGTAGATTTTTGATTTAGATACAGGTATTCGAATTGAACAAAAGTTTTGTACATATAAAATATTCACACATGATGTATATATTATATAAATAATTTTTTTTTGTTACATGTTGCAAACATTTATTTGATCTTAAATAAAATGTTTGTAGAATAATAGAGAAGTTTTGGACTTGTATTGCCTTTAATTATCTTAAATCAACGTTTCAACTGATAGTTATAATAGTTCGTCTGATCGGCGACCCCGAGCTGACCAAGACCCTCGATAGCCTGGAGCATCGAAGACAGGTTGGTGATTTGGCTCTCTTTTACAGATATTTCCATGGCAGGTGTTCGACTGACATTGCCCACTTGATTCCACCTAGAGCAATGCAAAACAGAAATACACGGCGAACCGCTGCCGCTCATCCATATGTTGTTCAGCTTAGTACTCCTCGAACTTCATTGTTCAAAAATTCTTTCATCTGGAGAACGTCATCTTTGTGGAATGATCTTCCTGAGGTCGTGTTTCCCAATGAATACAATCTTCAACGTTTCTAGACCAACGTTAATTGCTTTTTTCGCACTCGCACCGCTCCCAGAGCGCCTTAAAGTATTTTTCCTACAGTGCAGGTGTTTTATCATAAAAAAAAAAGTTGCCTTTAGGTGAATACTAAATAAGTACAGTAACCTCAGCTCTATTTATACTAGTTAGATGCACTGAAGCATTACTGAGATGGGTGCAGTCAGTTCGTAACTAAGGTTTTCAGATATTTCTTATATCCAATGAGGTCTTACTAAAACAACCTGGGTTTTGGTGTAAGCTAAAGAACATTGGAACCGTGTTAGAAACAGATGTTAATCTACTCTATTCTCTGTTCACTTTGGTTCTCTATTTGAAATTAAACGACTTCACTAAACTTCACAAGAAATGTTTTATTACGACTCTTTTATCTACAAACTATCGTTACAATGGTCGCCTCCCCAATCTCTATTTTAAGGGTCGGTTTACACTGTGGTTAACAAACATTAATTTAAAGGTAAGTATGCACAAATATAAATAATAATAGTTTAAAAAAATGATTTGAATGAATAGGAACATGGACAACTTATTTTTGCCGAATTTACTGATAATTCGATCTATCTCACTGGACTAGAGATCGGCGTACGATGAAGCAAAACGCTTATAGAAATCACCTCGGCATTGGAGTTCCTCAAGTTGTGAAGTATAAAGTTTAGAATTTTAAGGTGAGTATTAATATTAAAGAAGTATATTGTTGCCTACAAAGATTATCGAACAAAAATTTACAATTTTGCGAAAACGAGAATGTTCGACGAAATGCTCAAACAGCATCTATTTTAGAAACGGATTGACTGTATCTGAAGCGAAACTAGGCGTATGGTTATAAATTAAAGCTTAAGCAATACCCAAACGCTGGGAGCAATATTTTCAAAGTGGAATAGTAGAAAATATAAAATGCAGTTTATAACAATTCGTTTACAAGTTTTTATAGAACACTGTCTGTAACGTCATTTTCACTTTTACTTGAGATTATTCAGTATTAAACTACTTATTCACTTGAAAAAAAACAAAGATACGTTCTTACGGGGAGGGACATGTTTTGATGATATAAATCATCATCATCAGCCCTATGTGATTAGAATTGTTTAACAGGACATAGTTCGGAAGTAAAGTCATTAGTAAAGACCGGATTTCAATAGCTCATTCCAGGTCCGGACTTTGTTACTATGAAAAATAAAATTATGAACGTGCATATTATGTTTTCTGTATAAATATGCCAGGCAACCCAAATATTTATAATTATAAATGCAGAAGTTGCTAATAGTGCCCTATAGTTACACAACAATAACACCTATCCCGATGGAACAGGATACCTGGTCATACTCAAGCGAGGGCCACAATTGGGAAACCCTCCAAAAAGTTATTAACTGGAATGATGCCTCTAACGCGCACCCAGCTAAAACAAGTGGTCGGCCTACTAACAGACCACTGCTTAAGAAAACACCTATACCGAGTAGTAATTTACAATAGTCCCATTGAATGCAGGCTTTGCGGCGATGAGGACGAAACCGCCTCACTTATCATAAATAACTGCGAAGCACTGACCCGAGGAAGACTCAGAATCTTTGGGGATATCCAATATGGGGATAACCTCCCACATGACAAACTTGGTAGGAATTTGCTGGACCTTATAAAAAAAACTTTTCTAGCAAGATAGGGGAGCACAATAAGCCACTAGGCTGCAGTGCAAGAAGTTTGGGCCGAACGCCCGACCCCCGCCTTAAACCAACCAAACAACCAACCCTACAGTTTGGGAATATACAGTAAATGATTTTACCTATTAATTAGGTCAGGTGGTTTGTTGTAAATTTCTGGTAAATTCCTTCTCTTAAAAATAAATTACTTGTCTTTTAGAATAAAAGCATTTGTGGTTTGTAAAGTTCGAGCCATATCTGATAAAAATTGATACGATGATAAGTGGTACTGGCTAATATTCTTATTACCGGACATGCTGCGAGCCATGAAGTGAGATATTAAAAGTTTCAGGCGCGGTTATACAACTGCGGTTTTACGGTCATTAACAATTTCCAATACAATATGTCCAGGAGGCACACACTTCTTCTCCGTGCAATAGTATGTACATGAAGGATAATTTGTAAAACTTCAGGCGTAATAATTTTTCCTTCCTAGTGATTTTTTAAAAATTCTTAAGGAAGAGAAATCTGAGTGTAAAAGTTATTTATACATAAGATATTACATATTAATATTTTAATAAATATCAATAAAATATACTAGTTTTGAACAGTTAAAACAGATGAAAGCGGCTAGCCTTTTTCTCGACGTGGTTTGATTCTGAGCATAACATATTGGTATAAATGTGTTTATAGCCTCAGATGCTATCGTCACTGCCAGCCGTCGCAGAATAAGATTGTCTTTCGCACTAAGCAAAGTACGTACAGAATATTTAACTGATGGATTTAACTTTAGTCAGATTTTTTATGAAGCTTCGGATGCCGTGTGTACAAGAGGCCATACTATTACTAAAGAAAATAAAAATAAACACTTTGCGAATCAATTTCGTACGACGTTGTGCATGACATGCCACAATAATACTGCTTGTCGGTATGGAAAAACCCAGACGCCATAATTAACTGTTCGAGGTTCGATCGACAGGCCATGCAAATTAGGTCTCGACGTGACGTCAAATCGACGCGTGGATTTGTCTTCTTTAGTAATAATATTATGACAAGAAGTGGTTTTATAAAAGCTTGAAGAGAACAAATACACAGACGATATAGGAGTGCGTCCTGAGCGGTTTTAGAAAGTGATGAAGTGAGAAAAAAACTATGAGCAAAATACCAACTGTGTATTGCTTTTATTAACTGATGCTACGGCTTACATGTAGGCATCTGCCAAACACCTTCGCATCACCTACCCTGTAATCTTTTACATGTAACATATTTAGCACACGGGCTTAACCGAACTGCAGCAGCTGTAAGAGGAAAATTTTCCAATATAGATAAGTTAATTTCTAGCGTCTTGCTACGCGCCAAGGGCCATATGGATACAACATAGTGAAGCGGCATCAAGCTCGTTCTTATTTTCGTTCTCGTTTTCGCGAACCGAGAGTGAAACACTAAGTAGTCAGCAATTCGCAATCTAGAGCTTTCCCGAATATCTAGTGGCAATTCTTTAACGAATACAGTAAATATTATTTATGATCTTTGCCAGTACATTTTTCAATTATTAGGAAAGTTCGCTAAGCATAAAATATACAAACGACGTTTGACAGAATTTTAGACAATAACCCAGGATTTAATACCATATGTTGATCTTTTCCCTGGCCACGAAGTCAATTTCTCTAGCTATCAGTATTTTAATTACACCTCTGTTACTTCTGTAGATGTTGAAAGATCTTTTTTTGTTTACAAACTGACCGTTAACCACTTTTGTAACGTAGGATATTAATCTAATATAAATATTTATTAACGTGGTGATGATTCCGCTCCTGAAATTGGCGACATGCGCTATTTAAATCCGGTATTTACTCATTAGATGCAATAATTTAAAAAACATTTTTTTATTTCGTTTATTTTATAAAATTCATTTTTAAAAATATACTGCGAATCTACATATTCCTTAAATTCTTCTGTAAGTCAGATTTTATAATTTTAATATCATGGACAAAAAGGGATACTTTCAAATCCGAAAAGATGAATTATTGTTACTTACGCTTTGTCGTAATAAAATCTACATACCTAATATAGACTTGTAAACAATTATTGGTCAAGAAGAATTTAGCAGATAACATTAATCGGATAGGTATAATATACTACTAGGTTCTTGATTATATCTTCTAATTTATAAATAATAACCGTTTTGAAAAAATCTGATAAGAAAGTTATTATAACTAATGTACCATTATTTGTCTTAGGATCATAAAGAAGGCCAGTGTGTAACAAAATTTTATCGTCTTCAAATCTATAATGAGGTCCCAAACTACTTTTAAGTAGCCGACATTCAAAGTAGCCTGGTCCACACATTGTCCGATTGAAATCGGAGCTAATTTGTTACAAGATTTATACTGAATATCTTTGTATGTTTTTTTAAGTATCAGTTTATTATTGATAACAGCAGCTGATTGATAAATTAAAAATTATATTAGGGAATCCAAACCACGTGATTCAATATGGCGGTTGGATGGCAAAAAGCATTGAGTCTCCCGATACATACCACCAGCAATGTTATTTTAATGGTCACGTGTACCAATTAGAAAGCAATATTTGCCATCCAGCCGCCATTTTGACACATCGTTGGATTGCCTAATTCGGTCTAAAATCCGAACAAAAAATAAAATGTGTGGTTAAGTTGACAATTTCCAACGCCATTTTCTTGGAAACTGTCTATTGCAGGTGTATTAGCTGCTGACATCTTGTATTTAATTTTTCGTATTTATGTCTAATTAAACAATTAAAAAATTAACCATTTCCTATTATTAGGAATGAAAGACCCTTTTATGTATTTCAATTTATGAAGAGCAGAACGCCCTCGGCCTCAGAAGGCTTCATTAGTGCTTCCTGCAAATGAGATTTGAGATGGAAATCTTTAAAGCTTTACTAAAAGTAAGTGGGAAAACATTAGTTAATAAAATTTTAAATGAAAATTTACTGAAACGAATAGTTGATGTGAAATTAATGTTGTAAAAAAAGTTTCGTGAATTTATTTTCAAAAATGAAGACTTGTATGGTCATTGGTGATTACTTACTTTGTCAGTAACAAAAACAGGTGTTGTAATGAGCGTGGAACTTGAAGAATTAAAAATTCGGTTAAAATAACATTTAAAACATTTAAAAAGTCCAACCTAATAAAAACTGGTGGTTTACATAGTTTTTTTGAAATTAAATGTGCACATCTTTGATGGGTTGAGGTGAAAAGACATGTGCTAGATCGCTGGAAAATACCAGCAGCATTTTTTTAAATTAAAGTCAACTGTTGGTGGTACTTATTTTCTAAAATTCCCTCCAATTTTCTAGGTACGTAAATTAATTAACTATCTCAAGCCTGATTAGGAGTAACTTTACTTTCCTTAAGCTCATCAGAAAATATAGCAGTTGATAAAATGTTGTCAATTAGTCTGGTATTAAGACATTCACCTTGACAAAATCTTTTAACTATTTACATATAATAAATATTTATAAATTTGCGAATTAAAACTTACTTGAAATGTAGATCACTCATCGCGAATAAATCCTTGACAGATATCTTATAGGTAGAGACCGGATCTTAATATTACATTCCAGGAACGGAATTTGTATTCCTCTGATTATTATTGACCATTTATGTTAAATTTATTTTATACTTTGTTTAATTATCTAATCTATAGAAACAAATATATTATTCATAATTAGTGTGAATAGTAATGAAAATACAGGGTGATTCACGTTGAGTGGCCTATTAGAAGATCTCGGAAACGAGTAAACTTATCTTTCTAAAAATTTGATAGTAGGCATAATTGGCTTTGAGCTTTTAAAATATTATATTTTGACGTTTTTATTACTTCCGGTTATACCGGAAGTTAATGGCAACTTTGCTATTTCAAACGAAACACTCTGTATATTTTAGCATTTTTAATTACCTTATTAAAATCTAAATAACTTTTTTTAATAATAATCTATTCCTATCTCTAACCGTTTTTGAGATATGAATTATAAAAGGATTTTTTTTGTGTAAAAACGCTCCGAGAAGAAAGTTTAGTAACTCTGAAACTAATAAAGGTAAACATTTAAAATTTTGTAAGCCTTCAAGTAATACATAGATCTTTAGTTTAAATTACTTAGGTTTCACGTTTTTTATACAGGGAGTTCTTAAAATTGTGCCAATGTTCCCATTTAAATAAATGTGCATAAGTCCATTTTTGAAATGGAACACCCTTTTTTTAGCTTACTAACGTGTAGAGAATTAAATTTCCTATCTAAATGCCTATAAATGCCTATATGTTACAATCCACATTTTTAGTCGTTTTGGAATTATGAGCAATTTAAAAAAAAATCTTAAAATTTCTGTTTGTGTTAATGCGACATTATTTTTGAGAAGAAGGCTTTGACTGGGATTTTCGTTTGACTTTGAGTTTTGTTACCATTTGTTATTAAGTGCCTTTGTTCATTGCTTAGCGATTTTTTAATTTTCAAAGTCAAACGAAAATCCCAGTCGAAGTCCTCTTTTCAAAAATAATGTCGCATTAATACAAACAAAAATTTTAAGATTTTTTATTTAAATATATATTGGGCATTTTGATACGAAATTTAATTCTCTACACGTTGGAAAGCTAAAAAATAGGGTGTTCCATTTGCAAAAATTGACTTATGCACATTTATTTAAATGGAAACATTGGCACAATTTTAAGAACTCCCTGTATAAAACACGTGAAATCTAAGTAATTTAAACTAAAGATCTATGTATTACTTGAAAGCTGACAAAATTTTAAATGTTTACTTTTATTAGTTTCAGAGTTACTAAACTTTCTTCTCGGAGCGTTTTACACAAAAAAATCGTTTTATAAATCCTATCTCAAAAACGGTTAGAGATAGGAATAGATTATTATTAACAAAAGTTATTTAGATTTTAATAAGGTAATTAAAAATTCTAAAATATACATAGTGTTTCGTTTGAAATTTTCAAAGTTGGTATTAACTTCCGGTATAACCGGAAGTAACAAAAACCTCAAAAGTTAATGGTTTAAAAGCTCAAAGCCAATTATGCCAGCTATCAAATTATTAGAAAGATAAGTTCACTCGTTTCCGAGATCTTCTAATAGGCCACTCAACGTGAATCACCCTGTATATGAAGTTATAATATACAGGGTGGCCACCTGTCAACGCAGAATTTCATAGCATCTAAACTACTTAACTTTTTATTATTTTTAAAAAACAGACTGAGTTATTAGTTTTACAAAATAAAAATATTTTAAATTATGAAGGGTGTCCCAAATAGTAGCATATTAAATCAATAAAAAAGTATGTTTGTAATGCTCTGGCTATTTAGGACACCCTTACCAAGTAGTAATTACATTTTGGCTTGGATTTCCGGTTTCTAATACAGCCGACAATGGGAGGCAATTTATTAACAAGGAAATAAACATTTTTGCAATAAAAAAGGCATCAAAATGCATATTGGCCTTAAATTAAAGGTGAGGTCGAACGCCAACTTGCAGCTATGTTTAAAAACTGATATTCAGTCATACAATAAAAACAACTGGCAACAGGAGTAACGTGACTAACAAATGTTGTATAGCAGTAATTCGTATACTGTGAACCGAAAAACCCCAGGTGAGCTCTTTCTCAAGAAACAATTCAGAGGTAAACTTTCTAATACTAATTTTTCAGAGAGCCTGGTGTTATATCGAGAAGTAAAAGGTAGAGACCAAATTAAAAAAGAAAAGTGAAAGGAATACGGATATCGCAAATGGAAAGCAACCGAGGATATCGATGGAAATGTGGACAATTAGGTTTACCAAGAAAATACTGATAAGGGCCTATAAAATGACACCTGACTTTGACGCAACTCCATATAAGATCGTAACGGAGGCGATGTAATTACGAATGTTACGAAATGTACTACACCTTAAGAAAATAGAAGGACAGTGCACAAAACAGTCCGTGATGACAATAATAATTGTCCTAATATAATTCTGTACAAATTACATAATAATTATTGTTTATTTTGCTATATTATTAACATCAAAATAATATTTTGTATTGAATTGCAGGACTACAAAGTCTAACATCCCCAGGTACCATGGTTTACTTGGGTTAAGTCAGGTTAGTATTAGTGTTTGTAGTATGATTAGATTAGTTATTTAGTTAAAGTTCAATTAAATTTATAATAGCATGTGCCGTAAAATATTTCGATTAAGAATTTATATGTACTTATTGTATTTAATACATGTAATTAGTTACTAGATGAAACAATGTTATTTATAATATATTTACACTGGGTAATTCTTTCAGATTGCATTAAAATGGAATATTTTAACTGCTATAAATTTTCAAACCTAACACTTTCATAAAGATTTTTTTTTAAATACCCCCAGAGGAAGAAGTCGTGTGAGTTGTGAGAGGTCAGGAGACCTAGCTTGCCAATTAATTGTTGAGTTTGGACCGACAACGTGCCCATTAAAGGCATTCTTTGGATACTCGCGTACCAAAAGCGAATTGTGGACCGGGCCACTATCCATTTTGAACCAAATCCCCTTATTTTCATTAGCGACTTCCTCCAGTGCGGATCCAACTTGATTTCAAAGAAAATCTAAATATGTTGGACCCGTAAGATTTGCATCAATAAAAAATGGTACAATGATGCGATATCCAAAAATTCCTGCTTTCTGAGAGTATTGGTTTCGAGTGTATGTAAGACGATGTACATTTTGTAGGCTCCAAAGCCGATAATAAATAATAAAGTTAAAAAAAGAATAACTAGTGCATACACGTGGTTCGGATCCCACGTTGGGCTGTAGGTCCCGTCTGGCTGACATTACCCAGACGATAGGGGATACAGTAGGCCTCATAGGCCTTAGTATACTGACTCTTCCGCCAACCCTGGCAATAAGAAAAAAACAGGTTTCCTCTAAACTTCCCCGTATAAACAAATATATCACTAGAATTACGAAGCAAAAAAGAAAGAGTTGTTAAAAAAATTAACGGGTTTAAACAAACGACTCTTGTAGGTATACACTTAGTTTCTATCAACGCTTTTTTAAAGTCATTAGTCATATCATCAGTCATATTTTTATTATGACATAAAGAAATTTGTAATGAGCTTGTTCTTCTACTGGTAAATTTTGTTTTGCCTTGTAGCTGACTTATTAATAAGATTAATATTCAACAAAGTTTTACTATGTTAATCATGTTAAAAAATATCTTGTACCAAATAGGTAAAAAGCTAAGACAAATAGTTTATGTACCTATAATTTGTTCCCATAAATCTGTATTGTGAATAAATCGCCAGATAATTTTCATGCAATTACTCTTGTATACACCTTGTATTATAATTTATATCGTGTTCCTTAAATCATATATATGACAGTGGCGTCTCAGTTTGGGAGACGAGAGTTTTTAAAAATTGCAATATTTCTGGTCCTGCTTAGCTAACTGGGTACATAGCTAGAAAATTGATTGTCTTATTTTGTTTTAAAGTCCAAATAATTTGTCCGTTTTTAATTACAATGATATGTCAAATATAGTAAGATATGCAACCTTATTAACCTAATCAAGACTATATAATATATAACGCAAAAACAGTACAGACCTATAACAGATCCCTAAGTTACTCCAATGTCGATCAAAACATGAAAAACATATTATATATGTGATTATTACAATTAATATTTTTAATGTTAACGTATTGCCTTCGGCCAGTCAAGAATGATTCGATCCTGCGCAACGAGACACCCGTAATTATTCCATAAGTAGTTAAAGTGTTATGTGATTGACGCTGTCAATATTCGGCAGAGGTCACAAAAGGCCCCAACAGGACACTCGCGACATCATTTTAAAATTATTTAATAATTTGTAAGAAAAAAGACACCAAAAGTGTCGGCTCAAATAAATATTTTGTTACAAGTTTCGTCTTAAACTGGCATCATCAGACATAAATAAGTAAAAGTGTTTAAAATTCCCTTAAAAAAACAAACAAAATAGCTGTGATGTTGTGAATTAATGAGCCATATCCTCATGTAATTAGGGTATGGAAACTCTACACAATAATTCAAACTGACAGTCTTCCTAAATGATATCAATCAGATCTATCTGAGTTTCAGTCGTTGAAATTTGCCCTTATGCGATTACTTTTATTCGCTTATCAAGACTATCAGTCTGAATGATATCGTAGGGTCCCCTGTAGTTTTAATAAAATCTGGATTTTTGTTGTAATAGTTTTTTTATTAATTAAATGTCTTAATCTGACGACGACCGCCACTGTTAACATTAACGACGACTATTCTAAAGACCTGTTAACATCATTAGTGCCAATGTATTTCCAAAATAAGAGTCTTCAGAAGTTAAATGATACGTGCACTGAAGTTGCCGAAGCAACAAAGTAACTGTTCGAAAATTTTCATACAAACCCATCGTTAAGACCTTATCTTGACAGTTTCTTGTTTTTGTTTGTTTTAATATTGAATTATCCTGCATCGCTAGAGCGTCCACTTAAGCAAACAAACAACTTTTGCGTTCTTTACTTGAATGCACTGTCTTCAGCGTTCTTAGTGTTTGTACTGAGTAGGTACACTGCTGGACACATAGTTTCTTAATTAAAAACTGAATTTCTTGCGTATCTGTGTACCAATTCTGATGTTGGTTATAAACTAGACTGGTTTTAGTGCACAAAATTATAAATATCATTACAAATTGTATATAGAGTAATTATACTATGCAAAATTAGTTTTATACCATACCATAAATAATTTAAAAAACTTATTGGAATAGGCGGAAATTGCTAATGAAATTTAAAGTTATTCCAATATTTAGAAAAACTATTGTTTGTAGTTTTATAAAATGAGGAGTTAGCAGGCTATACTGTAAATGAAAAAGTCGTAAAATTACAATAAATATCTTTGGTTATGTTTGGCTACCAAATATCACAACGAATTTACATTCCCAATTATAGTTTTACATTTGTTAAGTAAATACGTTTTGATCTACCATTTGTAAATTCGCTGTGAACTTAGTGTAAAATATATATAAAAATTCCACAATTTTTACAGTAGATTATTGTAAAAAATCCTAATGTTTGTCATATATTTAAGACTGTTTTAAGATATAAACGGCAGTGACCTTTTTTTAGTGGAATTTTATAGTTGGATTTTTGTTCTTTGATAAAATTTAAATACAAATAAAATATATTTTTTAAATAAATATTTTAACAAAATATTTTTTTTACCAGAACTATAAGAAAAACGTCACCGTATAGACGTAAAACTCACGACGCTTCTGAATAGTTCCCCAGAAAATATGATATTTACAAAAATAATTATTTTTAGATAGAGTTGTTATTTCCATTTAAACTCGATCAAAGAATAAAAAGATTTTTGTAAATAATATTTTTAAAAAACACAGCAGAACTATGAACACCTACCATGTAATTACGAGAACAACAGAGTTCGAAACCGGTCTGTCGGCGGTGACATGCTACAAATAGTAGTTTCATTTCAGGTGGTTTGAAATTTATTTTTCATACATTTTAAAAAAAATGAGTTAATTTCACAACCATCAATATTTACACTATATAAAGTGTACTTTTACAAAGAACTTAATTATAAATACTATACAAAATTACATGAAACTTACGGAAATTTAGTGTTTGTTTAAAGGTTGGAGACTATAATGTTTCTGGAATGATAAAAGAGTTTTGGATTTCCATTGTCTTTATTTGTTTTAAATCAAAACGTTTCAACTGGTAAGTATCTTCAGTTAAACATTGTAATTTAAAACAAAAATAAAGACAACGCAGTCCAAAACAACTAATAGTGTAATATTTTTACAGTATATATTGTGGTAATAAATTGTCGACGATAAATAGTGTAATTATTTTTTTCTACACCTATATTAGTAAACATTGTTTTACAAACAGTTCACTCTATAAGTAAATCCATTCTTACGCACAACTGCACGTAAAGAATAAAAACGCAACGGGCGTTATGATGCCTAATATAACAATCAAGTTTTTAAACCCCTCAAATCATGACATTTATCTATCGTGCGCTTTGAATAATTGACAGTGACATTGTCATTATTTGCGATTTGAAGTTCAAATCGACACTTTAGAAATTATAAACCGATGTTTTATTTATTGGTAAGAGTCGTAGAAAAAGTATAGTACGTATTGCGTGTTGTAAAGCGATTACGCACTCACGTAATTAACGCACTCGCCGCTACGCGGCTCATTTGCAATTTTTCCATTCGTCGTAATAGCTTTTTACCACAGTTTGTACGTATACGCACAATCAGTCAATAAGAATGAATTTACTTATAGATTGAACTCTACGTAAAACAATGTTTACTAATATAGGAGTAGAAAAAAATTATAAATTCTCTTTATAGAATGTATTTGATTGATTACAAAATATAAGTGTAAATTGTCCATTAAACTCGCCTACATACATACCTAAACACAAGTGAATTTTAAATATTTACTATTTGCAATTTTTAGAATGTAGAGCCTGTTACTATTTACGTAATGTAATATTAAAATATATTTCGCCGCATCAAAAATGTATCTGCACTTCTGCAACACAACGTCGCTTGTGCAAGGTTTTATGATCACTGCACTGCAGATGCAGCAGGTACTGCTTTTATCTTAAAGTAGTGGTAAATCAATGACTTTGCAGCCGAGGAAGAAGTGGTCAGTTTAAATTTTGCACCAGAGCAGGATGGTTATTGTTGCGGTACTGATTATATTATTAAATACGTATGAATTCTAAAAGAAAATAAAATGTTTTGTTACGAATGTTCTATTACTTATATGCCTTACTAAAGTCCCAGAAACGTTCACTTAGGGCCGCAATAATGTCTGTGTTATACTCAAAATTAACTAATTAGTTAAAAGGTATGTTTTGAAATGAACATGTCCACTATTTTTCCAACAAGAAGAATATATATTTGATGGGATTATAGGATATTTTTGCCATATTCTTACTTATCTTTACTATATATTTAACTTAACGCCAAAAACGATCATTTTTACAGACACTTATGAAAGTGCAACTATACCATTTTATTATACATTTTTTATGTTGTTGGTGCAACTAACTTATAAGAAAATATATTTTTTCAAATTGTAACCATACAAAGTAAGCATAAATAAAGTGTCTGCGCGGTATAAGTTTAAAATACTAGCTAAATATGAAACATTTAAAATCCAAGCAGCCATGTGCTTTAGGAAGGAAGTGTGAATCACCTGGTGTAAGCTATTGGTGACATTTTGAAAACCAACAAAATCCCTCTAAACGCTATTTCGAACATGATTTTCTCGGAATCCACACAAACAATTTTGTAAAAACTTGTTTCATATTCAGCAGCAATTATAATTATTTCCAGCAAATCGAGAATCTGGTTTCAGGTATTAGCCAGTGCGAAGATTTTACGCCTGAAAAATCAATTAGCGGGATATTGTTGGCTTGAAAAATGTCACTATTCTAATAAATTATTTAACGCAAAAAGTGTATATAGCAATTACTTCAATCGGTCAACGCTAAAACCCTACAACTCAAATTAATTTGGCAGCCTACAATTCCCAATTAAACTCCTAAATTCAAAATTTTTATTAAGGAAATTAAAATATTCGAAACATAGTTTAATGTCTTAATTAAGTATTTGTTTTGAATCACGTCATCAACCTTTCAATTGATAAGTATCTCCAGTCGTCTTCAACTACAGCTCTATTTATACAAGGCAGTGACGTATAACTGGATGAGTCATGCTCATACCCGATGAATCATGCGTTTAACTCTTAAGTGGTCTTTTTTTAAGATTACATTTACTTAACAAAGGGTTTCAGACGTTTCTCATATCTAATAAAGGCTTACTAAAACAACCTGGAATTTGGTGTAGGATGGCAGCTTCCTTAAACTCCAGTGCGGTTCTTCGACTTGTGTCCTCATGATATGATGGCCGTGCGTCCATGTGTGGGCAGCTACACCTGATTTCTCCTAAGCATACAGGTCAATATCTTAATTATATGTACATAAAATCACTCAATCAACACAAAACATGGCATCGTAAAAAAAATAAGAAGACTAGGAAAACGATACAATATCAATACATTATTCACCACAAGATACACTTTAAAAAGCCACCCAATTAAGACGAAACCAAAAAGACAAGAAAAATTATGTCTACCAGATCCCATGCGAGTGTGGTCAATCGTGGTCAATCTTACATTGGTTTACGATCACTTGAAGTAAGGATTAAAGAACATAAGAACCATAGCCAAAAAGGAGAGATTGAAAAAGCAGGTGCAGCTGACCACGCCTGGACGCACGACTATGATATCATGTGCACAGAAGCCTGAATCTCGCAAAAAAAAAACAACACTGGAGAAAGAGGAAGTTTAAGGAAGCTGGTACTATATACCAAAACCCAGGTTGTTTTAGTAAGCATTCATTAGATATGAGAAACATCTGTAAACCTTTTCCAAGTAGATGTAATCTTAGAGTAAGACCAAGTAAGAGTTAAAATCATGACTCATCGGGTATAAGCATGACTTACCCTGTTATGCGTCATTACACCTAGCTAGTATATATAGAGCACGTAATAGTTAAATGCATGACCCCGCTCACTTAGTTATACGTTACTACACAGAGCTAGTATAAATAGAGCTGTAGTTATCATACTTAGTTTCACCTGAAGACGACTGGAGATACTTACTAGTTGAAACGTTGTGATTCAAAACAAAAAAAGACAATGCAAGTCCAAAACTCTTCTATCAGTTAAGAAACATCATTGACTCTAACCTTTAAACAGACAATAGTTTTAGTATTATGCTTATTACGCTAGAGTACAATATTTTGTGTAGTTTTACTCTGTTGAAACCTTTTTATGTATACATAATATTTTGGGTAAATATATACTTAATGTCAATGTAAATACGTTAAGTGTTTTTTAACAAAGTAAAACAATTTATTTGTTCGATTGTATTTATTTAATATTATACAAACATAGTCATGTTAAGCTTTAATAAATTAAATATTTAAAAAAAAACTAAGTTTATCTATATCTTGACAATAGAAGATTTAAAATATGCGGAAGTACCAAAATACTTAATAAATTAATAACAACTTAAATTTAGTAATGCTGCACCAGCAAATCATTTTCCGCTAAAAATAATTAATTTTGTTTACAATGCACAGTGGTTTCGCCCTAATGGATAGGGCGGTCATAATTAATAGATATTGATGTCAATGATATTGGACATAATTAGACTAAAAACTTAGGTAAAACCCCAAATTTAATGGAGGTATCAAAATTAACCCTCTTAGGTAGGTAAATCATTTGCATTTTGCTAGCCTAAGTGACAACTTTATTAGTGTGTAATAATTGCGTTATTTACAACTTGAACTATTTGTGCGAAATTTTTTAAAATGTTTTTGTTTTGGTGAATTTTTGTAACATGCAGTTAGAGGGTAAGTACACCATTTTAAGTAATTTTTTTTAAATTAGAAAGTGTGAGTTGTGTGATGCCGAAAAAGGTATTTTTTTACTTTTTTTAGATTTTCTTAGTAATGTTTCAACAACTTTCCCCCACGATTCCCCCCTTACTCTATACATAGATTTGTAGCTGAGAGTGTCATAAATACAATTTATTTAAATTTAGCTGCCCATATTATTGCTAGTTGCTCTTAAGTCATCGCAATTTTTTGAAAATGTGTTGATTACATTTCTGATATTTCTAATCGGTGCTGTATACAAGTGTTCGTTCACAAGACAGAATTTCTTTGACATCTGGCTCTTAGAAAGTGGTAGTGACTCGGACAAGGCTCGATACGTGTTACGCGTATTGTTACAGCAGATCCCCGACAATTTAAGCACAGACAATTTGGAAATCCGAGTAAACTATATTTGCAAGAAAATTGCGAAATATTGGAAGAAAAGTTCTCGTACAAAGGCGACATTTCTGCTTAAACATTCAGAATGGTTAAATGTTAGGGAAGAATGCCATCTATCAAAAGGCAGTGATAGCACGGTAGATCTTTCAGAGGCAGGACCATCAACATCATCGGCTGGACGACCCCAAAAAGATTTTTCAGATGTCAGTCAACGATCAAAACGTAGAAGACTATCTGAACTGTCGAAAGTGGATGAATCAGCGGTTGGTGCTTTATTAAGTAGCTCTTGCACCTCCGATACATCTACAGATGTACGCGAAAAATCGCAGGTTAGTAGAGCTTTCTATTGTTTAATCTATTTTTAGGTTATTATTAAATTAGTCTAGTTTACTGTATTACATTGTGGATTGATATTATGCTTTCTTATTTTTCTAAAAAACACTTATTAATGTATTTAAATCAGGTAGATTTAACTTAAAAGGTAGTAAAGGCATTACCTTTATCGGATTAAAGTTGTTAAAAGCCAATTATCTTATTTTTGTAAATACTTTTCTGTGCAATAAACCCATTATTATTATTAAAAAGGGTTGTTTTTGTTACAAATTTAGCTAACTCATCTTTAACAATTATAACTATAACTAAAATATGCCATTTAAAAGAAATATATAAAATTGTTTGCCTATTATGACCGTTTTACCCATAGGGCGAAACCACTGTGCAATGGTAATCTTTGTACATCAATCTATGCTCACTTTTTTTTTCTATACCTTGGTACTATAACGTATTAAAATCTAAATAAAATCTAGTTTTTGTTTTTAAAATACAAAAAATTGTATTTTTTTTTGGATTTTCATAATTTGATCCGCCTATAAATTATTCAACATCCTGTACATACTTTATTTCTTTATGAGTGAAACAAAACTTAAGGCTTAATTTTCCACCACTTAAGAAAAGAAAAAAAGCAAAGCTGAAAATCTCAAAGTAAGAAATTACGAACTTTAACTAACTAACCATAACTCAAAAATTAGTCATAGAATTGGGGTACAGCCATTTACACTTTTAGTTTGAACATCAATATCTACAAAATACTAAAAATTTGGAAAAATTAACCGAAAGTTATTTTCAATAAGCGGTGTGAAGTGTTCTTTTTATCTGAATGTTATTTTTTGCGAGTGACATTAAAATTTTAATTTTACGTTAATATACATCAACACTACAAAAGGTAAATATGCGTTCTTATGTACAACACTGTGAACAAATATTAACTGTTAGTTGGTATACAATAGGTACCGTCAATTTTTAAACCACGCTCACTAGTGAATGTATAAATAATTTTTATTTTATGAACGCACATCACACGCTCATTAAATTTAATTATATGTTTAGACCCACACGTTTAATGCACTTTTATCCATAACATAAATAAAGCAATTTGAAATGCCGTGCCTTTCGTGCCCCACATGATGAACATTAAAGCCATGCTAAGAAGAGCAAGGTAAATTATCTTAATTTTACCATTCTATTTTGCCATTATTTAACGTTTTAGTGGCTCCGTTTATATTCAGGGTCGTCGCCACAAGCAATGAAAAGTGTTGTCATTTTCATAATGGACTTTCATTATATTTAAATTTAGAAACAGAAACAAAAACTACTATTGAAACGCGGAATTTATTGAATCCACGTCATAAATACGGAAATTTTGAAAATAACACTAAGCAGCGTTTACATAAGTCGACTAGCCGTTCGAGTTACTTGAACAAGTAGCTGGAATCGAGCATTCAAGTTTGAAATCTATTCAAGTAAAGCATTTACATTTATTTAAGTAGTTGATCTAGCAGTTGTAATTAAACAACAATAAAGAGAACTGAAAGAAAAAATTATCCAAACAAGCAACAAAAAAAAATATATTAAATGAACCATTTAATCTATAAAACTTTCTTTAGGTGGCAACAAACAACAAAATTAGATTAAAAATTAATAGTAAGAAAAGAGATTAAATAAAGAAGGGGAAATGAAAAGAATCATAGAGGGAGATGAAGGTTTCGAGAGTTTCAAACGAGATATACAAAGTTACTGTAACGGGAGAAGCAAAACAAGCTGCTACAAATGATAACCAAGGAGACTATGTTGTTCTTATAGATGGAAGAAACGTCGAGGGAAATTAGGTGATAGAAATCCTAACCACAAAATATGTTGGGCTAGAAGAGCTAATCAAAAATATTGAAGGCTAAGAATATTTTTTGATACAAACAGCCAACACATAAACTAGCACAGCCAATAAAGAAGATGGACATAGACATTACTAGAACTAACGATAAAGAAAAAATATAAAAAAGACTACCAAAAATTCCTTACCAACATAGATAGGTAAGTGTCTAAAAATAGCATACGTTAGAAAAATGTGCGAGCAAATTTTTTTGTCGTACGGAGAGTTAAAATAAAGCTTAAGGCCAAGAAACAAAAGTGAATCAATGTCAGGTTGTAACAAAAATGGAAAAACAACGATATATATGTATGATGGGACTGGACCCGACCTTAAAAGAAGAAGTAATAGACGTAATCATAAGGGAAACACAAATTAAGGACTTCAATTTTAAAATAAAAGTGATACAAATACGAGAACAGAAAGTAAAATTAGGTTGGGTAACTTCTTGTGAAATTAGAGAAAGATGCTTTAAATGTCTGGAGCATGAACATAAAACTTACGAATGTAAGGGACAAATAGATCGCAGTGGGGAATGCCTTAAGTGTGGACCAAAAGGACACAAAAGCAAAAACTGTGCAAAAGCCGAACGATGTATGAAATGTGAAGTGAAAAGACGTAAGGCAGATCTAATCAAGTGCCCATAATTTAAAGGATTAGTAAAAAACGAGAAGGGGAGAATACAAGCCATCATCGGAACAGAAAAGCAAGCTTTCATGGCCCTTAGAAACTTATAAATGAAAACTAAAAGAATATAAGAAAACGGTTAGTAGGTATATAAAAAACAAAATATAGAACATAAAAAGGGAAATGAAAATATACACGTTGCCTTCACGAAGAAGATGTCGAATATAATGATTCCGTTAAGTTCATTGAGTGAACAACCGAAATGGTTTTAGAGAGTATAGTATACTCTATTGGGGAAAGGTAGAACAAGTACCCAGTGTCTATAAAAAAACCTCCATCCGGCACAAAAATAATAAAATTTTATATTGTGCACAGTCTGTTAATTTTTTTATTATGGCAGTTGTGAAATTCGTATATTGCAGATTGGCCTTCTCAAAAAGTATAATACATAATTAAGAAAAATAAGCAACAGATGATGGTGATGAGATGAGTTTAAATCATATACCTGTTTTTAGGTGTATTTATAATTTTAAAAGCGTAGCCGCTTCGACATCCTGCTGTTTAATAATAATTAATCTTAATTTACTATTAAACAACTTATATTGTCAAAAGCTAATAAAAAATAAAATAAATTATTATGTTTTTAAGGGTCTAGTATCGCTTGTAAGAATTTTTATTCATGCATCTCATTTATAATGTTAAATTTTAAAATGATCGAAACTGTCGAATTTATTTACAAATATATTTTTGTTTATCGACATGTACTGAAATAATATGCGTACATTTGACGTTTGTGCTATTAACGAAATTTAAGATAAATATTTCAAAAATAGTTGCAGAGGTTCGGCTGTCACCAACTATCACCGCTAATATTTAAATAAATAAGTACAAATTTAAAATTGTTGGATAGCTAAAGGTTTAACCGTTATTTGACTTGTAACAGATTTCTAATTTAGGGCTTTAATTAGGAGAACATATTTTATTAAGATGTCCTATTCATATTAGCTTATTTTTGCGTGTTTCAATAAATACAGGGGGGCGCATCGAAAACAAAACAGATACCTTTACTGGCAGCTCAGTTCTTTTTTGGAAAAACGCTCAGACCCGTCGATTTTGTTTTCGAGAGGGACACAAAATTAGCAAAAATTCACGTTAACCCAGCCCCCTGGGCGGGAGTGGCACCACCTCTAAAATCTTAAATGAAAAGGGGGTCGAGTGATACCTTATTTTAAATGTCCTTCAATTCCCTTTATAATGATGTAAAATGTGTGTACTTCAGTTCAGTAGTCTCTGTTTCGTTTTCGATGCGCCACCCTGTAAATGTATTTGAATGATAGAAGGGTTTTAAACTTGCGTTGTCTTTATTTGCTTTAAATCACAACTTTTCAACTGGTAAGTATCATCATTCAAGAAACATCATTGTCTCCAACCTTCAAAGAGACAAATAATGTAGAGTAGGCGACAAAATATGAAATTATTTTATATGAGGTAATCAAATCTTAAGGATTCTTGTCTAAATGTAGATCCCGAAAATGTTAAGCCTCATCAGAAAGCCAAAACTTGTAAGCAATTCCCAATACAGCGAAAATATGCTTTCAAGATATTTTTAAGAATAAATATATGATGACAACCTAGTATCGCCATCTGTAGGAATCAACTCAATGCAAAAAATTGCCATCAGACGTGAAAATATAGAACTAACAATAGACTATGTATATCGTGTATAGTAAAAACCGCAATTATTGTTAATTCAAGTAACAGCCAGTTCACACGGAGTCCATTTTTGACGGATAGTAACGATTCATCATATAAACAGATAAGTTGTTCATACAGCGTTTCATTTTAAACCAGATTGTTCGTCGTTTTCAACGACGGATATTCGTCTTTATACCTATTCCGTAAGTTTGAGACTAGTAAATATACTTACATCCCGTGTATATAACATTTTTTCTCCTCCCCGCAGAGTGTATTCTTGGATTTTTATTAATTTAATTCGATACTTTTTGCATGAAATTATGGGCAGCTTTGACCAGTTTCTTTCTATAACATCATAAGCATTGTTATTTTATCAACAACGTTAAGCTGAAGGTTATTATCAAAAATTCAGAGAAATTGAAATTATTGATTTGCAACAGCCAAATGGATATAGAAGAATCAGCAATCTGTCGCTGCTGCCAGAAAAATCGAGGAAGAGGTATGAAGCAATATATCAATACTTCAAGAAATGGTGCCAAACAAAGACTGTTACTGCAGTTTCAGAAACCATGCTTTTGGCGTACTTTCACGAAAAATCTGCTGTATTAAAGTCTTCATCAAGCTTATGGTGTGAATATTCCATGCTGAAGTCCACCCTTTTCATAGAGGAAAACATAGATATTTCCAAGTATTCTAAATTTAGAGCATTTTTAAAAAGAGAAAATGACGGATATAAACAAAAAAATCTAATTAGTTTGACAGGAAAGATGTAAATAAATTCCTGTTTGAAGCCCCCGATGATATTTATTTAATAATGAAGGTTGTAATGAAAATGGGAATTGCTGGAACGTACATTCTAGTGAACTCTGTGCAATGAAAATGTTGAATTAAGGCATGAAGTCATATTTGTTACTATTCCTGATTCCAAAAATGGAATAGCACGGAAATTTATATCGACAAAAATGACAATGAGAAGGTTTGTTATTTCAAAATAGTTCGAAATTACATTGATATAAGATCCCACATGACGAATTTTAATCCTCGATTCTTCATGCGATATCAAAATGGAAAGTGCTTAAACCAGCCTGTCGGGAAATACTCTATCTCTTCAATTCCAAGTAAAATTGATAAATTTTTTAAACTTTCAGAACTTTAAGGAGTATACTGGACACTCCCTTAGAAAAACGTCGGCCACTTTATTAGCTTGATGTCTTAGCTCTTAAGCGACATGGCGGATGGAAATTTGCAACTATTGCGGAAAGTTATGTAGCGAAGGGCGTCAAAAATAAAAAGGGAGTTGCAAATAAAACTTTATACAATATAACCAAGCCAGAAGTCTCCTGCAGTACTTTAAGAGTAACAAAAAACTTGGTTAGAGATGGAGAAATTATGGAGTCAGAATATTTCATACAAATTGAGAAAGAACGAGAAAACATTTATCAAAATTTTGTAAATAATGTTCATAATTATTGTATTAATTGTTCTATTAATATTCATATCACTTAAGATTACTCGATTTTTATAAATCATTGTTTTTATATAGCATAAATTATTACCACCCAATGGTGGTAAGTTGACTTATCGTCGTCAAGGGCAATCGATACCTTTTTGGTAATTGTTACTTACGTCTTTCAAAACAATGTCAAAATGCGTTGTTTACAATATAGGGAGGAGAAAAATACATATTATTTATTATTTTAAAAGGCACATATGTGTATATGTGATACATCTGTTAATCAACATATCACCTGAGAAAATAATAGATTTGAACTAATCAAACTTTGTGCACAGTTAAAAATTCCAAGCCATTAATTCTCTCGTCTCACACAAAAGAAATTGCATCATGCAAGTTTATTAGCCAAAACTTCATGTTTGTCTTTCAAATCTCTCTTTGGTTGTACAAAAAAATGTAGAAATAGTGACCTTTATTTTGCTCAGTTAGCCCGGGTTGCTGGAAAAGCGAGGCGAGAAATTAGCGGCCTTTGCGCGTAGAATTAACAGCGTAACGAGCAATTACGTTCGCTACTACAGATTAAGCAGTTACTTCCACAAAAATTCGCGATTCTTAGAAAACTGAAGAACATTGGAGGTTCCGAACGGAAAAAAATCTATAAATAACATCTGCAAATTGATTTTAGTGTTTTAATTAAAAATCTTGGTAGCAAAATATCATCGTAATATATTGCCAGTTATATAGTCAATTAACGAAAAAAAGACTTCTTCAAAAGCGCTCGCCTCGGCAAGACTGAAAGTCGCCAAAGAAAGAAAAAAATATACATTAAATTTAATGCCGAATAATCTCGATCATATATTCTTTTCATTTTTTTCTGTACTTTATGGGATGTTCAATAAAAAATCGCGCCTCGAGAAGATTTCGATTAGGTTTAGTATTTTTAAATTTATTGGTAGTTATTTTATACTAAAAGATTAACATTTATTGTTTAATTATTATTACTTACTTCATTAAGCTTTTAAAATAATGCATTTAATGCCTTAAATAATTTTGATCACAATATTTTTTATAATAATAAATTTATATACAGTGTGTCCAAAAAAGTATGCAACATATGTAAAAGTTTTTTATTACCGATTTCTCAAAAAATTTTATTCTTGATAAATGTTGGTGCATGCCTTGAAACTATAAATGCATATTTCACATTTCACCCGCGGCTAATAGTAAGGGAGCAAATGCCATTTTTTCGAAATTTCATTAAGAGTAAAGTACCTTAGTTATTAGAAATACAGCAAAATTTTATATGGAAATGTTATTGCAAATTAAAAACATAGCCCAAATACGAAATTTGAGTTACGTGTCTCAATTTTTTTTTTTTTTTCTAATCTCTAATTTTATATGCATTTTTTAAAAGTAGGTTTTTGGACTTTAGCGTACTGGGTGAAAATGACAAATAAATTAGTAGTTATTTCCAGTACTATGAATAGGGTTGAATTTTAATATAATTTAGTTTCGAACAGAAGTTGGCTAAAATGTATGCAACACGCTTATATCTAAACCGACCCGGTTCATTGAATAGTTTTTAAAAGTTTGCAACTACTTAATGCATTTTTATTATAAACCCACGTTTAAGTTATTTGATAAATATATTAAAATTGCGTAAACGAAAAATCGACCAGAGGCGTACCGTTTAGGGGAAATTAGAGATTAGAAAAAATAAAATAAAAATTCAGACACGTAACTCAAATTTCGTATTTGGGCTATGTTTTTAATTTGCAATAACATTTCCACATAAAATGTTGCTGTATTTCTAATAACTAAGGTACTTTACTCTTAATGCAATTTAGAAAAAATGGCATTTGCTCCCTTACTATTAGGCGCAGGTGAAATTTGAAATATGCATTTATAGTTTCAAGGCATGCACCAACTTTTATCAAGAATAAAATTTTCTGAGAAATCGGTAATAAAAAACTTTTACATATGTTGCATATTTTTTTGGACACACTGTATAAGACACTAGATGTTCGACTTTTACAACTAAAAGAAGAAATGCTCATGTTAAAGTTTATTTTAGTCTTGACAGAATATAAAATATATGTATACGATTTTGACAACGATATAACTCAAACCAAAAATTACGTCACAACAGTGGCGTAGCCAGAAAATTTGCTTGGGGCCCCGTGGTCGTAAGTAGGAGATTTTTTTTTTGAGAAACGGACAGTCAGGACTACATGTATTTCATGATACAGTATCTAGTGACGAAGGCGGAAAAGCGCCGCGGAAGAAAAATTTTTGGGGTCACGCCCAAAGTTCGTTTAAAATTCACCTAACTATTATCAAATTTCAAAAATTAAATTATAACCTTTCCCCTCTGCATTCTTGGATAATTTTTTTTTTTTAAATGTTTTTTTTTCTTTTTTTTGATATTCCTAGCTGGCTCTTTATTAAAAAAAAACATTTTTTATATTTGTGAAAAATATGAATTTTGATGTCAATCCAAAATTTTAACACATGACTCTAACCAGCGTTTTTCGGGATCGGTTTTTCACGCCAAAATTGATGATTTTTAAGAAATCATGTATTTTATGAGCGCAGATCTAAGAGCAGTTTTTGGTTCAAATAATAAAGCATTCTCATTTCTTCCCGCACCATTTTTTTATTATAAATTATCACACTTCTTTCTTAAAAAATGTTTCAATTAAAATGTTTACTAATTCTCTTTAAAAATAAATAAGTGTGTATGTTTTTTGTTTTTGTTGTAAAAATATTTTATTGCATTGGGTTATATTTTGTTGAATTAAAATAGCTCTAAACAAGGGAAAACGGAACAGACAAGTATATAATAGAGAAATACCATAAAATAGATTTCTTTTTAATCATTTTTCTATAAAATTGCATCATAAATCAATAACTAAAAAAATATGCGTCCGAAACCTTAATATCTATATTATAAAATAGGACTTTTAGAACGAAAAGTTTAAAAACTAAACGTTTCTTACAAGACGTTTGTAATCTAAGCCACGAATACAATATTTAAAGTCAAGTCCAAGCATGAGACGAGATATTAGGTTGCAATTAGACTATTAGGCCCAAGCTCCTAGGCTCAGGGGGGGCTGAAACCTGCCCCCCCCCCTTCCTAAATACGCCACTGCGTCACAACCTGAGACGTGCATCCAGCCTATAATATAATTATTTGCAATAAAAAAATACTGAGCATTCGAATCTTAACCTATACAAATCGGAAATTTAGGAAGACATATTTCAAAAACCAAGAAATGATTGAATAAATTGGCATACAAGTTAAATAAATCAATATAATTTTATATCAATCCTTATTAGGACACGAAACTGACCAATCACAGTGGTCACTTAGTTAAAGATTGGGAATGATAACAAAGGAACCAAACCACGTAAATTTTACACGTCGTTTTAGGTCATTTAAACAAAAGTGAAGAATATATTTCAAGAATATGCAAATCTGTTAGGTTTGTTATTTAATATTTGAATCAAAACGTTTATCTCAAATCCATGAATACGCCAATTTTTATAATATTTATTGAAGTTATACTTTCTCAAAATGAGTTTGTACTTTTGTCTTTATTGGGCTTGTGTAAATAATTTTTCACCACGATTTTTTTTTGATATTTTTAACTTGGCCCCAATCGACCTTAAAACATTTATATATAATACACAACAGGAAAAGAAAAATATCTGGTAAATTTAAATGTTTTAAAATGAAAATAAGTGTATAAAACAAGGTAAAAACGCACAAAGATATAGGATTTGTAGAAAAAAAAATAAAATAAAAATTTTGAGGTTGTCTTAGAGCTGAATAATGTTTCTATCTCGCCTGAGCGTTATTGCAATCATGCATCTTTATAAGCTGTTTTTTTTATTAGCAACTGCTGGACTTCGGAACCGCAAAAAAAAAATCGAGGGCATATTATGATTATTTTTTAAAAGTAAAATTTATTGATCTACATTTTTAATTACTCCGGTAATTATTTTTTACTCTGAAGAGGGCCATAAAAGCTATATTTAAATATTACTTCAATAAAAGTCAAGAAAATGAGAAAAATTACACATTAAATTTAATCCTCCGATAATCTCGATTATCGTTTCGTTTTTATCACTTTCTGTTACGTACAAATCGAATATTTTAAAATTTATTGTTCAATGACAATTATTTTGAGAATCAAGAAATTGTGTACCTTTTCTTGAAACTTTCCTTATTTCAAATTATTTCTAAAAATTTTACACCATGGTGACTCGATCGACCAAACAGTGAGAGTGGCGCAGCAAAGCTCTAAAAGCATTTATATTTTATTACATTCCATACATTATAAATTAAGTAGTAATTTATTACTTTAATTTTTTTTTATACTACTGATGAACTGTCCCCCCTCTTGAGGTACCAACTCTCCCAGTGGCGGTCCCAATGGGGGGGCTTTAGGGGCTTAAGCCTCCCCCCACATGAGCCCCCACATGTAATAAAAATAAAAGACGTATCCAACACTAAAAGACTGGTCAACAAGTGACTAATACAGCAAAAGATTGTTATTTTAATGGGGCAACCATCATTTTAATATTATAACCCGTGTTTCAAACTAATAATAAGAAATATACCGGGTGGTGCATCGTGGTTGGAAACATAGGAAATCACAAGCAAGATTTAGACTATCCAAATATTTGCTTCCCTGTTGACTTTAGAGCGGGACTGATTACGATTGGTTTTTCATTGGAATTCAACAGGTGATGCTGCGGACACCATTATTGATGGGACTTGTCAACCTGTGATTTGTCATTGTCAAATGTATTTAGAAAGTATTAGAATTTATATTAGTAATAATTTTTTACCTAGGTTTTGAAAATATTAGTTAAATCCAGTGTAAAATATATCTGTAAAAGATTTTTAAAAAGCCTACTGTTTGCAAATACATTTGACAATGACAAATCAAAGGTTGGCAAGTTCAATAAATGCTGGTGTCCGCAGAACCACCTGATGAATTCCAAAGAAAAACAAACTGCAATCCTATTCAAATAAACTAAGATCGGGTTGTCAAAAATTGTTCGAATTCCGCATGTGCACTCACAACACAAAGACCGTATTAAAGTCTCCCTACAATCCCGCTCTAGAATCAACAGGAGAGCATATACATATTTGGACAGTCTACATATTTGGACAGTCTAAAACTTGCATGGAATTTCCTATCTTTCCAACCACGATGCGCCACCCGGTATTTGCTATTGTTTGGTTTTGTATAATTTGAAAAAATAAAAAAATCTTAGCCCCCCCTTTGACAAATTCTGAGACCGCCACTAAACTCTCCTCCAAACAGTATAGTCCATGGGAACCTTAATACCAAATAATAATAACTTCGATCTCTAATATTATCTTTAAAATAATTCGAAGGTAATTAATTTGTTTAAGGTTCTACCGGGCCCTATAGGCGGCAGTAAGTTGTATGCATGTTTGTATGGGATTCTTTGGCCATTTAGTGAGGGATTGTAATAGCGCGAAAACAAATTTTGGAGTCCACGCCCAAACTGTTCATCGAACGGTTCACAAGAACTTGTAGTTTGGCAGATGATACCTTATTTTTTTATAAATGAATTATTATAAAGTTTTAAATAATATGTAGGTTCAAATTACATCATTCGCCATGCAGACCATAAAAATATAAATATTGCGGCTATTTATGTTAATTTTTTATTTTCCATTAAAATTACAAACGATGCCCCGATATTATCTTCAAAATCTCCACTGACGCCGTGCCACTTAATGCTCGTAATATTCCTTTTTATAATATTTTGTATATAAAAAAAAACATTTTATTGTGAGATAACCTAGAGAACGTTAATAAAAGAAAATCTATTGCCTTTGAGGAAAGTCTGAGAACAAATACATCGCAATGTAGATCTTTCTCGGCGTGAATAGACAAAATACTGTAAACTATGTGAGGCACATAAGAATATTTAGTTAAGTTATCTAATTTAATATAATAGTAGTTTGTACAGCAAGAGTGGATATGATATAGACAATCCACTCGAGATGAACAGTATAATTTTTCTCCGACCTTATGCTAAAAAATATTTAAAAAAAGTTTGTAGGTGGCCGGGCTCGAACTCACGACCATTGGTTCCATAGTCAAACGCTCTAACGTCTGGACTATTAAAGCGTTAAGTTAATTATCGTAAAACCAACTGATAAATGATGCTACATGAAATTAATTTTCTATGCACCTTCAGCAGGTGGCATTATTGATAAATCTATTATAAATGCGTCTAGATTTTATTATACTGAACAAATTAATAACCAATTGTACCATATGCATTTAAATTATATAATTAAGTGTCTTGAAAAAGAAGGCGGAGCCTCAGTAAAAATAATATACTGTGATTGGTCAGTACTTTTAAGAACAACAATGGCTTCTCTGTAATTGACTACTGTGATTGGTCAGTTTCTTTACCTATCTAGGATTGTTATAAAATTTTGCCGCACAGTTAACTGGAATAGCCTACTTTACTCGCCACTTAAGTGTAAAGGAAACAGCAAATTTCCATGTGGGAGTACAAAAAATATGTTTTAATAAACGATTAAAAAAAAAATCGTCCGACAAAGGTACAATATTCATGATGCGATTGAAACGCACGGTGTGCTCATGATGACTTATAGACTCTTAAGTATAATGCGAGGCTTTTTTTTTGGTTCTTACACAGAAACAATAGATATCACAATAAATTATATCTAATTTTTTTTAACGGTTGAAAAAAAAATTATCGATCAGCCTCTTTAATTAAGGTGTAAGTTTTAAGGCCTTGTAGATGCTTCGATAAAACACCTACCTACAATATTCCAACATGATATCCAATATGAGGCCCGATCACATAAAAAATATCTAACCAAATTAATGTTGAACATAATAAATTAAGAACGGAGAACCACTGATCTGAGATGATCATAAAATTGTATTAAATTACGACAGCAGGAGAATATTTTTTGAAAGCTCATTAATATTTATACAGAGCAGAACATAACCGAGTGTACTGAAATTCCTTGTAACAAATATCGCGTGTTTAATTAATTATTCGGTTGGCCATAAAGAATATGATCGCAGATTCATTTTATCATTTATAATTTGGTGTAGCTACTGCTGAACCAAATACTACATTAAAGGGTAAGAATTTACACTAGTATTTACTAAAGGGTTTTAATTTTAGACCCTCGAAACATTTAGATCTTATAGTCACCCGGTTGTGTTTTCAACTTGGATTAGTTTATACATATGCCATATGACGCTTTTGTGTGAATTTGATTTTTTTGTAATTAAATTGTTTTGTCTACAAGCACGCTTCAGCCGACCGTGTCCGTTAGCTCAAAGCAAGTAAAGACCCAACGCCCAATATGGCTTTGATTTTCACCGTTGCTATGGTTACGTAACGTCAGTCACGCACACAGCATGTAACAATTTGCATTATGATGAAGGGCAATTTAAAAATAGGTCAGTCGTATGCACCATTGTTTTAGCATTGGTTCACCTAACCTTTAGGTATATATTTTGAGGCTTCGCTAAACTTACGGTTATAGATATCGTTTTTACGTGATTTACTATGTGATTAAAAAGTTTTTTTTAATTTTTCAGTTAATTCAATAGTGTACGTACCTACTTAGTTGTGTGTTTTAAAAATTAACCTAATTAATAACATAGTTTGTAATTTGTTGGGAACTCCATTCAGTCGTTGGACAGATGAGGATAAGAAAGACGTTTTGTTATACGGGTTTTTAGTCAATGTTTGTAAATACCCGCACTATACCTAGCTCTTCACCATTTTTTAAGACCGCGAGCCGCCACTGGGTGTAACAACCAAACAGGATGAGCACAATGGGTTAAACCTGGCCTAAGTACATCCGGCGTAAGGACGGGCCCTCGGAAGAAAAAAAAAGTACATATTTAAAAAATTATAGTATTGTTATTTTTAAGCTGATATGAGGTAACATCAAATATATCTTTATATAAGAAATTGCTATCAAAATTATTGACTTAAAACCTTCCTTGACCCCCCTAAAATTAAAGACCTATACGCCCATGATGGCGCGTCGTAGTATTTTAACGAAAAGGTTATATATTATGCACTTATCTGGGGAATAGCATGTACTATGTATTTATCTATTCAGCTAACGTAAATATTGTTTATGGACCTTTTAGTACAATCTATTGAATGGCCAGTTTCATGTAACTGGCAATATTCAACTATCTCAACAATCGATAAATTTAACATTTACAACACTTTAAACTGTTTAAAGCGGTGGGCGGGAATTGTAATATTGAGAACACGGACTTTTGATAATGATTGGTTATATAGTTTACAGGTGTTTTTATGGGTCTGCAATCACATACAAAAACTTGTATCCGATATGTAGAACATAAAAATGATAATAATTGAAATTGCTTTAAAAAATTACCAATCGTTTTTGCTTGAAGGTGATATTATAATGGGTAATTATCATTATTTTAAAGCGATTTTAACATTAATAAGTAGAGTTTGTAAACACTCTGCCGGACTATGGGCGCTGGAAGTATAAGTACATTGTTTTGTTAACAAATAAGTGATAATGTACGTAAAACATGGGCATATAACAGTAACTAAATTAAAAAAGTTTAAATATTTTATTATTTATATGGTTGCACAAAGTCCGCCCTCCACCCCCCTGCTTACTCAAAAATAGATTGAGATATACAGGGTCCTGCACCTCGCACCTCCCGTAATCTATAACTCACTTAGGATTTAGATATTTTGCAAACTTTACCTATATCCTAGGGCGCATTTCAGGAAAATATTTTTGTTTATACAGAGTGTTCCAAAAAAATGTGACGTCAAGTTAGGTTATGTTTTACTTTATACAAGGAGTAAAATAATTTTTTTTGTGCCAAAATGTAGCACTACAAAATCCTAATCGACGTGTTTTTCCATTTTTCAAAAATATTTTTTCCTAAATTTCTAGCGAATTTGTTCCAGTTAAATTCAGTAACAGCTAACTTCACGCTTCGCTTAAAACTACATATTATCTAAGGTTGACCTTATCTTAAGGTTAAAGTAAGATGTGGTTTTCACAGGTATTTTCTTAGTTAAGTTTAACAAACACTTGGCAACATCGCAAATGTAGTAAGAACCAAGACAATTAAAAAAAAGAAGAAGAAAAACAATTCCATTCTAACCCAAGTTTTATCCGTTTATTTTATTTTTGCTTTAGTGTTTGGTTTAGGCCTTTCTTTATTTTTTAAATTTTGTTGTGTACTGTGCAGTCAAAGTTCTACAAGCAACAAGATGGAGGATAAAAAAAGAGTTCCGAATTTTTCAAACAGAGAAAAAGTTTTGCTTCTAAACCTTGTCTCAGATTACAAAGATGTGATTGAAAATAAGAAAACCAATAGTCATACTTGGAGGCAGAAGGATGATGCTTGGCAAAAAATTACAAATCTATTTAATAGCCAAACTCCAGAAAATTACCTGAGATCCAAAAGCTCACTAAGAAATTACTATTATAATATAAAAAAATCTCTTAGAAAAGATACTGCGGAAGAAAAGTAGTTCAAAAAACCGGAGGAGGTGGCTACCACACTATTGTTCTTAAAAGAAAACTTTCAGTAAAGAATTAACAGCACCTTTGTCTTTATAAGAAAAAAGTATTATAGTAGTATACATAATATATTGACATTTTCTTTTCCATTACTAAAATAAAATATTATACTTACAAATCATAAGGGTATTCTATTTCATCCTCAATGAGACTTAAGATGAATAGAGTAGTTTCCTTTGTTACCCTAAACCTTTCAAAAAAAGTCCAATTATCTAAGGTCTCAATGTAGTTGATTGTATTGTAAATTTTTTGAGGAATTCCAAAAAATATCAAATTTAAATCATCCATATCATCATCATCAATAGCAAGCCCCTTGGCAATCCCTATCCTATTAAAAGCCATTTATTTGCAAACTCACAAGCTATCTTCAATTACAGCTCAAATATAGGCAATTTTAAGAAAAACTATAGAAAAACCAGAATGTGAGTTATCTGTAAAACCAAAAAGACCAAAACCCACAACAAAGACCCCTAAAAGTTAGGTTATAGTATGCCCACGTGACACTTAAGCTCCAAAAATCCTGGGCTTAACTTAACTCCTACTTGAGTCACACCTCAACGACGGTGAAATCCAAATGTGCAACTTAAGTTCCACCTTAACCTAAGCCCACCTTAAGTGTAAGCCGTGAAAATAGCCGTAAGTGTAAATAATACTTAAGCTGAACCTTGTGGTTTAAATAATAGATTGCTAGAAATGGTCGTTATTAATGTGGAAGTGACCGTAAAGCTCGATTTAAGAGTAACCAACCTGGTCATAAAATTGCCATTTCAGAACCGTGGCTTAAACTAAAAACTACGAATTTTATTGTTCTTCGGTTTTAACGTGCGTTTAATCTTAGGTTTAAGAGGACATTATAAAATTGAGTCCTAATATTTTCAAACTGAAGTAAATAACATGTCCCAATTTGAAGAAATTCAGTAATAACAAAAGGCAAGAAATTAGTGTTATTATAAGCGGTATTGATGAAACAGAACTGTTTTAAAAAGCAAATTTAAATATCTATACTACTTTCCTTTTTAAATCATTACTAGTAATAATTAAATATTAATCAAAGCTGTTTTTTTTCAATCATAAAAATAATGGTTTTGTAGTATGAGTCACGCCCACACACTACATAATTTTGCGCAATTAAAAAGGGTTCAATACGTTATACATTTCGAAAACCATGTAATTAATAACCAATTTTACAATTCATTCTTTTATTTTTAAACGGCGTTGATAGATAACAATCAATCTTACCAAATCATTTGCTCGGAATAAAATCAAAATCATTCAACATACCTACACTAAATAATGTAGATATAAAATGATAACAATAAATCTTAACGGTAGACACACCAAATAGTTATCATTAGACCATTTGTTTTAATAGTGTTAAAAAAATGAAAGTCATTCACATACCGTGATCGAGTTTTTTTAAATTTGGTTCTGTTGTAGTCCAGCAAATCAACAACTTTAAAAGGAATGATTACTAATCGTGACATTCTGGTTTCAGAACTTACAGCCTCCTACATGTCCCGACATCCCTTGCAAGTATACTGGAAAGAACTTATTATACAGCGCGTGTGAGTTCTCGTTGATACTAAATGCATTTTTTTTTTCGATTAAAAGTTATTCTGAATTAAAAGTTCTATTTTCTTGTAAATACCGAATTGAAATTGACGACGCTTTATACTGGATGGAATGGAAATATAAAGTTTTCTGGAGTAAAATAGAACTACAAAAAGTTTAAAAGTGTTTTCTAAAACAATCCTTCAAAATATTTTTAGACTAGCTGAACGCTCAAAGCAAACGATTTCTGAAATTCTAAAACTTTCGTAAAAATCGATTTTTTTCTGATTTTTGAGAATAAGAATACCTGTTAAGAATATACGATTATTTCTTAAAGCAATTGTGAAATATATTTTTTGGCTAGCACAATGTTTAGAGACCCCAATAAACATGTTTCGCAACTTATGGGAACATCAAGTTATATAATGGTTATATAAACGTAATAAAAGTATATGTATAAGAAGGTTATAAGGGGTTTATAACATTACAACAAGTTACAAGTATCTGTTTAAAGGTTGGAGACAATGACGTTTCTTGAACGGCAGTAGAGTTTTGGACTTGCATTGTCTTTATTTGTTTAGAATCACTATCTAAGATCAGATCTAAGATGCATACCAGTTGAAACGTAGTGATTCTAAACAAATAAAGACAATGCAAGTCCAAAACTTTACTGCCGTTCAAGTTACAAGTATATAATAAAAAAATTATATAACTATTTCTATTACCATTTTATAAATGTTGTAGTAATGGTTACCAATCTGTTTATAATAAATTGATATAAGGTTTGCCCAAACCTCATACAACTAGATTACCCATAGTTATGTGAAAATGATCATAGTCACGTTTATAAAAACTGGAGGATGGTGGTGTTGGCTATAATGTATTATAAAACTCTTGGTGATATTATCAGTAATCACTTCTTCTTCTATATAACTTCTCAAATACTAGTAACAAAAATTCTCCTCCATAAACCTTTATATAAACTTCTTGCTTATAAAATGACCATCTCCAATAATAGTATAAATACCTAACTTAGCAGTTTTTTGCTTTTTTCTATTACTTCAGAATGAATAAGCATAAAACTTTATTTCGCTGCGAAATTGCAAAAAACTATAATAAAATATTAAATTCTTTGTCATTAAACTCATAAACGACAATTATTAGAAATAACGAAGGTTGCATATCTAATAGCGTTTTCTAATACCACTCTGAGAGTACTCCGAGAGCGCTCTGAGACGTCATAGATCTGCTCGAAATCTGTCATAGCCATGTAGTGAGATAACTCGATTTCTATAATCAAACCTGCAAATCTCGGGGAGAGCACTCTTAGAGTGCCCGAGAGCAGTAAATCAAAAACGCTCTATAACTTATATACTGTTACTATTAGTTATATAAGGTCACCATGGGTAATATTACACTTTCCGACGCTACTTCATTGATTCCGCCATAATTGTTTATCTAAATTTACTGAGAACGGTCTTTGCAAAATAAAAAATTTAACAATGATCAATGCAAAATATGTACTTATACTTGTCATATAGTGTCTTATACCAATAATATTTGTTATAAATCGCCCTAAAATAAAAATCTTTATATTTTATTTTCTGAAAACTTTACCTCAAAATAATTATAATTGGATATTTGAATGGCCCCGCCTTTTTTAGAAGTACTTGGTCTATTTTTCAGTAAAAGCCTGTTCTCACCTCAACTTTAATTAATTAAGAATAAAATAAAACACGAACTTCTGCTCTCCATTTAATTTTTTTAATTTACCACTAATCTACTTGTAGAAACAGAAAAATACCGAAATAATAAATAAAATGTATCTAAAACAGAGAAATAAACTCCTTTACTGATAAGATAAGTGATAGATAGACGCTGATATTTAAGATGTTACATAGTGGTTACACAATCTTTCTGTTACTTCTGGTTATATAATTTAAATTTATATAGCGTTACTGAACAGTGTGCTCGCAATATTTATAAACGCCTCATTTAGGCTCTTTAAGGGGTTTATAAGATTAACAAATATGTTTCTGTTACCAAATATATAACTACTGGTTATTGTAGGTAAATATTATACAACTAAAAATGTTTATTGGGGGTGAAATAGGATTTCTGAAAATGGAACATTTTCGTAAAAACCTGATTTTTTACTTCAAATTTAATTTCTTTGGCCTTGTCTTAAATGCTGGTAGAATATCTAGTAAATGTCTTACAACGGGTACAGAACAAACCCTTTGTAAGATATTGCCTTCTGTAATATTTCTCTACCGATATGTCCATTGGACATAACGGGTACAGAACAAACTCTTTGTAAGATATTGCCTTGTGTAATATTTCTCTCCCGATATGTTTTATCAATAATTTGGGCACCTCGGGCATATGGAAACCTCAATCTAGGAAATCGACCTTTTGCACACTTCTTAGTTCAGTAGCTAAGCATCTTTTGGCAGCTATTCCCTTTTGCAAATTAAAAAAAAAACATCAAGTTAATCTCTCCCTTTATAGAAGGTGTAAACTACAATAAATTTAATCAATATTTTTTCATCCTACTTCTTTAATCAAAAAAAATAATTGCTGGCTGATTATATAGTAAATTTTTTATACATTTTATTCTATTCTTTTCTCTGTTAAACCATAATAGTTATTAATTATGCACCAATCTGGGTAGGCTTAATTAACGTAATTATGGAAAACTTACTACATGATACATCTACAAAAAAAAATTAATAATAAAAAAAAATACGCGAGTGATAGATACTTTAAATCATTTTTGCCCTTCTAAACAGCAACATTACAGTTTCGGCAACTAGATGCATGCATGCAAGTATCACTCTGCGTATCTCAGTAAAAATTCGATTTCGGACGAAAGTGTTTCCCGATTTGCCGTTGAGAACGTACTTCCTTGATGTCGCAATTGGTTAGCGCTCTGTACTGGATATACGGAGATTGTCGGTTCGAGTCCGGCTCGAGGAAATACTTTTCTCTAAAATTCAAAATATGTGTTCATACACAAGAACTTTCCATCTTAAGATATAATAAAAAAAATTCCCATTTGTCAACTAAACATCTACACATGCTGTATAAAAAAAAGCCAGCAGCCCATCGAATGTAAAAAAAAGTAAAGTTACATATAATTCAATGTTCAGCGTGGCATTTCATCAGAAACATGATAATCACACATAAATACTAACCTGCAATTTAATATAATAATATTATGAACGTCATAATTTTTTTTTCGCATTGCTTGTATGTGGAAATAATATTTTATTCGTCTTATGCCAATTATTTTATATTAAATGATTCTGATTATTTATTAGTGAAGAAATATACTACCAAATCCAATGAACATGTCTTAATATAACCTTAAACCTCTACTAAGCTAACATTTACCAATTTTCGTTTTATGACTGTTTCAACATACCTTTATTTTTCTTAATGATGGACCCGACATATGTAGATGATTTCTAATTTAATTATTTAATAAATTAATAAAGAAAAACCAACAAATTAGGTTGCATAAAGATTTTAAATAAAATCAATAACTAACCAGGGCCCTTGGATTGTGACCTCACTGAGATTGGCAGAAATGGTTTACTCACAATAAAAGTGGTAGGTGTAGGTATAAGGATTTTAAACAATAATTACTAACCAACAACTTTGACTCTGATATAAATGGTCAAAGTGGCAGTGGCAAAATGGCCCGGTTACCTTAACTTTTAACTTAAACCGGGCCACTTTGCCACTGCCACTTTGACCATTTATGTCAGAGTCAAAGTTGTTGGTTAGTACTTATTGTTTAAAATCCTTATAACTACAAAAGGGACCTGTACCAATTAAGGACACCTTAAGCCTTGCATACATAAAGTTTGACTTTATAAAAATGATTCTTAAAATTAGTACTCTGTGTGTGTCAAGTGTCAAATGACTTTATTAGGAATATCGGCACCTAACAAGGAATAAACCGAATTACTGTAATTCATTCTCAATATTGTTTTTTTTAATAAAAAGAACCTTAATACAAAAAAAATATAGATGATCAATTTAGGGTGGCCATCTGTATAAGGGTGAAAAAAAATGTTGACGGTTTTTACCGGTCCACACTGTAAAAATATTCCTTTATTTTAAAAAATAAAACCGCCCAAAAATTAAACTTAATCCGACAAGAGGAACACGCGCCGCAAGCTGGTCAAAATATTAGGTACAGGGACATTATTTTAAGTGTCTCACCCGATTGGCGACTTTGCTATCGACCACAATAAAAAAAAACAATTATGTATTCCCTAACAGCTTTTAGTGAAGAAGCCAAATTTAATGTAAAAAAATCTGTTTAAAAATTTGACAGATACGACGCCATATTGGATTTTCTTAAATGGGAACCCTACCTGATAGTAAGCCAGCTGCATTCGCCTATTTGTTCCAACATTAAAAATGTATAATTGTCAATATTTATTTTCAGCCGTTTCGGAGATACGAGGCTTCGAAGTTTGGTGATTTTGTTATCATCGAATTACCAGAAGCTTTGAGATTAAAAACTCAAATTTTTTCTGGAGATACGTAATTTTTTATGGCGGAGCCACCCATGCTATTGCCATATATGTCAGATGTCAAAAAATGACAGATACGACGCCATATTGATTTTTTTTAAATGGCAACCCACATTTATAACTACGTCAGTAAATAGCATATCGTGGTCCGATTTCAAAAATATATAGTTGTCAATATTTATTTCCAACCCTTATCGAAATACGACCGTATCAAAAACTGCATCGTACGATTATTTTACACAACACATAATCGTACGATGCAGTTTTTGATACGGTCGTATTTCCGTAAGTGTTGAAAATAAATATCGACAACTATATATTTTTAAAATCGGACCGCGAAATGCAATACACTGACGTAGTTATAAATGTGAGTTACCATTTTAAAAAATTTAAAATGGCGTCGTAACTGTCATTTTCTGACATCTGACATATATGACAATAGCATGGGTGGCTCCGCCATAAAAAATTACGTATCTCCAGAAAAAATTGAGTTTCTAATCTCAAAGCTTCTGTTAATTCGATGATAACAAAATCACCAACTTCGAAGCCTCGTATCTCCGGAACGGCTGAAAATAAATATTGACAATTATACATTTTTAATGTCGGAACAAATAGGCGAATGCAGCTGGCTTACTTTAAGGTCGGGTTGCCATTTAAGAAAATCCAATATGGCGTCGTATCTGTCAAATTTGTAAACATAAATTTTTTTTGACATCAAATTTGGCTTCTTCACTAAAAGCTGTTAGGGAATGCATAATTGTTTTTTTATTGTGGTCGATAGCAAAGTCGCCAATCGGGTGAGACACTTAAAATAATGTCCTTGTACAGTACCCTACCTGATACATACCATATTTTATTAATAATCCTCATTTGATTAGCTATTGCGGGGTAGATCGGTGTCAGACTGTTTTGTTGCTTGTAATTAAAATATTTATTTCTAAATTGTTCACTTTTAAGAATAAAAATATTACCTAAAAAAGTCACCTAAGAGGAAAAGTGCAAGTGCAAAACAAGAAGAATAAATGTTTGTGAAAAAGATGGAGCATTTATTTGATATATTCCATGCCAACGCCTTTGAGTTAATAACAATTGAAGAGGACAAACAGTTTTTAATCAGTCCAAAACAAAAAGGCAGTCCGGGGTTCATGTATGGCATCGACTACCAGCTAGCTGCTCAAGAAAAAGTTGGCGAAGAAAACAGAGGAAAATATCGGAGCGATTTCAGTGAAGTCTTTAAGAAAAAATATCAACTAATGGAATCCGTGACACTTTTATTCTCGGAAACCAGTCCCTCGGTTAAATTGGGAGTAAAATAGAAAGGAGTCTAATGCTTTCTCTAGAAGGGCCTGGTCCATTACTGCCAAAAAGAAAAATTATTGACGGAACAACTAACACCAAAAATAGTAGCTGCATTTGATGGAGAAAAAATAGAGTTCGTATTTTGACCGAAGTAGCAGAAGCACTGGGATGTGATGAATGATAGAAGAGTTTTGGACTTGTATTGTCTTTATTTGTTTTACATCAGAACGTTTCACCTGAAGACGACTGGAGATACTTACCAGTTGAAACGTTGTGATGTAAAACAAATAAAGACAATGCAAGTCCAAAACTCTTCTATCATTCAAGAAACATCATTGTCTCAAACCTTCAAACTAGGATATGATGTTCCGTCTCTGTCTATAAGTAGAACAACTCTTCAATGAAGTAGATAACGTATGCGAGAATAAAGGGCCTCAAAATTAAAAAAAAAAAAAATTTTAATAATACGATCTTTTGACACGAATAATCCACTGGGAAGGAAAAATTCCTGCCTTATTCGACAAGGATGGAGAATGTATACATACTTGATGTACTAGTTACTAGTGGAGAAGTGGAGCAGTTACTTAGAGTGCCTCCATTCAAGAAACATCATTGTCTCCAACCTTCAAACATATAAATATATACTGTAATATATCTAAATCAATGTGTATTTGTGCAACACGTGCGTGTTTATAACAAAAATGTAATTTTACAATATAATGGTAAATGTATATTTTTATTTGTCACACATATTTTGTGACTTTACAAGAAATTTACTACTCAAAGTGCGACTATAAAATTTCTTGTAATTTTACAAACAATTTTTTTAGTGTAGTGGTGTTTCTTTCAAAGTCTGTAAATATTAGAACTGCAAGTTAAAAAATAAAATTCAGTTATCTCCAGATCTCAACTTCCTGAAGAACCTGAACGTATAAAGATAAAGAATAAATTAGCCATTAAACTACAAAAGGAAACGAAACTGGTCTCGATCTGATTTTGCTTCTCACACATATCAGCACGGGACATGTTTTAATGTAACTGTTTTAAAAAAATAAATCATACTAGCTAGACTCGTATATCAGACTTCAGAAATCTTATTAGACTGGATAAAAACTAAAAATGGTCGAATTTAAAAACAAACTATGTTACTGGATAATTTTTAAAATTTTCAATTCCTATTATTTGGAGTCATCTAAGTTGTCTAATTGTCCTTGATTTAGATTTATACAAACCTTAAATCTTAACATGACTGGGTTCGATTAACACTCATACAGCCTCAGCAATACTAAGAATTTGAAGTATTTTAAAATTGAAAGAGAATAAAAATATTACAAATTTGACTCTAATATAAAAAAATATTACGTATTAAGTGTGGCAAACAGCATATTACGCACAAATGGAGAAATTCCGAACAAGCCGCTTAGCGGCGAGTGCGGTAATTACATGAGTGCGTAATTGCTTTACAATACGAAATACGTGATATACTTTTTCTACGACTCGTCCCAATAAATTAAAGATCGGTTTATAGTTTATAAAGTATTGATTTGTACTTCAAATCTCAAATAATACTTGTTGCAGAACGACTGCAACCTGTCCTCATTAATTATTTAAATTAAAATAAATAATCAAATCTTCCATACGGCCACGCGTGATTGTACGGGTGGCGTGATTGTCATTAAATTTTTGATCGACAGAATGATCTGTCATCGCTAAAAAATGCGAATTTAGTGTCAATTTAAATTGGAATAAAACCGTTGTTTACGGTGCCAATATACTGTCTTGTTAAAAAAAGGCATTTTGTCGGCGCTCTTCTCATAAAACTTTAGCAGAAGCAACAATGTGTGTCATCGCAACTGCCAGTCTATTGTAAAAAATCAGTGATGTGAAATTGGTTTGATCCCTCCTAATTTGTGGACCACAGGTATAATTTAGCCCTTTATTTGTCTGATTTCACGGATACGTTGCTGGACATCAGTTAAGCACTATGTTTTTAGTTATGCATACATTTCACTAATAGTAGTGGTGTGTGACTACCAATCAGCTGTTCATCCAGTTAATTGGCCTCTTCGTTTTTTAATTATAAATATATTCATGTTCTACTGAAGTAGAAACCAATTTACGCATTTAGCAATTTCTACATGGTCTAAATTGTTCCATGTGTCTGGACCTTCAACATAAACTCACTTTAGTTGTAAAAAAACATTGATTGTTAATGTTCGGTAATGTACTAAATTTCCTTTCAGATACTAGGTAAAAAACGGGCTTTATTCAGATCACATTATTAGATAGCCTGTGACAGATTAGAGTTAGCGAACCTACGTTGAGTCAATGCAACAGATCCAGGCTATCTTGTAATGATCGGATGAATCGCGTGTAGCTAGTCTCCTGAATTGTCTTGTGTTGTCATCCTTAATTTATGTAACTATTTTATTGATTATCGTTAATGTCAAACACCTGTGTTGTGTAAATAATCTGTACCTGTTAATTATCAATAAATAAAAACAATCCATTTTATTGTAGTAACTCAAACTTGCGTATTTTTTATTAACCCCATGAACCATTACCTAGGGAAACACAGTATTTCTTAAACGTAACTTTTGCTAGCCTTCGATAAAACACGAAGGCTACCCTATAGATGTGTGTCATGGACTAAATAGTCTCTGAACAATACTTATATTTATTATTATACAGGGTGTCCATGAAATGTACAACGCTTCACCATAAATTCCTTAACCAAAATAAGGCTAACTTACCTATATTTTTTTTTTCTGATGTATGCGCAATCTTTTTTAATACCTGCAAATTGAAAAATCGCGTGTGATTAGAAATTAAAAGTTTCTCTTTTTGTTACCCCCGTATAAATGACTTAAATTATTTCTCTGACACAAGTTGACTTTATGTAGAAACTTTTTTGTCTTTTGTAAAATTTTAGACATGCAGTTTCTCTGCAAAAAAATTATTTACCCTACCGTGTAACAATTATTGTTCGAAACTTTTTCATGTTTTGCATCGTAAATAATTTTTTTGCAGCGAAACTGCATGTCTGACTAAAATTTTACAGGAGACAAAGTTGTTTCAACATGAAGCCAGCTAGTGTCAGAGAAATAATTTAAGTCATTTATACGGGGGGTAACAAAAAGAGGAACTTTTAATTACCAATTACATGCCATTTTTAAATGTGCAGGTATTAAAAAAGATGGCGCATACGTCAAAACACGTTATTAATAGTGGTCATTCTTAGTTCCAAAATTAGTGGAAATCGATAACGGCGTTTAGAAATTAATTCCTAAATTATCCTTAATTTTCTTATTTTCTACCTATATTATCTGTAAAAAAATTACAACTTCGAGTTAAATCGAATGATGATTAAATAGAAAATTATATCCCCTAAAAAATAAGAAAATATTAGGAGCTTATTATAAATTTCAAATTATTGCCCTGACTATATTTATCATTATAAAATCTAGCAGATTTTCATAAAAAGCGGATGCAATTAATAAAAATCACTACCCATTTAATAAGATAAATCAGAGTTCGGCATATAGCGTGAGTTGAAGTATTTGATCTGAAGAATTTTTATTACCGCAATAAAACATAGTTTTTTAAGCTTCATGGCAGTAAAAATCGACAAGAAATTATTGCCGATGTGTATATTCTAACACCGATCATTTTTTCCCAAAAGACTTTTTATTGTTCTTATAGACATAAATTCTAAATATACACTCTAAAAAATTAGTTGGTCGCTTAAGCTAATTTTTTCTTACTATAGAGACTTACACAACAATAATCTTTAGTTTTCCGAACCAATTGTCGCTATTATTTGGTTGATTTAACCAAAATTATTTAGTTTTAGTATTTTAGCATTGGTTACCAAGTCGGCATGTTGCAACCAATTGGCTTATCTACTTCACACAACTAGTTTAATCATTTAGCGTAACCAAGCACGCACAGCCGGCAACATTGCATAGGCGCGATTCACAGTGTCCCGTCATGCAAGTACTACCCTCTGTCAGGCCGCTATTTACCTGTTATGTTTGTGGATTTATGCCGGTCTCCGAAGAGAACCTTTGACTAAAACTGTGGGTTGTTTAACTTAGTAAATAAAGATTACGACACATGCTTTGTATTTAAAGAAATTTTCTTAGATAGATTACGACCAAAAATTCATGGAAGATCGGCAACAGTGGAGGCGAATAGTACAATCGGCCAAGACCCAACCCCGGGTTGTAAAGCCATGGAGTAAATAAGTACGGTTTAGATACAAGATCCAAAGATCATAATGTAAAGTTTTGTACTCTTTGTCACTGTAACAAACTATAAAATAAAACTAAACAAAACAAAGGTGGCATTGCAGATGATAAAATGATGACATCAAAACGTCTTGATATAATTAAGTGTGATACATGGTTGAATTCAGGTCCCAAAAAGATTTCAAAAAATAAAATAAAAAATACAGGTCTGTATGTAAAAAATTAAAGTGGATCATGGTTCAACAAAAACGAAACGTTGCAACGAAATTCTAAATACACCACGATATATAGCAGGAAAAGTTGCCTTAACAATGTTGTGTTTGTTTTTTTATAGCGGATAAAACAAATCGGCCAATTTAAAAAAAAAATCTCAATATTTTAGTTTTTTTTAAATATTTCTAAAACTAAATAAGATAGCTAAAATATTTTTTTATTATATTACTGGGCACAAAATTTCGCAACTGTTTGACCAATACTGTATCTCTTATAGTTTCCGAGATCCCCATGATGAGGCTCGAATTTGGGACACCCTGTACAGTTTTGTTATTGGGCTTCGCAGTGGTCCGAAAATTTTGCGTATAACTTTTCCCTCAAAGATTCTTAATTTCCTTTTGTTGTCCTTGGTTAGGGTCCAGGTTTCGCTAGCATACATAACAGTTGGTCTTATAAATTCGTTCTTCGCGAAATGTTTTTCGATGCTTATTGACTTTAGTGCATATAGACAATTGTTTCCAGTTTAAATACGGACTTTGATTTCTTCTGTCAGGTTGTTATCCTGAGCAATTGTGGCTCCTAAGTACCTAAAAGTTGTGACCCTCTCGAAATTTAATTCCCCATAGTGACATTTTGGCCAACTCTGTCTCTGCGCCCTGTTCTGCTGGTGTGCATATACTTGGTTTTGTCCTCGTTTATTCTGAGCCCTATTTGTTCCGCTTGCGTCTCTACCCTCGAAAAAAGATCTTTCACCGTTATTACCGATCCACCCACTATCAATATCGTCGGCAAAAGCCAGTAGTAACCTTGGGCCATCCCGACGAAACAGCTTAACGCTTATTTCTGCGGTTCTTATTACTTTCTTAAGAGCAATGTTGAATAGAATTGGAGATACCGCGTCTCCCTGCTTAAGCCCGTTATTCACCTCAAAAGGATCGGAAAGTACACCATCGACTCGCACTCTACGTCGGGAACCGTTTATACCCATCCTAGTTATATTTATGAGTTTCTTAGGAATTCCTATTTCTGTCATTGCATCCCAAAAGTTTAACTATCTAAACCTACTGTCTATAAAACAACATTCTATTTTTTTATTATAAAACAATGAATTCCATGAAACTAGAACCTGAAATTTTACAAGGCAGATTATAATAATTATTTACAAGGACTTAAGACAGAAAAGTATTATTACAATTTTTTTTATGTTGCTCTTCATTCTTCCAAGAAGAAGCGTGCACTCATTCTATTGTCTGTAAGTTGTCGGTCCAAACACATCATTTCGCGATAAAATCTTAGCCTTAAGCCCCGATATTACACAATAATTGCAAGAGATATCCATCTACAGACACCTTTTGCTCTATAAGGAGTAAATTAGTTAGGTTTATTATGTGGTAATAATAATAATTTATCTTCAGGAGGTTACTTTACGCTTGCACCTAGATTAATTCGATTTGAATACTTGCTCTACAGTGTGGCAAAATAATATAAATATGATGCTCATCATTGGAATGTTGGTTGTTTATTAAAAGGATGGTTTAATTAAACAATTTTGTAGAATTTCAAATATCCTTTTTTCAAAATTTGAAATATTTAAAAAACAAAATTTAAAGTTTTAGACAATAGTAGTAGAAGCGTTGTATCCGTAATAATAAAGAGAGAAAACTAGCAGCTAACAGACAAAGTATACAGAAACGCCAAAATCATTAGTTCCCTGGGTCCAGATAGACAATGATGGCCGTTTCGTTCTTATTGGAGCTCATCGGAAAGCCATAAACTTGAACATGCGATTTCGGAGTCATGGCGGTGGCGGTCCGGGTTTGATCCTCGGAGTGGGCATACGCTTAATAAAAAAGTATGCTTGGAACTTAAGTGGATAAAAGAATGCAGTATGCTAGTGAATTCTAATATCGGGACCTAGAGAGAGAGGCGCCGAGGACCCCTGGGGGAGTAAAAAAGGATAAACTAGTGCATACACGTGGTTCGGATTCCACGCTAAGCTGTGGGTCTTGTCTGGCTGACATTACTCGGACCAAAGGGGATGCAATAGGCCTTATATAGGCCTAAGTATACTGGCTCTTCCGCCAACCCACAGCCAAAAAAAAATGGTTGATGCCTACTTAATCAATGATCTGTAACATTGACTCTTATTAATACGTTTGTCTACACATTTATATATGTCACAGTTCGATCTAGAACTTACACTTACTTACATTTCAAGAGCGTTCTTGTTTTAAATCGTTTGTATTTAGATTTAAGCTTAAATTTAATATTAGTAATAAATGCTTGATTCAATTCAATTCCTAATAAAAAAATTATCTTATTTTCGTAATCCTAAGTAATAATAGTGACTATGGTGATATCAACGAGCCCAGCCCTGTTATCACGACAGAAGAAGTGAGACGCGCCATAAAATTACAGAAAAACGACAAGGCTGTAGGACCAGACAATATTCACGCGAAAACCTTGAAATTGATTGTCAATGCAGGGGATAGAGGCCTTAAACTCATTACATCGTTGTTCAACGCAATATATGAAACTGGGAAAATACCAACGGACTGGTTGAGGTCGACATTCATCGCTCTGCCAAAAAAACCAAACGCTTCTCAGTGCGACGACCACCGAATGATAAGCCTGATGTCTCACACCCTCAAGGTGTTTCTCTGCATCGTACACACTCGCATATACGCCAGATGTGAGGAACAGGCTGGGGAAACACAATTCGGATTTAAGAACGGAGTGGGCACGCGCGAGGCTCTCTTCTCTCTGAACGTTCTCACACAGCGATGCAGAGACATGAACGTCGATATCTACGCCTGCTTTATTGACTACAGAAAAGCTTTCGACTGTGTCTCGCACCAGAAGCTCATTGAGATCCTAAAACACACCGGAGTCGATGCGGGAGATCTAAACATCATCACACAGCTGTACTGGCATCAAACTGCAGAGATTAGGATAGAGGGCATAACATCCGAAGAAACAGAAATTAGAAGGGGTTGTTTCTAATCGCTTGTGGTTTACTATCAATGATATTGTCTCAATTTTCAAAAGCTTCTTTATTTCTAGTAATAATAATTCACAATTACAATAAAGACGTGCGCTTTCTCTCGCTGGCTAGCAAGAAGACAAAGTTGGTTGGCATCTGTCAATTTTATTGCAACGTTGCCACGTTGACCCGTAAATTGGTAATTGGCCTGAACATTCCGGCCCCCTTGAAATACAATTTTCAATAAAACATAAAACATTTGAAAAAAGTGGTAGGTATAGTTCATTGTTAATCAACTGGTAGTGCGCACAGCTTGGATATAGGCCTCTTGAACAGTCCTTCTCTAAACTTCACCGTGGCCACCCGCACAACACCGTCCTTTCCAGCGTGCAACTCTTGTATGCGCCCAACAGGCCATTTTAGCGGAGGGGCGCTGTCGTCGCTCACTAACACAATTGTCCCAATTTTTACCGGGCATGGTTGAGATTGTTTCCATTTGGTTCTGGCTTGTAATTCGCACAGGTACTCCAGGTGCCATCGCTTCCAAAAGTGTTGGATAATTTTCTGGAGCCGTTGGTAGCGCTTTAGTCGGTTTTCTGGTACATCCAGGTAGCATCTTTCAGGAATGGCTGTCAGGCTTTTTCCGATTAAAAGGTGAGCGGGTGTGAGAGGATTTAGCTGATCAGGTGAGGGGGAAAGTGGACAAATAGGACGTGAATTAAGTATTGATTCAATTTGAACAAGTACTGTTGAAAAATCTTCATAACAAAGATGCGCCTCCCCAACAACTCGCTTAAAATGAAATTTAAAACTCTTTACACCCGCTTCCCACAAACCTCCAAAATTTGGAGCTCGCGCAGGAATGAAATGCCAAGTGATATTTTGCTCAGACAAATAGTAATTAAATTCTGAATCTTCATATTGTTTACAAAGAAATTCATACAATTCTTTCAATTCACGGTTGGCTCCTACGAAGTTTGTTCCATTGTCACTATAAATATTTAAAGGTTTACCGCGCCTGCCTATAAACCTCTTCAACGCCGCTAAAAAACAAGATGTGGTCAAATCTGAGACCACTTCAAGGTGTATGGCCTTTGTGGCCATGCAAACAAATATGCATACATAACCTTTAATTAATTTTGCCCCCCTTGTCACGCGATCCTTCAGACAAAAAGGTCCTATAAAGTCGCATCCTGTATTGTAAAATGGTAAGTATTGATTCACTCTGGACTCTGGCAATTCACCCATTAGGTAAGACTGCATTTTTGGATTAACCTTTAAGCATTTAATACATTCTTTGGTGACTTTTCTAGCTTGATTCCGCCCGGAGATAGGCCAATATTTCTCACGAATGGAGGATAATAATAATGTAGGTCCACAGTGCATCAACCTTCTATGTTCACCGGTAAGTATAAGTTTAGTTAGTAAGTGTTGTTTAGGTAAAATGATAGGGTGTTTTTTGTCAAATTCATGATTAGATTTTTGTATTCGACCACCTACTCTAATAATTTCATGTACCATTACCGGATTTAAAGATAGTAACATGCTTTTTTTGCTTATGGGCAAATTATTTTGTAATTTATAATAGTCAGCAGAAAATGCTTCCTTTTGTGCGATTTTTACTAATTCATTCATGGCTTCATCTAATTCTTCAACAGATAAAAAACTTGACCTTTTTCTTAACTGTTTCTTTTTACATCTTATGTTCCAAATAAATCTCAAACAGTAACCAAATACTCTTTTTAATTTCTGTATAGTAGAATATCGTGAAAATATATCCAAATCATTTATAATTGTTGTAGATATATTAACAACTACTTTCTGTTCTGGTAATTCAATTTCATTATTTTCGACTGGCACGGGCGTGGGTTCAAACGAACGATCAAGCAACCATTCTGGGCCGTGCCACCAAAATTTATTTTTACTTAAATCATTTACCGAGATCCCTCGCGAAACTAAATCTGAGGCGTTATCTTGTGATTTCACGTGATACCAATCATTAACATTAGTAAGTTGCTGAATCTCACTTACTCGATTAGCCACAAATGTTTTCCATTTTTTGGGTGAACCCTTTATCCATGCAAGTGTTATTTGTGAATCCGACCAATAATGGATTTTATCAAATTTAATATTTAGAAATTGAACAACCCTGTGCGCCAATTTTGCGAGTAAGAGAGCTGCACAAAGTTCTAACCGCGGTAACGTAACCTGTCTAATAGGCGCAACTCTCGACTTTGAACATAGCAAGACTGAACTACATCCTTGATTTTTACTAATGCATCGGACATACAGACAACATCCATACGCGCGTTCGCTTGCATCTCCAAACCCATGCAACTCTATTCTTGTATATTCTGAACACACTACCTTTCTAGGTAACCTTAATTCATTTAATTTAGGTAATTCGTCTTTAAACATTAACCAGTTTGATTTTATATTTTTAGGAACTTCATCATCCCAGTCTACTTTGGCTTGCCATAAACCTTGAATTAGAAGCTTTGCTCTGATAATAACGGGACTCAGAAGACCCAATGGATCATAAATCTGTGAAATAAGTGACAGAATGCTACGTTTTGTAATAACTGGAGTGTTATTAATATTAACCGAAAATTGTATTGTATCTAAACAAGCATTCCAGTATATCCCTAGTGTCTTATTAGGTTCATTTTCACCAATTGTTACAATATGTGAATCTAGTTGTTCATTAAAGTGAAATTTATTACATAATTCTTTTTTATTACACAACCATTTTCTCAGTTCCAAACCTGCACTCGATAAGATTTCAGAAACTTCGTATTGTAATTTAAGTAACTCCTCTTCAGTTTGCGCACCCTCTAAATAATCGTCCATGTAAAAAGATTTCTGAATAGACTGACTAGCCTTAGGGTAACTATCATTATTTTCTATCGCTAATTGTGTTAAACAACGAATGGCAAGGTAAGGCGCTGACGCAGTACCGTACGTTAAGGTATTAAGTTCAAAAACCTTTAATTTTTCCCTGGAATTCTCTCTCCAAAATATTCTCTGTAAAGATCTTTGTTCCCTGTTGACTAATATCATACGATACATTTTAGAGACATCAGCTGTCATGACATATTCGTGTTTCCTAAATCTCAAGACAATAGCAAGTAACTCGTCTTGAATTGCCGGTCCGGTATGTTGAAAATCATTAAAGGATAATCCGTTATCCGTTTTCATCGAAGCATTAAATACGACTCTGACTTTAGTTGTGGTGCTATCCTCACGTACCACCGCATGGTGAGGCATATAATAAGTACCGGAGTCAGTTTTTTCTATTTCATTTACTTCACTCATATGACCTAAACTTTCATACTCGCTCATAAATTTTACGTATTCTTTTTTTAAATCAGCATTTTTTTCTAGTCTCGCTTCCTGTGAATAAAAACATTGTAAAGCTTTTTCTCTTGAAACCCCTAATTTATTAATATCATCCTTTAACGGAATGGTTACTAAAAACCTTCCCTCTTCATTTCTTTTAACTGTTTCTAGAAACTGTGTTTCACAAAACTGTTCACTATTGTTTAATATTTTATTGTCATCTATTGTACCTACTTCCTCGATTTCCCAAAACCGCGTAAGAGCTTTGTCTAAAGAGAAACAGGTTACTTCAGGAGAATTGTCGATAGTATGTAGTGTTACATTAAAAGTTGTATTACCTCCTATAACCCAACCTAAACGGGTCTCTTGTAAAATAACTTGTGAATTTTTCACTTGAAACCTTCCATTGCATAATAAGTCCCAAAAAATAGAAGCACCTATTAATAGATCTATTGAACCTTTTTCGTTAAAATTGTAATCCGCTAATTGTATTCCCTGTGGAATATTTATTATGTTTCGATCGAATGAGACGGTCGGTAAATTGTCTGTTATTTTCGGCATAACTAAACAATCCATTATTGTGTTATAAGTTTTATTGCTAGAAAAAATATTAATTCTTGTTTTATTTTTTATTTTTGTTTCTGATTTACCTATTCCAGAAATACAAAAATTGCCTTGCATTGTCTCAAGATTCAAGCGCTTACACAATCGTTCAGTAATGAAATTACTCTGAGCTCCACTATCTAACAAAGCGCGACATTCCTGAAAAACACCCATTGAATCCTTTATTTTTACTATGGCGGTAGATAAAATCACTTGACTACCCTTAAAAGTGCTGTTATGAACACTATCCATCGCTTGAACTGCCTCTGACTCAACTCTAATTGTTTTATTATTTTCGTTCGTATCATCAGTAATTGTAGAAAACAGTGCGGCAACACCGCCTTCACCACCACCTGTGGTCACTCGCGAATTTGTGACAGTCACGTCTGTAGACGCTTGACCGGCAGGCGACGACTCGCTGCGGCCATATTGACTTTGTATAGTATTGGCATGTAATAAAGTGTTATGTCGCTTTCCGCAATTTTTACACCCTGAATGTAAACATTCTTCTACGTCATGCGACGGTCTTAAACAATTATAACATAGTTTTAGTTTACGCACTGCCGTTGATTTTTGCATAGGAGAAAGTTCTAAAAACGTTTGACACTTAAATATTGTATGTTTTTGTTTACAAAAGTAACAACTAAGACCTTGTTTAAATGGCGGTTTCTCATAGCTACCGTATGCATTAAATTTTTGATTGGATTTCTGTCCCCTCTCATACTTATTACTTCTATATTCTATGTCCTTGACCTGAGACTTACTTGACACTTCTAATTTTTCCAGTAGCTCACATCTCTGTTTAAGAAATTTATTTAAATCTTCCATTGTTGGAAGGTCATCTTCAGTGTCAAATAACTCCCATTCTCTTCGCGTAACCCTATCCATTTTTGTACAAAAAATATATATTAACAACCTATCCCACTTGTCTGTTTCTTCTCCTAAGCTTTTGAGTGCTCGTATATTTTTGGTCATCGTATCGAAAAATTGCCTGAGGTTTACATGACTTTCTCTTTCTATTGCAGGATATTCGAACATAGCTCTAATATGATTGTGAATTAACAAGGCTTTTTGCTCAAATCTATCGTGCAATAGTTCCCAGACATCATCATAATTTGACTCAGACACCTGAATTGACTCGATTAGATGCAACGCATCATCTTTTACACACGATCTTAAATAATAGAATTTTTGAACTGCCGTAAGCCCCTCATTTTCATGAACCAATGCCTTGAAGCCGTCCCTAAATTCTACCCATCCGTCATAACGGCCATTAAAAGTTGGAAGTTTTAAGGCAGGTAATTGTACAGCCTTTTGCTGTATCACTTGCGAATTTGAATTTTGCATGTTATTTTGGTACTGTATAGAAGCCCTCTGCGCATTGAAAAAACTAGTAAGAGATTCCCTTATGCCACCTATTAATTTAAAATAAGACTCTTCAAATTCACTTCTTTCCTGCTCTTGCTCCTTAATCTTAATTTCATCTAAATAACTTTCAATCTCATCTTGAATGGTATTAAAATTATCGAGCAATTTATCGATTTTATTTAACCTTACTTCTAATTCCGCGACTATACGCAAATCTAAATCTTCCCGGCTCACCTTATCAAAGTAGGTTATTTGCCGTGTCAAATTGCCCTTTATTGTACCGCGTTGTCTATTTAAGTCTTTAATTAATACTTCTTGTTCCGACATAGTACTTGTTCAATTGCAAAAATACTCAAATGGTAAAAGGAAATAGGAAATTGGTTAAATACTGGGTAATGACGGACACTCACCCTCTCTCGATTGTTGGTTGATCTTCTTGCTTTTCTCACGCTAGTTACCAAATCCGGATCGTCTGGACCATGTTTCTAATCGCTTGTGGTTTACTATCAATGATATTGTCTCAATTTTCAAAAGCTTCTTTATTTCTAGTAATAATAATTCACAATTACAATAAAGACGTGCGCTTTCTCTCGCTGGCTAGCAAGAAGACAAAGTTGGTTGGCATCTGTCAATTTTATTGCAACGTTGCCACGTTGACCCGTAAATTGGTAATTGGCCTGAACAGGGGTGTTAGACAGGGGTGTGTCCTGTCTCCTCTCCTCTTTAATATATACTCGGAGGCAGTGTTCCGAGAGGCACTGGGGAATGCGAAAGAGGGCGTTAAAATCATATTAATAATATACGATTCGCCGACGACACGGTCGTGGTTGCCGACAGCCTCCCGCATCTCCAGAATATAATGGATATTATCGTTGAATATAGCATACAGTATGGTCTACACGTAAACGTTGCCAATACCAAGCTGGTTGTGTTCTCCAAGGCACCAAGACAGACAATTCTTCAAATAAACAACCAGGTCGTAGAACAAGTGCAGTCACGGTCGTGGTTGCCGACAGCCTCCCGCATCTCCAGAATATAATGGATCTTATCGTTGAATATAGCACACAGTATGGTCTACACGTAAACGTTGCCAAGACCAAGCTGGTTGTGTTCTCCAAGGCACCAAGACAGACAATTCTTCAAATAAACAACCAGGTCGTAGAACAAGTGCAGTCCATTAAATATCTTGGAGCCCTCGTCAACGAGAACAGTGACCCTAAAATGGAAATCAGATCAAGAATAGAGCAGGCCAGAAGGACTTTCATCTCCATGAAAAACCTCTTCACAAGTGGAGACCTAGATCTGCAGCTCCGCATACGTATATTGCGATGTTACATCTTCCCAGTGCTACTCTATGGCTCCGAGAGCTGGACATTCTGCCAGTCGATGGAGAGCCGCATAGACGCCTTCGAGATGTACTTGTATCGCCGTATACTGCGTATATCCTGGGTGGATAGGATAACCAACGAGGAAGTGCTAAGGAGAATAGGTAAAGACAGAGAACTGTTGACAACCATCAAAGAACGAAAGCTCCAGTACATCGGGCATGTTATGAGAGGGGAGCGGTACGAGTTTCTCCGACTCATCATCGAAGGAAAGATAGAGGGTAAACGATCTGTGGGCAGACGACAGAACTCATGGCTGAAGGATCTACGCCGATGGTTCGGACGGACATCCATAGAGATTTTCAGAGGCGCGGTTTCACGCACCATTATAGCCAGTTGGATCGCCAACCTTCGTAGGGAGACGGCGTCCTAAGAAGAAGAAGAAGTAATAATATGGGACTTATTAATTATAGTAAGTTTTGGTCTAATTTATATTTATATTTTAATGAAAACTCCAAACGAAAATAATGAATTTATATTAAGTATTATCTTCACCGTACAAGATTGGCTCTCTTTAAGTGATATCTGTTGTTCTTGGAAAACGCGTCATGCCAGTCATGTATCAACTCTTATTCTTGAGGCGTCGGACGGATTCTTCTTTCCTGAATTTCGACACAGTTAACAAGTATGGGATATCGTCATGCAAGGTATGGAGGAATTATTGACAGATTTAGGACTAGAGTCATTCATTGTTGTACGTAAGTACCATCGCGCCGATAAAAAACTGGGACAGGAAATTTTTCTATTTTCTCCTAGACTATTAAGAATAATTTTACATCAAGCCTGGTACCAGTAAAATGTCATGAAAATTTGCATGTCAATAAAGATTGTCACTTTATGATTGACTCGTCAAACATACAATCATATATTATTTGTAAATATGCCACAATTAACCCCCCAGCAAAAGGCAATTATTTATAGTCGGTTGCGAGATAGTGTTGCTATTAGGGATATTGCAGATGAACTGGGAGTAAGCAAGAATACCGTGCTATTGGCAAAACAAAAAATAGCAAGACATGGGACTATTATTAGGAATGCAGGTTCTGGTCCCCCTAAAATTTCTACTGATGATCATGATAGAAGACTGGTTAATTATCTAAGGGATCATCCCTTCGAAACTGCAATCAAGGCAAAAGAAGAGACGAATTTTCCAGGTTCTGCAAATACCGCTAGAGACAAGGTTCGAAATTCCGATATACGAAGCCGTTGTGCTGCCAATAAAATTTTTTTAACGGAAATAAATAAACAGGGCAGGTTAGAATTTGCACATGAATATATTAATCAAATAAATTTATGAGAAACAGTTATATTTTCTGACGAGAAAACTTTTCAGTCATGCAATAATGGGAGAATTCGGGTGTATAGGCCTTCCGGCATGCGGTATGATGAGAGATACACCCACAAAACCAACCAAAGTGGGCGTTTCTCCATAAATGTTTGGGGCTGGATTAGCGCTAGAGGACCAGGAATTTGCCAAATCGTCGAAGGAAGACTAACTGCAGCAGTATACGTTAATATACTAAACGAAGTGATGATACCATCGGTAAACGCTGTATACGGTCAAAATTACACATTTCAGCATGATAATGCTCCAATACACACAGCGCGCATTGTACAAAATTTTCTCCAAGAAAATAACATAGCAGTTCTTCCCTGGGCTTCGAAGAGTCCCGATTTGAACCCGATAGAAAACATTTGGGGTGCCATGGTCAAATCTATGTATAAACATGATTTTCAACCTAGAAACAGGGATGAATTACGTCATAGGATAAATCAAGCTTGGGATGAAATAACTGTCGAATTATGTAGAAACTTAGTTTTAAGTATGCCACAAAGGCTCCAAAAAGTAATAAACAGAAATGGTTCTATGACCAAATATTAATTTTGTGTTGTTTTGACAAACTTTGTGTTCGCAATTTTTTTCTTTTTATTAAATGTATTTTATTACCTGTATTAGCTTTATTTATTATTTTGTGGTAATGGTAAATATAATAATTTATAAAATATTTGACTTTAAAAAAATCTAATAAATTTACTTTATCCATATTATATGATGTCTCTCAAATTTAACCACCCCGTATCGAAAAATACAAAACATTCCATTATGTAACCTAGGTTACTTTTTAAATTTTGAATGTTTTTCCTTTTTAGCTCTAGACACCTTTTATAGTCTAGGGGATATGTATTTCTTACATTGTTTTTGTAAATCTCTTGTCCCAGTTTTTTATCGGCACAATAGTACAAACATTTTGGGAAATAGTTTTTATTATAGTAACTATTTATAGATAGTTTTAGTTTTAGTAACTATATACAAACTGCCCCTAACTTTTTTTTCTCAAATGTAAAGGTATGCATTGCTATAGCTCGTTGGAAAGGGCATAAAAAAAGGAAAACGGCCCACTATTTATTTTTGCATTTTGATAATCTAGACGCAATTTTTTTTATTGTAAAAATTGTTGGAAATGTTGCCCATTTTTTTCTTGATATAACCCTAATTTAAAGTAAAATTAATTCTTGATATTATGTACTATTTCCGGGGTTATTTATATGAATTGTGGCTATAATGGCCAGCTCTTATTTTTTCGGGCTTTCTACATTACCAAAATGCAAAAGTAAATAGTGGGTTGTATTCCTTTTTTTTATGATCTTTCCAACGAGCTACGCAATACATACCTTTATATTTAAGAAAAAAAGTTGGGGGCGGTTTCTACCCCCAAAAAAGGGGGACATTTCATGACGGGACGAAAAAAGTGTACTATACTAAAAATAAGGGCACCCGTATTTCCGTATTTTGTCCAAAAATAAAGAGGCTTTCTAATACTAAATTTATTCCAGTTAAAAATTCCACCCAGTATATACAGTGCGTCCTAGAAGTAATGTCTAAATTCATTTAAAATTCAGCGGTAAGTTTTTTGAAAAAAAGCTCGTACCAGTCGATTTTTATTTTTTATTATGTTTTTTTTTTGTAGTAATTTCATGTATACAGGGTAGCTCAAAAATAAGTTACGACCATCAACTTCATTTTTTCAAATAAAAACATATATTTTTTATTTCATTTTTGAATTTTGCATTGAATTCTACGCATGTTTCATGTGCCATATCCTATACATAAACTCAACAGTTATGGAAAAAATTAGGATTGAACATATCATTTAGGGAATCCAACGATCAATCAAATCTTTTGGAAACATGGCATTTTGGGCTCCCTAATAAGTAAGAGTGTCACTGTCACCATTTATTTCTATAGAAACTGTATGACAATTTTATTTCAAATAAGTATAATTATTGTCAAGCGTAGTTTCAAAGTTGCGGTTTTCACAATAATGGTGAAGTTAACGGAACTGGAAAAAATTCAAATATTCCAACAAGATGGTGCTCCTCTGCACTATGCTGCCACTGTGCGCACATTTTTGGATGAAACCTTTCCCAATTGGTGGATAGGAAGGAGAGGACCTGTCGAATGGCCTGCTAGGTCGCCAGACAAAACTCCGCTGGACTTTTTTTTGTGGGGTTACCTCAAATTAAAAGTATTTGTTAACAGGCCAAACAATATGCAGGAGTTGAAAGAGAGGATCCGAAGAGAAGTGCGTGTCATAACTCCGCGGAAATAGTTGGAAACGTGCAAAGAGAGTTTATTGATCGTCTTGGATATTGTCAAGCCGTAAATGGTGCACATTTTCAACATTTAATTTGATTTTGTTGTGTTTTTTTTTAATAAACAGTTCTTACTTATAGATATGTTCAATCCTAATTTTTTCAATAACTGTTGAGTTTATGTATAGGACATGGTACATGAAACATGCTTAGAATTCAATGCAAAATTCACAAATGAAATAAAAAATATATATTTTCATTTGAAAAAATGAAGCTGATGGTCGTAACTTATTTTTAAGCTACCCTGTATACATGAAATTACCACAAAAAAAACACATTAAAAAATAAAAATCGAGGGGTACGAGCGTTTTTTCAAAAAACTTACCGCTGAATTTTAAATGAATTTAGACATTACTTCTGGGACTCACGTATATATATTTATACAGGGTGGAGACTTTAACTGGAATAAATTCGATAATATTAAAACTGCTGAAGTTGCGCCTACAAAATTAGGTATGTTAGGGGTTTGGAGCATGCGGAATTGGATTATGTTTTCGGCGCAGTTGCCAGATTTCTCAGCTTTTCGCTACACGTAGTAATTTTGTTATTTTAAATGGAAAGCCCAATTTATTTCTATTGCAGTGAATTGGACGTGTCAAGTTTAATAAGGTCCCAATTTTTCAAAATTTTATTTTTACTAGTTGCTGAGATATGGCAACACAGCATTATCAATTATTAGTTAAATTTTTTTAGAATGAGCATTCAACTTATTGGAAACGCCCGAAAATATGAAGCAGAGCCCACTGTTCATAAGGTATTCATATTTTCCCGCGTTTCCGACAAGCCTAATGCTCATTCTAAAATTAAAAAAATAATTTAATTTTATTTTTTTTAAAATGCTGTGTTGTCATGTCTCAGAACTAGTGAAGATTGAACTTTGTTAATTTGGGATTTTACTAAATTTGACACGCCCAATTCACTGCAATAAAAATAAATTGGGTATTCTATTTAAAATACCAAAATTACTACGTGTAGCGCAAAGCTGAGAAATCTGGCAACTGCGCCGACATCATAATCCAATTCCGCATGCTCCAAAACCCCCACATACCTAATTTTGTAAGCGCAACTTCAGCAGTTTTAATAATATCGAATTTATTCCAGTTAAAGTCTCCACCCTGTATACCTAGACGTATTTATAGATAAAGTAACAGAATTTAAAAAATACGTATCTGTAATTAATAAGAGTTAACGTAGACTACGAGAAAACCCCATCCAATTAATTCTAATAACTGATCTTCAAAGTCCTTTTTTCCCTTCTCATTGGCTTACTCACTGAAAAATTACTCTTACCAATGAAAACTCGACCAATCGACAGTATTTCTGATACGGCTTTGGTCTGCTCTTATCTATAGCAGAATGATGTTCTTCCCTGTCTGCTATAGATTATTGGATGAAAGAGGCGGAATTTTTTAGCTACACTTTTTATACAGCAGACAGAACTGTAAACAACAATGTTATATTTGTGGCACTTACTTTACTATACGAGGTCACAAGATTAGCTTTTTTTTATCATAACATATTATTATAACATAAATGTTAATATTTTCCCATATACTTGGATGATTGATAGAAGAGGATTAGCGTTAAGATGAATTAAATTGTCTCACGATTACTTCAAAAAGGGTACTTGAACCCATCAAAAAGTTTTGACCGTGCGTTGATTACAAATTATTATAGTTGAGAGGACATAACAGTGAAATGAATAATAGATCGTCCGGTAATGAGGTGTTGTAGTTATTCAATGAGGGGTAATGACAGGTGTTGTATCTTAGTGACATAAGCCGCAGGCAATAGTCGTTAATCATTCAAGTAGGTATCTAATATTCATTAAGCCAAGTAAAATCTCTTTTTAAAACCTTTTAATGTTTCGTAAAACTTTTATGAATGAGGACGGCGCAACATTTTTTTTTGATCCTATTTGTGGGGAACGAAAAGTTCTATGTAGGTACATATGTACCTACATTGTAAGATCTAAGATTCCCGCGCACTAGCCAGTGGCGTGCAATGCTGTTTTATTTAGGGTAGGCAAAAATTGCATTTAAGACAAACATTTTCCTTCCGTAGCATTCACGCATCTAATTTCAAATTTTGTCACAAAATGTCTTGTTTTTGAGTTTGTGGAAAGAATACTGTGACAGAAGAAAAATAAAACGACATTATTTGTAAATTAGTTCAATACGGCGGTCTTTACGTAAAAATTTATTTTAAAACAAAGTCATAAAAATTGGTTTTTGCGTTTTAAATCCTGCAAAAGTCGCTCTCCAGAGAGATTATTGTTAATAAGAGTGTCTCTCCCTCTGTGTTTTGTATATAGCTATAAATTCTTTTTCATCCAGAAAAGAATCGTTCTGAAGACGCGCTGCTAGCCAGAATAGTAATAATTAACGCCTCTATATTTATTTTTTTCCGAAACCCGACTGCGCGAAGTCTAGCAAAAGGGCGAAAACACTAATTATAAATTAAAAATCTATCATCCACCTGATTGAACCAATGTTGCCAAAAACGAAGTCAATTAATATGTGAAGTTTACTAATTATTGAATATGATGAACCTATCAGCAAAAATTAGTTTAATTGTTACAAAAGTGCTTCTTATTTTACGATACCTTATCCGTTGTCCCTTTAAAAATATCTTAACCAAACTAGTTAATAATAAAACGTATAGAGGCATGTTTCATATATTATATTAAGAAAGCGAAGTAACTACGGTAAAACTTGAAGATTGGCACCAATGCACTTACCAAATGCGTCTTTGCACGGGCTGATAGATGATGGAAGGTCGAAGGTTGGGACGGATTTTTTTATTACATTTCTTTCAACCCTACTGTCTCTCGCTTGATTCCACTCGTACAAAAGCAGTGCTTTTTCTTTTGCATAAGACGCTAATGTACAGCGATATTTTTACTTTTAGAACGGTCTTACGCAATGCTCATAATGGCAGCCTGCATGACAGCCGGGATTTCGACGGCCGCAGCGGCTGCCTGGTGTATGATTATCTCTTATTTGTTAATTTTCTTACCATGTCAAAAATTAACCACTGTAGTGGAGATGATGACGACTGAAATGTAGTTTATGATCTTAGTCCTAATATTCTATAAATATTTGTTTGTTATTTGCACTAAAAGAATTGTATTGTCATTCCTCAATACAATAAAATTGTGTGAAAAAAAATATAGGTATGTATGGTACATAATGGTATATCTATAACTGTTATTGTTATATCTATCAAACTTCAGAAAAGAAAATTGTTATCATAGTAAAATACATATCGTCATATTTTAACAATATAATATGGTAAGCATATAAGCATATTGTATGGCAACAGTGGCGGATCCAGGATTTAGCTAGGGGAGGGGGGGCTAAAAAAAAGAGCGTATCCCGGCTCTACAAATCTTCTTACTTTCAAAAATGACATCTAATAAAAATTCTGACCCTTCACACGCCCTACAATTTTCAAGGCTTGCAATAAAAAAACACTTAGTGTCTGTTTTGTTAAAAACAACCAATTATCTTTTCTAGACGTCAACGTAGAGAAAAATGGCAACACCTTCCTAACCTCAGTGTACAGAAAACTTACACATACAGGTTAATATCTCAATTACACATCAAACCACTCAAACAACACAAAACATGGCATAGTAAGAAACCTTGTGGATAGACCAATTACTCTCTGTAACTCAAACGAAGCTCTCAAAAGAGAAACTAACCACATTAAGACCGACGTCAACAAGAATGGCTACCACATGCGATTGATTGACACAATATTGGAAAATCGTAAGAATCGGTCAAACACACGTAAAGCAGAGAAAGAGGTACAACTAATACTCAACATTCCGTATGTCAAAGGAGTATCCGAGAAAATAAGAAGACTAGGACAACGATACAACATCAACACAGTATTCAGCTCGAGAGACACTTTAAGAAGCCACGAAAGACAAGACGAAACCAGAAAGACAAGAAAAATTGTGTCTACCAGATCTCCTGCGAATGCGGCCAATTTTATATTGGTGAGACACTAAGACCACTAAAAGTAAGGATTAAAGAACATAGGAACAACACATAAAAAGGAGAGACCGAAAAATCAGGTGCAGCTGACCAAGCCTGGACGCACGGCCATTATATCATGTGGACAATAGCGGAAATCCTGCAAAAAGAACCGCACTGGAGAAAGAGGAAGTTTAAGGAAGCTGCGACCATACACCAAAATCCAGGTTGCTTTAGTAAGCCTTAATTAGATATAAGAAACGTCTGGAAACCCTTGTTAAGTAAATGTAATCTTAGAATAAGACCACCCAAGAGTCAAACGCATGATTCATCGAGCGGCTTTTGCTTTGTACTTACGAGACCCTTTATCTACTGAAAGTTAGTATTCATTGGTACTTGGTCCCCCTAGCCTGTTATATAATAATGTTGGTGTTATAATATGGAGATCCCAAAAATAGTTAGTTGCTTTTTATTAGAAGAAGAAGTCACAATGGACGGCGAAAATGTATCAACACGCCAGGGATATTTTTTTTTTCGCCCCCCCCCCCCCTCGATCGGCGCCCGTATGGCAACAGCATGAAAGTACCTATATTTTTACCTTAACAAACCTAGTTAGCTAGAATTGGATAACCGTTCATTTAATTAAATTAGCTAAAGGAAATAAGTTATATTAAAAACAAATAAAAGTTATCGTTACAGTTAGAACAGTATTGCGATAAGCAACAAACACCATATTTCAGTGGGCCAAGAGATTGGTTAAAGGTTATATATGTTACCGGCCAACCCCGATTTCAGGATAAACTAGATTTGCCTAGGCCTGTTCGGGTTTGTTCGTATTCTAACAAACCCTAACAAACCTAAACAAACCCGAACAAACCCGACCAGACCCGAACAACTTTTAAGATAAACTAGTTTGGCCTAGGCCAAACTAGTTTATACTGAAATCGGGTTTGGCCGGTAACATATACATTCCAAGAAGGTTGATGTTATAAATATTAGTATTAGGACTTTTGGTCTGCAGTTCACCTTCGGGTTTTAACTAGTGGTGTCCATAGCACAATCTTAGTTAAAAATAATTTTATATGATACCTGTAAAGCTGATTCTGAATTATGAATTATGTAATATTAAAATCCGGTTTTTAATAATCATTCATATTAATAAAATAAAAATGTTGAAGCGGGCCCACGGCAAAACAATAAAACATTTACTAGGTTTAGTGTGTAAATAGGCATTCAAGCATTTATGATTCATATTTTTTGCTGTCTTAAGGCGTATATGCCCAATCACGAATCATATATTTTAAGAAAGTGTTTATCAGTTTTATCTGATATGAGAACCTTGGAACAGAATTTAACTCTTACGGTATGATAACCTGGGCACCTTCGTCGTGTCACAATATAAGAAAAAGTAATTAATTAAATGATACATTAAATATTATGTTGCATTTGCTTAATGATATTATATGCACGATTTTTAAATTATAAAACGAAGGATATTTATTGCTATTTGATTTTTGCATAGTGTGAACATTTATTATTGGTACTTTGCCGTTGTACCAAAGTATGTTTTTTATTAACTTTTTTTTTCAAGGCGTTCTACTATAGTTTTTCAATAAACTTATTGGGTTCATAATAATATTTTTGTGAATAAAAATTTTTCTTGTGATTTTATTGTTGTAAATACTGGATATTTTAAAACAAAGTATATGTATAAAACATCAAACCAGAATTTCATCGTGAAAAATCCTTAAGAGGTAACTCTATGTTTTTACATGTAATGTTCATATCGCGATAGAAAACGGCGTTTCGACAGTTGAAAGCCACAGATGACATTCACAGCTGATTTTAGTTCCGCCGAAAAGTTACTAGATTTAGTGTGGACCGTAACAAGTTCACATGTCAGTTCGCGTCCTATTATTTTCGTTGTTTTTTGGTGTTTTTTAGTATTTTTGTGGCTGTTTTTTATATAGTGTGTGTTTAAAAACATTTGAGATATTTTTAGACTTTTGTCGATATTTATGTTACTAGTATATTACTTTATTGTAAGTAATTCCTATCACAATATCTAGGTAGTATTCAGTGGATACCTAATAGGTTCTTGACTTTTGTTCCAATTTGGATAACATCTCTAAAAGTTTCTTGACAACTTTAGTTAAGAAGTCTTCTTTGATAAATTAAAATGGGAGATAAGGAACTTAATATTTAAATATTTTTTTAGTTTATTAATGGAACATAAAAATAGTCCGGTCCTGTCTTTGTAGCCAACCTCTAAACGTAAAATAGACCAGACGTCAACAGGGTGCCATAAATGACAAGTGACTTGGCATTTTCTTAAAAAAATTTGACTTTATCAGCTAAATTTATGACTCTTATTATAAATATTTTTAAAAATCGTTTACATCGTCATAATTATTATTTGTGCATACCATTCATTTCTATAAATTGCCAGAGCTTAAAACCAGAAGTGACAAATAAAGAAAGCAAATACTCTCGGGCATGCTCCTGTCAATAGTAGTTTTTCTACTCCCACGAGAATATTTGCTGTTTCCTTTACACTAAAGTGATTGAATAAGTGGACTATTCTGGTTAACTGAACGAATATAATTTCATATACATCCTAGTTAGGATATAAAACTGACCAATTACAGTGGTCAATTACCAAGAAACCAAATTTGTATATTTTAAGCGTCGTTATAGGACACTTTATAAAAGTGAGTTTAAAAACATACTTTAGAAAGATGTGAATCTGTCCAATCAAATTTGTTATTTTTTTATTTGAATCAAAACATCTATTCCAAAGCCTATGCATACAACAATTTTTCTTAAAGAATGTACAAAATGGTGCCAAAATTGAAAATATACTACCAAACTATTTTTTTCTAACCGATCTAAATATTTCTGCACAAATACACTTTTTATTTTCAAAAATCTCCAGTTTCCACTCAATTAGGTCTATGGATTTGCCAACGATATGAATTTTTCTTAAATTGTTTTTATTATTTTTCTCACATGTTCACGGCCAACTAAAAAGACAAGTTATAACGCTTGATTTCCGTTTTTTTTTGTATCAAGGTCGAACGTCGAGTCGTAGAAAAAATATATTTTACAATTCGAGTGCTATGCTAAAAAATGTAAAAAAAAAGTTTGTAGGTTGCCGGGCTAGAACTTACGACCATTGGTTCCATAGTCCAATGCTCTACCTCTCGACTATCGAAACCTTAAAATAATTATGGGAAAACCAACTGACAAATGATGCTACATGAAATTAATTTTCTATGCACATTCAGCAGGTTGCATTATTGATAAATCTATTATAAATGCGTTTAGATTTTATTATATTGAACAAATTAATAACAAATTGTACCCTATGCATTTAAATTATATAATTTAGTGTCTTAAAAAAGAAGGCGGAGCCTCAATAAAAATAATATACTGTGATTGGTCAGTACTTTTATGAATAACAATGGCTTCTCTGTAATTGACTACTGTGATTGGTCAGTTTTATTACCTATCTAGGATGGATATGAGATTTTCCCGCACAGTTAACTGAAATAGCCTACTTTACTCGCCACTTAAGTGTAAAGGAAACAGCAAATTTCCATGTGGGAGTAGAACAACCTATTAGTAGTTGCACATCTTTGAGAATCATTCAGTAAAATTTAGTATCGCTTAGCACCTATATTCATTTCATTACTATTTAGTGTCATTCAGTAGAAATCATTCAATATTACCGTTTCAATAAGGTGTATACAATTTTAGGATTGAAAATTATTTTTGTAATTGTCAATCGGGTTATCAAAGGTAGTGTAGTAGGTATCAAGTATAGTAGGTAGTTTTCTAATTAGAAAAATATTCTCTTAGAACAGTAAGATCTCATTAAACCACAGTACCCAGTTCATTTCCAATAAAGGCATAATTCAATTCTTAATATTTTAAAAATGTAAATTTAATCGGATTCACTCCATTTTATACCTCAGTTGTTTATGTTACGCAAAAAGGAAACAGGTGTAACTAATTGAGTCGTTCCGATTTAACATCTGAATTTAATTTTTAATTCCATTACCAATTGCGGATTTATGTAGATTTCTTAATTCGATTATTTACTGACAACTCTACAGGTTTTTTACAGCCGTAGTCAATACAGTAATACCGCAAGGTTATGTTTATTTTTTAGAGTGCCATTAAAACCCTAATAAAATGCTATGTTAAATACACAACAAATTAAAGGTTAAATAATTATAAAAATTCTTACATGATTTGTAGGGTTTCTAGTTAAATTTTTATTTTTTCTTCCATCTTCTTTGATTTTAATGTAGAGTCATTTTTGAATATTACTATAAGTTTTTAGTTTCCCTTTTTCATTTTTAAGTAAAACTACAATCAATGTTATATCAAATCTACAGAGCGTCAGTAGAAAAGCCTTAGTGGTTTTCCGTATAGCTAGAAATCTGGTTGATCCGAAATCCAAAAAAAAAACACTCTAAAATTTGCAATTGCAATTATTCCAAAAGGTTTAAAAGAATGCATATTGCCGTTTTCGTTATTAGCCGTACATTATCATCAGTTCAAAAGTGACTTTGTTCGGGTACGTGTTTAAAATATGTACTTGAACTAGATAAAGAGAAGGAGAAAAAGCAGTGTTGAATAAAAAAATCCTTATTATTTGTTGTTATTGTTAACTAGCGAATTTTGCATGTTATCACGTACGTTTTTAACCACGGAGTATAGGATTGTGTCACTTCCAGGAGCTGAATTCTTACGCTTGTTTTTAAGTCCTATAACAAGTTCTTCTTTAGTGAATTCTTGCATGTCATTCAGCTCATGTTCTTCCTGTTGGTATTCCTTTGCCGCGTAGTACCTAGCTAGTTTGATTAGCATCTCCTCCAACCAGGCTTCCGCCGGATCGCTGGTTTGTGTGTTTGAGTTTGTAGTGCTTGAAAATTTTCTGACGACCCTCCAGACCTTGTTAATACTGGTTTCTCTGTTTAGGCCTTCAGTGAATTGAATAAAGCTTTTTTTTTCCTGAAGGTTCTTCTTGCTATTGCTAGTTTTCTTTTATACTATAAGTATTTATTTTCGTCTGTTTGTTCTTTGTATCTTCTAAGGGCTATTTTTCTTTCTTCACACACCCTGTCACACTCTTCATTCCACCACTTGGGTTTCGTCATCAAGTTGGTTAGGGTTTGTTCTATTTTCCCTTGCCATTTTCTTATTGGCTATTTAAAATGCTAAGGCCCGGTATATTCATCTTCTGCAATTCCAAAGAAACTTTGGTATGCAATTGTTTCTAAAAAAATTAACTGGGTAAAGTTGCCAGGAGATGAATATAACGGTACTAATTCATCAAATAACTGAACACGAAGCGAAGTAGAAATTGACAAACTTGCAGTAATTTGGGATTGAGATTTGTTTATATTTATGGGTTTGATTAGCATATTATGTTCAAAAACTGTTATTGACATTGTACTTACGAAAAAATGATATTTATCCATTTAATATTCGTTAACAGGACTTGTGGAAGTTACTTGGAGCTTACCTGAAAAAAAATCATGTTATTAGTATTTTATGTAGTAAAGTAGGTAACTCATACAAATTTCGCGTAAAAAATATAATATAATGAATATTGTGCAGTAACCATTAAGGGCATCCAAACAATATTTCTAAGTAGAAAGAAAGTTTTAGCGGTAGGCGGATATGCATCTATCTTTTGCGTTAAAGTACACAGGGACGCCAAAGATAATGGGTTCCCTTGAGCACAGGTAGACAATGACAGGCTGTTTCGTCCTTGTTAGGATATATAATGAAACTTATTATCGCCATCTGTAGAAATCAACTCAAAGCACAAGATAGCCATCAGACGTAAAAACATAGAACTAACAATAAACCAAGTACGGTAGGCCAACACATCATATTATAGGAAAAGGAATGGAAGGGTAAAATTATTTTTTCTTCATCTTTGTGAATGAAACTTTTCCAAACATAATTTATAGAGAAAAAACCGTATCTGTTAACGTTTGGGGCGCGGCGCCTTGTCTGTCAAACGTTGCGCTGCAGCGCCACTTGAGAATTTTTTAAAATTTTATCAAACAAATTATTCATAGTGTAGCGTTGGTCAGCTCAAGCACCATGTAAAATATATCTTACTATAACTGATACATCTTGGTATCTCAACTGGACTTTATTTTAATTAGTTCCAATGGCATCACGTCTGTCTAGATAATAGAGCTCCGAAGTTGTTTAACTTCTTGTCCACTTAAACCGATTTACGTTGAACACATTACCTTTGCCAACTCTGTTAATTAGATCTGATATACCGAGCAGGAATGCAGTATAAATGCACTAAGAATGTTGATCATTTTGCTATGAAATATAATCCAAACGCTCTAACACCATGTTAATTTTATTATAAGAACCAAAAATATTTTTTTAACTGATAAGATAAGACTGTGGTTTTAACACTGGCAATATAGATGATGGCACAAAGCCATATAAGGGATAATGTTTAATGTTTAATGCTATTTTTATAGATTTAAAATGCTTAAACGATTAACTACTACTATTTTATTTATCATCCTGTTTTAGTTGTTTAGTACTACATAAATAATAAGTAACTATTTAGTTTCAATGGCTTCCAGAGAAGATTAAAAATCAAGAAATATTATGTTTGCCAAAGCCGAAAATAACTAGTTTTTTTTTTATAGAAATCTAAAGTTATAACCAAATTAACAGCCATTTGCTGAATTTAATAAAAAAAATTATTTGTTTGATAACGATGGAAATCAGTGGCGCAACCAGAAAATATGTTCGAGGGGGGCTGAATGGGTGTAACTAGGAGATTTTTTTGAAGGGAGGGGCAGTCAGGACTACATGCATTTTAAGATTTTATACTTAGTTAGGAGGCGAAAAAGCGCCGCAGGCGAACAATCTTCGGTTCACGCCCACCGTTCCTTAAAAATTCATGCAACTACTATCAAATTTCTAAAACTAAATTATTACCTCTCCCCCCTTGAAGTAACCCATGGTTGGATTAAATATGGTTGTCTGAATGTTTTTTCAATTTTTCTTGATATTCGTTTAAAAAACATTTTTTACATTTTTTGTGAAAAATATGAATATTGTTTCAATCCAACATTTCCACATAAGACGTATGTATGACTGTAACCAGGGTTTTTCGGACTCGGTTTTTCATGTTTAAAAATAAAGTAAATATTTCTTATACGCTCACCACGTCAAAAATGATGATGTTTTTCAGAAACTATGTATTTTTGGAGCGTGGAGTACGAATCTGAGAGATGTTTTTGTTGCAAATGTTTAGGTTTTTAAAGTACCACTAATTATTTTTTTTTTAATTAAAATGTTTACTTTAATTTTTGTCTTTCAAAACAAATAAAGGAGACAACTGGTGGTTGTCATTTGTTTTTATTGTAAGAATATTTTATTGCATTTGGTTACATTTTTTTGTTTTAAAATAGCTCTAAAAACGGAGAAACGGGACAGAAAAGTATATAATAGAAAAATATTCTAAAATATTACTCTTATATTACTCATCTTCCTTTAACCAACTACCGACGATCCGAAACCTTAATCCTTATACATATTAAACAGGACTCTTAGAACGAAAATTTAAAAAACTATATGCACTTCCGACAAAAACTGCTTCGTAATCTAAGCCAAAAATACATTATTCCTTATAAATTCATCATTTTTGGCGTGGTGAGCATGTACTAGATATCTATGCATCAAATAGCAAGTTAATATTGTGATTTTGTGCTGTGATGGTTTTACATTTTTTAAATAAACTTTTACATCCGTATTCTAACTAAAAACTAAAGAGGTTTAAGTTAGATCATCGAAATATTTAGATATATGAAAAATGTTTTTGCCGGAGTACAGACACGATGTACGCCGGCAAAAACATTTTTCAATTTAAAAATTATTTACAGACACCAACATATATAACTACTTTAGATATATGGTTCTCACAGTTGTGTCTTCATTGTGGCATTATTTTATATGCCATTTTTTTTTTGTTAATTTGATTTTTTTGTACTTAAATTGTCTTACCGATAAATAATTTGACCGGGATGTTGTGACAAATACAGTTTTAGTTCTATTAAGGAACACAGTATGTACTAAAATACGTTTTTCTTTATAAATTTGAAGAAGAGCCAAAAAGTATTTATCTACTTTCATTTAGTAATATGAATTTACAGTTCTGTAAATCGTTTTGTCAGGGCATCTATTACAGCACTAGTGCTGTAATAGATGCCTTTTAACACTAGTGCTGTAATGGAAATAAAGGTTTTATTAAAATTTTGCTGTTAAATAAAACCACACTTTTTAGAAGAATGATTTATTATTAATAATTATAAAATTAATTGCCAATTATTAATAAAAATATAACACTTAAGGTTTATTATAAACATTAATAATACACTTTTTACAATTAGAAATTTGTATACCAGAAGTGGATGTAATGAAGCCCTTTACGTTCGAATTTCCAATCATTAAATATTTTGCTATACTCTGCTATTTGTTTCTTATTTTCTAAAGGATTGTCAACGTAGCCTTCTGTCGTAGAAGAGGATTTTTAGCCCCCATGACGCTTTAACATCTGCATATCTGCACCACCATCAACTAGAATGGTGGCTGAGGACCTACTAAAACAAAGTCCACTGTATCCTTCGGGATTATTCAATCCAAGTTTTGTTGCAATCTTTTTTGGTATACTTCCAAAACTATTAATTCCGACAGGCTGGGAGGTGCATTTTCCTTTTCCATAGAATACAAAAAACCGCCTGTGAGTTGCATTAAGAGGACAAAGTTTAGCATACTTTCGAAAAATACTTAAACAGTTGACACCTGTCACATTTCCTTCTGTTATAACAAATTCTTCATAAGTGTTTGTTTGTGTGTTTCATCATCTGCAGCACTAAGAAACTTACATACGTCTTCCTTTGTGAAAACTTTGGACTTTTAAGCCTTGTAACCCTCTGAACTTCTTTTCAAAAATGCGATTAGTTGAGAAAATCTGCTTATATCTTGATTTTTCTTAACTGAAATCATAGTTCTCAAAATTGAGTAGTAAGTCCATAGTGTAGATGGTTTCTGGGAGCGTTACTTTACGGAAAAATAACTCAAAAGGATTTTCTCAAACACCTCCTTTATTTTGTTAGCTTTGCCCCAATCTTCAAACTTCTGATACTCCAACTCATACTGCACCTTGGATTTTGTCGGAACTAAACTTGAGATTGCTTCGTTCATTTTGAAAAACGCTTTTTATATTTTTGAATTTGTTTGACAAAGTTTCGACAGTAACCATGCGAAACAGTAACTATGCGAAAGGTAACATGAAAAACTTGATTAGTAAAGTTAATAGCGGGCTCATTTTTACAGGTGCATTTTTATTTTTAAAAATGCCTTTTGCCAAATATTTTTATTCATAGATGAAAGTAGATAAAATTTTGTACAATATTCTTGTTGTAAATTCATATTACTACACCCGATGTTTTATTAAACTCGGCTAACGCCTCGTTTGACAACTTTAACATCTCGTGCTGTAATATGAATCTTTACAACACTTATATCGTAAATAACTATTACAATACAAAAGTTGGTTGACTTATTTTGACACTACTTGTCATTTTAAACCCAGAACTGTCAGATTAGGACGGTTTTAAATTAAGAATCCTTTAGTAAATATGGTTGGTTGCATGGTTGCTGTATTTCACAGGTTGCTATTAGACTTTTAGACCGAGCTCCTAGGCTGTGGGGGCTGCAGCCGCCCCCACCCCTCTTGGTTGCGCCACTGATGGAAATACATTTGAATTATATTAATTTATAATTTTGGGTTTAAATTTGATATAGATAAAAAGACGGACTATAAAAACTGCATAGTAATTTTTTTTTTGTAATTTAACCAATTAAACATTTTACCATTAAATTATTTGGTTGAATTTGTATAACTATTTTTTTATACTTAATTCTCTTTGTTGTAAGTACAATATTTCAAATAGTACTAATATTCCTAGAGGTCGAGTAAAAATAGTCAATGTTTCTTAATAGTACTGTACTTAATATAATCATACTAATGACCACACAAAAAAGATTACCTAGACAGTTATGCAACAAACACTATATGATAAATTGTGTATTTGCCTCATTAATTTATACCACTAAAACAACATGGCTTCTGGGCATTGCAGATATTCATAACCTATCCCGAGGCAGTGTAATTTGTGAACATTACAAACTCTTAAATTATAGGGTAAACAGGCCAGGTAAATGGCCATCATCTAAAGAAAACTTGAATAACTTAATGTTTTTACGTCACGTAAATGTGTTAATAGCAGAAATAGTTTTTCAGAAATCGCTCTCAAGAACGCCAACTTGCTCTACGCAATATACGATAAAATAACCATCTTTTTTTTCTTTAGTTCATGTTTTTAGTAGATTTGTCTCCTGCATTGAATTATAGCTTTCCTATAGCACCGCGGCAGTGGCTCAGAGGTAGAGCTCCTGGCATTCGACCGCCGCGACCCGGGTTCGATTCCCGGAGTGGGCATATGTACAATAAAAAAAGTATGTCCGAAATTAAGTGGATTTAAGAATGCAGGCAGGAGTGTAAAATGTATCATCTCCCAACCCACCCCATTCACGCCGGTAACCAGGCCGGATGAGATCGGACATCTCGTGGGGTGCGGAAGAAGATACACACTCCCCAATCGATAGGTTATGCAATGGCAATAAACCAAGGGTTGATAGCCCTTGGGGGGTGTCGCATGACTGAGGATCGTGGTTCGGAACCCACGTTAAACTGTAGGTCCCCTCGGGAATGGCCCTGGCAGCGAACGAAGAGGAAAAAAGTCTAATTCTAAAGAAGGACAGAACGGCAACGGCAAGCTTTCCTATTATAGGTCAGTAAGGACGAAACATTAATATAAAGTTTTGTGGAACTAGTCAATCTCTCAGTCGAGTGATATTATAAGTAAAGAAATTAGCAGACTGTGTGGTATAATTTATTTACTTATTAATATAAAGTCTGCAGTATTACTCATTTACTTCAGATTTTCATATTTTCTAACAATTCGTCGACGTGGAAATGTACCAAAACGGTACTTTAATTATTTACCTCGATAGGTACTGTTTTAACAGGCATCGTAGGGCGGCCGTAGCAAAACAGAATAATTTTCATTGTTTGTGGAAATCAGGAACAAATTTATAGATTTGATATTTCAAATTTTAAAACATAGCGTCGTTTTATTAGACCACAAAATATTTAAAAGCAATTCAAGGAATTTTCAATTTAAAAAAAATGTATGGAATTTTAAGAAAAGTATTTTGAATTTTTTTTCTGAAAATTGAAATTTACTTCTTACTTACTTCTTAAATTCTATTGTCATCTGTATCATTAAATTTGTTTAATTAGTTCTAGTGAGGTATCAAACATATTTTTTGTACATCTTAACATCCATGGCCTCTAGAAATACATAATATAGAAAAATGTTAAAATAAGAGCCACAAATACAACGTTGTTGTTTAAATTTCGGTCTTCGGTAAAAAGATAAGCGATAATACCACCTCTTCATGTGTCTGTTTGAAGGTTGGAGACAATGATGTTTCTTGAATGATAGAATAGTTTTGGACTTGCATTGTCTTTAATTTGTTTTACATCACAACGTTTCAACTGGTAAGTATCTCCAGTCATCTTCAGGTGAATACTAAATAAGTAAAGTAACTACAGCTCTATTTATACTAGCTAGATGTACTGAAGCATGACTGAGATGGGTGCAGTCATGCACATTTCCTGTGAATGTGGCAGATCCTACATTGGTGTGACCCTAAGGCCACTTGAAACTAGGGTCAAGGAACACAGAAACAACACGCTTAAAAGAGAAACCGAAAAATCAGGGGCAGCTGACCATGCCTGGACACACGGTCATCACATTAAGTGGACAGAAGCTCGAATCCTGCACAAAGAACCACATTGGAGGAAGAGGAAGTTCAAGGACCATATACCAGAACCCAGATTGTTTTAGTAAGCCCTCACTAGATATAATAAATATCTGGAAACCTTTGTTAAGTAGATGTAAACTTAAAATACCGCACAAGAATTAAACGCATGACTGCACCCATCTCAGTCATGGTCCAGTACATCTAGCTAGTATAAATAGAGCTGTAGTTACTTTACTTATTTAGTATTCACCTGAAGATGATTAGAGATACTTATCAGTTGAAACGTTGTGATGTAAAACAAATTAAAGACAATGCAAGTCCAAAACTATCATTCAACCACCTCTTTATATTACAGGTGTATTCAGTAAATTAATATAATTAATATTATATCCTTACTTTTATAATATAATAGATCCTTCATTTCTTCCTTTCCTACAGAAACAAACAAATTACCACTTTTATCAAAACCAACAAACTATCCTTGTAAAATGTAAAATTTTCCAGTAATAATTTAATATTCTGTTGCCCTTCAAAGCCCAATTTTCGCTTCTTATGGGCCTAATCAGTTAGAAATTGCCAAATTCGGCCAGTCGACAGTATTTCTAATCGCTTGTAGCCGAAGTCACCGAAACGCCGATACAGCTTTACTCTGCTCTTATCTATAGCAGACCCTACACTATAATTCTAACTGGCCGTTCTAAATGATGTTAATCCTTGGCATTGAATTTCAATATTTAAAGAACGACGGATCAGTGCAAAAATGTAGCAATAGTTTTTGGAGACAGACACAAGATATTATATTATTTTAAGCAATAAAAGAAGGCGCGCTCCGAGGTCACGTCGGTTCTTACGTAGCGAATGAATCATAGTCCTTGATATTGGCCCTTAATCGATCAGTATTACTGTCATTCCTATATCAAAACTGTCAGTCTCAATGATAGTGTATTGTCTCTTATAAATTGTTGAATTACTTTATACCGTGATATATTGTTTACCCAGAGGCAGCATTTTTCGCTGGAGTTTTTTTTTCAGAAGACAGAAATATAAACAATAACGCTGTATTTATTCCACTTACTCTACCACTTTCCTTAATGTGAATAAGAAAACTATTTAGACAGTTTATTGTGACAATTTTTCATGCAACTCAACCATCGCTTAGACCAACAACGTGCCCAATATAGAATTAAGGTTTTCTTTACTTACTAGCTTACCGAATCCCGCGTTACCCTACTTAATAATATAATATATTACTCTATCGATAGGTGGTGATGGCTATAACGAACAAACACAAGGTGTTTATAAGATCAGGGTGTGGTGGACAAACACCTGAAATATGTTCCAATCTTTTCTGACAGTTACAGACTATTATCTTGAACGACATTGAATCAACATAAACAGGTTAAAAGTACAATGGATATGGTGACACTAAGTTGAAAAAAAAAGTAATATAAAAATACATCATTCACTTTTGTTCTAATAATTTGATCTGTGTTTCTTCTAAATGGTACTACTAATCCTTTATACTATTCATACCATATTTGAATTGTGAAAAAATATCACAATGCAAAACGTTAACTAAGGAATAAGAACGATGACGCCGAATCATGTTCTGCATGCTGGCAGATGACGCATTTTTAAGATGGAACAATTAGTGCAGTGGGCTTGTGTTCTACAAAAGTTTGGCAAGCGCGTATTATAAATTTAGAAACGGCGTTGTTATTTATATTGTATTAGTTGTATGCTTTTTACTATTTCGCTTGTATATAATCCATTTTCTAAAATAAGCTTCGAACCATCCAATTTATTCATAAAATCTAAATGGAATACCTGGTAAAAATTGGGGGGAATTTTTTATATAACAACATTTTTTTGGTTTAACGTGTTAAACCGGAAGTTGATATTTTTGGATAGCGAATAAAAAACTCAGACACTAAGAGAAGTATGAATAAAAACAAGTGTTTGCGTAAGGACCTCATATGAAGTAACAAATTAAACAAAGAATTTTCTATGTGGACTAGCTTAAATAACGTGTTGTTTTTGTTGTGAAATACGGAATAATTTTCAAAGTTTAAATCGCAGATGTGATTCTTGCTGAGGTATGTTTAATTTTAATTTCCAAAAAGTAGTGAACTCTTATTCAGTATTTAACAACTGTCATGCAACATTATCAAGTTACTGACCTTTTTCTTTTAGTTTGACAATTCAAAATCCAAACAAACGTACGTGGTTAAGGCAGTGAAGGCGTCGTGTCGGGATCAAAAACACAAATGGTGAATTTTCTCACTTATTAAAGCAAAGCGACATTTTAAAATATTTTTTCTTCAAAGGTTATCATATCAGGATTTCCTGGTTTAAATATCCTAAGGCAATTTTATAACACCCTGTATATTTATGTAAGTTTCGAAGGTAAAAACCTCCATTTTCAATAGTAAATCATAGTACCGGGCGGGCAAGGACAAGCGGCATAAGAATCGCCCAAACTGCTGCGAACGGCCGAAAATTTTTGCGAGCTGTTTGCGGTGTTAGTTTGGGGTTATCAAATTGAGATTCAACTTACCTTTGAAACAGTGTCGCGCGGTGAACAATGTTCAATATAGAACGTTAATAAAATAGTGGAATTTAGTGTCAGTTAAAATATATAGAAATAAACTTAGCGCCAAGCGGACGGAGAAGGACGGCTATATTTTACATTAAAGTATACAGGAACACCTGTATATATGGTAATAGGTTCCCTGGGGCACAGGTAGACAATGACAGGCTGTTTCGTCCTTGTTGGGATCATAACCTGTAAGTAATTCCCACTACAGCGAAAACATGTTATTAAGATATTTTTACAAATAAAAATATGATAAAAACCTAGTATCGCCATCTGCTGGAATCAACTCAATGCAAAAGATAGCCATCTTACGTGAAAACATAGAAGTCATAAAACTATAAATAAATCCAGCATGGAACGGCCACCCATCCAGTATAGGAAACAAATTTGCGCTTTTCTACACATCTCTATGGTTTTGTAGATTCAGATCTAGGTCGCGCTGTAGTCGCCCACTGGTGTGCAGCACTTTTCGGTATACCGTATAAGAAATAAATAATAAAATAGTGGAATTTAGTGTCCGTTAAAATGCTATGTGCGGCTATCTTTGTCTACCTGTACCCCAAAGAACCCATTACCTTTGGCGTTCCTGTGTACTTTAATGCAAAAGATAGCCGTACTACTCTGTCCACTTGCCGCTAAGTTTCCGTTCATTGGGGTTTGCACGGCATCATTAGGTATTTTTACAAGGATTTCGGGCAATATAACATGTTATTAAGTTAGGGTTACCATCCGTCCTCTTTTTCCCGGACACTGTCCTCTTTTTTTAGCGGTCCGGGGGAAGTCCGGGGAAATTTTTACAAGCGTCCGGGATTAATATAATTTACAAAATTTCCACACAATTCATGTTAACTAAAATATAATCATCAAAATAAAACCATCTCGATCAATGTGAATACACATTTTTACCAAAATGATAAATTAGACAGGCGGAAGCTTTCCTATTAAGTGAAGGTGGTAATTTCCAACAATTTTTATAAAACAACATTTTTCATAATCACTGTTAATAATAATAAATAGTCGAGCTAATTTAATTTAATTATTTTAATTAAGAACGGTGTGCCTGAGGAGAAAAGCGCAAGAGGCCATTTTTATGCAGAATTGACCAAGCTAATCAAAAATAATATCCACATGAAAAAATATCAGTGGCGTCCCACTTTTTTTCTAAAAAATATATAACGGCTTCTTCATTTAAAGTTTAAAAAATTATTCTATGGCGATAACGCTGAAACGAACGGAGATATCAAGCTGCGGTTTAAATATTTTTACTAGCAAATTTCATCCACTTTTCGATTATGGTATCATAATTATACCTTATGATTTATTTTTTCGGAGTAAAATCAAAAAATGTGTTATTATTACAAATTGCGCCCTCTAGTGTTTTTTTGAGAACTATTATGGACAACTAAATACGATTGGTGAAAGTGCATACATTTCTCTTCCAAACAGTCTTTAGTTTGCTAAAATCGGATAAGTCGTTTATAAGTTACAGCGATTTAAATGATTACACTTTCAACAGCTTCCCCCCTCTTATTAAAGTCGGTACGCCAATGAGCATAAGATCAAAATGATGCAGAATTATCCAAGCTTTTTAACGGTGTTACCAAAGATATACCTTAATGTGGAATTTTTGGAGATATGTAAAAATTTACTTTTCGATTACGCCCTCTTGCGGCAAAATGCGGAACTTAAAAATTATTTCCAGGATTTTCTCATGGCCACTTTAGTTATCATTTTTTTTCCCGAGTTTCTATGCCCAGTAGTTTCCGAGATAGTACCTTTCTTATTGAATCACCCGGTACATAATATACAAAATATAAGCATTTTGTTTTTTTTAAATATATATTTTGTGAGGGCAGTTGTTTGTGCGGTTGTTTGGTAATTTTATTTATAATTTAATATATGTTTTTGAGTTAATGTGTTTTTATGCATATTTTTCACAAAAACTTTTAAAATTTGCTAAAAAAATATGTTTGAAAAATATTTTGTATCTATATGTTATTTTATTTTACGTGCGTCACGGTGAGTCCGGGGCTTCAGGCGAAATGTCCGGGGATTTAGCGATTCAGCCTGATTCAGGTTATAGTTTCGTAAATTCTAAGACGGCAACCCTATATTAAGTATAATTTCTTGTTTTTTATTATTTATTTACATTTGTAAAAATTGGTACACCTACTACGGTTCGAATACAAATGTCTTAGCTTCGACATAGCAATGGATACAAGAAAAACTGGAGATAATAAAAAAAAATTTTAAAAACCTTCAAATGATGTATCCATTGCAATGTCGAATTCTCATGTAGTAATTTAAATATTTCTACAGAAGAAGAATTTCTCTTTATTTCGTCAGATCCATCCCTAAACGCGTTTCGTCATATCATGACTCATCAGTAGAGCTAGGATCCAACGAAAGAAAGGAGAACTCAAAGCTGCTTATGGCAGCACAGTGGTGGGACACACCAGTAAGATGTGGCACGGAGCGCCATCTGTATCGTTATTAGACACTCTTGAGCATACCAGCACCTCTAACAAACTTATAGAAATAAGTAAAAATGTTAAGAGGAAATCTCCTGTAAAGACATTCGTCAAAATTACAGGAGTCCCGCTAGGCAGCGCTAACTCGCATCGGTTTATTAACCGAAAACAAGAATACAGAAGAAGAATTTCTCTTTATTTCGTCAGATCCATCCCTAAACGCGTTTCGTCATATCATGACTCATCAGTAGAGCTAGGATCCGACGAAACAAAGAGAACTCAAAGCTGCTTATGGCAGCACAGTGGTGGGACACACCAGTAAGATGTGGCACGGAGCGCCATCTGTATCGTTATTAGACACTCTTGAGCATACCAGCACCTCTAACAAACTTATAGAAATAAGTAAAAATGTTAAGAGGAAATCTCCTGTAAAGACATTAAATATTTCTGCTGAAGATGGAGGTTTTGACCCACGAAACATGTCCGGATAATCCGGATATATAAAGTAATATCTGAATGAACTAGCCGACTGTGTTTTATTATTTCCTTTAAACTATAAAAGTTGCCCACTCCGAAACAGCTCGAGTTTTACTTAGATTAATGACCTGGGTTCAAGTTCGAAGACATTTCATTCTTCTGATTGATACGGAATCATGCGAATCAAAAACAATTGATATTCAAAATATTTTTTTCAAGTGCCTGCTTTGCATAATCTAGTGTTTATTTGATTGAAACGACTCGCCATGCTCGAGGCCATTCAGACTGATGCTGCTAGATAAATGGTTTCAATCCAGGTGTAGGCCCTTGTTTTAAATTATGTTAATCCGGCTGATTGATTGATTAGAAATATTTTCTATTATAATTGCAAATGTTCTTGGAATGTTTTTAATTTAGTTTATTATCGTTCTACTAAAATCATTGTTTTACTTCTGTAGTCGTTTTAACTCGGTTAAATTAACCGTTCAATTGCGTTGGCCAGGACTCGTTTGAAACAAATGAATGAACGTAACCTGCAGCAAACATTAGCAATAACGCCTATAGAGGGTGTTATGAATTTGACGCGTTATATTTGTATGGGTGACTCATTCATACTTTTTTTAATGACCCAAAAAGTTGGGTAAAACCCCTAAAACTAGACTTTACTTAAAAGAATATTATTCACTTAATCAGTATAGTGTTATATAGGTTCGAGCGTTGGGCCCCTTTAAAATGGGGCCCGGGCCTAACAGGCCTGTTGAGAAAATATACCCTCTTTTCTCAACTAATATATTTATTAAGGATTTAAGTTGTGGTAGATCTTTAAAGTTGTATTAAAACTTGTTTATTGAAATAAGTCAGTAAACTAAGTACCAAATTGGTGAAAGTCATGAAGAAACAAGAAATTTGTATTTCTGTCTGTAGAAGAAAAAATGATTAAGCACATTAAAGAAAGTGAAGTTAAAATAAACGTTGTGCTAACAGAAGTGGCACATTAATTAGTCCAAGAGTCATACGGGCAGAGAAGAAAATAAATGGATAATTATACTATTTTTAATTTTTAATACTATTAAAATATATGTAATTTTTTTTTTAAATATATATTTATTAGATGACCATGTGCTGTGGACAAAATGGTGAAAATGAAATCTAAAAAATACAGGAATTATTATGAGGTTATATGCTACCCAACTTCACTCATGACATATTTTGTAAATTTAAATTAATAAGTTCTGGAAATAAGAAAATTATTTCATTAAATTAGTAGAATTTGTTCTCAAGTAAAGAACCTACGTTCTAAGATATTTATGATAGATGTACTCCGGATATCTAGTGTGGACCTTTAAACCAGAGTCGGCATGAGGAAACATAAAATGGGTAGTTTAATTATTGAACGCGTTTCAAGTAACAAATTCTAGGAATTTATTTCCATCGATGATGTGAGTGCGTCACGACAATCTAATTCTTCAAAAAGCAGCCAAAGTGCGTTATAGTTATTTTAATTTAACTAGTTTTTATTGAAAAATGTGGTTGTATGTGTACTTTTTTACTCTTGTGATACATTTGTTGCTTTATTTCGAGACGTCTCTATATGTACAGGGTGAGTCAATGATAGAGTAAAGTTCATTTTCTCCTTTACCTTAAGACTTAGCATTTTTGAATTACAGTTAAAATTCTATAGCACACACTATGTCTTAAATTCAATTGTTATTAAGATATTGACATTTAAAAAATGACATAATTATATATCCCACTTTAACAGGCTGCAGCATTGGAACGGCGCATCTTAGAGAAGGATGGTATTTACCTCCCTATTTAAATTTTTTATTCCCTCTCTAAAAAGACCAACTTCTGGTTTAACATGTTAAACCTGAAAAACCGGCTTTGCAGATTTAACCATGAACCGAAAGTTAGTATTTTTTGATAGAAAATAAAAAACTAAAATATGAACGTTATAACCGTTTTTTTCTAAGATGCACCGTTTGGACGCAGCAGCCTATCAAAGCAGAATAAATTTGATTTTAATATTTTAGAAACAATTAAATTTAGACATTTAGTGGGCTATATGAAATAGTAGATGTAGAATTCTAAGCGTAATTCAAAAATACAATAATATACAGGGTATACCATTAAACCTAAATTATAAACGTCGTGTATTTGTGGTAATCCTGTATATTCCAATAAAATTTTGAAATGTGCACCTCAATGAACTCCACAACTTTTATATTTCGAATTTTTATCAAATTCTTAAGATAAAGGAGAAAATTAACTTCACTACTTAGGATTGACGTTGACTCACTCTGTACATTTTGAACGGAAGTTTTTCGTGACTGGTGTTTTATGGTTATAAATTTTCTTTCTCTCTTCATCCTTTGACTAGGGTTGTGTTTGAATGGATTAAAAATGTGCTTTCAGCTTCCTGAGCCCGACCGTTTAATATTAAATTAGGGGCAGCTCGCCCCTGGAGAAAGGGGATGACCGTCAATGTATGTATGCACTTTGTAATAAATATGAATTGCCTGTAAAACTTTCGTCTCTTTAATAATAAGAAATAATATTAATTGGTCCTCATGCCGTCTCTGGTTTTACTACCAGATATCCGGACCTTAATGATAGAAATTCGTGATGAACAGGTTCATTTGGTAGACAGTTCCTTTTATTTAAGGTCTGATTAATCGGGTTTAAAGATTTTTCATTAGAATTGCAAATGTTGTTCGATTAAACATAACTGACATGTTTTAATATGTATGTGGTCTACCATTATCATATCAGGTGTACCCCAGCTGCTGGAATTTATGTTTACCGAGTTCTGATTTGAATTTATTCATAAATCGGAACAAAACCCATTGACACAGTTTTTAAATTTAATCATTACCACATTTCAATGTCTTGTAAACATAGGTTTGTAGGGAAATTTTAGAATTATTACCGGGGCAATTAAAACTATTATTTATTTTTAACGATTGCTAAATTTTATTTTACATTAATAATAAATAATGATTATAAATTAAGGTTTGGATCAAGGATAGTGAACTACTACTTTTTTTTAATCGACTGAAACGACCGAAAGAAAAATATTATTCATTTTTCCGCTAGGATTCTGTAGGTATACAAGAGACCATCGAAAATTCATTTATAAAAAGGTTGCCGACATCAAAAATTTTGGACGGCTAACTGGCCAAATGGGTTATTGTACACATACACATTACTAATCAAAAAGCCAGACAAACGTTAAAAATTTATTTTTTGGCGGTCGTGTATAAATTTCTTTATCCAGAGAATCACCCATAAATTTATTATTATATCGTACCTATATACAGTGTGTCTACGGATAGAGTTTGGAAGAGCAGTTTTTTTTTTATTGATATGTATAGAAGAAAAAAACATTTTTTGTAAAAAGTCTGCTTGTGCTGAAACTACAATTTTGAATATCAGATTTGCGATTAATATACAGGGTTCGTCAAAAACACTTTTAGTTTTTTGGACGTGACCAATAAAATAACATGGTGGTATGCAGGATGACTCAATGCTTTTTACCCTCCAACCCCCATATTAATCACGAGGTTTGGATTCCCTAATTCTTGATGTTTTATGAAGTAACGAATAACAAAACCTTATTTCAATTAGGCAATCCAACGATGTGTTAAAAATGGCGGATGAATGGCAAATATTGCCTTGTAATTGGTAGACGTGACCATCAAAATAACATAGCGGCATTTAACGGGTGACTCGCCATCAACCGCCATATTGAATCACGTGTTTTGGTTTCTTTAATTCTCCATTTTAGACTAACCCCTTTCTGTGAATTAGGGTTAATCATAATTGAACAAAACTTATTATAGTCTTGACAACATACTTGAACAATTTTCTCTTGGCGAAAGTTCATTTGCGTTTTATATTAAGCTAATTTTTTTAAGCATAGTTCAGGTTTTTTTTTTCTGAAGGCCCGTCCATTCGCCAGATGCACTTAAGCCAGGTATAGCCAATTGTGCTCACCCTGTTTGGTTTTTACACCCACTCCGTGATACCAGTTCCTTGCACTAGTTTGTGTAAGTTCACTGGGGAGAGGGTACGGATGTCCTATGGTTCCAGTTTTGGCTGCCCGAGTATTAGTTGCCTCTTCCGATCTAGTGACTCGCAATGGCAAACTATGTGCTGTACAGTTTCCCTGTCTTGTACGCATAATTTGCAGTCAAGGTCTCCATTGTACAGTTACATGCTGTGCAGATGGTTCTTGACAGCCATGTGTCCTGTCAGAATTACTGCAATGGTTCTTAGCTGGATCCTGTTTATTTGAAGTAGCTGTTTCGTAAGTCTTGGGTCTGGATACCCAATGAAGCTTTTACTGTGATGTAATCCCTATCTGTTGTTCCATTGGATTTTGTGTTCACAACTGATCCATCACCTTATTTCATCTCGTACTGTGCACCTTGGTACTCCGAGTGCCGGTTCTGGACCAATGAATGTATTTTCTCGCAAGTTCATCGGCATTTTCATTTCCTGTAATACGTTCGTGTTACTCACGGCAATATTACTTTGTTTACTTTTGAAAGTTTCCCTTGCCATTCTAATAACAATCTTGAGGTTATCTTGCTGCATATTAGCGATAAGTATAAGGGCTGCTTGACTTTCAGGATATATATGGATTCGCTTATTAAGGGTAGCCCTCCTATTGTTTTCATACGCACACTTGAATATGGCGTACATTTCCGCTTGAAACACTGTGGGCGACTTTCCAAGAGAGAAAAACACGCTTTTCTCCAGTCTTAATCAGATTATTATTTTTTTGTGTACGACTAAAACGAGCACATTAACAAACGTCGCGGTCACGTTAAAGGACATGATAACCTAGACATTAAATAATAACAGCATAATGGTTCTGATGGCTGGTTGTCATTAGCTGGTTGTTTATCTCAAATAATCATCGCTGAGCGGATTTTGATAAATCTGAAATATTATTCAATGTGTCAAACCAACGAGCGTGAAAAGAAATACACATATATCTTAAACGTTGGTGTAGGTGTTGCTTAAGAAATGTGATGTGTTTGTAAATAAAAGCCCGATTTTATCTTAGCACGAAATAATTATTTATCTTAATCAAGATTTTATGAATATTACTGGTAGGTACTAAATAAAAAATTGTTAGTAAATAAAGAATTTGGTTTACTTTAAATTGCCTAAATGAAATACTTAAGAAAAATTCATTATTTCACTTTAAAGATCCCTATTTTTAACAACTTCAAATACGGAAATTAAATAAATCGTCCATGATTCTTAAATCAATCAGTTCGATCAACAAATTTAGTAAAACTAATGTGACGAAATGAACCTATGTTTAAATGTCTGAAAGTATGAGAGAAGAGAAGTTAGCCCTTCATAAAAATTTAATAAAATGTGACAGTTTAAATATTCACATCTGGTTATAAACAGCCCGGTGAGACTTCTTATGGTCGGGATCGAAGCTAGTGACGTCAGGCCTCCAGACTATTCACTCAAGTTAGGACATACGTTTGTCCCTATCGTTTATGTGTCAACATTACACCTACGTAGTTATTTCTACAAAGTGAGCGTGTTTTCTAAGGCAGGCGAACTTGTTATGACTATATTTGCATCTTGTTACTTTAACTACCGGTGGATTGCAGAAAGAAACGGCAAAATAATCTGACGAAAAGTATATTTTATAATTATACCTTACTTCTCCGTATACAGCCAAATTGAATCGTCCAACCAACCTCGCCCTGTGATGAAAATGGCTGTCAGTGATTATTAATTTAATTTTTTTATTTTCTAATTGTTCATAAAAGAGAGCATCGTCATTTCGCTAAAGGTATGTAATTTAAACATCTTTTCGATAACTTTAATTATTAAAAAATTATCAAATTTTTAGTTTCTAAAAAGTGTGGGTGCGAATAAATAAAATATTATTTCTTGCAAAATTGTTGAGTGGTATATGAATTTCGCTATTATTAAGATCACACGAAATGATGATGAGTGTAAAATGAATCGACACCAAGCCATCCTATTTACGCCGGACAGGCCGGATGAGATCGGATATCTCGTAGGATGAAGGTGCCGTTTCACACTCCCCAAAAAATTAGGATGCTTTTCGTTTAATGCATTAAGAATGTTTTGGGCACCTTTGGTCATTTATAGAGGGTGATTTCGTCTTCCCTCCATACCCCTCCACCCCCCGTAAATCCGCTATACTGTGCGATTTTATGCTTTCCAGTCATTTTGATTTAAGAAAAGGCAGTTTCGAAAAAAATTAAATTAAATCACTGCGATACGGCAGCAACGGTAACGCCACTGGACTAAAAAATGGGCCAACTCTAATTACGACACTTAAATAATATTATTTGTAATACTTTTTGGGACAGTTGTTGTCATTTCTTGCCCTTCTTTACAATTAGGCTTTTTACCTCTTCGTTTGTTTCCAGGGCTATTTCCGAGGGGATCTACAGCTCAACGTGTGTTCCGAACCACGATCCTTAGTCATGCGACACTCCCCCATAGGGGCTATCAACCCTCGGTTTCTTGCGTCATTGCATGACCTACCGATTGTGTACCTTCTTCCACACCCCATGAGATGTCCAAGAGCACATGCGGCCTGGTTACCGGCGTGAATGGGGTGCGCTCACATATATACATACACTATATTGCCAATACAAACAAGCAGCCCCACGAACCAAGAAGATACCCATCGTGGGATTCAAAATAACCTGAATTTGGGCCCGTGGCGCTTGCGCAGTATGAAAAAAATTAGGCAACCGACAGATCATAAACCGAACCAGCTCGCCGTTACGTTGTTTGCACATAGTGTTATGTGGTTGTTTGTATTCTTATTCGTCGCCATCTTTTGTTTCGTTCGTCCGTGTGTGATTATAATTTCCAGGTTTTGGGTGTTAATATTTATAAAACTTTACTTTAGACATTTTTTTTGTTAGTTTGTACCTAAGTTGTTAGTTGTTTCAATCTTTGTTTACGTTGTATTTGTTCGGATGTTCCGTGTGCGATTGTGGATATGATTTTTAAGATTTGGGTGCAAATTTAGGTATAAAACTTTACCAGACATTTTGTTATTGTTAGCGACTTGTGTCTCAAGGTTGGTAGAAAAAAGTGCATGATCCCTTTTTGCACGAATTGCGGTTTAATACCAGGAATAAGGTATTTCAGTTATGTTAAATATTAGTTACTTAATTTTATTTTACCATAAACCGTACACACCCGAACTAACGGGTGAATTTAAATAAAAGCTTGTAAAAATATTTTGAAAGTCGGTCATCAACATTAAGAAGCAAATTTCCGAGCTGCGCAAACTCAACGGACCCTGATCATCTGCCTACAGTGGTATCATCATTGAATGATGGTATTAGCAATATAGCGTAGATATGTGGGTGCGATGGAAGAATGGAAAATGATATATTTTACACTTTTCCCTGCATTCTTAAACCTACTATAATTCGGACATACTTTTTTTTATTGTGCGTATGCCTACTCCGAGGATCGAACTCAGAATGCCACAGTCGAATGCCATTGACTCAGTCTTTTGGGGCAATTTTTAAATTGGTTCTATTTTTTTCACAGAAAGTTTTATTCTCCATTTTAATGCTAAGCATGAGCTAATAAAAAAAAATTAAGGGGTAGAAATAGTTGGAAAATGGTCAGTAAAACAGTTCAGAAATTCAAAATTTGTATTTAGCCTACGTTTCGACCTCTATGAGGTCATCCTCAGAGCGCTATTCTTGTCGTAAGAGTATCCAAATTTATAAATTTTAAATTGGTATAATTAGTGACCATACTGACTAATATTTAGGGTTAGAAATAGTTGTGTCTGTGGTCAGTAAAACAGCTCCGAAATTCATAGTTTATATTTACCCTACGTCTTGACCTCTATGACCATATTTATACCCCTAAATATTAGTCAGTGTGGTCACTAATTATATAAAGTTTTAAAAAAATTGTTAATAAATCCAAAAATCATTAATAAATGCCGTTTAACAAATTTTGAAGTATTCAATAGTTGTCCAGCCTTTTTAGCCGCTAATATTTTATTTGTGATATACAAATACAAATACGATACATGTTTGTAAAATATTTTTAATTACCTACTTTAGTATTCTTGTAAACGAACTGTATTTTATGGTCAACCAGAACAACCTATAAAGATTAAACTCACTTAAATTACAAGTGACATTTTTCCTTAATTGGACTATATCTATTATAGCGCTACTGCCATTCTGTGACATTAAATTTTATGGTAGTTGACATTATCTTTGTATGGCTTATTAAACGTTTTTAATTATGGTACAATCAAAACTAGATAGGATATTGTTGCTAAGCATTAGCGGAGTTTGAACAATTTTGGACAACCCGATCTTAACTTATTTGAATAGGATTGCGGATGGTTTTTCATTGGAATTTAACAGGTGATACTGCGGACACCAGCATTGATTGAGTCAAATCGTGAAATATCTTTTTTTGTATTAAGAAATTGTATATTTTTAAAATGGACTACACAAAATTCGTTATCCTGTTTATCTCTATTTTGCCGATTAAGAAATGCTATAGAGTACTTGATATCAAAGTGGTCGTTTCCTCATCAGTTCTTTATTTCTTTCGCTATTTCTGTTTTGAAAAGTTACCGAGTGCCACTTCAGGACGCTAATTATGAATATCATGAAAAAGTTTATCTTAAAAAGTCCTACTCTGTGAAAAAAACACAAATATAACGTAAAAAGTGGAAAAAAATAGGAATATATGCTAAAATGCTAAGAGTAAGAGTGATACACAAAAATGCTTTCTCTACTGGATTCCCTGCGAATGTGGCCAATCTTATATTGGTAAAGACCACTCGAAATCAGGATTAAAAGACACAGAAATAATACGCTAAAAGGGGAGACCGAAAAATTAGGTGCAGCTGACTGACTATGCCTGGATGCACGGCTAGTATACCATGTGGACCGAATCCAACATCAAACATTAAGAATCACACTGGAGGAAGAGGAAGAAAAAGTTTAAGGTGGCTGCTACTATACCTCAGGACCCAGGTTGTTTTAGTAAGCCCTCATTGGATATAAGAATATCTGGAAACGTTTGGTGAGTAAATGGAATCATAGAATAACACCACGCAGGAATTAAACGCATGCCTGCACCTATCTTTTTTTATTTTATTTGTTTTTTTGGTGAGAGGATTAGGAAATCTCTATCTAGACACCCGTTTATGGTCATCACCACACGGGTAGTGTCCTCCTCCTTGGACTAAAACTTTTCCCTCTCTGCCTCAACATACACATCGCAATCCGCTCTCGCATTACTTCAATGTGCGTACCGGTCTTTCATCTGGTTGTGTTCTCAAGACTGTGCCTTATATAGTTATATGCTTTTCTTCTCCTTATTTTCCATTATTATTGTTATTATTGTATATGTTATTCTCCAGGTTTCTTCAGATGTTTGGAGACTTGTCATCATGTTTACTGGATTGAATTCTTGTCCTGTTTGTTGTGTAAACTGGGTTCTCACATTTTCCCATCTGGGGCTTTCGTATAACGTATGTTCTACATCATCCACTGCATTGCAGTGACGGCACTAATCGGAGTCTATTATTTTGTAGTTATACTTTCCAAGCATCCATGGTCAGACAGAGCTTGTGTCAAAAAGTAATCCACCTCGCCGTATGGTCTATTAATCCATGTCTGAATAATGGGTATCCACCGTCCTTTTGTTGTAGTTTCCCACATGTCTTGCCATCTTGTGGCTATTCTCTGTTTAGTTTCGTTGGGATATTCACCGTTATATTTTTCTTTCCGTTCATGTATTAAGAGTTCTATGGGTGGAACTCCTGCTATAACTCCCGCTGCCTCAGCTGATATAGTGCGATATCCGCTACTGATTCTTATGGATATGAGTCTTTGTAGTCTTGTTAACTTTTCTAGCAGTTTCTTGTTTTCTGCACCTATCTTAGTGATACTGTAGTACACCTAGCTGATGAGTGATTTAAACACAATTAACACAAGGCAAGTGCAAAACTCTTCTATCATTCAAGAAACATCATTGTCTAAAACCTTTAAACAGATACCGCCTAGTGTAGTTTTTTTTGCTGAAATCTATCTAAAATACTTGTTTATCTCTCAAAAGAGACACACTCGCGGCTTCCTAAGATATTGAATGTGATAAAGATGTTTTTTAGCCCATGTCTGGGCCAATTATCAAAGTGGAAACGAGAAAGAACTATTTAAAGATTTCAAAAATCTAACTAATTTATAAAAAATATTTATAAAAAAATATTAAAAATAAAATGTTGAAATTTATTTTTAAAATTAAAACAGTATAAATTTAAAATGTAAATTTGCAAATGTAATATACCCCCCTGCTGGGATTCCTTCTTATAACCAATGGAATTTTTGATGCAGAAATAACTGCGACTATTTTAACCTTGTTATTTGAATAGTCTCATGGCGTGTAACATGGTATTATTTTGATAAATTTTAATTAACCCAAACCAACTGGTTTGACAAAAATATATTAAGTTAACTTTATTACCTTTATCGAAAGATGCAAATTAAATAGAAATAAAACATTTGTTATCTAACATCCTACCAAGCACATCAATATAATAGCAGATTCAAAATCTTTCAATTTTTATTGACTTAATTACTCATTAAAAACAAGTTGCCCAATCCATTTAGTGGTTTTTAAACTAACATTGGTCAAATATGTTGAAACCTGTCTAAAAACCATAATTAATTAAGCAGAAATAATTATGGACCAGTAGTGCTACCTAAACAAGTGCTTTTAATTGATGGTCTTTATATTTTAAGATTTCTAACGGTACAATGACAAAGCATATTGAATTCACATGTACCTGCTTATTATTACTATAGTACAGGACAAGTCAAGAGTACCTATGTTAAAACAAATCATCTAATCAGAGGTTACTCTAATGTTTAGTTGGACACAAAATATTTAGCAGAAAGAGCAAATTAAAGTAATAATTACTTTCTTTATTCATTAGGAACATACGAAACCAAATAAAATAAATTTACTTAAAAATCAACATAAAACTAAACACTAAAACATGTCTATTGGCGTCCTATCTACGCTGCGGTCACATTCCAATGATGACAAAGCCAAAATATCTATTTAAACCAGGTGGACGGATGAGAAGATACAATCATTTATATTACAAAATTTGAAGGAAATGAAGAAGTACAAGCGTGGATTACCGATGAGCTTTTATTATTCTGAAGCTGTCTTTAAAGGCAGATCCACCGTTTTTCTGAAGAACGGGGGGGGGGGGGGGGGGGGGAAGGAGGCACCTAAAAAATTGACTACTCTCTAAGAGTATTTATTATTATATTATTATACTGACCCTGAATACGCTCTTCAATTTTCAAAGCTCATAGTAAACAAAATACCCATTTTGGAAGGCTCAGGGCAGGGGGGGGGGGGGCAAAACAGCCCTCTCTGCATCCGCTTCTGACTATCTTTAATGACCACTAAGTGTTTATGTTTCTATCATACAATATATTGCAAGTAAAGCCAGTAAAGCATCCAAAGGATATAAAACGAAGAAATCGAAATATTTTACTCGAGAAGATGTGCTGAAATTCATCCGTGAAGCTCCCAATGATAAATAAATTTTTTCGTTAATAAAAAGTTGTTACTTTTATTCTTCTTATAAATGCCTTGGCCTAGGGTATTATATACCATTTAAAGTGTCTGGTAACTATGGTATTATGAAACAATAATATTCGAGGACAAAATAGCTATTTATACAATTAGTTGCGAAATGAGTGTCTTTTAGGCACGCGACGTGAATTGTCCTACGAGGCGAAGCCGAGTTGGACAACACGTCAATGTGACTAAAAGACATTGTTTCGTAACGAGTTTTATACAATATTTTTTCTATTGAGGTTTTATAATAAAAAACTTAATTTTACTAACATTTTATTACCTATGTTTTATTTACACCTTTCATGTCAAAAAAATCGACAGTTGTCAAAAAAAAATTCGTCGTTAATCGCATTTTTGAAAAGAAAATCTACGGGGTATAGCCCAAAAAGTCGAAAGTTTTTTCTAAAGAACAAATAGAAAGGTTTGTCAAAGAAGCAGACGATAAGAACTATTTATTGGACAAAGTCATACTTATTGTGGGAATCTCTGGAGCATGTCGCTGAGAAGAACTCACATATTTAAATATGAATAATATCGAAATTTCGGAGTCTTTAATTAAAATATCCATTCCAAACACTAAAACAAATTTTGCAAGAAGCTTTGTAATTAGCGAAGGCTCTATTGACGGCATCAACTTCTTGAATATTTTCCGAAAGTACGCGCAGTTACGTCCAGCACACATAACCCATGAAAGATTTTTTATCGCATACAGAAACTCCAAATGTTCCAGACTTCCAGTGGGTATTAATACCATTGGAGCAACACCAAAGAAAATAGCTGAGTTCTTGGATCTTCCAAACGCTAAAGAATATACAGGCCACTGCTTTCGAAGATCTTCAGCAACTTTTTTAGTTGACTCTGGAGCGGATATATTGATGCTAAAGCGACATGGAGGTTGGCAGTCAAATACCGTGGCTGAGGGGTATATAGAAGATTCTTTAGAAAATAAAAGAAAAATTTCCGAAAAAATTCTTGGTCAAAAATCTTTGGACGCTAACAACAAATGTGTTAAATGTAATGAATTCAAGTGTTCTACCAGCTCTACTAGTGGCATGGGTTTAATTGATATTGCTGTTGCAGATTCTATTACTATTCAAAGTTCAAATTCCTCATCAATTTTACAAAGAGAAATATCTCAACGAACTGTTTTAGGTTACCCCAGCATTAATTTTAATAATATAAGTAACTGTACTGTTAATATTTATAATAAATAGGTGAAACTATAGTCTGTGTTTATACTTGTTACTTTTAAGCACGTTGTTCCTGGTAACGTCTTAAAAAAAATTTAAGCACGCTGAGCCTAAAAGGAGGTAATTAAAAAATCATAATGACAATCAAAAAGAGGTTATTATAAAACGTCAGTAGAAAAAATATTTTTCTTGAAAGCGTTTCGAAATAGACATATTTCGATATTAATTAGAATTTCGAAATGACACTCTTTTAGGCACTAGTGTCTAAATGTGACAGTTTTAGGCACTAGTGCCTAAAAGTAAAAATGAAACATTAATAGTAATTTTCCGTCGACCGTGTATTTACATCCGATATTAACGTTCCCAAAATCATTCATTAATGACCTCTATTAATGCATGATTTTCTGTAAATGCACGATTTCCCAAAATCATTCATTAATGACCCCTATTAATGCATGATTTTCTGTAAATGCACGATTTTGGTAATTAAAATTAATGGCAGCCATGCAAACAAATCAACAAAATAATAAAACGTCAATCCAAAACGTCGTCCGCTGTCATTAGTATTTGTAGAATTGTTAAATCTGGATTGTAAAATAAAAGTTGTTAACTGTTTTTCTTCACTTTAGTAAAAAATACGGTCGACGAAAAAACATTGTAACCAACTCTTACATTAAAATGCGATTAATAATCTCGGACATTAACGCGCTCGCTACGCTCACGCGTTAAAATATTTCGATCATTAATCGCCATTATTAATGTACTTGTTGGTTAAATTACTATTATATAATAGCACTCATTTGAAGTAATTTTTTTCAAAAAACTTTGCGGGAAAAAAAAACAAAACGCGACGTTCGAATTTGACAACACACTTGACATTAAATAATGCATAAACAATGCCTTAAAAACAGATTGCCTTCCTACTTTTCAAAATGTTTAAAAATACTAATAAAAGCTTAGATTATCAAATTCTCCGCTTTCACAAAAAATCTTGTATATAATTTGTTACGAAACGATGTCTTTTAGCCACTAGACGTGTGCCTAAAAGACAGTCATTTCGCAACTTATTGTATAAATAGCTATTTTCTCCTCCCTATATTATAAACAACGCATTTTGACACTGTTTTGAAGGAAGTAAAAAAAATAAAAAAAATAAATATAATAAAATAATAAATTCATGCTGGTGGTTTCAAAACGTTTTCCAGCAAACACCAAGCAATAAATTATTATTATAAAGTACCAATCGCAAACAAACACACTATTAAAGCAATAGCTAAAATAGAACTCTCATGGCAGTGTATGGGTTACTGGAACTGACCAAAATCATTTATTTAAAGTCAATTTCACTTTTACCTGAAGGGTTTACACCAGCCCCGTTGGAGCGTTGCTCCGACGAATATCCTGGCAAGTTGCTAGAAGTCCAGCTACAAACTACAAATTGTAAAGTAAAATGACATGTAATTATAAAGAGTAAATAAATAAAGATATTTTGAAAGTAAAAAGTAAAAAAGGATGTAAGTAACAATTACCAAAAAGGTATCGATTGCCCTTGACGACGGGTTGTAAGTCAACTTACCACCCTTGGGTGGTAATAATTTATGCCATATAAAAACAATGATCTATAAAAATTAAGTAATCTTAAGTGATGTGAATATTAATAGTACAATTATTACAATTATGAACATTATTTACAAAATTTGGATAAATGTTTTCTCGTTTTTTATCAATTTGTATGGAATGTTCTGACACCATAATTTCTCCATCACTAACCAAGTTTTTTGTTACTCTTGAAGTACTGCAGAAGATTTCTGGCTTCGTTATATTGTATAAAATTTTATTTACAACTTCCTTTTTATTGTAAAAACACAGACTTTCTTACTAGTCAGGTGGTAGGAAACACATTTAGGAAAGCATGAAAAATAAATTTTTAAGCCACTTGAAAATTCCTTATACAATAAGGTTGCATTTCGTCTAACACAGTTAGATAATGAAATACGAATTACATTGCATAGTTCTACCAAGAAATTAAAACTTTATGACATCCTACCAATGTAAAGTTTTCATTTCTTGGTAGAACTATGCAATCTAATTCGTATTTATTGTATAGTGAATTTTCAGGTGGTTTAAAAATTTATTTTTCATGCTTTACTAAAAAAAATCCTTTTTATTGTTGACACTCTCTGCTACAAAACTTTCCGCAATAGTTGCAGATTTCCATCCGCCATCAAGACATCAACTTCAGTAGGTATTCGCTAATAAAGTGGCCGACGTTCTTCTAAGAGAGTGTCCAGTGTACTCCCTAAAATTCTGAAAGTTCAGAAACTTTACAGCAATTTTACTTGAAATTGAAAAAATGGGGGTTTTCCCGACAGGCTGGTTTAAGCACTTTCCATTTTGATATTGCATGAAGAAGCGAGGATTAAAATTCGTCATGTGGGATCTTATATCAATGTAATTTAGAACTATTTTGAAATAACAAACCTTCTCATCGTCACTTTTAGTCACTATAAATTTACATGCTATTCCATTTTTGGAATCAGTAATAGTAACAAATATGACTTCATGCCTTAATTTAATATTGTCCATTTTCATTGCACAGAGTTCACTAGAACGGCACGCTTCAGCAATTCCCATTTTCATTACAACCATCGTTAAATAAATATTATCGAGGGCTTCAAACAGGAATTTAATTTACATCTTCCCTGTCAAACACATTAGATTTTTTGGGTTCATATTTGTAATTTTTTCTTTTTAAAAATGCTCGAAGTTTAGGATACTTGGAAATGTCTATGTTTTCCTCTATGAAAAAGTTCAGCATGGAATATTCACACCATAAGCTTGAGGGAGACTTTAATACAGCAGATTTTTCGTGAAAGTAGGCCAAAAGCACGGTTTCTGAAACTGCAGTAGCAGTCTTTGTTTGGCACCATTTCTTGAAGTATTGATACGTTGCTTCATACCTCTTCCTCGATTTTTCTGGCAGCAGCGACAGACAAGCGATATTTGCTGATTCTTCTATATTCATTTGGCTGTTATATAAATCAATAATTTTAAGTTCTCTTAATTTTTGATAATAAACTGTCAGCTTAACGTTGTTGATAAAATAACATTGCTTATGATGCTTTAGAAACCGGTCAAAGCTGCCAATAATTTCATGTGAAAAGTATCGCATTAAATTAATAAAAATCCAATAATAAATTCTGCGGGAAGGAGAAAAAATGTTATATACTTCACGGGATGTACGTATATTTACTAGTCTCGAACTTTATTGCCAGCCCTCGGTATCGCCCGGGCGCAAAATCGTTCTCAACTAGTAAATGTTACTTACATCCCTTGTAGTATAAATAACTATTATTTCATAAAAAATTATACTCTATAGGTTAGAAAACCTTTAGGTGGATTGTCTGACTCCTATCACGTCACAAACACCTTTTTATATCATAGTGAATCCACGTGTTACAGATCAGACCTGTTTTTATAATAAATTTAATCAGAAAATCTTTCCACAAAAAAGTTTCACTCTTTTATTTAGTATAGCTTCATTCTAATTATAAATATTTAAAAACCTGTTGTTTGGTAAAAAATAAATTCATCTCTAATAACATCTTTATTCTTTAATTGGTACTTTTATAAGGTTTAGACGGCGGAGATATTTCTTTGGCTTCTGTGTGTCAATCATTACCAGAAGGTGCTACTTGTATTTCACAATATTTAACTAAGTAGAACAGTTATTTAGTTCTTTGAGATGGAATTAAACTTATGATTTATTGTACACGTAGAAAATTTTGAAAATAAATAATTATATTGAAATGCATAACTGTGAAGGAACTATATTATATGCGAATAATAGGATACACATGCCCTATACGAAGTTTAATAGGCCTATATAAGGATTGAGGTAGTTTAATAGGATACGGGGGAATTAGTGCAATTATATGTTATATATATGTTGTATGGATGTTTCAGAAAATTGCTATAGACCAGGGATGGCGAACAAAATAATTTGGGCACGGCATTAATTAAGGAATGAATGTGATAAAAAAATAATGTAATACATATCTACATTACTACGACAAAATTGATGATTTTTTAGAAATGATATATTTTGGGGCGTAGATTACGAATTTGAACCCGGTTTTTCTCGTAGACGCTCAAATTTTAAAATATTCCTTCCTGAAATGCAATTTTGAAGAGGTTACGTTTTGGATGCATAATGACAGCAATTGGGTTCTTGTTGATAACTACTATTTTATTGTAAATAGTGACATTTACCCTTGTGTATCAAAAAAGCCGAAAAAAACTTATTGTGTTTTTTAATTAAAATATTTTCTTAAAATAATCAATATTCTAGCATTAAAAGAGAATAGTTTGTTGTCATCTGCTTTTCAACTGTCACCGCCCAGGGCGTCTATAGCACCCTAGCCCGAAGAATAATATTATTTTGTTTTTTACTTGTGAGCCCCTTTATCTACTGAAAGTTATTGTTCTTTGGTACTTGCCCCCTCCCCCTCGCCTGGTATATAATAATTGTTGGTGTTATAATATATGGAGATCCCAAAAACAGTTAGTTGTTTTTTTATTTAGAATTCATGGTGAAGAGAACACAAGGGATTTTTTTTCTCTTTTAGAAATAACATTGGAAGGCGAAGAGGTATCAACACGCCAGAGATTGTTATTTTTAGAAGTCACTAAAAAAAGACGGTGGGGTTTTAGCCTACCAGTCTCTATAAAAAATTGCTTTTTCTTTAATTCTCTAATATAACTTTAATATTTAAGGTAGCCTAAAAATAATTGTTAGGGCCGTTATAGTAAAAAGGGGATAATTTTGATCGCTGATGATGTGACTAATGACAAAACCTTAAAATTTTAAAATACATTATTGCATTAAATGTCTTATGCTCAGGAGTCCCTAAAACTGTATTTAAATTTCCAGGTCCGTATTTAAAAAAAAATGACACGAGATTGGTATTTAAAGAACGAAACGTCGAATTTAAAAACTAATATTGCCATCTTGTAGAACAGTAAAAAGACTATCAAAAGGGTTTTTTGTTCTTTTTTCAAAACTAAACTGAAGTCACAAAAAATTAAAAACCAAAAATTTTGGTTTTTGTCGCATATGTCCGAAGGTATTTGGAGAATATATTATTTTCTTGTACCAAATGATTAAGCCCCAAAATACAACTTTGTCTCAATTTAATCATCTTCGTATCTCCTAGCGTTTTCAAGATCCATTTGTACGCACAAGAATGTGTAGCAACCTGTATAATAGAGGAATACTTTACCACTAATCTTAGGAATTTAGTTTTGTAGGTTGGGTTTTACTTTCAAGAGAAACTGCCATTTTTACGAGTTTGATCTTATCTTTGACATTTATTAATCAAAATTTTCTAAACTTAACCGTCTAGGTAATTGGGTCAAATTTGGTACTAAAACTGTATATTAAATACTGTCTGAAATGTATATCCTAAAAACTAGGCTTGCAAAACTAACAGAAATCGAACTTCATTAAATAAAACACTCGTCAATACAAGCGATTTACCTATTTTTGAAAAAAAAAAATTTGAATAGCAATAATGGTAATGTAAATTTTTTGCTCTGCCACTAAAGTTAATTTATTCCTATAGACACAGTTGTGAATCCCAGGGTCAATAGCAATAAATATCAATGTAAATATAACTATAAACATAAGCGTTATTTACATTTATTTTAAAAATAGATCTAAATTGGCTTCAATTTCAAGAATGTAATTGCTTTGAAATAAAACAATCCAACTGTTCCTAAAGAAATAAATAAAAAATGTTACTACGAAACTTAAAATAAACCGACAAGAATATATAGGTAGTCCTAATATATATTGTGTTTTATTTTCAATTGATTTATGGAGTCATTATTTATAGGCTATAATTGAAAAGGAAAATGATCTGTCGATTTAGATTTTTTTTTAAATATCCCGACAGGGTCCAACAAAAATAAAATATGCTCTATAAAAATATATTATTATTCAGGCCAACCAAGTACGTGTAATTTTCATTTTACACCGTTTGGGATTTTTTTTTTAAATAATTATACTTCACCACTGTTCAGTTTTAATAACATTTTCACCTAACGTTTTTCATGTCATCACTAAACAGTACCCTTTAGTGATCATTCTCCCACCTTTATCTTTAGAACTTGGTAGTATGTTTTTTGCCCTACTTCTAAGGAAGTTCTTCGTCATCTTCTTTAATAAATAACTTCCTCAAAAGCTCTATGAGGGTGTCACTTACAATTTCCTACTATTAATTCCAACATAAGCTATACTTGCTAACTGGACATCGAACGTGTCACATTGCCAAGCCAGATCACTGATGAGCACCCAGAATTAGAAACAAGGATGACCTTACATTTCATTTTAAGTGACGCAAGGAATGTTAACATCAAATTAAATGTGTACTGATACCTTCCATGACGATGATGGATAACGCCAGTTGTCAGACGATTGACCATCTATAAGCGCAGACCCTTTGCGGGCCGCGGCCTCACGATGGTCGCGCGTCTCTGATGAGTCCCAGTAGGACGAAACAACGAAAGAATTGAGATGTTAACGGAAGAAGATAGGGCATACCGTTGTTAGCAGTAATTCTAAGGACCCATAAGCTGCCATTACCCACTGACATGGTGAGGGGACAGCGGGTAATAGACGAAGAAGTGCACAGCGTGCAAACCCCGGACGCTCAACGCCGTGGAGGTCTACCAATAAACAATTTTGTTTACCGATAGGTAAGTCCATTGGGTTTTGAGGTAACCATGGCAAGCCTGTCATTTAATTTGATGTTAACATTCCTTGCCTCACTTAAAATGAAATGTGAGGTCATCCTTGTTTCTGATTCTGGGTGCTCATCGGTGATCTGGCTTAGCAATGTGACACGTTCGATGTCCAGTTAGCATATTGATCCTCTAGACTCCTTAGCTCATTGTTGTCGGTGATTTATTCGACACATGAGAGGTAGGCAGCTTGGCTGCTCCTGAGTTCTAGTTAAGGGCTGATTGGGCCTTCTCTTTCGTTTAAATAAGCTATACTTCTCCTGAAGATGAACGTTTTTATACATTCAAAACATGTAGAGTAAATTATTAAATCAAAAAAGTTTTCTTATTGAATATATCTTAGTGAAAGTCGACTTAGAGTATTGTTTCTCACCATTTGATTTTTTTTTGTTTTCGAAGGATATTTTTCAGAATAACGACAGGAAAGGGGTTTGTATACAGGCTCTCCCAGATAAGGATGCACTTTAACAGGGATCTCGTAAACCGTATTAGATACAAAGATCGTTGAAGTAGTAAAAACATTGTGTTTTCAAATTTAAAAAACTCAGAATTCCTTCCGCAGATATTTGGGCAAAACCTTTTTTTCTGGCTCTATTTGAAGAGATGTGTTAAAATAAAATTTACATTCTCATTACCAGTTTTTCTTCTCTACAAGTTGTTTCTCTAGATTTTTTAATCCGACGTTTCGTTATTTCAAATCCATCATCAACTTTGCTATTTTTTAATATTCGGGAAATTTTATTATGTTTAAATTCCACTCCTTTATAATTTAATGACGTATCACACCTAGTATTAATAACACGTTTCGGACTTAAAAAATCATCATCAATAAGAATAAGTGCAAATTCATCTTGTATCTATAATCGTTCTTTTGTTTTCAAAGCCAGATGGAAATAATTTTACTCTGGACACAAATCGTATCCAATTTTTCTTTTCTTGAATAGATAACATTTTTATTAAAAAAACTACAATCACAAAACTCTCCAAAAACACAAAATTTTTACCTCAAAGTTCATTTGCACTAAACGATTTCATTACCCTTATTTTTTATATTTGGCAAGTGTTTTTAATTTATTTAAACAAGTGCCTGACACAGCCTACCATACAGTTGAGATAGATGAAAATCAGATTAGGTTACGAAGATTGAAAATAAAATAGTTTCAAATAAGATGTATTCTTATTGTAAATAAATGTTTAAGTCCGAAATGTGTTATTAACACTAGGTGTAATACGTCATTATTAAAGGAGTAGGGGAATTTAAAAATATAAAAATAAAATTTCTCAACAAAAACGAAACGTCGGGTTAAAAGTCTTATTGCACCAACTTGTAGAGGAGAAAAAACGGCAAACTTAATTTTAATTACATTTTTTTAAATTGATCTCTTCCAATAGAGTCAGAAAAAAATAAAACTAAAATCACGAAAATTCGGTTTTATCCAAATATCTTTGGAAGTATAAGTTTGAAAAAAACACACAATGTTGCAGAATTTTTTAGGGCGCAACTTCTTTCTAAATTAACCATCTCTTTATCTAATATGATTTACGAGATTCCTGTAGACTGCATCCTTATCGGAGACACCCTCTATACATAGGCATGTACAAATATGAATTTATAAATATACAGGGTGTTGGAAAAAGACCGGTACCCCTAAAACTTTCTCTAAAATTTTCGTGACCGGAAAAGAAAAAACTGGACTAGATCCCCATGTCTATTTTCATTACGTTTATTGGGGGGGGGACCACCCTGTCAGGGGGTCGAATCCATGTTCCATTTAAATTTATATTTGTATATGTATAAGTTTATACAAACCTCTCCTCCTTCGTCTTGATTCTGACAAATATTCTTCGAAAACAAAAAGTCTGGTTTTACCTTTACCCTGAAAGGATGGTTTCACGCGCCAGTTGACCTGATGGGGTGAACCTGAGGTCGGATTCGGATTCAGAAACCTTGAAAACATATAAGCATGGGGGCCTCATCCAGTGGACATTACTTTTTTTTTCGTGAGGCTGTGTAATTTTTTTAACCTAACTTATTTGATTTGTGGATTTACTAGTCACTAGATATAGGCACCCAGTCTTCTATGCAGTATACAAATAATTCTCGTTTCCACCCGTGTTAGATAAAATGTTGATTCGTTGACGTCAATTTTTTATTACACCATTTCCACTTACACAGGATGTTGCCAAAGATGGACTGATTTATGTGATTAGCAATCGTAAGACAAAAAGTGAAAATATTTTGTTTGTTTCTTTAATCATTAACCTGCTTTAGACTAGTTTTGAAAAATGTCATGGTAAATTGAGTTTACAGTTTAAACGAATTTTTAAATTAAGGATAAAACATCACTTTTGATTATTTTTCAATCGTACTTTGCAATTATACCGTTTACTCAAAAATAGCTAAGACTATCTTATTTATATCAAATTGTTTTTTTTTATTTAGAGATACTGATAATAATCCAAACCTATAAACAGTTTTATAGAGACTTTTTTAATAATGTTTTTAACCTGAAGTATTCTTTTAATAATTACAGCAGATAACTTGTTGGGAGTCAACACCCTAAAAGCAGGGCTAGTATACCATACCAGAATCTTAGTTTCCGTGACAAGAAAAGTTAGTTAAAATAGCCTCAAAAGAAAACTTAGTATCGGATTCTATCTTTTATTGCTAGATCGATTCCGGCATTGCTTACTAGTCACTTATGTCATTACCATACTAACTACCTGTTTGAATGATATAATAGTTTTGGACTTGCATTGTCTTTAATTTGTTTTATATCACAACGTTTCAACTGGTAAGTATCTCCAGTCATCTTCAGGTGAATACTAAATAAGTAAAATAACTACAGCTCTATTTATACTAGCTAGATGTACTGGAGCATGACTGAGATGGGTGCAGTCATGCGTTTAATTCTTGTGCGGTATTTTAAGTTTACATCTACTTGACAAAGGTTTCCAGATATTTCTTATATCTAGTGACGGCTTGCAAGCCCACAGTTGAAACGTTGTGATGTAAAACAAATTAAAGACAATGCAAGTCCAAAACTATTCTATCATTCAAGAAACATCATTGTCTCCAACCTTCAAACTAACTACCTGTTTGTTAAACGGCAGTAGAGTTTTGGACTTGCATTGTCTTTATTTGTTTTAAATCACTACATTTTAACTGGTATTAGTATTCATCTGAAGACGACTCAGTATTCACCTGAAGACTAATCGAGATGCTTACCAGTTGAAACGAAAACAAATAAAGACAATGCAGGTCCAAAACTCTACTGTCGTTCAAGAAACTTCATTGTATCCCACCTGTTTGTTAGTTCAAAAATGACAATTCTCTCACCCATGAACAATTAAAGGTTAAAATAATGATCGTTTTGACCGTGGGGCCTAACTTAAGTGGATAGTCTGAAGCTTTTCGTGTCATATTTCCATATCACCCATAAGAAGTCTCGCCGGACTGCTTAAAAATCACATATAAACGCACTACACTACACTAAATAAATAAACATAACAGGTAAACGGCGAGTTGACATAGGGAAGTGGCTGACGGGACACTGTGAATCACACTTTCTCTCGTACCTATGAAATGTTGGTAATATGCGTGCTTGGTTAAGATGCATTCTTAAATCCACTGAATTTCGGACATACCCCGGGAATCGAACCCGGGCCGCCACGGTTGAATAACTCACCTCTGAGCCACTACCGCTGGTTAAAATATATATTTAAACTAGTTGTGTGAACTAGGAAAGCTCATATCTGTTGGTTGAAACATGCCGACTTGGTTACCAATACTATAATACTGTTAAGAATAACATTTAGTTTCCAAAACAAAAGAATTTTGTTTAAACCAACCAAGTAATAGCTACAATTGGTTTAAGAAACTAAACATTCTTGTTATGTATACTAAAGTCTATCTAGAAAGAAAGAATTAGCTTGAGCGACCAACTCATTTTTTAGAGTGCAGAGCTCAATATTTTAGGGGAATCAGCGTCTTTCTTGCTTTCATGAACTCCACGCCCCTGGTAGATACATTAAGACAAAACTAGTTAGTCTTTATTCAAACTAACAATTTCCTATTGCCTCTGGCTCTCTTAATTTAGCATACCTGAGCAAATTTGGTGACGTCAAATGGAGTCTCAATTTGTTTAAAATGATTAATGTTTCTTTGTTGGTAACGTGTTCTAAATATTTTATTTTTATATACACTTATTTTTAATTAATGTCGATCTATTTCTTTTTAACATCATTTATCTTAGTAACTTATACGTAAATTACGCTAATAGGTTCATTTCGGTTACGTCCGGTTAGCAATAAATTAACTTCTTCTAATTTTTGGCAATTATCTTATTATGAGATGGCATGTTTTGCCTACATATTGTAACGGGTCAGGCCTCCTGTCTGAGTTGGGCTGGCAAATCCAGGCGGCTTGCCCGTATCCAAGGGTTAATTATGATTAAAAGTACACCTGATTTCTGTTACATATCACTTTATCTGTATATACTAATTTCTAGTATAAACGGAAAAGCACTTTTATGCAGCTTGCTTTAAAACCTGTCGTACCCTATTTTGGTAACAATTTTGGTAACACATTTGGTATGAATTTTGGTATCAATTTTGGGTATCTAGTTTGGGACTTTACATTTTTTGGATTTTGGAACTTTGAGATGCGTACCGCCGTTTTTGGAAACAGGGATGATGATTGGGGATTAGCCAGCAAACGCAAGCACGAGGCGGGGTCAGCAACGCTGTCCGGTAACACACCAGGGCTGTAGGGTGCAAGTAGCTGATACCACACTTTACCCCACACATGGGTTTGCGAAGTTAAGTAACACTGCTAGTAGTAGATTCAATTTGAATTACCCTGTATTATTCCGTTATCAAATTATGTAAATTTGTAATGCTATATGAATAAAGATGATTTAAAGTTGAGATAAAATAAGAGAGCTTGCCTTTTTCGTTTTATTGAAAAAGCTGACTAACACCTATAATTGTGTAGCAATTAAATAAATTAAACCAAATTTTGTTCTTCAAATTTTCACAAAACATTTCTTTTTCTACTTTTATTACTTTATAAATCCATACTTTTTTTAGTTGAAACTATAGACAAATATACCAAAAAAAGGCCATGATAAGTTGGTTTAGTTTCTATCCCTGAAAGGGAAGCAGGAGAGAATTTAGCACACTACAAAAAAATACTGTCAAATCAAAAAAGAGCAGGGTCCAATATATGGATGGGTTCTTTGTTAAATTGTTACCGAATTATTTTCAGTTAAATGATTTACCTTGTACAACTCTCGTTAACAAATATCCAAATTTTCTTATGATGCTCGTATACTAGTCTCCATTTTATTTAATATTTATGCCACTGAACTGGCACTAACGGCAGCAAGTTCTCCAACTTACATGTCAATAATAATCGATAAATTTAAAAACTCAAAGGATATGCAAATATTTATTTGAATTAAAGCATACAGTGTCTGAGAAGATTTATTAGGCTAATAAATATTTGCAGATCATAATTCAATATATCGCTATAACTTGTGAGTGCTAAACATAAAATAAATAAATTAATAGCCACAGTTGTACACCAATCAGATTTTATATAAGTAGAATGACTCCCTACTGCAAATTTTTTAATACATTGCCTTATTTCTAATTAGTTATTGTAAATATTATGATTATACATTTTTTTATATCTTGTACGGTATGTTATTAAGTAATTTTGTTTTAACCTAGGAATGTGCAATATTAGCTTGTGTCCCTCTCTTCTGCTGTATTCTGCCATTTTACCATAATTTCTAACATGAGCATTGGATCGAAACGGCAAGTAAACTTTTAGTTCCATTTAAAATGTAAACCCATTTTGAAAATTGTCAGAACTGTTAGTGGATTATAAGGTGCATGGGTTAGCGTGCCCATTTTTTTTTGTGTGGAGGAGAATAGGACATTCTTCACGTACAAAACAATAATATAGCAGCCAACCAAGTATTGATATGGACAAACAGTGCAATGATTTTGTTTATGGTTAACCAGCTTCCTTAAGAACCGTTCTCTGCAAGTGGCGATTGACGGGTTTCTCTCAGACACCTTCACCATCAATGCCGGTGTTCCTCAAGGGTCCACATTGTCGCCTACCCTCTTTTTACTGAATATTAACGACCTTCTAGTGAAAACCCAAAATCCAATTTATAGCTTTGCTGATGACAGCACACTTGTCTCATCTTTTACCTTGACTCCCCAAACATCCGCTGCCGACGCACATCTTCGCAGGCAGCATGAAGTATTGCGCCTCAACAATGACCTGGAAGAAATCTTGGCTTGGGATGACAGTAACCAAGTCGAATTTAATGCTAAGAAAACCCAGGCAGCAGTCTTCTCCAAAAAGGTTAACATTGCAGAACCGGATATAGTCATGGCAGGACACGCAATTCCCCTGGCACCGTCTATTAATTTGCTGGGGGTTAATCTGGGAGGTAATATGTCTTGGCATGATCACGTTGCCGCAATTGCCAAGGCAGCTGCACAGAAACTTGGTGTACTTTTCCGCACCAAAAGGTTGTACACACCTCATCAACTTTTGACACTCTACAAAGCCCAGATTCGACCATCATTAGAATATTGCTCTCATGTCTGGAACTCTCCCCCCCCCTTCGTCTACTGGATTCCATTCAAAGGAGAGCCGTTCGTCTGATCGGCGACCCCGAGCTGACCGAGAAGACCCTCGATAGCCTGGAGCATCCAAGACAGGTTGGTGATTTGGCTCTCTTTTACAGATATTTCCATGGCAGGTGTTCGACTGACATTGCCCACTTGATTCCACCTAGAGCAATGCAAAACAGAAATACACGGCGAACCACTGCCGCTCATCCATATGTTGTTCAGCTTAGTACTCTTCGAACTTCATTGTTCAAGAATTCTTTCATCTGGAGAACGTCATCTTTGTGGAATGATCTTCCTGAGGTCGTGTTTCCCAATGAATACAATCTTCATCATTTCAAGACCAACGTTAATCGCTTTCTTCGCACACGCACCGCTCCCAAAGTGCCTTAAAGGATTTTTCCTACAGTGCAGGTGTTTTATCATAAAAAAAAAAAAAAAAAATGGAACAGAACCACAGATAATGTCCAAGATTCAATCTTGCCGAAAAACAAATTTAAATGCATTTTAGTAGTGTTTTTAAAAACTTTGAAGAAAAAATCAGTCTCATTTTGATGGTTCTTTACGGTACATCGTTTTTGGTATATAAACATTATTTTATTGCTGATGCCTTTGCAAAGCGAAGCTATAAACATAACACGGTGCATAAAATATTAACAACGAGACCAGTTAATGTCCTGCAGCTTTACAACTTCATTTTGCCATTGAAGATTTGGTTTACCGCACTTTATTACATTATTAAATCTTAAAAATATTTATTGATCGTAATATTTATGACTTTTTTTTTAAATAAAAAATGTGTTTTAATTTATGAGGATTTACTTCATTAGGAATAAATAGAACAACTAAACCTGCCATCTGAAGAAGCCGCTGTGACGGTGAAATATAATATGTAATGTTGCTAATATAAAATTAAAATAAAAAACAGTTTTCACATATCGCCCCTTTCGAGCGATATGTATATATCCCCTTTATTTTAAAAATGTGTGACCTCTGTCGTCGTCGTCGCCGCCGTACCCGATTTTTGAAATATCGATTTTTTGACATTTTCGATTTTTTTTCTCTAAAGTGGTAGATTTCGCACTGATTTTGATTATTGGGTGTTATAGAGGAATAACGGGGGCACATTTTGTGAAAAATTTCAAATATACAGGGTGTACCGGAAAAAAGTTCTTAAACGTCAAAGTCGGGAAATATGCGAAATCCGCTGTAACGCATTTCAGGTCGCAAAAATTATTTTTTTCGATTTTTACTTTTGGAGGTTGGAGAGGACCGGCAGCCGCCCAACCCTCTTGTTTTTGAGAAAGATTAGAAAATGGAAAGTAATTTTTTTTATTTTTTAAAAGTCAAAAAATGGCCATCGCAGGGTCGTCTTGGGTACCGAATAACTCGAATTGGGTACGTCGGACATATTTCCGGTTTAAACGATCAGATGGGCCGTCTCAAATACTATCTTTTCACAATACATCTTTCTATACCTAAAAACATTAGGAATTGTGAAAAATTGTAAAAATTTAAAAATTACGATTTTAGACGCAAAATTTTCACGGTTTTTAATTTTTTTCTCGAAAAATAATTTTTTTATTAAAATGTCGTACATCCTATCGGAAAGAGCTCGTCGAGCTACGTTTAAAATATATTTTTTCGATTTTTAATCATTTTAATTTACAGAGGACGAAACGAATGAACTTTGATTTTTTTTTGGATTTTTACAATTTTTTTTTTTTAGGTACTGGTCCGCTTAAACCCGTCTGTGCGCTACTGTAATTAACTCTTTCAATTTTTTTTTGGACTGTTGTTTAGAGGGATAAATAGACTTTAAAATTCATGCCGTTCGCGCTCTTATTTATGACTTTTAGTGGTTCAAAAAAAAAATTATTTAATTTTTTTACGTTTTTTTTACCAATTTTTTTTTATGTTCGATTATAGCTTCTACTATAATATCCCTAAAGAGTTCGTTGTAGGCTTATTTTATTCCTCAATCTTTTCTCAACACGCATCTGTACTTGGATATACCCATTAATCTTTTTTACTTTTAGTAAAATTGATATTTTTAGAGCGCGAACAGAAAAATTCGTCAAATATCGAAATGCATCGTTTTTTAAATAGCTTGCCATGAAATCTCAAACAGGCTTCCATATTGAAATAATTACAGCTGTCAAAATTGGCCTAAAATGGGTGTATTTGACTTCAGAAAGTGACCTTGTTTTGAATATTTAAAAAAAAATTATAAAAAAAAAAATTAAAATTTTTTTTTTTAAATTCTTTTATGTAATGACTTTTACCTTTAGAGGCAACGCCAGTTGCCGATCAGGCGATATGCAGCTTTTTTCTTTTATAACTACAATAATTGTAATAATAAAATCATTTTAATGACATCCGTACATGTTTGGGAGGTAGAAACCCCAATCTTCATCTTACCTTCAAAACGTGTACGGATAATATAATATAAATATCTGAAAAAACTACTACTTCCACAAGATATTTTTCTAGTTAATTATAACAATGCGTGAATGGCTATCAAGGAGTCAATCATCGACCATGGGTCTTCTACTGGATAAAAGTCCTGGTCTGTCACAAAGGATATGTTCGATTGTCTCATCTTCCTATTCACACCCTCTAAAAACAGGTGTGTCGCTTAGTTTCAATCTGTTTGTTAAAAAGATATTTCGCGGGTTTACATCTATATTAATTTGATTGTAGTGGTGGAATCTTGGGCTCCGGTACTTTCAGAATGGAGTCGTACAGAAGTCATCAAGCCACTTTTTTAATTTAAATGTCGAGGGATGTCAGATGAGGAATTCTTCATTGCTTTAGTTGATGTGGTTCATACGGCGCCCGTGATGCTGAGGCATGCCGCTCTTTAAATATGCTTTAATTTACGGCTGGTTAATTTTTGGTTCCCAAACTGCAGTCTTATGATTGCCTACTAGATTCTTCTGACCACTTTCGGGGATAAACACCAGGTTTACCTAAGGTTTCGTGGTATTTGTTTATATCATCTGTAAGCTCTTTTTGTCCTGTCTTCTAGGTGACAGTTCCGTGTTAACATAATCAAAGGTGATGCCTAGATGTTTCGCCTCTACTTAATTTAGTTCATGGTCGATTTTGGGGCATTAAGGGTTGTTCTTCTCGTTGTGAAGAGGATCATCACAGTTTTGTTTGGATTGACTGACAGTGAGTATTGTTTACACCAGTTTTCTATGATTTTTAATTCAGCTTGCATTCTCTCGCATTCTCCAGCCAGATATATTTGTAATACCTACAGATCAGAAGAATTACCTCTCTATCATAGTTTTGTATTCTCTGTTCAAAAATATCAACTTCCTGTTCTACATGCTAAACCAAAAAAATTATTTTACAGTTTAACATGTTAAACCAGAAGGTGTAACTTTTAGATAAAGAATAAAAAACTAAGCTAGAGAGGTGAAAACCATTTTTCTCTAAAATGCGCCGTTCCAGTGCTACAACAAGTCTAAAAATAGAATATTTTAAACGTCAACATCTTAAATACAATTGAATTTAGACATAATTATGACATTTTTTACAAAATATACGTGGAATTGTATAGGGAATTAGAAAATAATATAATTTATATGGTGTTATATTTAAAATAACGATGTTGCCACCTGTTTCGGGCAGAAGCGGCCGGAAGTTGCATTGCTGAAAATATTTTGAAATGATAAACTATGATTGTTTATCTGAGGAACCAAATTTTTAAAGAAAACGTATCACCCGTTTTCCATAAACGTCTAACGTTCCATCCACCGTGAAACCCCCTGTATATTTATACAAATATATGAAAAACCTAATAAGATTTAGTAACCTCATGTTTTTTTAAAGTAACTCAAAAACAAACCTGTATCGCAGTAAACATGTTTATCATAATTATTTTAATTTTATGTGTTACGATACGTGACATCTACGTATTTCTGCAACGGGTTCACTACTTTATCATCTTAACAAATACCTTACATATCTTATTAAGTACCTTTGCATTTAAGTATACCTATTTGCATCTATCTAAGTAATTTGTAAGGAAGTATATTTAGCAGAGAACATGAGCCAACGAATAACTCAAAATATTGTCATAAATAAATAATTTATAAAATATGAGATATATAAATATTATTTATTGCAGTTGTAGGAATATTAAATGTAGATTAATGGTATTGCATGACCATAAAATATATTATCTTATTAAAGAAGTCAGATATGCAAAACACACTCTTTGAAGCAGATCTAATATGTATGTAGATTAGAATTTATTTACGGGCGTATTGCAAGAAACAATTTATATGAACGGGAGATGAAATAATTGATGATTTAATTAAAGTTATATCCGTAAGTATGTATAACTATATTTCCAGAAATGATTTTTAAATAACTAACCAACGAAATATATTTTAAAATCTCCCCAAAAATTAGATATTCTTAACACCTCGGATATTGGTGTTAATGTGAACCTTTGAATTTAAATATTTTTAAAGAACGACGGATCAGTGCAAAAATGTGGCTACCGTTTTTGGAGACGAACTAATGTTTGTCTCCATTTTCGATCGATTTCAGACACAAGATATTGTATGATTCTTACGTAGCGAATGAATCATAATGCGCTTATCTATTCGGCTTTCTTTAAATGTTGAAATTCAAAGTGTGAACCAATAGCTATATATTTGATACATTCTGTGTATAAATAATTGCACCTCATTGTCTATGTTTTAATTTCGATATTGCTGGTCTGGTTTGCAAATTAAATTATTATTTAGTTTTGCATTTCTGGCAGTGGCGGCCTGTGAATATGAAGTAAGTGAAGGCACAGATCTAGTAACACAAAAATGAGTGCATGCGGAAATCGTCGGATTTCTGAGTCTATGTCTAAAATGCTTACTTGCAAATTCATATCGAGAACATTAGCTAAAAAAATGGACACTAGATGATTATTATTTATTTATTTTGTAGGTAAAAAGGTATGCTGTAAAATGGCGTGTAAAGGTTTGCTTTCGGCTTTCCATTATTTCCATCTTGTGTCAAGTTAAGATAGGGCAGCGTTTTTAAAACTCCTTAATTTTTAATTTGTCTTCCAAAGAAAGGTTTAAAAATTGATACTTTAGTGCTAACATTATTCATTTTAAACTGTAAATAATTTTATCAACTTTCATTTAGTAATATGAATTTTACAGTTCTGTAAATCGTTTTGTAAGGGTATCTATTACAGCACTAGTGCTGTAATAGATGCCTTCATAGCACTAGTGCTGTAATGGAAAAATGGTTTTATTAAAATTTTGCTGTTAAATAAAACCACACTTTTTAGAGGAATGATTTATTATTAACAATTATATATTGATTTTTCTTGACTGAAATCATAGTTTTCAACATTGAGTAGTGAGTCCATAGTGTAAATGGTTTCTGTGAGCGTAGCTTTACGGAAAAATAACCCAAAAAGATTTTCTCAGACACCTCCTTTTTGTTAGCTTTGCACCAATCTTCAAACTTCTAATACTCCAACTCATACCGCGCCTTGGATTTTGTCGGAATTAAACTTGAGATCGCTTCGTTTGCCGCTGCTTCTATATCAGAGGGTAAACTTCCATCAGAATGGCTGATTTTGAAAAACGCTTTTTATATTTTTGAATTTGTTTGACAAAGTTTCGACAGTAACCATGCGAAACAGTAACTATGCGAAAGGTGACATAAAAAACTTCATTAGTAAACTTAATAGCAGGTGCATTTTTACAGGTGCATTTTTATTTTTAAAAATGCCTTTTGCCATATTTTTTTATTTACGCGCCGATGAACTTACACCAGTATTTTGTAGACTTTTTAACTTATCCTATAAAAAAGGAATATAAACTTCCATCAGAATGGCTGATTTTGAAAAACGCTTTTTATATTTTTGAATTTGTTTGACAAAGTTTCGACAGTAACCATGCGAAACAGTAACTATGCGAAAGGTAACATAAAAAACTTGATTAGTAAACTTAATAGCAGGTGCATTTTTACAGGTGCATTTTTATTTTTAAAAATGTCTTTTGCCAAATTTTTTTATTCACGCGCCGATGAACTTACACCAGTATTCTGTAGACTTTTCAACTTATCCTACAAAAAAGGAATATTTCCATCCTGCTGGAAGTCGGCGCGTGTCCAGCCCATTCCATGGGCACGATGGGCTTCTAAGTAAATTGCGATCCTACGGTATGCCTAATGGATTTTGTTTATGGTTAACCAGCTTCCTTAAGAATCGTTCTCTGCAAGTGGCGATTGACGGGTTTCTCTCAGACACCTTCACCATCAATGCCGGTGTTCCTCAAGGGTCCATATTGTCGCCTACCCTCTTTTTACTGTATATTAACGGCCTTTTAGTGAAAACCCAAAATCTGATTTATAGCTTTGCTGATGACAGCACACTTGTCTCATCTTTTACCTTGACTCCCCAAACATCCGCTGCCGACGCACATCTTCGCTGTCAGCATGTATTGTATAAGTATTGCGCCTCAACAATGACCTGGAAGAAATCTTGGCTTGGGGTGACAGTAACCAAGTCGAATTTAATGCTAAGAAAACCCAGGCAGCAGTCTTCTCCAAAAAGGTTAACATTGCAGAACCGGATATAGTCATGGCAGGACACGCAATTCTCCTGGCACCGTCAATCTGGGAGGTAATATATGGCATGATCACAGTGCCGCAATTGCCAAGGCAGCTGCACAGAAACTTGGTGTACTTTTCCGCTCCAAAAGGTTGTACACACCTCATCAACTTTTGACACTCTACAAAGCCCAGATTCGACAATCATTAGAATATTGCTCTCATGTCTGGAGCTCTGCACCCAAGCACACCCTTCGGCTACTGGATTCCATTCAAAGGAGAGCCGTTCGTCTGATCGGCGACCCCGAGCTGACCAAGACCCTCGATAGCCTGGAGCAACGAAGACAGGTTGGTGATTTAGCTCTCTTTTACAGATACTTCCATGGCAGGTGTTCGACTGACATTGCCCACTTGATTCCACCTAGAGCAATGCAAAACAGAAATACACGGCAAACCACTGCCGCTCATCCATATGTTGTTCAGCTTAGTACTCCTCGAACTTCATTGTTCAAGAATTCTTTGATCTGGAGAACGTCATCTTTGTGGAATGATCTTCCTGAGGTCGTGTTTTCCAATGAATACAATCTTCAACATTTCAAGACCAACGTTAATCGCTTTCTTCGCACACACACAGCTCCCAGAGCGCCTTAAAGGATTTTTCCTACAGTGCAGGTGTTTTATCATAAAAAAAAAATTCATAGATGAAAGTAGATAAAATTTTGTACAATATTCTTGTTGTAAATTCATATTACTACACTCGATGTTTCGGTACTTGTGGAGCACATTGTATGTATATGCTGGAGCGAGAATTAGCATCAGATAACGACCATTAACTATTTGATTATTCCAACTAAAGGAGTATGTAGTATGAGGATAGCAAGAGTACTAATTGCTTTAAATAAATTTTCGTTTTAAGTAGTGATTTTAGTCGTTTAGTGTACCGTTCTTGGTCTTGTTGAATTTTTGTATGACTTATTTTGTGGTATTATTATTATAATTATTGTTATTATTAACAGTATTATTATTGTGTGTTTTGCTCTTACGGGGTCTTAGTCTAAGATTACATTTACTTAACAAAGGTTTCCAGACGTTTCTCATATCTAATGAAGGCTTACTAAAAATAACCTGGATTTAGGTGTATGGTGGCAGCTTCCTTGGAAAGTAAGTTGTTTTAGTAAGCCTTTATTAGATATGAAAAAAGTCTGGAAACCTTTGTTAAATAAATGTAATCTTTGAGTAAGACCACGTAAGAGTTAAACGCACGAGTCATCGGGAATGAGCATAACTCATCCAGTTATGCGTTGAAGAATTTTTATTTTTTGATATTTGCCAGATTACACCTCTTGCTACTATTACAATGTGATGTTAAGTATTAAATATTATATTTTATAACTAGTTATGCGTTACACATCTAGCTAATATAAATAGAACACGTAAGCGTTACACGCATGACTCCGCCCACTAAAAAGCGCAATACTAATTTATTAAGTTATTATAGAAAAAACAATTTTCAAAATTAATTTTTAATAAAAAAAATAACAGGTGGAATTGCTTATACATTTGTACAGGGTGGGTATTTTAAATGGAACGTTGTAAGCGGTTTTGGAAATAGGATTTCTCTAAAATCCAAAAATACGTCCTCAATATATACGTCATGTAAAAAAAAAACAGGGACCCCAAGGAGGGCCGCAGCCCTAACCAACTTTTTTTTCAAATTAGATGATACCACTTGTGGCACCTTTTTGGAAAGCTTGTTGAAAAAGGAATTTGTCCATATATATTTTTACATTTGTCAAACCATGTGAAATTTAATAAAATGTCAATTTTTTAGCACTGCGATTGTTGAAAATGTGTCCCATGAATCTGTTAGCACAGACCAAACCGATGGCAGAACTTTTTCCTTACCCTTTTACAAACTTCTGGAGTGATTAATGTTATCTCTGCCCGAATCCTTGCCTTCAACTCTTCCAGATTTCTAGGTCTGATGACATATACACCTTTTTTTTAAATCGCCTTATAAATAAAAATCTAAGGGAGTAATATCCGAAGATTTGGGCAGTTACTGTATAAATCACAGTCTTACCACCTATTTAAAAATGTAACATTTAATAATTCTCTTACTTTTCTAACAAAGTTTTAAACACCAGAACTTTAAAGAATGTTCCTTAATTATGGAGCACAATTAGCCACTAGGCTGCAGTGCAGGTAGCTTGGGCCGAACGCCGGTCCGACCCTCGCTTTAAACCAACCAACCTTAAGTATGGAAATCTAGACCAAACGATTTTTTTCCAACAGGATGGAGCCCCTCCCCACTTTGCAAAAAATATAAGCAACCGCGGCAGTGGCTCAGAGGTGAGGTACTGGGTACTGGCATTTGACCGTGGTGGTCCGGGTTCGATCCCCGGAGTTGGCATATATACATAATTAAAAAAAGTATTTCCGAAATGTAGTGTATAACAGAATGCAGTATGCAACTACTGATTCCTAATATCGGAACCGAGAAGGGCGTCATGGACCTCTGGGGACGTAAAAAGGATAACTAGTGCATACACGTGGTTCGGATTCCACGTTAAGCTGTAGGTTCCGTCTGGTTGACATTACCCAGATGAATGGGAATACGATGGGCCTTGTAGGCTTTTCCGCCAACCCCGGTACAAAAAAAAATTACATTTCCAAAAAGGTGGATAGGATTGAACGAATTTAACGAGTGGCCGCCCAAATCTCCAGATATTACGCTCTTAGATTTTTATTTATTAGGCGATTTAAAAAGAAGGATACCACAATGACACAAGACCTAGAAATCTGGAAGAGTTGAAGGCAATGATTCGGGCAGAGATAAGTGTAATCACGCCAGAAGTTTTGGAAAGAGTAAGAGAAGAATTCTATCATCGGTTTGATCTGTGCTAACCGATTCATTAGGCACATTTTCAATAATTGCTATGCTAGAAAAGTAACATTACAGTTTTAAAGTTACTGTTATTGGAATTGTTCCTTAAATTAGATTTTATTACATTTCTACAACATGGTTTAACAGTGATGTAAAAAAAATATATGAACCAATTCCGTTTTCGATAAGCTTTCCAAAAAAGTGCCTCTAATTTAAACAAAAAAGTTGGTTAGGGCTAGCGGGGCCCACAATAAATCTTTAAAGACGTATTTTTGGATTTTCGAGAAATCTAATTCTCAGAGCCGCCCTGTATATTTATTAATTACAGGTATGCTTACCATCAAAAGTAAAAAGAAACTTGTTTTTTACATTCTATGTGCTATTACTATAATATTATATACATTATTTAGATAGTTGGTTATAAATGACATAACTGATTGTACAATATTCCAACTTAAAGAAAAGTAATGAACAACAAAAATTTGGGTAAAAGTTACACTAAGTGAAAAATTAGATAGTAATGTCAAGATTAGAAAAAAATATAATTAAACAGTTCGGAAGAAAAATAACTTCGTTCATATTTGTTGATCATATATGTTATATATTAATTATATGTTAATAAGTTAATATATTTGCTATTATAGTTCCTAATTTATTTAAAATCTACTTTTTCGTTCCGAGGTGTATATACACTTCAACCAATATAACTAATCAATAAAAAATTACTAGTATTTATAACTTTTTATTTCTAGTATATCATTACTAGTTACCCCTGCATAAGGTAACTCTTGTAATCAGTATATCCAGTAACAGGTACAGATATTTAGGTAAGATATCGATTTTTAAGTGTAAAGTTAAGCTGATCTGCACTTTTCTATAAAAAAATACTCTTAACATATAGTAATATTAGAGGAGTTTTGGACTTGCATTGGCTTTATTTGTTTTTTTAGGTGAATATTAAATAAGTATGGTTTAAATTAAAGGTCCATTTATTCTAGCTAGGTGCACTGACTGACGTTTGATTCGTACGCTATCTTATTCTAAGATTGCATTTACTTAATAAAGGTTGCTAGATATTTTTTATATCTTATGAGGGCTTACTAAAACAACCTTGGTTCTGGTGTATAGTACCAGCTTCTTTAAAGGTGCTCTTCCTGCAGTATGGTTCTTTTTTGCAGGATTTCGACTTCTGTCCACATAATACGATGGCCAAGTATCCAAGCATGATCAGCCAGCAATTAATTTTCTCTCTCCTTTTAGCGTATTGTTTCTGTATATTCTTTGATGCCTATTTCGAGTGGTCTTAATGTTTCACCACCGGTTTTTTTGGCTTATTGGTTTCAGGTGGCTGTTTAAAGTGTCTTTTGTTGTTGTCTTAATAATACTATATTGATGTTGTACCGATGTCCTAGTCTTCTTATTCTCTCAGAGAGATATGGAATGTTGAATGTGTCTCTTCTCCTGCTTTGTGTACGTTTGGCCGATTCTTACGATTTTCCAAAATTTATCAACTAAATGCATGTGGTAGATATTTTTGTTGAGATCGGTCTTGATGTGGTTAGTTTCTCTTTTGAGGGCTTCATTTAAGTTACAGGGCTTCATTTAAGTTACAGGGGGTAACTGCTCTATCCACAAGGGTTTTTACTCTGCAATGTATTGGGTTCCTTGAATGATGTGCTGTATAATTAAGATATTGACGTGTGTATGTAGGTTTCCTGTACACTGAAGGTAGCATGGTGTTGCCATTTTTCTTTACGTTGACGTCTAAAAAATGTTTTCTGCTTTCTCCATGGTGAATTTAATTGTCGGTGCAAAACTATGGATGTAATTTAGGAATTCTCTGAGGTCGCCATCGTTATCATTTCAAATATTGAAGGTGTCATCCACATATCTCAGCCATATTTTTGGTTTCTTTTTCGCTTGTTCTATTTCTTCAGATTCAAACCATTCCATGTAAATATTATTGCAGAGAGAGATGAGTCCATCGGTAGTCCGGCCACTTGCCTGAAGAATCTTTCTTTTTCTTGAAAATAAGAATTGTAAGGGCAGCATTTTAATTGTTTCATAATGGTATTAATAGGTAGAAGGATTCTTTTCTGTATAGTCTGGTCTTCCTCAAGTCTGGATCTGATAACCTTAAGTGCTTCTTTTACCTCTGTCTCAACCTCTCTATATTGGTATAAAGACTTTCTAAGTCAAAGCTGACAAATTGGTCTCCTAGTTGTACTTCCTTTCCTCCTATTATTTGTTCGAAGTATTGTGAATTCTTTACAAATGAGGTGGTGTTTGTTTGAAGTGGTTGGAGTATGCAGAAAAGTTTCGCGAGCTTGTAATCGGGTTTAGAGGTATGTCATAAAGATACTTAGCAGTTGAACGTTGTGATCTAAAAACAAGAAAATACTCTAACTGAAACTAACGGTTAGCATAATCTAGATCAATTATCTGAGTCATCAAGTTAGTGATATCACCAAAAGTTATTAAAGTATACAGGGTAATCCAAATAAATCCTCACCATTGGTCAATTATTATTTAAAAAAGAAAATCATTTGAATTAGTAGCCTAATACGCAGGTAACAATTTTTTTGACTCACTTTTTAATAAGACCCTTATCATGGTTACATTTAAAGTTTGCTGCCCTTTAGTCTAAACTTTTTTTCTTGAAAAGTTATATTTTTATATAATTATATAGTAATTTATAATTTTAAAAAAGTAAACTGAAAAAATAACGGCCATTTTGGCTTTTGGATAAAACTTCCATATAAAGTTAAAAATGTCAAATATCAACAATAAATTAATGAACCTAGAAACTTAAGGATGTTAAACAATTGAAGTTATAGACTATAACAATAAAATGCAATATTGAAATTGTTTTCTTTTATATCTTTTTGTTCATCGCAAATAGTAACTGATTCTGTAATGGCAAAAATACTAATAGAGTGACCATATCTGGATTGCCCTAAGATTGGACAAGCCAAGGTAAATCCACTTTTAAATAAAAACAAACTCTTTTTGGTCAAGAACAAACACTCTTGGGCCAATAACAATAACTAATAGATCATGAAACCCCTTTCTTGGATCAACAGCGCACACTCTTTGCCCAAGAAATATAGATATACAGGGTGATTCACGTTGAGTGGCCTATTAGAAGATCTCGGAAACGAGTAAACTTATCTTTCTAAAAATTTGATAGCAGGCATAATTGGCTTTGAGCTTTTAAAACATTATATTTTGAGGTTTTTATTACTTATACCGGAAGTTAAAGCCAACTTTGCTATTTTAAATGGAACACCCTTTATTTTTTAGCATTTTTGATTACCTTATTAAAATCTAAATAACTTTCACTAATAATGATATATTCCTATCTCTAACCGTTTTTGATATATGAATTATAAAAAAGTTTTTTTGTGTAAAAACGCTTCGAGAAGCAAGTTTAGTAAGTCTGGAACTAATAAAGGTAAACATTTAAAATTTTGTAAACTTTCAAGTAATACATAGATCTTTAGTTTAAATTACTTCGGTTTCACGATTTTTATACAGGGAAATCTTAAAATTGGGCCAATGTTTCCATATAAATAAATGTGCATAAGTCAATTTTTGCAAATGGAACACCCTATTTTTTAGCTTACTAACGTGTAGAAAATTAAATTTCCTATCTAAATAACTAGTATGTTACAATCCACATTTTTAGTCGTTTTGGAATTATGAGCAATTTAAATAAAAAATCTTAAAATTTCTGTTTTTGTTAATGCAATATTATTTTTGAAAAGAAGGCTTCAAATGGGGTTTTCGTTTGACTTTGAGCTTTGTTACCATTTGTTATAAGTGCCTATATTCGGTGCTTAGCTATTTCTGATTTTCAAAGTCAAACGAAAATCCTAGTCGAAGTCTTCTTTTCAAAAATAATGTCGCATTAACACATACATTTTAAGATTTTTTATTTAAATTGCTCATAATTCCAAAGCGACTAAAAATGTGGATTGTAACATATTAAGCATTTAGATAGGAAATTTAAATCTCTACACGTTAGTAAGCTAAAAAATAGAGTGTTCCATTTGCAAAAATTGACTTATGCACATTTATTTAAATGGAAACATTGGCACAATTTTAGGAACTCCCTGTATAAAAACGTGAAACCTAAGTAATTTAAACTAAAGATCTATGTATTACTTGAAAGCTTACAAAATTTTAAATGTTTACCTTTATTAGTTTCAGAGTTACTAAACATTCTTCTCGGAGCGTTTTTACACAAAAAAGATCCTTTTATAATTCATATCTCAAAAACGGTTAGAGATAGGAATAGATTATTATTAACAAAAGTTATTTAGATTCTAATAAGGTAATCAAAAATGCTAAAATATATAGGGTGTTGCATTTGAAATAGCAAAGTTGGCAATAACGTCCGGTATAACCGGAAGTAATAAAAACGTCAAAATATAATGTTTTAAAAGCTCAAAGTCAATTATGCCTGCTATCAAATTTTTTAAAAGATAAGTTTACTCGTTTCCGAGATCTTCTAATAAGTCACTCAACGTGAATCACCCTGTATTGTTACTCAAGAGAAATGTGATTTCGCGTGAGAAATATCGTATATTTTAGTGTCCAAAACATTTAGACGTAGCGATTTTAAGCTGAAATTAAATGATTTTCAATAAAGAAAAAAAGTATTTATTTCAAATTCTTACAGAAAATGTATAGTTAGAGAACTACGATTTTTGACCAAGAGCGAACTTATGTAAAAGCGCGAATCTCTTAGATTAAAGTCGTATGCATTTCTCTTAAAAGATTAAGTTTTTCGTGTACATTTTACTTTTATTAATAAAAAAGCAAAAAATTAACTGAACACAAGTACATAATTAAAAAATTAGTTACATACGCATTTCAACATAAAATTTATTTATACAAATTAAAAACTCTAAAACCAACAATAAAAAATTCCTAGTTTTATTCTCAAAAATTATTTTTAATTACAGGTAAATGAACCAATCCCCGTCTACCATCGACTTCTTCATAACTCTTTTTGAAATTTAATTTTAAAAATCTGGATTAAAAGTGAATCCAGTAATTATTAGAAAAAGTTCAAGAATTCACACAATAAAAATGATTATCACTAGTATGAAGTATTTTATGATAATCATAGGATTATGGAACCTTAGTCGTATAGAAAATGCATGCTTAAGGAAAGCTTTACTTTGGTATAGCCGTCTTGTTCAAGGAGTATTTTTAATTTGTGTATTGTCAGTAATTGGACGGTTTATTGAATTAGTAATAATTAAAGCTGCAAACGATACTCTATTTGATTGCGCATCATTTCTTTCTGTCACTGTGGAAATAACCATAAAATTTTTTATATATCAGCAAAATAATGTCTCAAAACTGTTTGGAGAAATTGCTGATGAAGAGAAAGAACTAAAAAAGTTAAATAATGAAATCAAAAAATCTTACAACGAAGACGTTAGATTATGGTTAAAAGTAAGAAATTCTTTAGTTGCAGTGTCAACTATTGGTATTATAACAATTTTTGTGACAACTTCAATTATTTACATACTCAAGGACAACGTAGGTGAAGAAAGTGAAACACAATTTCACAAATCCTTTTTTTTTGCCTATATGGGTACCCTATGAGTTGAGACAAACTATATTACCTGAAGCTATTTTTAATTTTATATTTATGTTCGTGACTGGAAATATGTACATTTCCATATTTCTAATAACTTTTTCTCTGATGACTTTTGGCGCTGCTGAATTGAAAATGTTACAAGTTTTTATACGAACTGCTGATGATAAGATTAGTTCTGATTATTACAGTGTCCTACAAATAATCACCGAAAAACATTTATTTGTTATAAGGTTAGTACATTAAACGAAAACAATGCATGAAATCGTTTAATTGAACGATTTTCTATGTTGAGGAGTTGCCTACATTTGAATTTTATTAACAGCTATTTTAGGTCAGATCTTATAATAAACTACCAATAAACATTATTCTGTTTGTTGAGCAAACCTTATTTTGCAAGGAAACTAAAACTTTATTATATTAGATATTAAAATAAATTGAATGGAGAAAATTAAACATTTTTATCTACTTTCATTTAGTAATATGAATTTTACAGTTCTGTAAATCATTTTGTAAGGGCATCTACTACAGCACTAGTGCTGTAATGAGAAAAAAACGGGTTTATTAAAATTTTGCTGTTAAATAAAACCACACTTTTTAGAAGAATGAGTTATTATTAACAATTATAAAATTAATTACCAATTATTAATTAAAATATATCTTGATTTTTCTTGACTGAAATCATAGTTCTCCACATTGAGTAGTGAGTCCATAATGGATGGTTTCTGGGAGCGTTGCTTTACGGAAAAATAACCAAAAAGGATTTTCCCAGACACCTCCTTTATTTTGTTAGCTTTGCACCAATCTTCAAACTTCTGATACTCCAACTCATACCGCGCCTTGGATTTTGTCGGAACTAAACTTGAGATCGCTTCGTTTGCCGCTGCTTCTATATCAAAGGGTAAACTTCCATCAAAATCGCTCATTTTAAAAAACGCTTTTTATATTTTTGAATTTGTTTGACAAAGTTTCGACAGTAACCATTCGAAACAGTAACTATGCGAAAGGTAACATAAAAAACTTGATTAGTAAACTTAATAGCAGGTGCATTTTTATTTTTAAAAATGCCTTTTGCCAAATATTTTTATTTATAGATAAAAGTAGATCAAATTTTGTACAATATTCTTGTTGTAAATTCATATTACTACACTTGATGTTTTATTAAACTCGGCTCACGCCTCGTTTGACAACTTTAACATCTCGTGTTGTAATATGAATCTTTACAACACTTATATCGTAAATAACTATTCCCTTAATGCAGATGCATATAAGCATATATGTTGGGTTGCACAAAGATTTTTAACCAAAATTAACTAACCAGCAAGTTTGGCTGTGACATAAATGACATTGGCAGGCATTATGTACTCACAATCAAAGGTGCCTGATTAGTAAATTAAAAATTAAGATAACCAGGCCAGTATGATTGTGAGAAAATTATTTCTGCCAATGTCATATAATTATGTTACAGTCAAACTTGCTGGTTAGTTAATTATTATTAAAATTCTTTTTGCAACCCGATAAAAAGCAAGTTAAATATTCTATTATTATGTTATTAGGTTTAAAAGGATGTGACATTAAATTTAATATGATCTATTAACTTAGCTAATGTGCCTTGAGTTAGGGACTTGTTACAAGTAATATTCACTGATTACAGTTTAGAAATAAATGTAACAAAAAAATAATTATTTTAATAAAATTGTTGGTGCATTTGATGCTAAAGACGGTTTAAAATGTATAGTATTTTTTACATAAGCTTTTAATGACCGTCGATGACACACGTCATTTCTCGTAACAATAATTTGACAGAACTTATGGTTTGGTCAGAATCGGACTAGTGTTTTGTAATAGTTAATTACCAAATAAACAATATGTTTACTTACTTTTTCATTAAAATAACATTTTACAGATTCACACAGTTCAACAGTTTATAACAAAAAACTCACAAGATAATCGCAAAATGATTTCCAAAAATACCAAAGACAACAAAATTACTGCACTTACTATTTAACACATGAACGATCAAAACCAGAATGGATGTGATGAGCACATATATTGCTTATACCATAATTCAATGATGGTACCACTTTAGGCAGATAATCAGGGTCCGTTGCGTTTGCGCAGCAGGGAAATTTGCTTCTAGATGTAAACATTTGACAGGAACGACTCAAAATATTTTTACAAACTTTTATTTAAATTCACCTGTTTAGTTCGGGTGTGTACAGTTTATGGTCAAATAAAGCTAAGTAACCAATATTTTACATACCTGAAATACCTTATTCCTGGTATTGAACCGCGATTCGTGCAAAAAAGGATCATGCACTTTTTTCTACCCATCTTGAGACACACGTCGCTAACAATAACAAAATATCTGGTAAAGTTTTATACCTAAATTCGCACCCAAAACTTAAAAATAATATCCACAATCACACACGGAACATCTGAACGAATACAACGTAATAAAATATGGAAACGACTAACAACTTAAACACTTAACAAAACTTCGAAATTATAACCACACACGAAGAAACGAAACAAAAGATGTCAACGAATAAGAATACAAACAACTGCGAGTCGGTTCTGTTTACGTTCTGTTAGATATCGTGTTGGTTGCCTAATTTTTTCTCTACCGCGCAAGCACTACGGGCCTAAACTCAGGTTATTTTAAATCGCACGATGGGTATCTTCTTGCTTCGTGCGGCTGCTTGTATTGGCAATATAGTGTATTATACATATATGTGGTGATGAGGCGCGCGCGGTACGGCTCTGCAATATTTAAAGAACGTAGAGAAGACAATCAAATTAATGAACCACGAAAAGAGATATGCGATGGCAAATGCGTAAGAAAGAGATACCCATGCTAACGGCATCGATGTCAGATGGTGTAAGAATAATATCTTGGGGGGTTCTAGCTGATTTAAGTGCAACAGATTGGAGTATTTAGTGTGCATCTTTGTCGTGTTCATGTAAATATACAGTCAGTTATATATCCATCTCTCTTGAATCTATCAATGTTCGCGAGGAAAAGCCGTTTTCGGAATAACGCAATTTTGAAATCACAAATTGGCCAACGCGTTTGAAAAGAGAATCTTGAAAGCATTAAAAACATACCAACGCGATGTAAAAAAACTATAGCAGCAAATGATAATATAACTTATGTTATATTTTTTTTCAACAATAAGTTATATTTTTACCATTTATAAAAATATTTACAACAAACTCGTTGGTGGCAAGACAGTTATCAGGGTAGGTTTCACGTTATTTTCGCGTTTGACAACTTTTTTTTGTAATAATATCGTTGCCTAAATAAACGGATATAATCAAATTCAGGGAAGGTTTAATTTGATAATAAGGATATACACTTTCACAATAATTGTTCAATGCGCTTAAAAAATGAATGAGAATTATTTTCCCACGATTGAAACATATAGGTATCTATCTTTACTAGGAACTTTTACTGGGATATGTAACTGGTAAACTGGTAAACTCACTAAGAAATAGTTAATACATTAAAAGTAAAACGGATAATATTTTTCATATAACCCAAATACTGAGCGAAAGTATATTTACCTTAAAGCTAATCTCCAAAAAGGTCTTGAATATAAAAAATAATTAACAAGAACTAGCAACGAACTGACCAAATGCAAAAGAACAAAACAATAAAAAAAAAATTTTTTCCGGTTTTTATTACGATTAATCATAAATATGCATTAAAACGACCCCAAATTTGATTAGACACGAGCCACAACCTAGCAAGAAATCGCCAACTGCGAAAATAGTTTTAGTTCGGGCGTAATTAGATTCATTATTATTTTTCGACCATTGTACGGTTCTAGTTTTCCTGCAACTTCAAAAGACCTTAAAAAGGCTGATTTAGATTATAATTTTGTACAAATAACGAATTTATTTTTAATTATTTATTTCAACGATTAAGAGAACCTATTCCCTGGAGTTAATAGTGGCAAAATCTTTCACAGATGGCGCATTCCAAAAAATCAGATTTTTGGCGAATATGATATAGTATATTTTCTGTTTCAGTTTTATCAAGAAATTAAACGATTCTATACGATACATTATGCTAACATATTTTCTTCTGAATTCATTGAATCTTGCTTTAATGACTCTTGAAGTTATAATGGTAAGTCAATAATAAAACTTTATTTTATTAGCATTAGTAGCGTAGCTCGACTCTAGGGGCGGTAGGGGCGAAATCTTTTGGGGTGCCAGTTTTATTTGTATGTCTATACAGGGTGTATATCTTATAGCGGCTCGGAGAGTAAGATTTCTCTAAAATACAAAAATACGTCCTCAAAGATTTTTTATGGGCCTCGCTTTTGTCATAAAAAAAAATTGGAAATTGGGGGAGGCGCAGACCTAAACAATTTTTTTCAAATTAGACGATACCATTTGTTTCATCTTTTTGGAAAACAGTAGAGGGAGATGGGGCTTTCTGCATCCTCCATTTACTCCAAGGCCTCTGCGCATGCCCAGACAGTGCGCAGGCGCGCGTCGCTGTTTTAGCTGTTTTTAAACAGGGCTGTTTTAGCTGTTTTTAAACAGGGCTGTTTTAGCTGTTTTTAAACAGCCCTGTTTAAAAACAGCCCTGTTTAAAAACAGCCCTGCTTAAAAACAGCTTTGTTTAAAAACAGCTAAAACAGCCCTGTTTAAAAACAGCTAAAACAGCCCTGTTTAAAAACAGCTAAAACAGCGACGCGCGCCTGCGCACTGTCTGGGCATGCGCAGAGGCCTTGGAGTAAATGGAGGATGCAGAAACCCCCATCTCCCTCTACTGAAAACTTATTGAAAGAGGAATTTTTTTACATCTGTCAAAATATGTGTCAGAAATTTAATAAAAACTAATTTTTAACGAACTGTAATGCCACTTTTTTAGCGTAACAATTGTTGAAAATGTGCCCAATGAACATATTGGCACAGACCTAACCGATGGTAGAACTATTCCCTTACTCTTTTCAGAACTTCTGGAGTGATTAAACTTATCTCTGCCAGAATTCTTGCCTTCCACTCTTTTAGATTCTGGTGACATAAACCATGCTTTTTAAATCGCCCCTAAATAAAAATGTAATAGTGTAGTCACTCTATAAATCTTCGCCGGTCTATCCACCTATTTGGACATGTCATATTTGGGAATTCTTCATTTACATTCCTTTTAAAATGGGGAAGGGCTGCATCCTATATACTTATATCGGTTATAACGTTCTCCGACGTCTTCCGATTTCCAATCTCCATCTGTCTCGGTCATTCCACAAATCTTCATCGAGATTCCTCTCTCTTACTTCTTTGTCAATGCCTTCTCTCCAGCTTTTTCTTGGTCTTCCTGGTCTTCTCCTGCCACTTAGTTGCCAGTCTAATATTTGTTTTGGCAGTCTGTTCTCGGGCATTCCGCATTCGCTGTACATGTCCAAACCATATTAGTTGTTTCTCTCTAATATTATCAGTTATTGTATTTGTTATTCCCATTATTTCTCTCATTCGCTCATTTATGATTCTATCCCTTCTTGAATTACCAGCTGCTCTTCTCCAGTAATCCATTTCAGTAGCTCTCAGTGATTTTTCTGCTCTGTCTTTAAGTGGCCATACTTCGGAACTGTAGGCTATTATACTTTTAACGATAGTATTATAAATTATTTTTGTATTTTCCTTGTTGATATGCTTATTCCATTAGATGCTGTTCAGTAAGGTGATAGCCCTTCTTCCTAGGTTATTCCGTTCTTTAATTGCTGCGTTTAAGGTTCCGTCGTTGGTAATTTTTACTCCTAGGTATTTATATTCTTGTTTATGTTTTATATTTTGTCCACCTTCCAGTAATAAATCCTGTTCTTGACCACCTGGACACATATATTCAGTTTTGTTCATATTGACTTCTATCCCCACATTTTGTACTCCTCCACGAGTTTTCGTGTCATATAGTTTAGGTCTTCGTAGTCTTGAGCAATCAAAACTTGGTCGTCGGGGAAGCATAATGTATATAGATTATTTTCGTTCAGTGGAATACCCATAGCATTACATTTTCTTTTCCATGTAGGGCTGCATCCCGCTAGAAATAAATCCTTTAAGCTAGATTTCCATAATTAGGAAATCTCCTTTGGAGTTCTGGTATTAAAAACGTTTGAAGAAAATTTAAATACAGTACTCCATTTGAATTGCCTGGGGTCCTAATTTTTTTTACATGACAATAGCGAGGCCCATAAAACATCTTTGAGGACATATTTTTGGATTTTAGAGGAATCTTATTCCCAGAGCCCCTACAAGCAGCGATCCATTTATAATAACCACCCTGAATATGTATTAGCATTCATGTTTGCGGTACAAATCAATAAAATCTTTGATATTTTAATCTTTTGAACTTCTTTAAGTTATCTTCAATTTCAAAAATTTTATCTGAAGTAAAATTAGCTTTGCAGTCCAAGGCCGGTCGGCAAACGACTACAAACGTGTAGTTTTAACAACCGACAGCCGCCTGCCGGCCCTGGCCCGTCATTTAACTGTGTGTGTAGCGAAATCGGCCGACAAATTCCAGCCGGCCAACTGAACGTGAGTAGGCTAGTTTAGATTTGTATAAACATTCATTTTTACAAAGCATTAAGTGAATAAATTTTATAAAAATTGGTATATCCATAGGATCTGGGATAAATATTTTAATTCAAATAATAAATAACAATGCAAACAGATTTGCATCTACCTAAAATATCTTCTTAACCTCACTTTTGCTTAAATGTCAAATAATGACTCGTAAAATTTAGGTGTAAATTGGGTTTCTTTGATATAATTTCCAAGTAATAATGATCTGACCACCGTGATTGGTCAGTTTCATATTAAAACAAGGATAGATATGAAATTATACCCGTTTAGTTAACTGGTGTAGTACATTTATCCAGTCACTTGGTTACAAAGAAACAGACAATATCCATGTGGGAGTAGAAAAATTTATTATTTCAAACTTTTTAATCCTGTTTGGCAAACCTAAATTCGCAAAATTACGTTCTAGGAAATGTATCTAAAACATTCAATGCGCGGATTATCTAGGAAAATTTAGGTATGACGAAGAGACAGGCTTTACTTGTAACATGCGCGCCTTGGTTGACACGTTATGTTTCCAACAATTTATCGACGCAAATAAGACTTACTATGAAATGTTACGTGTAGACAGACTGATAAACCTTTACTACTTATTTAACCATATTATTCAAATTTTTGAACAATGCTTAATATTTTATTTTAGGCCACCAACGTTAGTGAGGGCATTCCTCGTATGGTACAGTGCCTTAATATATTATTGTACATTTTGGCTTTGGCATGGTTTGCAAATGAAATTATGGTTCAGGTATTTATAATTATTCTTAAAATTTAAAGTAGAGCGGCAATTCTCTATACTATGTATTTTTCCACCTCTAGCTTTATGCCTCCATTAATTATGAAAAAGAATTTCAAATGCCCATATGTTCATCAAAATTCGATTAATTAATTTCATTTTTAGTTTACTAAGTAAAGTGCTTACAATTATTGGCTAGATGCACGTTACAAATCGCAAATACAAAAAAGCCCCAAAATAGATACCTTTGCCTCAATTTAACCATCTTCGTATATCTTACCGTTTTCGAGATCCTCTTGTACGCACACGAATTTGTAGCACTCTGTATATACTAATAATAGTTATTCTTGTACCTTTTCCTTAAAGACTTAATAAAATGCCAATAAATTGATAATTTTAACAAATTGACAAGCGTAATTGGTTGTCTAGCCAAGTAAATCACAATTCACGACATACGAATCGTGCTGCACTGTAATGGGTTTAGTAAATATCTAATAAAACTGTAGACAAAACACTAATTAAATTCAATGTCCATTGCTTTGTATTTTAATACCTATTTTAAAATCAGTATATTTTACCTGGCTTAATATTTTAGCCATCACCCTGTATAAAAGTAAAGTCAAACATATTGAACTAAGTAGTACAAAAGACAGCCTACCCGTCAAACTAAACATTGACTAAATTAATCTAGTTTTAATAAAAATGTTGGCAGTATTTTTTATTAATTACATAATTGATGGATGTAGTATTTACCTATTTACTTTACTAGACCACAAACTAATATAAATATTAAATATTACAGAGTCTTATCATTGGAGATGTGCTGTATGAAACAGAGTGGTACAACAAAGATATACGAACTCAGAAAGCTATTCTAACTATAATTCATCGGACTCAGCAACCACTTACAATGAAAATTCCTAGTATTGGGCCCATGACATTGGGAACTGCAGTGTCGGTAAGATTTTTATTGCCAAGTTTTTTCAGAAATTTAACTAAAAAAATTGTGATTCCTAAAAGACCAAATAAATAAGTAAATAGTTACAACAAACTGTCACTGTCACTGTGACTCTTCATTTAATTACTGTCAGGTTCAGTGTTAGAACTATTTCAAAGTAAAATAATTTTTGAAATAAATATTTAACTTATACAATATAACTACAATTATATATAACCTAAATAATTTTTTTCACTACTCTCACATTAATAATTATTGTTTCTATTACACAAAAGTTATTGGATTAATGGGCTATTTTAAGTTACTTATTAAATATAAGTTTCTATATCTCTTTTTTTTGCTGGGGTTGGCGGAAGAGCCAGCATACTTAGGCCTACAAGGCCCATTGTATCCCCTATCGTCTGGGTAATGTCAGCCAGACGGGACCTACAGCTTAGCGTGGAATCCGAACCAAGTGTATGCACCAACTTTTTCTAAAGAGTGCACGAAATGATGCGAAAAGGAAAATTAAAGATATAAAACCAAAATGTATTTTTACCAAACTATGGTTATATACGCAACAGATATAGAAAAAAAAACTAGTAAATCTTCCTTAAATGGTGAAAAATGAAGATGAGTCGGTATATAAAACCAGTTAAAACCAATAAAACTATATATTATTTTGCTTTGTTCGGTTGGCCAGATCACTACAGTATTGCCACTTCTCTTTCCACGTTTACAGTGTTGCTAAATCAAATTGGCCATGGTTTAAAAAAAATTGTTCATTTATATTAATAAATATATCGATTTTTGTCTGTCATTTGCTGATATTTCGGCGTTGCAAACGGTCAACCAAGAATATATTTCAGCAAAATAATTAGTTTATTTTTAATATTAAATATATCACTTTTTTTCTATTATTCTGCAAAAAGCCAAATGTCAGAAAGATAAATATGTTCAAAATGATTTTGTTTGAATATTGGAAATTACCCAAATCGACAATATGTTACGGTGTAGTTTGGTCCATGGATTTATCAACGAAATGCATTTTTCTTCAATTATTTTTTATTACCTTTCTCACAAGTTTACGACCAACTAAAAAGACTAGTTATAATTCCTGGTTTAAATTATTTTTTAGTTTGGATGTTGGAACGTTGAGACGGAGAAAATATATTCTGTAGAACTCAAGTGGATTGTCCATATTGCGCTGGGAAGTTTGGACATCATATCCATGTGCGATATGGACATTGTTTCCACTATTGTAATACAAACTACTATTATTGCTTTATTTTATTTTTAGGCTGTACAGGCTGCATACTCCTACGTGGCAGTTATGCAAAGTTTAAAATAATATAAAGTTTACCAATAAGCAAGCTTTAAGTAGACGAAAAAATTATAAAACTACATGTCACCTATATGATAAGAACACATTGTTTTAAATTAGACATAATATGTTTAGAAATATATTAATATGTACTTGTTATTGCATACTATGATTTCTAGAAGTAGAGTAAATTGTTCTAAAGCTTTGTGCTTTTTTAATAGAGAGTTTAATATCGCAACTGTAACATAAATGTCAAAAATATATTTTAATGTATTTTCTTCGTCGTCGATAAGTCGCTAATGTATCTCTAACTTATTTTAACGCAGTGGCGGCGCTAGGATTTTTGGGATAGGTAAGCACAAACGGGTCCAATGTTTTTAGAGTGAGCACTATCCTAATTAAAGTGACTTCGATAAAAAAAAAAACAATGTCGCCGCCTCCCTCCCCCACGCTCTATAAAGGAATAAGCAGTGGCAGGGACTTTCCTCTGTCCAAAACCATGTCTAAAAAAAAAGGTCCTCGTTCTAAAACCGAACCCCTTAAATTTGGGGGTGCACCAGGGTGGGCACTCATGTTTCTAGGGTGGGCCGGTGCCCACCATGGCCCCCCTGGCGCCGCCGCTGTTTTAACGATTAGCATTAATTATATGTATACAGTTAATTCAATTACTGGCTGGAGGCACGTCACAACTCGCAAATACATAATCATAACAAAAACAAAAAATAAGGTAGGTCTGTTATTAATTAAAGGGTGCTCTCAATTGACACAAAATTTGTTTTCGAAGAACTTTCATTTTACGTGTTGGAAATAGTTTGAAAGCGAAAAATAATTACCTGAAACACATTTTAAAAATATGTCTCATTATTCGTCAAAAAAAGAAATGTTCACTTTGATTTTTAATTTAATCCTGACAGAATTTTAAAAAATCTACGATCTAATCAACGACATCAGGAGTTGTGACGTGCATACAGGCAGTAATTGTACGAACTTTACCAACTTGGCATAAAAATGTCAAAATGGTCCATACCGAAAAGCTTTTTTGAATTAGTTATATGTGTCTAATGGCCGTTTCCACCAACTGTTTCTAAGGAACGAATAGCTGGGGATCACCTAACTTTTAGGGCTCACAAACTTTGGGGAATTCCTCACTAAGTATGGAAAAAGCATTACAACATCGCAAATTTCTTATACCCACACTAAAAAAGAAGAATAACCCAAAAAAAAAGCACAAACAAGATATCCCACTCTGGTTTTACTTGTATTGTGTTCCGGTGCCATTCTATTGAAATGAAAAATCGGGGTAAAAGAACAAGATCTCCAAATATAGTCTCAAAGTCAATAAAGTTCATCGAAGGTGATGCTTATTGATTAATGACTGTCTCAGCTTAAGTAACAACCTAATTTTTAAATGTCATTAATATCAAAAGCAAGAACTTTCTACGCTGAGCAAAACACTCAGTTGATGTCTAAGCAGCGATACATTCAGCTGGGCTTCTTACTTTAGGCGCTGGGAACGCCAAAATATACCCAATTTTTGGCTTAAAAAGTTCTTTTGATAGTGATGTCCCTGACAACTTAGTTGCAGAAGAGGTCCATAATCCAAATGATATATGTGTTAAATTATAAACTCAAAATATATAAGATGAGAGAAATAAATAAGAATGCCACAATAAAGTAAGGTTAGTTTTTATTAGAATTCATGCTTGATGCTATTTTCCTTAGTTGGGGGTGCTTTAGGTGAGGAATTTTGACCACCTAAAGTTAGGGAGCCCTAATCCGTGTTAGGGACGTAATAAGGTATTGTATCCCTAGCGTTAGGGAGTCCCTATACGTGTTGGTGGAAATGGGCATTAGTTAAAATGATGGCAAGTAGATTTTAAATAACTTCTAGCCTTGCACTAATGTTGACTTAAAATTATATCAATGAAATATCTTACTATTATTGTTCAAAATTCAAAATATAGATATTGCACAGTAGCGGACTTCGCAATAAGCGCCTACACGAACATCCACATCATATTATAGTGCTCGGATTATATCAGTATATTAGTTGAGAAATATTCAGAAGGGCTTATTTAAGTCTAACATCTCGGTTAATGCTATTTTACTTTATATTAAAAGTTCATATTTCTCTTACCATTTTCTAGCTAGTTAAGATCACTTTGTATTCACATGATTATTAGCCATAAAAATTATTTATTAAAAAATAATATATTTCGGATTTATAAATGCTACATATAAAGCAAATGGATTATGATACAAAAATGTCTACTTTAGGGCAATTTGGTTTTTACACCTTTACTGGACACCACTGTAATGCTTTTTCCAAAACTGGCACTTTCCTTAGACTGCAAGTTAATAACCGGTAATTTTAGTTTAGTCCATACTTCTTTTAAATCCGAAATGAGTGAGTCCATCATCTCCTTAGAGTGATATGGAGTGGGAGCTAACCTCAATTTCTCATCTCCTTTCGGCACTGTGGGATAGTTAATTGCTTGAATATAATGTCCCTTCTCTTTTAAAAGAGTATCGCTAACAAGAGCGCATCGTACGGGATCTTCTATTTTAATTGGAATAATATGACTAGTGCTATGTTCCAAAGGAAACCCGTTTTTGATAAGCGATTGTTTAAGATATTTAACATTTTCCTGATGTTTTCGCCGTAATAGACGTCCCTCATCTGAGGCTAAAATCTCTATAGCCTTCTTTGCTCCTGCTAGTACAGCGGGAGGAAGGGAAGTGGTAAAAATAAAGCCCGCCCCAAATGAACGCACCATATCAATAAGAACTGCGTTACTAGCAATATAACCACCCATATTTCCATATGCTTTTCCAAGAGTTCCGGATATTATATCTATTTTATGCATCACCTGATCCCTTTCCCCGATTCCAGCCCCATGCTCTCCATAAAGTCCAACTGCATGAACTTCATCTACAAAAGTCAACGAGCCATACTTGTGTGCTATATCACATAGTTCTTCTAATGGACAAATTGCACCTGTCATGGAATGGACCGTTTCAAATGCAACAATTTTAGGAATATCTGGGTTCACTTTTTGAAGCATTTGTAATAAATTATGCGGATCGTTATGCCTAAAAATGTGCTTTGGTACTCGGCTATTTCTGATTCCTTGGATCATAGAAGCATGGTTGCCGGCATCTGAAAATATTTGACAGCCTGGCAGTAATTTTGCCAAAGTAAAGAGTGTAGTGTCATTTGCGACAAAGCATGAAGTAAAAAGAAGAGCTGCCTCTTTTTTATGATGATCTGCGATTGTATTTTCTAGAGCTTCATGTAGAGTAGAGTTTCCAGAAATATTTCTAGTACCTCCTGCTCCAGTTCCAAACATATCTAGAGCGTGTTTTGCAGCATTTTTTACATCTGGGTGACAAGACATACCTAAGTAATCGTTAGCACACCATACAATAATAGGCTTTTCTACAGCGGTGCATTCAATAGCCTTGGGAAATTGTCCTGCTAGACGATTAACCTTTTTAAACATTGCTTAATATTTTATTTTAGGCCACCAACGTTAGTGAGGGCATTCCTCGTATGGTACAGTGCCTTAATATATTATTGTACATTTTGGCTTTGGCATGGTTTGCAAATGAAATTATGGTTCAGGTATTTATAATTATTCTTAAAATTTAAAGTAGAGCGGCAATTCTCTATACTATGTATTTTTCCACCTCTAGCTTTATGCCTCCATTAATTATGAAAAAGAATTTCAAATGCCCATATGTTCATCAAAATTCGATTAATTAATTTCATTTTTAGTTTACTAAGTAAAGTGCTTACAATTATTGGCTAGATGCACGTTACAAATCGCAAATACAAAAAAGCCCCAAAATAGATACCTTTGCCTCAATTTAACCATCTTCGTATATCTTACCGTTTTCGAGATCCTCTTGTACGCACACGAATTTGTAGCACCCTGTATATACTAATAATAGTTATTCTTGTACCTTTTCCTTAAAGACTTAATAAAATGCCAATAAATTGATAATTTTAACAAATTGACAAGCGTAATTGGTTGTCTAGCCAAGTAAATCACAATTCACGACATACGAATCGTGCTGCACTGTAATGGGTTTAGTAAATATCTAATAAAACTGTAGACAAAACACTAATTAAATTCAATGTCCATTGCTTTGTATTTTAATACCTATTTTAAAATCAGTATATTTTACCTGGCTTAATATTTTAGCCATCACCCTGTATAAAAGTAAAGTCAAACATATTGAACTAAGTAGTACAAAAGACAGCCTACCCGTCAAACTAAACATTGACTAAATTAATCTAGTTTTAATAAAAATGTTGGCAGTATTTTTTATTAATTACATAATTGATGGATGTAGTATTTACCTATTTACTTTACTAGACCACAAACTAATATAAATATTAAATATTACAGAGTCTTATCATTGGAGATGTGCTGTATGAAACAGAGTGGTACAACAAAGATATACGAACTCAGAAAGCTATTCTAACTATAATTCATCGGACTCAGCAACCACTTACAATGAAAATTCCTAGTATTGGGCCCATGACATTGGGAACTGCAGTGTCGGTAAGATTTTTATTGCCAAGTTTTTTCAGAAATTTAACTAAAAAAATTGTGATTCCTAAAAGACCAAATAAATAAGTAAATAGTTACAACAAACTGTCACTGTCACTGTGACTCTTCATTTAATTACTGTCAGGTTCAGTGTTAGAACTATTTCAAAGTAAAATAATTTTTGAAATAAATATGTTACTTATACAATATAACTACAATTATATATAACCTAAATAATTTTTTTCACTACTCTCACATTAATAATTATTGTTTCTATTACACAAAAGTTATTGGATTAATGGGCTATTTTAAGTTACTTATTAAATATAAGTTTCTATATCTCTTTTTTTTGCTGGGGTTGGCGGAAGAGCCAGCATACTTAGGCCTACAAGGCCCATTGTATCCCCTATCGTCTGGGTAATGTCAGCCAGACGGGACCTACAGCTTAGCGTGGAATCCGAACCAAGTGTATGCACCAACTTTTTCTAAAGAGTGCACGAAATGATGCGAAAAGGAAAATTAAAGATATAAAACCAAAATGTATTTTTACCAAACTATGGTTATATACGCAACAGATATAGAAAAAAAAACTAGTAAATCTTCCTTAAATGGTGAAAAATGAAGATGAGTCGGTATATAAAACCAGTTAAAACCAATAAAACTATATATTATTTTGCTTTGTTCGGTTGGCCAGATCACTACAGTATTGCCACTTCTCTTTCCACGTTTACAGTGTTGCTAAATCAAATTGGCCATGGTTTAAAAAAAATTGTTCATTTATATTAATAAATATATCGATTTTTGTCTGTCATTTGCTGATATTTCGGCGTTGCAAACGGTCAACCAAGAATATATTTCAGCAAAATAATTAGTTTATTTTTAATATTAAATATATCACTTTTTTTCTATTATTCTGCAAAAAGCCAAATGTCAGAAAGATAAATATGTTCAAAATGATTTTGTTTGAATATTGGAAATTACCCAAATCGACAATATGTTACGGTGTAGTTTGGTCCATGGATTTATCAACGAAATGCATTTTTCTTCAATTATTTTTTATTACCTTTCTCACAAGTTTACGACCAACTAAAAAGACTAGTTATAATTCCTGGTTTAAATTATTTTTTAGTTTGGATGTTGGAACGTTGAGACGGAGAAAATATATTCTGTAGAACTCAAGTGGATTGTCCATATTGCGCTGGGAAGTTTGGACATCATATCCATGTGCGATATGGACATTGTTTCCACTATTGTAATACAAACTACTATTATTGCTTTATTTTATTTTTAGGCTGTACAGGCTGCATACTCCTACGTGGCAGTTATGCAAAGTTTAAAATAATATAAAGTTTACCAATAAGCAAGCTTTAAGTAGACGAAAAAATTATAAAACTACATGTCACCTATATGATAAGAACACATTGTTTTAAATTAGACATAATATGTTTAGAAATATATTAATATGTACTTGTTATTGCATACTATGATTTCTAGAAGTAGAGTAAATTGTTCTAAAGCTTTGTGCTTTTTTAATAGAGAGTTTAATATCGCAACTGTAACATAAATGTCAAAAATATATTTTAATGTATTTTCTTCGTCGTCGATAAGTCGCTAATGTATCTCTAACTTATTTTAACGCAGTGGCGGCGCTAGGATTTTTGGGATAGGTAAGCACAAACGGGTCCAATGTTTTTAGAGTGAGCACTATCCTAATTAAAGTGACTTCGATAAAAAAAAAAAACAATGTCGCCGCCTCCCTCCCCCACGCTCTATAAAGGAATAAGCAGTGGCAGGGACTTTCCTCTGTCCAAAACCATGTCTAAAAAAAAAGGTCCTCGTTCTAAAACCGAACCCCTTAAATTTGGGGGTGCACCAGGGTGGGCACTCATGTTTCTAGGGTGGGCCGGTGCCCACCATGGCCCCCCTGGCGCCGCCGCTGTTTTAACGATTAGCATTAATTATATGTATACAGTTAATTCAATTACTGGCTGGAGGCACGTCACAACTCGCAAATACATAATCATAACAAAAACAAAAAATAAGGTAGGTCTGTTATTAATTAAAGGGTGCTCTCAATTGACACAAAATTTGTTTTCGAAGAACTTTCATTTTACGTGTTGGAAATAGTTTGAAAGCGAAAAATAATTACCTGAAACACATTTTAAAAATATGTCTCATTATTCGTCAAAAAAAGAAATGTTCACTTTGATTTTTAATTTAATCCTGACAGAATTTTAAAAAATCTACGATCTAATCAACGACATCAGGAGTTGTGACGTGCATACAGGCAGTAATTGTACGAACTTTACCAACTTGGCATAAAAATGTCAAAATGGTCCATACCGAAAAGCTTTTTTGAATTAGTTATATGTGTCTAATGGCCGTTTCCACCAACTGTTTCTAAGGAACGAATAGCTGGGGATCACCTAACTTTTAGGGCTCACAAACTTTGGGGAATTCCTCACTAAGTATGGAAAAAGCATTACAACATCGCAAATTTCTTATACCCACACTAAAAAAGAAGAATAACCCAAAAAAAAAGCACAAACAAGATATCCCACTCTGGTTTTACTTGTATTGTGTTCCGGTGCCATTCTATTGAAATGAAAAATCGGGGTAAAAGAACAAGATCTCCAAATATAGTCTCAAAGTCAATAAAGTTCATCGAAGGTGATGCTTATTGATTAATGACTGTCTCAGCTTAAGTAACAACCTAATTTTTAAATGTCATTAATATCAAAAGCAAGAACTTTCTACGCTGAGCAAAACACTCAGTTGATGTCTAAGCAGCGATACATTCAGCTGGGCTTCTTACTTTAGGCGCTGGGAACGCCAAAATATACCCAATTTTTGGCTTAAAAAGTTCTTTTGATAGTGATGTCCCTGACAACTTAGTTGCAGAAGAGGTCCATAATCCAAATGATATATGTGTTAAATTATAAACTCAAAATATATAAGATGAGAGAAATAAATAAGAATGCCACAATAAAGTAAGGTTAGTTTTTATTAGAATTCATGCTTGATGCTATTTTCCTTAGTTGGGGGTGCTTTAGGTGAGGAATTTTGACCACCTAAAGTTAGGGAGCCCTAATCCGTGTTAGGGACGTAATAAGGTATTGTATCCCTAGCGTTAGGGAGTCCCTATACGTGTTGGTGGAAATGGGCATTAGTTAAAATGATGGCAAGTAGATTTTAAATAACTTCTAGCCTTGCACTAATGTTGACTTAAAATTATATCAATGAAATATCTTACTATTATTGTTCAAAATTCAAAATATAGATATTGCACAGTAGCGGACTTCGCAATAAGCGCCTACACGAACATCCACATCATATTATAGTGCTCGGATTATATCAGTATATTAGTTGATAAATATTCAGAAGGGCTTATTTAAGTCTAACATCTCGGTTAATGCTATTTTACTTTATATTAAAAGTTCATATTTCTCTTACCATTTTCTAGCTAGTTAAGATCACTTTGTATTCACATGATTATTAGCCATAAAAATTATTTATTAAAAAATAATATATTTCGGATTTATAAATGCTACATATAAAGCAAATGGATTATGATACAAAAATGTCTACTTTAGGGCAATTTGGTTTTTACACCTTTACTGGACACCACTGTAATGCTTTTTCCAAAACTGGCACTTTCCTTAGACTGCAAGTTAATAACCGGTAATTTTAGTTTAGTCCATACTTCTTTTAAATCCGAAATGAGTGAGTCCATCATCTCCTTAGAGTGATATGGAGTGGGAGCTAACCTCAATTTCTCATCTCCTTTCGGCACTGTGGGATAGTTAATTGCTTGAATATAATGTCCCTTCTCTTTTAAAAGAGTATCGCTAACAAGAGCGCATCGTACGGGATCTTCTATTTTAATTGGAATAATATGACTAGTGCTATGTTCCAAAGGAAACCCGTTTTTGATAAGCGATTGTTTAAGATATTTAACATTTTCCTGATGTTTTCGCCGTAATAGACGTCCCTCATCTGAGGCTAAAATCTCTATAGCCTTCTTTGCTCCTGCTAGTACAGCGGGAGGAAGGGAAGTGGTAAAAATAAAGCCCGCCCCAAATGAACGCACCATATCAATAAGAACTGCGTTACTAGCAATATAACCACCCATATTTCCATATGCTTTTCCAAGAGTTCCGGATATTATATCTATTTTATGCATCACCTGATCCCTTTCCCCGATTCCAGCCCCATGCTCTCCATAAAGTCCAACTGCATGAACTTCATCTACAAAAGTCAACGAGCCATACTTGTGTGCTATATCACATAGTTCTTCTAATGGACAAATTGCACCTGTCATGGAATGGACCGTTTCAAATGCAACAATTTTAGGAATATCTGGGTTCACTTTTTGAAGCATTTGTAATAAATTATGCGGATCGTTATGCCTAAAAATGTGCTTTGGTACTCGGCTATTTCTGATTCCTTGGATCATAGAAGCATGGTTGCCGGCATCTGAAAATATTTGACAGCCTGGCAGTAATTTTGCCAAAGTAAAGAGTGTAGTGTCATTTGCGACAAAGCATGAAGTAAAAAGAAGAGCTGCCTCTTTTTTATGATGATCTGCGATTGTATTTTCTAGAGCTTCATGTAGAGTAGAGTTTCCAGAAATATTTCTAGTACCTCCTGCTCCAGTTCCAAACATATCTAGAGCGTGTTTTGCAGCATTTTTTACATCTGGGTGACAAGACATACCTAAGTAATCGTTAGCACACCATACAATAATAGGCTTTTCTACAGCGGTGCATTCAATAGCCTTGGGAAATTGTCCTGCTAGACGATTAACCTTTTTAAACATTGCTTAATATTTTATTTTAGGCCACCAACGTTAGTGAGGGCATTCCTCGTATGGTACAGTGCCTTAATATATTATTGTACATTTTGGCTTTGGCATGGTTTGCAAATGAAATTATGGTTCAGGTATTTATAATTATTCTTAAAATTTAAAGTAGAGCGGCAATTCTCTATACTATGTATTTTTCCACCTCTAGCTTTATGCCTCCATTAATTATGAAAAAGAATTTCAAATGCCCATATGTTCATCAAAATTCGATTAATTAATTTCATTTTTAGTTTACTAAGTAAAGTGCTTACAATTATTGGCTAGATGCACGTTACAAATCGCAAATACAAAAAAGCCCCAAAATAGATACCTTTGCCTCAATTTAACCATCTTCGTATATCTTACCGTTTTCGAGATCCTCTTGTACGCACACGAATTTGTAGCACCCTGTATATACTAATAATAGTTATTCTTGTACCTTTTCCTTAAAGACTTAATAAAATGCCAATAAATTGATAATTTTAACAAATTGACAAGCGTAATTGGTTGTCTAGCCAAGTAAATCACAATTCACGACATACGAATCGTGCTGCACTGTAATGGGTTTAGTAAATATCTAATAAAACTGTAGACAAAACACTAATTAAATTCAATGTCCATTGCTTTGTATTTTAATACCTATTTTAAAATCAGTATATTTTACCTGGCTTAATATTTTAGCCATCACCCTGTATAAAAGTAAAGTCAAACATATTGAACTAAGTAGTACAAAAGACAGCCTACCCGTCAAACTAAACATTGACTAAATTAATCTAGTTTTAATAAAAATGTTGGCAGTATTTTTTATTAATTACATAATTGATGGATGTAGTATTTACCTATTTACTTTACTAGACCACAAACTAATATAAATATTAAATATTACAGAGTCTTATCATTGGAGATGTGCTGTATGAAACAGAGTGGTACAACAAAGATATACGAACTCAGAAAGCTATTCTAACTATAATTCATCGGACTCAGCAACCACTTACAATGAAAATTCCTAGTATTGGGCCCATGACATTGGGAACTGCAGTGTCGGTAAGATTTTTATTGCCAAGTTTTTTCAGAAATTTAACTAAAAAAATTGTGATTCCTAAAAGACCAAATAAATAAGTAAATAGTTACAACAAACTGTCACTGTCACTGTGACTCTTCATTTAATTACTGTCAGGTTCAGTGTTAGAACTATTTCAAAGTAAAATAATTTTTGAAATAAATATGTTACTTATACAATATAACTACAATTATATATAACCTAAATAATTTTTTTCACTACTCTCACATTAATAATTATTGTTTCTATTACACAAAAGTTATTGGATTAATGGGCTATTTTAAGTTACTTATTAAATATAAGTTTCTATATCTCTTTTTTTTGCTGGGGTTGGCGGAAGAGCCAGCATACTTAGGCCTACAAGGCCCATTGTATCCCCTATCGTCTGGGTAATGTCAGCCAGACGGGACCTACAGCTTAGCGTGGAATCCGAACCAAGTGTATGCACCAACTTTTTCTAAAGAGTGCACGAAATGATGCGAAAAGGAAAATTAAAGATATAAAACCAAAATGTATTTTTACCAAACTATGGTTATATACGCAACAGATATAGAAAAAAAAACTAGTAAATCTTCCTTAAATGGTGAAAAATGAAGATGAGTCGGTATATAAAACCAGTTAAAACCAATAAAACTATATATTATTTTGCTTTGTTCGGTTGGCCAGATCACTACAGTATTGCCACTTCTCTTTCCACGTTTACAGTGTTGCTAAATCAAATTGGCCATGGTTTAAAAAAAATTGTTCATTTATATTAATAAATATATCGATTTTTGTCTGTCATTTGCTGATATTTCGGCGTTGCAAACGGTCAACCAAGAATATATTTCAGCAAAATAATTAGTTTATTTTTAATATTAAATATATCACTTTTTTTCTATTATTCTGCAAAAAGCCAAATGTCAGAAAGATAAATATGTTCAAAATGATTTTGTTTGAATATTGGAAATTACCCAAATCGACAATATGTTACGGTGTAGTTTGGTCCATGGATTTATCAACGAAATGCATTTTTCTTCAATTATTTTTTATTACCTTTCTCACAAGTTTACGACCAACTAAAAAGACTAGTTATAATTCCTGGTTTAAATTATTTTTTAGTTTGGATGTTGGAACGTTGAGACGGAGAAAATATATTCTGTAGAACTCAAGTGGATTGTCCATATTGCGCTGGGAAGTTTGGACATCATATCCATGTGCGATATGGACATTGTTTCCACTATTGTAATACAAACTACTATTATTGCTTTATTTTATTTTTAGGCTGTACAGGCTGCATACTCCTACGTGGCAGTTATGCAAAGTTTAAAATAATATAAAGTTTACCAATAAGCAAGCTTTAAGTAGACGAAAAAATTATAAAACTACATGTCACCTATATGATAAGAACACATTGTTTTAAATTAGACATAATATGTTTAGAAATATATTAATATGTACTTGTTATTGCATACTATGATTTCTAGAAGTAGAGTAAATTGTTCTAAAGCTTTGTGCTTTTTTAATAGAGAGTTTAATATCGCAACTGTAACATAAATGTCAAAAATATATTTTAATGTATTTTCTTCGTCGTCGATAAGTCGCTAATGTATCTCTAACTTATTTTAACGCAGTGGCGGCGCTAGGATTTTTGGGATAGGTAAGCACAAACGGGTCCAATGTTTTTAGAGTGAGCACTATCCTAATTAAAGTGACTTCGATAAAAAAAAAAAACAATGTCGCCGCCTCCCTCCCCCACGCTCTATAAAGGAATAAGCAGTGGCAGGGACTTTCCTCTGTCCAAAACCATGTCTAAAAAAAAAGGTCCTCGTTCTAAAACCGAACCCCTTAAATTTGGGGGTGCACCAGGGTGGGCACTCATGTTTCTAGGGTGGGCCGGTGCCCACCATGGCCCCCCTGGCGCCGCCGCTGTTTTAACGATTAGCATTAATTATATGTATACAGTTAATTCAATTACTGGCTGGAGGCACGTCACAACTCGCAAATACATAATCATAACAAAAACAAAAAATAAGGTAGGTCTGTTATTAATTAAAGGGTGCTCTCAATTGACACAAAATTTGTTTTCGAAGAACTTTCATTTTACGTGTTGGAAATAGTTTGAAAGCGAAAAATAATTACCTGAAACACATTTTAAAAATATGTCTCATTATTCGTCAAAAAAAGAAATGTTCACTTTGATTTTTAATTTAATCCTGACAGAATTTTAAAAAATCTACGATCTAATCAACGACATCAGGAGTTGTGACGTGCATACAGGCAGTAATTGTACGAACTTTACCAACTTGGCATAAAAATGTCAAAATGGTCCATACCGAAAAGCTTTTTTGAATTAGTTATATGTGTCTAATGGCCGTTTCCACCAACTGTTTCTAAGGAACGAATAGCTGGGGATCACCTAACTTTTAGGGCTCACAAACTTTGGGGAATTCCTCACTAAGTATGGAAAAAGCATTACAACATCGCAAATTTCTTATACCCACACTAAAAAAGAAGAATAACCCAAAAAAAAAGCACAAACAAGATATCCCACTCTGGTTTTACTTGTATTGTGTTCCGGTGCCATTCTATTGAAATGAAAAATCGGGGTAAAAGAACAAGATCTCCAAATATAGTCTCAAAGTCAATAAAGTTCATCGAAGGTGATGCTTATTGATTAATGACTGTCTCAGCTTAAGTAACAACCTAATTTTTAAATGTCATTAATATCAAAAGCAAGAACTTTCTACGCTGAGCAAAACACTCAGTTGATGTCTAAGCAGCGATACATTCAGCTGGGCTTCTTACTTTAGGCGCTGGGAACGCCAAAATATACCCAATTTTTGGCTTAAAAAGTTCTTTTGATAGTGATGTCCCTGACAACTTAGTTGCAGAAGAGGTCCATAATCCAAATGATATATGTGTTAAATTATAAACTCAAAATATATAAGATGAGAGAAATAAATAAGAATGCCACAATAAAGTAAGGTTAGTTTTTATTAGAATTCATGCTTGATGCTATTTTCCTTAGTTGGGGGTGCTTTAGGTGAGGAATTTTGACCACCTAAAGTTAGGGAGCCCTAATCCGTGTTAGGGACGTAATAAGGTATTGTATCCCTAGCGTTAGGGAGTCCCTATACGTGTTGGTGGAAATGGGCATTAGTTAAAATGATGGCAAGTAGATTTTAAATAACTTCTAGCCTTGCACTAATGTTGACTTAAAATTATATCAATGAAATATCTTACTATTATTGTTCAAAATTCAAAATATAGATATTGCACAGTAGCGGACTTCGCAATAAGCGCCTACACGAACATCCACATCATATTATAGTGCTCGGATTATATCAGTATATTAGTTGAGAAATATTCAGAAGGGCTTATTTAAGTCTAACATCTCGGTTAATGCTATTTTACTTTATATTAAAAGTTCATATTTCTCTTACCATTTTCTAGCTAGTTAAGATCACTTTGTATTCACATGATTATTAGCCATAAAAATTATTTATTAAAAAATAATATATTTCGGATTTATAAATGCTACATATAAAGCAAATGGATTATGATACAAAAATGTCTACTTTAGGGCAATTTGGTTTTTACACCTTTACTGGACACCACTGTAATGCTTTTTCCAAAACTGGCACTTTCCTTAGACTGCAAGTTAATAACCGGTAATTTTAGTTTAGTCCATACTTCTTTTAAATCCGAAATGAGTGAGTCCATCATCTCCTTAGAGTGATATGGAGTGGGAGCTAACCTCAATTTCTCATCTCCTTTCGGCACTGTGGGATAGTTAATTGCTTGAATATAATGTCCCTTCTCTTTTAAAAGAGTATCGCTAACAAGAGCGCATCGTACGGGATCTTCTATTTTAATTGGAATAATATGACTAGTGCTATGTTCCAAAGGAAACCCGTTTTTGATAAGCGATTGTTTAAGATATTTAACATTTTCCTGATGTTTTCGCCGTAATAGACGTCCCTCATCTGAGGCTAAAATCTCTATAGCCTTCTTTGCTCCTGCTAGTACAGCGGGAGGAAGGGAAGTGGTAAAAATAAAGCCCGCCCCAAATGAACGCACCATATCAATAAGAACTGCGTTACTAGCAATATAACCACCCATATTTCCATATGCTTTTCCAAGAGTTCCGGATATTATATCTATTTTATGCATCACCTGATCCCTTTCCCCGATTCCAGCCCCATGCTCTCCATAAAGTCCAACTGCATGAACTTCATCTACAAAAGTCAACGAGCCATACTTGTGTGCTATATCACATAGTTCTTCTAATGGACAAATTGCACCTGTCATGGAATGGACCGTTTCAAATGCAACAATTTTAGGAATATCTGGGTTCACTTTTTGAAGCATTTGTAATAAATTATGCGGATCGTTATGCCTAAAAATGTGCTTTGGTACTCGGCTATTTCTGATTCCTTGGATCATAGAAGCATGGTTGCCGGCATCTGAAAATATTTGACAGCCTGGCAGTAATTTTGCCAAAGTAAAGAGTGTAGTGTCATTTGCGACAAAGCATGAAGTAAAAAGAAGAGCTGCCTCTTTTTTATGATGATCTGCGATTGTATTTTCTAGAGCTTCATGTAGAGTAGAGTTTCCAGAAATATTTCTAGTACCTCCTGCTCCAGTTCCAAACATATCTAGAGCGTGTTTTGCAGCATTTTTTACATCTGGGTGACAAGACATACCTAAGTAATCGTTAGCACACCATACAATAATAGGCTTTTCTACAGCGGTGCATTCAATAGCCTTGGGAAATTGTCCTGCTAGACGATTAACCTTTTTAAACATTCTGTAAGAATGTTCTTTCTTTTTTTTTATAATTTGTTGATGGAAAAAGTGATCATATGATGATATTTCATTAAAGCCAGTTTTCTTTTCTTCACTAACCACTATAACATCTTCTTCTTTTAGTGATTTAATAGCATGAGGAATTTGTTTTAAAAATGGACATTTGTTACTTGCAGCTGTTATATTATCTTCAACTTCATTAGCGTCACTGTTATTAGTTTTCTTACCAACGGATCGAGAAATAACAGGGCACTGATTTCCATACATTTTAACAAGCATTGAGGCATTATTTTTTATGTAATTTTGGCTAAATAAGTTTAAAAATGGACACGGCATCCCGATATTGCCAATTTGAGGCAAAATATGACGAATTAATTGATTATTTAGGAAGATTTGAAAGATTTATTTTCTCACAATTCGTTGATAACTATATAACACTTTTATCAAGAGCTCAATTACTAATTTTTCGCCAAACCACCGAATTAGATTTTTGAGAGACTTCAAACTTCGGAATTGTTTTTGTTTCCAGGGTAACAACTTTATTACCGTAATAATTAATCGATTATGTCAAACTACCTGATTTATTAGAATTGTAAAAACACAGAATCTCTTTCTAGTCAGGTGGAAGCAAACATTTAAGAAAGCATAAAAAAATATATTTTATCAGTGTTACACAAAATACAACCTTATAGTTAAAGGCACTTTTTTAAAAATTTATTTTTCATGCTTTCTTAAATGTTTGCTTCCACCTGACTAGTAAGAGATTCTGTGTTTTTACAATTCTTGTAAATCCCTTGACGGGTATACTCAGATAGATTGCATGGGACTACCACGAGATGGCGCTAACGTATACGGATACGACCGAAGAAGGTTGATATTATATGCATTAGGTTTTAAAACTTTCATTTGGTATGGTATGAACACCTACCCTGTACTGACGAGAACAAAACAGTTCGAAACATGGCCTGCAGGTGGTGCAACCTACCAATGTAAAGTTTTCATTTCTTGGTAAAACCATGCAATCCGATTTGTATTTGTAACAGACCCGAACAGTGTTAGACAAAATACAACCTTATAGTATAAGGCATTTTCAGGTGGTTTGACAATTTATTTTTCATGCTTTCTTAAATGATTTATTAGAAACTGAACAATGCCTGTGTTCATTTTGGTTATGGCTGGCTTGAGGAGATACAATCATATTTCTGCTTATTTTTGTGACTCCGGATGGCTTAATTATGACAAATGTTTTCGACTTCAGTTCGCACGTTTTCCATACAGGTTGACGAAATCTCAATGTCCTCAATATTTGAGTTGCAACATAAATAAACATCGAGCTACTTATGCATGTAATATACGTCACTGTGTCACGTATAGTATTCCTCGCCCTACGACTGTTCTATTCCAGAGGTCAGTTATATATAATATTAAGAAATATAACACACGTGGTTTGTAATTTTCTCGTATAATGTCAACATGACACAATATATTATATACATTATACGAGCAAAAATTACAAACCACGATTGTTTTATTTCATAATATTATTATGGATTTTCATCAAGTAAAGGCTGAAACAATTCGAATTCGAGTTGTATATAATGCTTCTCAACTCAATTTTATTGGAAATTAGGATACTTCCTATCCTTGGCGCATTTGGTAGACGATGCAGGTTGCATATAGTTAAAAATAGGTGGTCTATTTTGTTTTATACAATTCATGCTTGGGCAAATCTAATAGCAATTTCTTTTTTTTAAGTATTACAGGGTCCTGCAATAGTGCGTCAGGCTTCTAAAACTCCTGTACGAATTAAGTTAGGAGTTTCATTAATACTTTATCTAAGGGTGTATTTCAGGAAAATAATTTTCCAATTACAGGGTGGCCCAAAAAAGTAAGATAACAAATAGTTTTTTTTTAATGGTACATCCATTATTTTATTGCATACTTAGGTTCATACTATTTACAATTTTCTAAAATTTTATTTATTTTCCTTTGGTAGTTTAATGTCGGGTTGCACAAAGAATTTTAATAATAATTATTTAACCGGCAAGTTTGACTGTGACATAAATAACTTTGACAGGCATTATATACTCACATTCAAAGGTGCGTGATTAGTAAATTAAAAATTAAGGTAACCGGGCCAGTATGATTGTGAGAAAATTATTTCTGTCAATGTTACGTCTGTCACAGTCAAACTTGCCGGTTAAATAATTATTATTAAATTTCTTTGTGCAACCCGACATAAGAGTAATAAATTAAAAATTTTTAAAAAGTTTTACGGTCCTGAAAAAAAAATGTTAACCATAGGATTGGGTGAAAATTATGATAAGTGGTCTAGAGATATTATAAATCTAATAGTGTTTATTTATTTTATACGTGGTGGTGTTCATAAAAAGGTTTCGAAAACGACACAGGGGTGTTGCATCGTCGAGTGGGACATAGGAAATCCCATGTAATTTTAAATGGGGTCAATTATTGGCTTCCCTAATTATTTTAGAGAAAAATTCTATTTAGGTTTATTAAAGAGCACTAAAACCCACATTCAAAAGAATAACTTTAGATATTTTTGATAAACCCGTTTACGGGTTATCGCCGATTTCTTTTTAACTATTTCTCCTTTTTATGGCCCCGTATTTGCGGGCACCAGTCAAGGTAAAAGATGACTGTCAAATAAAGTTGTCATTTTGAAATGTGTGCTTTATTGTTATAAAAACTCGTACATCGAAAATATTAAAGGTGTATTTATGAGTACAAATTAATCTGAATAAATCTAAAATAAAGTATCCAATTACAAGGTTAATTATGACATTTTACATGTTTCAATATTTTACTGATTAATAGGTAGGTACTATTAAATTGTTAGAACTTTAGGATTTAAGATGTTCAAATATTCCTCCATTGACTGCTAGAAATACCCGAGGCGAAAATCCCAGCCCAAACATTAAGTTTTTGTGGATATTGCGTTGTTGTTTCGACAAACCTGTGTTGATTTTCTTTGCTCCAATATCGATAATCTTGAACATTGGGTTTATTGTTTAAGGTAAATATGCACTCGTAAGTGAAACAAATGTTTTTTAAAAATTCCCTATCCATGTTTGCTCTTTCAATCATACCAAAACAAAACTCCTGTCGTCGTATTTCGTCCCTATCTCTTAGCTCTTCGTGCTTTTCATATTTGTATGAATAATATTTATATCGTTTCAAAGCTTGTAACGCTGTGGTGTGATCTAATCCTATGTCATCCTCAAGTTTCCTTGGGCTGATCTTCCCATCATTTTCTTCCACGCACAATAAAACTTGCAAGTCCCTATCATTTCTTGCATCTCTTCTTTGTTCCTGCCTTTCTTCATATCTGCAGTTATTTATTACAGTGCCTTTTGTCTCAAATTTCTTGATAGTCCTTTCGACTGTAGAATTTGCAGGTATCGGTCTATTCGGATACAGAGCAGCAAACATGTCTGACACATTTTGATAACTATTTCCTTGATAATACCATTTAATCATCAATATTTTTTCTTCAGAAGTGTAATTCATGACTAATATTTTCGATGTACGAGTTTTTATAACAATAAAGCACACATTTCAAAATGACAACTTTATTTGACAGTCATCTTTTACCTTGACAGGTGCCCGCAAATACGGGGCCATAAAAAGGAAAAATAGTTAAAAAGAAATCGGCGATAACCCGTGAACTGGCTCATCAAAAACATCTGAAGTTATTCTTTTGAATGTGGGTTTTAGTGCTCTTTAATAAACCTAAATAGAATTTTTCTCTAAAATAATTAGGGAAGCTAATAATTGACCCCATTTAAAATTACATGGAATTTCCTATATCCCGCTCGACGATGCAACACCCGGTATAAATGAATTTTTCTAAAGTTTTTCAAATGGAACATCCTGTATATTATTTTGGATCGTGTAATGTAAAATTCTTATACAATGTTTTTTTACTACAAACATATAAGTTATTTCTAATCCTTTTCGAAAAAATTGCAAATTTCATAAATTATGATAAAAAATAAAGTTTTATTATTAAAATTATACATAGGCGGCTGGACTAAACTACAGTAAAAATGTTTAAAGTGTCTTTCATTTTAATCTGTGTTCAACTCAACACGTTCGTGAAAAGATCTGTTTATATCCCTTAATATTTCAGGTGAAATATTAGCAAAACTCTACAAAACAGTTCATTTACTAATGGTTATTCCTAAGGACCTTGATAGGCTTTAAAAAAAATATGAATTTATTTGTTTATTATAATTTTTAGGAATATAGTGTGACACCTTTGAGCAATTCTATTCAAATAAGTTAAGATCGGGTTGTCCAAAATAATGGTTCAAACTCTGTATGTGCACTTACCACACAGAGACCCCAAAAAAGTCTCCCTACAACTCCGCATTAAATCCAACAGGGAGCAAATATTTGGATAGTCTAAAACTTGCATGGGATTTCCATCCACCACCCGGTATATTATAGTGAACTCATATTTAAATAAAGGGAATATAATAAAATGGCACCGATTATTTACATTCTTTGAAATGTTAAAAATAAAAAGTCAATAATATTAAATTTGACATAAATTGTCACCTTCGTTAATTTTCATGCAGTTTTAACTAAATGACGAAAATACCCGATCAAGCCGGAAGTTATGGAGCGGCTAAGTATAAAGACAATAATTCCTTATGAAATTGCACCGCCGAATTCTCAAAATTGAGGAACAGCCTTTTCATAAGATAAATAGGCGGGGTTCGTTTAAACCTTCAAAATCGTATTCTTGTAGTAGGGCGATCGTTCCTATCACCAAATAGTGGGAAAAGTGGCTTGTCCTAGTCGAAAGGACATATCTATGTATCTTTTAATACTCATACATATAACCTTACTTTTCTGATTATGTATGTAACGTTTGTCCCTATCACTTCGATCCCTAATTGAATAGAATACCGATTCCTCTCTCTGTGATTCTCACGGAAATGAGTGATCGTTTGAGAATGGGCTTGATATTGTTCTCTTACACTGGAGAATTAGGTTCCACGAGGTTTTAAATAAAATAAAATTTGGAATTCCCTTCTTAACGAGCATTGTTGTAAAAATTTCAAATTGTTCTTGATTATAGGGATACGGCATCCCATTGTAAATTTGACACACCTATGTTTTTGTCTTGTTAATAATACCAATGTTATATAAAATTTAAATTAAATGGTTACCAACACAAAATTTGAAATCATTAATCTAACGAAACCGCTGTGACGATACAACGGCAACGGGTAAAAGCCAAATTCTAAAAAGGTTGTATTGTTCGTTAATTAAGATCACCATGATGTTACACTTACTCTTATTAGTTTCAATAAAAACATCACATTTTAAACATATACTTCATTTGACAAGATAATTGTAAGCAGTTACCGTTACTTGAAAATCCCGAATAATAATAACACGATTATCTTTAAGAAAATTATCTGCATTTATATATTAAGTAAAAATTTTCTATATTAAAAAAAAACTTGTTCCAATTTTCTATCACCGTATCACATGGAGAGTAAGCATATGTTTAAATGGTGGGATTCACATAAAGCGACGTGCGTCGATGTACGGTCAGGGCACTGACGGGCAATGTAGTTAAATGTGTGTTTTCACAAGGGCTTTAATGGTCAGTCGCGTATTATTGTGGGTGGTTGCCCAGATGCATCAACTGGCGGTACGCCGTCCATGTGAAACCCATTTGCTTCCTACCGACCGTCAGCGCTGCTGGTACGCGCTGACCATACGCTTCATGTGAAACTGCACTAAGGCCCGTTATATCCATCTCTTGGTAACTTTACCAGCCAGAGAATTTTTATGGAAACAATTGTTTCAACAATGGTTTATAACGGGCCTGAATGTACAAGGACCCGCTAGAAGTAGGATGTTTTGAGAGTTGATAATAAAATGATGACATATGTTATCTATCAGCTTTTACTCCATAAACTTAAATTTAAATGTCACTTGTAGTTTAAACTGACAATTGTATATTTTTTGTAGTTGGGGCTAGAGTAACGGCCAATGACCTTGAAACTAAAAAGTACCACCTATGTACCCACTAAAATTATGTATGTAAATAAATAATTCATACATTACATAATGTACCAACTGTTCTAATTTCTAGTTTTTACCAATGGTGTTCAAATGTCTTCTCTATATTTTTTTGATTGAGTGGATGTAAATAAATCAAAATTCTTATTTTTCTTTTTTTGGCATTGTTAAATACCGCCATTGCATTGGTTGGGATGTCGGTACAAAACTCCGAAGCAAATTAAAATGAAAATTGGTTTTTCCCTTCCTTCGTTAGACCCATCCCTATTTGCGTTTCACCATATCATGGCTTATCAGTATGACTAGGAATCGACGAGTAAACTAATATTGACTCTAGATATCGCTACTCGTAATATTATACTGCACTGACACTACCTATAGTAAGTTACTATAGTGTCAGTTACTATTAGTAACTGTTCAACAGTAGACCATTTCCCTTCATTCGTCGACTCCCAGCCCTACGAGCACAGTACCTGTCAAAAGCATTATCCTCAACTTTTTGGGCTACATAACAAGCTTGGGCACATAGCGATTCGTACCAATCGTACCGCTCAGATAAAATGAACCCATATGGTAATTTTTACTAATTTCTTCATATTGCGATTCGTACCGGGATACAATTTTTGGGATTTCCTGCATCCACCTATCTGACTACCCCATTAGTAGCTTATTATGATATACATAAAGAAGGTTTTATATACATTATATTACATTTTGTCTTTTGGTCTCTTGTTAGATATGGACCAGCAAAATGGATATCAAATTTATTGAAAGTTGCCGTGGAAAACCAATGTTAGTTGTTAACAGTTATAAGTATAATTTAAAAAACGCGCTTAAAATAATTAAGGAACATGTTTGGGTGTACGTAGGTCGCAAATGTAAAGCCACCATTTATACCCTTGGTCCATTCGATCAAAATGTTTGGCTGAAGTGAATTGGAACGTTGTCACGAAGCTGATGTAGTGTCACTTCAAAGACAAATTTGTAAGTACAGCTTACAAAAGAAAAGCTTTGGAAGATCTTGCTGAGAAACCTTTAAAAATTTACGCAAAGTTATTTTTAAAAAAACCTACCGCCTACCTTTACTGCCAGTGACATTGTACTTGTAAGGAATTATATATACAATGCTCGTAGAGAAATTTTTCCGTCTCTTCCAAAAAACATTTATGAAGGTCATGAAGCTGCTACAAAACTAGACATCAAAACCAGTAAAGGTGAAAATTTACTTTTTGTTAACAGTGCAAATGAAAACATTATCGTTTTTCATGTGAAACTAATGTGCGCATAGCTGTAGAAACAAATAGAATATACCTTGATATCACATTTGATTATTAGACACAATATTTTTATCAATCTATCCATGAATTTTTTAACGGTTACTATATCCCTTTATTCTTCTGCTTATGGCCAAGTAAGCAAAGTCATTGTTATAGTAAATTATTTTGAATAATAGAAAACGAAAATATAACGTTACATTAAATATTAACGAAGTTGTCGTGGACTTTAAACAGGCATTCATAAAGCTGTGAAGGAAGTTTGGCCCAGAAGCTCAAATAATTGGATGCAGGTTTCATCTCATTCAGGCTTGGTATAGAATAGTGCAAAAATTAGGTTTAACTAAGAGTACCAAGACAATCAAGCTTGGTTGATCAATGGATGCGAACGACTTTTGCATTACCTTATTTGGATCCTAACAAGAATTTGGATCCTAACAAGAATTTATCGAAAACACTATTAACCGATACAAAAACAAAGAAATCAGTAGACTACATTTATTTAATGTATTTCTTTTCATGCCACTCCCGCCTGATTTTCATTTGTTGACATTGTTTTTTTTACCCATTGTAAATTTCTTCTTCAACTAGACATAAGATATATTTTTGGTGTCCATATTATTGTTAATTAAAACTAACTGTACTAATGATATTTTGTGTATTTGATCCTTAATCTCCATATAAATAAATTAGACAACTATAACTAGTATTTATTATTTTTACCCCTTATCAGTCATAGATTTTACCTGCGTGATCCCCGATACGAATCACAATGTCGAATAAATATATAAATATAAAAGATGTGTTCAGTACGAAACACATTATTCAATTAGTACTTTTATTGCCTTCGAAACGAATCACACAACACCCACAAACTTATACCAACACAGCGTCATCCCAGAAATGCCATAATCAATAAAAGCAGATATTTTTCTTAACCATATCCTTCTCGATATAAGAAGAGTGAGTGAATCTTACTCACTTTTCGTTAAATTCTAAAGGCTATGGTCTAAATAAAGCAACATATTTATGGTAGTTCCTGACCCGTTATGTTAACAACAATTTCTGTTGTCATGACAACAATATTTTTCCCAAATAATGCAAGAAAAATAAGGATATTTTCCGTGGAACACACCGCGCCGACCGATACAATCTATCACTCCTCTGTGATAAAACAATAATGCAAGTTTTGGTTTGTTAACTGACTAGCTAACTTAATAATAATAAAAATAATATCCAAACGAAGGGAACTGAAATAAACTATCTAAATGATGTTAATAGAAAATTGTAATATTTAAGTCAGAATAAAAGACATTGTTGAAACATTCATAAAGAAATTTGTCATTACCATATTACCCCGACATGGGCATTTAAACAATAAAGATAAATGCAACAAATCTCACGTAAGTCTGTAGTCTAGTTTGTTACAATCTGTTTTGAAAAATAATTACATATTTTTGGTTGGAGGATTGTAATTGTTGTCAATTCTTATTTCCCTAAAAATATAAAAATTCACGCCGCCTTAAGGGGTTCAAAGACTCGTGACTTTAAAAACATTTCGTCGTAACGGTTCAATTGTTGTCCAGTTTATTTGTATTAAGCGATGGTTCATTGAAAGCAGCCAAATGGAACCAGACTATAAATTAGGCTGTATCAGAAATCGCCATCGCACGGTAGTAAGAAGTCAGGTACTTAATTTCTTTTCGACATAATGATATTTATGTGGATGCTCCAATTAGAATTTTTCATCGAAAAAATAATGAGTTTTTGTTTTGGTTCATTTTAATTCAGATGAAAAATATTACGTGTAATTTCCGAGTTAATGTGATATTTGTAGGCAAAGAAAAGTTAATTTTAGTGAGAAAAAAAAAGAGAAATAAGGTATAATATGACTATAAGCCGAAGTGGTTGTATTACAGCAATGTCATCTACACAATGTTGGCAATGTAGTGAAACTTAGAGTAAACATTTTTTTTCAAAATGGTTTTTTATATTAAACCTTTATTTTCTATATTGAAATAACATATTTTTTTTATGTTAACCTAAATTTAATTTTAAAATAATTCCTGTTAATTTTTTGCGCCGAAAAAATTATATAATAATAATAATAATAATAATAATAATAATAATAATAATAATAATTGTTTTATTGTTGAAAAAAAAGATACAATAAATAATTGCAATTACAATAAATACTATTTTTTTTCAACAAGGGCAGAGATCGCACTCATCTGTCGAGACAGCGAGCAGCGCTTTTACACTCAACCCAGAATAATAATAATAATATTCAAACGAACTGAACTGAACTGAACTATCTAAATAATGTTAATAAAAAACTGTAAAATTTAAGTCAGAATGAAAAACTCTTTTAGAAAAATAACATACTTTCAAAAGTCGAATTGGTAAATTCTACAAAAAGTGGTAGCAGCAGACGCTGGATATACAGCCCTTAATTTAAAGCAAAACGGATTACCTAACATCATCCACAAGCCGCCACTTCAACAGCTTGTAACTTGGAAAGAGAAAGCTCTACATGGCAAATACCCTACTGCACTTTAAAATCCACTCTCATAGATACAGAAATGTCACTGAATTGGTTAGAAAAGGGCAGCTTCATGCTGAAACAGGTTTTATAATATCTATCCAAGACTGTGTCAATCGAAGTCGAAACTATGAAACGGTCATCTTGAAAAGAAATGTGGAAGATGTGTGCAGAAAATTCAATTGTCCCGGAGAAATGACAGAACATATTACGGCGGGTTCTGGTGCTATGGCACCCATCGCTTATCTGGGGAGACATAATCAGGTGGCAAATATCATCCACTAGGAACTGGCCCATAAACTAGGTCTAAATCTCCCACCATACTACCAATACTCAAACGAACCAGTCCTTGACTCCCTTGAATATCTCTTATACTGGGGCAGGCCACGGATAGATAACGGATAGAACAGTAGACCAGAACCATTCGGATATTCTTCTGATCAAAAAGACGACCAAGAAAGCTTACATAATAGATATAGGTTGCCCAATAACACACAAACTCTCTAAAACCGAATCGGCGAAAAAAACCAAATACTCGAATTTGGTGATAGAGATGAAAATATGTGAAAGCTAGAAAAAATAGACATCATTCCGATCATAATATCGGTGGAGGGAGCTATGACGAAAAATGTCAAACTCAACTTGGAAAAACTTGGCCTTTCAGGTTATTTATATCAACAAATTCAGAAATGCGTCATTCTTCAAACGTGCCATATAGTACGGACATTTCTAAACAGTTAAGATAAATTTCTTCTCTGTACTGTAAATAACACCAACAAAAAGCTGTGAAACAGAACCTTGAAAATATAATAATATTGATAATAATTACATTTAGAGAATAATTATGAAATAAATTGCACTTTTTAACTGTTTTTTTTTCTTTACATAGTAGCATTATCAGTTATTGGATCCGATGTTTTAATATTTTGGGCCCACTATCATTTTCTTAAATACAAATGAATATTTTGGATTTCGAAAGAGCTTGTTGTTCTAAAAACAGATATGTATCACACTTGTTCCATTATTGAATATGTCGATGAAAAATTATATAGTCCAACAGGCCTATATCTTCGTTCATATTCAATACAGAAAAATAAGACAAAATTTAAATATTAAATTAAAAGTATGTATGAGACAAAACATAATAGAAAGTAAAGAGGAAGAGTTAATCATAATAGGATTGACAATGAACTATTTAGATAGACGTGTTTTTAGTTGTTAAAGTTAAAATATTTTTGTTTTTGTAATTTGATAGTCAAAATATATTTTCAAATAGGATTGCCTGCAACTATTTTTGAAAATATATTTTGGCATTTGTTAAGGAAGAAAAGGTCAAATTACTTCAGTATTTCCCATTAAACAAATATGTCTTGAAATAAACTCAATAGTTTTAACGGGTTATAAGTAAAAAACTCTCAAGAAATATATTAGAAAAAATCGAAATGTCAATATTCCGGTACGCATACGACGACAACGACAAAAGTCGAACACTTTTAAAAGAAAGGAGGGGTATGTAATTACTAATTTACAGTATTAGTTATTTACTTACTTTACTTTTAAAATATTTTTATTTATTAATATATTAATACAACGTCAATTGCTACTATCTTACTACGTACATATATAACATTGCGTTAGATAACACAACAAGGCAATGCCCCGTTGGAGCTGGTGTTGGCTCGTGGTAGCAGCACATTGGCTTCTACTTCTTCTGTTACGGACAGTTCCAGTAGTCTATTACTGCCATGAAAGATCAGTTTTGTTGAAACTTGAAGGTTTTTAAATGACTTTATCGCTTACTTAATGGAATTTGGGGTACGTTTGCTGGAAAAATAGGTTAAAAAACCAGCTTAATTTTCGCAGGTACAGTGTAGCATTTTGTCCAAGACTCGAAATGATCAGGTGGGCGGATATTTTAAGTGGGATGGACTAAGCCCACATGGTACGAGAAATGGGGTTAGGTTCTTTTTGGTTGTTATTGTTGGATTTTGCTTTGTTTATTTTAATTTGCTCTATTTTCATTATAAATTGGTAATTTGTGGTAAAGGGGTTTATGTGTGTAGTCGTCTTGTTCTCTTATGTAGGTCATGTTTGCTGTTAGTATCACGTTGTTCGGTTTTGTTTCGTAAACTGTCGCTTCGTCTTGTACGTACTGTTTTAAGTATGGTGTGTTTGTTGCGTTATGTAATACACGTAGTGGCGTATGTCTTGGTGCAGAAAGTATTTGTCTAAGTACTATGTTTTGTAGTTTTTGTAGTCTGTTGTATTGGTGGTCTGATATTTACATTACTAGATGCGAAAGTTAATTTTTTGGTGTGAGGAGGTTTTTGAATTGCCGAGGCGAAGCGGAGGTGATTTAATAAATCCGACCACCAAAAAAGGCTTTTGCATCGTGTAATGTATTAAATTTTTTCTACTACTGTTCTCTGATCAATATATTATTAAGTAATAAACTTTGATTTTGTTCAAATTAAACCTGTAAAATAATCCATGACAACTAGTTATTTGAGTATTGTCAGTCTGTCAGTTCGAATAAAATAAGGATTTTCCACCTGTAAAATAATCCATTTTTTTTGCCCTGGCACCGGAAGTAATACTTTAGATAGCTAGCAACGCTACTTTACATAGCTAGCAACGTATAATATTCAGGTAACTCGAATGTTTACTTTCGTTATCTGTCGTGTTGCTAGGGCCCGAAAGTTAATTTATTTGGACAGTAGTAGAAAAATTTTTTTTTTAAATTTCTATATGCCATAGACATTTAACCAAGTGCCAACAGATTTTATACAACTGGTACGGAAATAATTGTTATGTTTTGAAATCAGATAAGGCAGTATATTAAAAAAGTGACTACAACTAAGTAGTTAAAACCCGCTCAGGTAGTAGCCAAAAAACCTATAATTGGTACATATTATAATTATATTCTTTCATTTAAACTTCTATAAATGATGAAGTTTTAATACAAGTCGGCAAATATATTACCATTTAATCTTTTATTATAATCTTGTATAATGACGGCACAGTTCATTGTATGTTAAGCTTCTTAACACCACATTACAAGAGTATATTATAAATTCTTCGGCTACACTTCCTTCTTAGTAATCTTGTTAGAGCATATCATATAAAGACATCTATTAACTTCTCGCATCGGAGAAACTAAAAAAGCTGTTTAGTATTTTTCTATGTGTACTAATAATATACAACTGGATTAGCAGAATGGATGAATTGATCATAAAGGTTAAGAATTCCTTTAAAAAATGTATCTAAAGGAATAGTGAGGTTTAGCAATGCACCGATGTTTTACAGTAAGTAAAACCCTATTTTAAAGGGATAAATGGAAATATGGTACTCCATTGGTAATTTCGCTAATATTAAAGAAACAAATATAAATAGAAATCATAGCATTTTTTAGCCATAAGTAAATACACCTACAATTTTTCCAGACTCATTCACTTATAGAACTGCAATAGAGTTTTGGACTTGAATTGTCTCTATTTATATTGAATCACAACGTTTCAACTGCTAAGTCGTCTTTAGCTAAATACTGATTCAGTATAGTATTACAAAATAACATATTCAATTCAATTTTTTAAACTTAATTCTCATGTAAGTTATTATTAATAAATTAATAATTTGTGTAAAAAATAAGAAAGCCATTTAATCTTTTAAATAATTAAATTTAAATCTGTGCACAGTATAAAGGCCAAAAATTGTTTTCCTATAAGTGACAACACTTCTCGCATGCAATAGTTTATTTGTTTTTAAGAAAAAACTAATAAACTATGCAAAAACTCTACTAGTACACAGGAACAATATCATTACACGGTTCAGTAGAATTGTAAGTACTTTGTAGCACGAGCCATGGATTAATAAATTTTCATTAGAGACAGCCTCTGACTTCTAATGAAAGGCAATTAAAGGTAATTAGTTATAAATCTTTTGTCGAATTAGAATGATTTGATCAGGATTTTTACGAGTAAAAAAGACAGATTTCCGTTCTTTCCAAAAGGGCGTTGTGGTAGTTGAGAGGATGAGAGACAATCGGGGTTCATTTGTCAAACAAGTGTTGTTCACTGCTCACGCTGCCGTGAGAAAACTTTAAAAAGCTGCTACATAACACAAAATAATTAATATATTGGAAGTTTATTTAGCATCCTTGAACTTTTCTTCTTAAAATATTGTTGTATTGTGTGGAAGAGGACTTTAATAAAAACACGTTCTACGGTTTACTTATTTCTGACGTTTCGGTTTTATTTTAAATCTCTTGCAATGGCTAAACAAGAACGACGCAACTTTAGCACAAACCAAACCATTGTTGACTGAATTTTTGTTTTTTGGTTTGGCTTGTGCTAAAGTTGTGTCGCTCTTTTTAAGCCCTTGAAAAAGGTTTAAAATAAAACTTAAACGTTGGGAATAAGTAAAGCGTAGAAAGTGCTTTTATTAAAGTCCTATTTCCCACAATACAATGTTTTAAGAATAATTAATATTTTATTTGTACGTTACGTCTAATTAGTAATATTTAGTTGTTGATATCGGCACATAGGTTTCGAGAGTAACGCCATCAATCATTGCAACAATATCTACGTAGATACCTACGTCACTGTACTTTTCATGATTAATTTTGACTTTAGTTAAAAATGTATCTTAAAGTGCAATCGAATCGTTGAGCTCAAAAACTATGTTCAATGTCCAAAAACGTTATTTTGAGATATTAAAAAAAAAATTAAAACTATCAAATTAAGTTGGTCTTTTATTAAATAGATGTATATTCATTCATTTTATTTTTCCCTTTATGGAGTTCAGGTTTGTTCCTCATGATCCGTCATGAGGTCAATCAAACTATAAATTTGACGTTTCGCCTATGATTCGAAGCATTTTCAAAATTTCTTTATTTGCTGTAAAGTCAATGCGAAATACATTTAAATATAGAAATGTTGAAAAAAATCCCTCGTGCTTTACTATTTACTTTTACTTAGATGTAAGCACAAGGAAGTTTTTCTAACATTTTCGAATTTAAATGTGTCTCACATTGACTTTAAAGCACATAAAAAAATTTTGAAAATGCCTCAAAAGATAGGCGAAATGTCAAATTTATATATAGTTTGATTGACCTCATGAACCAAACCTAACTCAAGAAAAATAAAATATTTAAATAATATTGTTTAAGAACAAAAGAAATATATACGTTGTAGAGTAAGGGTTTAAAATATTATATCCAAAATGACTTTTTTCGAAAATATATTGATTCCATATAGTTAGACTATAAAAAAATAGCTACTCAGAAGTACACAAAAAAAAAATAAAATACTAATCTCAAGTCTATTAATCCCAGTTTAAGACTAAGTTAGTCTTATATATACTCAAGCACATATTGTTTTAGAAAGAGAATATAAATTTCTTGGGCCATCTTATGACTCATCAGTGAGGCTACCGAATCTGTCGAAAGAAGTAAACGAGCACGCAAATATATCAAATAGTTCAGGCGTAAGAACTATGTAGGATGGAACCTACGGCACCATCAGTGCTAAAGTTGGACACTACCAAAATATACCCAACGCCTCCAACACACCTATAGAAATAAGTGAATGCTGATTTTACCAAGCTTTTAAAAGATATTTATGTTATAAGTATCATAATAGCGATCATTATGGTACTAGCCGTGAGTATTATTGGACGAGGCGTCAGCCGAGTCTAATAACACGGCGTGTATAATGATCGTTATTATGATCCGAATTTCATACAATATTTTATATTCCGACGATTTTTGTATTTTTTTTTAATGAATTTTAAGTTTTCGTCAGTAAACTAATAGCTTGATTTTAATAAAACCAGGTAACTATAGAAATATTTGTTTGTATTGTCATTGTCAGAATTGAAATTTTAACGTTTATATAATATAATATGGATAATTTACCATCAGAAATCGAAGAATTGGCCAATAAAGCAGTTGTTGGTTTGTTGCCCGAAAAGTCTAAAGGCATATATGAAAAAACTTATGCCAATTACAAAACTTGGTGTTCCCAGAAAAATGTTGTCAATATCGTACACGAAAAGGTACTTTTGGCATATTTCAAGGAAGAATCAATGAAGAAAAAGTCTTCGAGTTTATGGAGTTATTACTCTATGTTAAGGAGTACACTATTACTTAAGAAAAACGTCGACATAAGTAAGTTCAATCAATTGATAGCTTTTTTAAAACGAAAATCTGATTCTTACACACCCAAATATCCAGGATTTTGACTAAAGAAAATATTGCAAAGTTTTTACAAGAGGCAGACAACGAAACATACTTGCTATTAAAAGTGTCAATGATAATAGGTATAAGTGGAGCATGTCGAAGAGTTGAGTTAAAAAACTTAAGGATAGAAGATGTACACGATGAGGGGGTTATTTTTCGAATTTTCATACCTAGTACAAAAACCAACGTTCCCCAAGGATTTTACTTAACGCCTGGCGATGTCGAAGGAATAATTATGGTGCAGCTTGTTCGGACCTATGTAGCAATGAGACCCTCCGATGCCAAAGTTTCTCGTTTTTTTCTATCATTTAGAAACAACAAATGTACAAAGCAACCAGTGGGTATACATACTTTAGGAAATATGTGCAAAACGATCGCTGCTTTTTTAAAGTTACCCCATTCCGCCGAATACACAGGTCACTGTTTCCGGAGGTCTTCAGCTTCACTGCTGGCTGATATAGAAGTCGATCTTCACACTATAAAACGCCATGGTGGCTGGAAAAGTGACACAGTTGCTGAAGGATATGTAGAGAACTCTTGCGTAAACAAGAAAAGAATTTCCTCAGTCATTCTCGGGAAAAAATCATTATCGAGTGTTTCATCGACTGTCGTTCCCTCAGAAGAAACAGAAACCATAGAAATTAAAAATCAGAACAATGCAACAATTTCAACTCCTATGTTTAACATCAATTTAACGAATTGTAATAATGTTACTTTTAATTTTAATCATTAAATTTTGTTCCATTTTGTTTTAAATACATTTTTTCATTTTTGCGTCTATTTTTCATTATAGTACTCAGTCCTATAAAGTATGTCATTTTAACACTGAAAATGAAATCCATAATAATGTCATTATGACACGTCGGAATATAAATATTATTTTTGAATTTTTGGTTTGCAAGGGTTTATATTCCAACCAAGAACTAGAGAACCAGTTTGAATTAAATCAAAAATTGATGCCGTGACGCAGTTAACAGTGGACTGTAACTTAAAAAAAATTGCCTTTTATGTGTATTTTGGATATAATAAGAATATGAGAAGAAAAGTAAAAAAATGAGCTCATAAGATGGTCGAAATCGCACTCTTACCTCGACTGACTGTATGCTGTCGATGGTATCCGACAAATTTCATGTGGATGTAGATAAACATATTATTATTTTTAAATTTAACTCATTATTCTTGTTTTTCTTATTTAAAATTTTTATTTTGTGACAATTTATTATAAAGCAATTAATTAATTTTTCAATTCTTACTAGAATTTAATTCAGCGTGTAAATTTATTCATAATTTAATGAAGTAAAAAAATCTAAAATAGATTTTATCACTTTTTTTTGATTGATTAACTGATATAGGTAGGTACCAATTTAAATACTGTGAGGTAATAAACTCCAAAAAGTTTTTTTTTTTACTTGGGGTAATTGAATTTAAATTGTACTATTATGACTAAGTAATTCTTAAAAATGTACGCTCCATTTTTGGTAAAGCACTTAAATAAAAAACATAAAAAATAATTTAATATGCCATTTGCTACGGTCGTTAAACTACATTCAATAAAGGTGGATCACACTATTATGACTTTCATAGAGCTTTTTTAAACATAAGTAGAAGGTTCTTCTTTTTAATATGTAGTATGCCAACCAGACTATTAATTAAGGACAAGTTTTTTTTGATTTTTTTTCATCTATTAAATATAATAATGACTAACGTACGCTTAAAAAGTTTAAGTAAACAAGAAAATCATGGTATCGTAAAGGTATGTACATATATAGATATAGGTTGCTAGATTTTATTGTTGTAAATTTAACAACAGATTTTGTTGATCGAAAGAGAAGGCTTAACCAGCCTTAACTAGAACTCAGGAGCAGCCAAGCTGTCTACCTCTCATGTGTCGAATAAATCACCGACAACAATGAGCTAAGGAGTCTAGATGATCAATATGATAACTGAGCATCGAACGTGTTACATTGCCAAGCCAGATCACTGATGAGCACCAAGAATCAGAAACAAGGATGACCTCACATTTCATTTTAAGTGAGGCAAGGAATGTTAACATCAAATTTAATGACAGGCCAGCCATGGTACCTCAAAAACTCGATAGAACGTACAGTCGATATGACTCACTGCTAACAACGGTATGCCCTGTCTTCTTCCGTTAACATCTCAATCATTTCGTTGTTTCGTCCTACTGGGACTCATCAGAGACGCGCGACCATCCTGAGGCCGCGGCCCGCAAAGGGTCTGCGCCTATAGATGGTCCATCGTCTGACAACTGGCGTTATTCATCATCGTCAAGGAAGGTATCAGTCCCCACACTAACGGACCTCCCTTCAAGGGTCCGGACTGGGTCGGCTTTTAGTGAGCTGGGAGAAGGGAAGTCCATGAGTGTGGAGACTGACAAGATGAGGGGACAGCGGGTAATAGACGAAGGGGTGCACAGCGTGCAAACCCCGGATGCTCAACGCCGTGGAGAGCTACCAATAAACTAATCGTTTACCGATAGGTATGTCCATCGGGTTTTTGAGGTACCATGGCTAGCCTGTCATTTAATTTGATGTTAATATTCCTTGCCTCACTTAAAATGAAATGTGAGGTCATCCTTGTTTCTGATTCTTGGTGCTCATCAGTGATCTGGCTTGGCAATGTGACACGTTCGATGTTCAGTTATCAACAGATTTTGTTGTTAGATTAACCAGATTTTATTATAAAGTTTACTATTTTTATTGTAAGATTTACTAAATTTTATTATAAACCAGAGTACTCGCGCCGCGGTGACAAATGAAACCGAAGCGCCACTGCGGCGGTGAGATCGCTCTGGTTTGCGCCTTGCTTTATAAAATAGAAAGAAAAGTTAGCGGCAAGTGGTGCATTAGAACATACAGACGCCAAAGCAATGGGTTCCCTTGTGCACAGGTAGAGGTTGTTCGCTAATGATGCTACAATTTTATGGACAAACAGGAACACTGAGTACTTAGAATTAGATAAAGTGGGGTTAAGCCCTATCTTCCTTCTTACAAGAAGGAAGATGGGGCTTTTTGTTTCTAACCCCACCTTATCATGTCCCTTCTGGAGAGTAGATACTACTTCATTTAGAATTGGATGTTTCTGAAGATCTACAGAAGATTAAAGATTGGATAGATGCAAATGGATTGTCCTTTAATATTTCTAAAATAAATATTATACAGTTTAAATGTCAATTTAATAACATTTCCATGGCAGGATAACCTATTGCAGATCAAAGCGAAACAAAATTTTTAGGGCCGTATATTGACAATAAACTCAAGTTTGTTCACATATGTTACAAATTAGAAAGAAAGTTGCTTCACGCTGTTTTGCCATGAGAGTTATTGCCGAGGAGCTTGATGGATCCATAGTTCGCAATGCATATTTTTTGTTGATTGAGTCCCATTTGCGTTATGGTATTTCATTTTGGGATAGTTGCTCTCAGTATTTGTTTAATTATATGTTTCTTTTACAGAAGAGAACTTTGCGGTACATTTTCAGGATTGGATTTAGACTCGTGTAGGCCCCTTTTTACTAATAATAGAATTTTAACTTTGATGTGTTTGTTTTTGTTAGAGTCATTCTCTTTGGTCTTTAAAAAGCATAGGGAAGAATTGGGAGTGGGCTCGGCATACAATACGCGTCAAGCGTTTAATCTTAATTTACCTATATACCTACATCTACTCACGTATATAAGAGTATTGTGTATTAGAGTAAAAGAATCTTTAACCACCTCCCAGAAAGATTTAAAAAAATCCAGTGTGAAAGAAAATTCCGAGGAACTTTAATACTATTTTTATAACTAAAGCCTACTATACACTGGGCGAGTTTTTTGATGATACTTTTGACTTTCCTTTAGGTACTGGACAGATGTAGCATGCAATTAGTATTATTTATTTGACAGCGTAAATTTTTTCTTTTGTACTTTTCGGTGTTAATGTTATATTTTTCGTTTGACTATATTTACTAATGACACGACTTTTAGAACTATGTAGTACGTCCCTTAAAATGTTACTGTAGTTTCTGTTTAAATTTTTCCTTTTTTATCTTAGAATATAGGTGTGTATTATTTATTGTTAAACTTTCGTTTGCTTTGTCAACGAGACACTGTCTTAAACAATAAAGTTTTTTAATTTGATTTGTCAATACCCGTAAGCAAATACAGAAACAGCGATATCACGTTTTTAAGAATTTCTTAGTAATAAATAAGTAGTGAAAAGGAGGCAGCGCCATCTAGCAGAAACTCCAATGCAGAAGACAAACCCACCAGTTGGTTAAAAGAAAATATATCTTATCTTTTACAATAAACTATATGAATTTTATATTAGAAGTGCTGCTTATTAAAACTATTAATGAACATTTTGAAGCAATAGAAAAATATGGGAAAGTTTTCTATAAGGTCGATGTTCAGAAATAGCACTGACAAGCATTTTTTTAAGTAAATTAAATTTGTCGCGATTAAGTGACACTTCACCTGAATAGCCGCTCCTAAAGAATACATCGATATATTATTATGTAGCAAATGCAAATCTGAAGTCCTTTGAGATGTAATGTCAGCTGTACGGTAATCGTTAACATTTTTCCTTTCGCCCGGGATAAACCCGTTAAAAAAAGTTATGAAAGAATAATAGGGGGATCCACAAAGAGAAAGCGTTCTTACTCTCACTAAACTTTTTCAAACTGAGACATACAGTTTACTTCAGTTTAAGGATAGTGAACTCTTGTATTTCTCCTTTCGCCATTATTATTAATAAGGGATGAACTTCGAATCTTTAGATAACATTAACTATACTACATTGTCAAAAACATTTTTAATTACTTATCAATGACACTAGCATTTATGGTCTATTTCTTTTCGATTGCGAACGATGACAGAAAAAAAAATTGAACAAAAATTCACCTAATTGGTTAAATCATGGACCAATTTACACTAACTAAATGCATAGCTAACTTATTAAAGGTCTTTTTTTTTAAATCATAGAAGAAGAATAAGAAATTTCCGTTCGATTGATTTCTAGCAAATATATGCTAATTATAAACCTTTTAGAAATTAAAAATAACTTTTAGCTCTAGTTATATTACGAAACAAACAATCTATTAACTTTCTGTACATAAAATCGGTTAATTTCACGTTTTTCTGCAACATAAAATAGTAAACCTTGTGTTGAAGCAAAAAGGATGCCCGATTTATCGACAAAATATAGAAGGCCATGCCAAACGCCAAACATTGTGACATAACCTAAAAATTCATCTTCTTAAAGGCCGCTTTACAGTTTGCAATTTTTCTTTCACGCAAGTTGTCTTGCAGCAATTAATATTGCGGCAATAAAAATTGTCTTGCAGCAATTAATATTGCGGCAATAAAAATTTCACTTCGTTTTACAGCGTGCAATGACTTGTCAAGATCGTAGGTGATGTACCACTTGCCAACCATTAAAATAAAAATACATTTGGTTAGGACTTACCGGCGCTTTTTGTGCATTCATTTTAACAAAACATCATTACAGGACATGAAAGCAAACCAACAAAAACAAAACGTACCCGCTATAGGTTAGAAAAAACATAAATAAATGTCAGGGATTTTTATATTTAGTTTGGTGTCTCATAAATCACCAGAAAATCCTCAGAATTGCGCTTGCAATGGCAATAAAAATACGGTCCGAGTTATATTTCTTGCAAGCAATACAAATAGCGCCAGCTGATCATTAGCCTTGTTCTGCGCTTACTCCCGGGCAATCTTTTCTTGCGTGAAAGAAAAATTGCAAACTGTAAAGCGGCCTTAACAAGTGTTTCTAACCGCTATAAACAGTAAACAATAAAATGTCAGTTATGACGTAAATCCCTAACCTTACTTTTTCAACTTGTCAAAAATGAAAATTCTTGCATTTTTTTATTGTACCACGGGTTTCTGTCATCGTTTGCAATCGAAAAGAAATAGACCATAGATAGTGCGGCTCTCAATTTGACAGAATTGTATTTTACCAGTAAATGTTTGGTTATAGCGCATCTTTCCAGTTAAACTTAAATTGTTACTTACGTCACGCCATAGACATACTATTTTTCAATTTATGCGATAGAAATATGTCGGTTAATATTATTTTCCTACGACCACCTATGAAAATGAGAAAAAAAGCACGGTTAACTTGGCTCGAAAGCGCCGAATATCACACGCGTGTTGAAAGAAAATATTTCAACTCTAGAGTGGTAATACAAGGCACACTATTTAATTTAGGCATATGATGCCAATTTGACAGACCACACCTATTTATTAAAAAGAACAAATTTTAGAAAGCAGTTTAGTTTATTTATCACGTATTTGTCGAGTGATTCAGAATTAGAGTGTGAAAATACGCCATCTGAAATTATAAAAAAGTTAAGAATATACTGGAAAATTTATTACCAGTCAAAACAAGCCCCGCTGAAGAAAATGTCATATATTAAACTTAAGCAGAAAATGTTTATGGGTCGCCATAGCCTACAGACTAGAGCCAGGACCTACTAATCGAAAGATCCCAGGTTCAAATCCCATCAGGACCACTTTACTTTTTTTTATGAAAACATTAAATAATCTTAAATAATAATCTATAGAATTATTTTGAATTGAAATCTTCCTTGTTGGGTGAATTTTTTAAATTTATTTTTAATGCATCTTTCCTTGATTAAATAAAAAAAAATCATTCAAGAAGGAAGATTTCAATTCAAAATAATTTTATAATTTATTTAATGTTTTTATTAAAAAAAGTCAAGTACTCCTGATGGAATTTGAACCTGTGACCTTTCGATCTATTAAATTGGCATCATATGTTTAAATTAAATAGTGTGCCTTGTATTTCCACTCTAGAGTTGAAATATTTTTTTTCAGCTCTAGAGTTGAAATATTTTTTTCACAAATCAAAGGTTTTTTTAATAATTCTTTGTGGTCGTAGGAAAAATAGTGTACATTACTTGTGTGAAAGCGATTATTCTAAAACTCGGAGAATTTCCGCACTCGGCTGACGCCTCGTGCTAAATATCTCCTCGTTTGAAAAGTATCACTTTCATCACTCGTTATGTAATATACTATTATTTCAAATTTTGGCGAAAGTGCCAGACTCCGAAGGAGAACGAGTCTTATAATACAAAAATATGATATTTAATTATTGGGAAGTATTACTTTCCCTTATAACTTTTTAAAAACAATACTGGTCAGTAGAATTTTCGTTAAAATCATTGTGGCTTTGTGGATTACAACAGGAGTAAAATACATTTAAAAAAATCTGGCACCAGTCTTAGTTTCTCTCTGAGGATTTTTTTTTTCAGTAAAATATCACATATGCAAACAAAAATCTAAATAACTAAAATAATTTATATTTCACGAAAAGAGTTTTGTTCATCCAACTTGACTTGACAAAGTATATTTAGTTTAAGTGAAAGAAATGCTTAAAATTTTTAATATCGCAGACCACCCAATGCTAAAACTGTAAAAAATATAAAATATTTAAATAGATACTCATCATCTCATTACTTTCCCATAATAAACTGAGGATAACTAATTTTATAGGCTTATTAAAATCAATTATCTGTCATTAAACTTGAAATTCTTGAAACCAGACTCCAAGTAGCAGGACAGTTTTTTACACACGACTAAGTTATTCAACTATTTGGTTCATTAAATCTTCTATTAATTAAGGTTAATGGAAATTTTGTCTCTATTTATGACAAAAAATATACTGTGTGAACACTTAACTTAAACATTAGGACAATGTGAACATTTTATACATAGGTATACCTAAAAATAATAATAATAATAATAATAATAATAATAATAATAATAATAATAATAATAATAATAATAATAATAATAAAACTCTATAATAATAAAACTCTATAATAATAAAACTCTATAATAATAAATAAACTCTATGCTGAAAGCAAAACCCACCTACAGACCCTAATTCAAATAACCAAGACATTTAGCGATGACATCAAAATGTCGTTTGGATTAGACAAGTGCGCAATCTTGAATGTCGTGCGCGGAAAGACTGAACAAAATCGTGGACTTCTTAAAGGCATTGATATACTAGATGAGGACCAAACATATAAATACTTAGGCATCTCCCAAAACCAACAAATAAACCACACAAGCCTAAAAAGGGAGTTTAAAAACAAATACAAAAGCAGACTAACAAAGCTTTTTAATACTCACCTGAATGCTGGTAAACTTACTGCTACCATCAACACCTGGGCAATACCAATACTTACCTACTCATTCGGAATCCTTAAGTATTCAGACACGGATTTGCACGAACTAGATAGGCTTAAGCGCAGGCTGCTAAAAAAAATCAGATTCCACCACCCACGCTCTGCACTTGAAAGAATCTACCTAAAACGAAAGGAGGGAGGAAGAGGTTTCATTAATATATATAACTTGTGCAAGTCGCAAGAGACCTCTATGAGAAAATACTTCCAAGAATAGAATGGGGAAATTCTTAAAAAAGTGGTAGCAGCAGACGCTCGATATACAGCCCTTAATTTAAAGCATAACGGATTACCTAACATCCGCGCGCCCCCAAGTCAACAGCTTGTAACTTGGCAAGAGAAAGCTCTACACGGCAAATACCCTACTGCACTCCTAAATCCACTCATAGATAGAGAAATGTCACTGGATTGGTTAGAGAAAAGGCAGCTTCACGCTGAAACAGAAGGTTTTATAATCTCTATCCAAGACCGTGTCATTCGAACTCGAAACTATGAAAAAGTCATCTTGAAAAGAAATGTGGAAGATGTGTGCAGAAAATGCAATTGCCCCGGAGAAACGATAGAACATATCACGGCGGGATGTGGTGCTATGGCCCCTAATGCTTACCTGGGGAGACATAATCAGGTGGCAAAGATCATCCACAAGGAACTGGCCCATAAACTAGGGTTAAGGGAAAACCTCCCACCATACTACCAATACTCACCCGAGCCAGTCCTTGAATCCCCTGAATATCTCTTATACTGGGACAGGCCAATAATAACGGATAGAACAGTAGACCACAACCGTCCGGATATTCTTCTCATCGAAAAAACCACTAAGAAAGCTTTCATAATCGATATAGGTTGCCCACTAACACACAACCTCTCTAAAACCGAATCGGAGAAGAAGACCAAGTACTCGAATTTGGCTATAGAGATAAAAAATATATGGAAGCTAGATAATATCGGTGGAGGGAGCTATGACGAAAAATTTCAAGCCCAACTTGGAAAAACTGGGCCTATCAAGTTATTTATATCAACTAATTCAGAAAAGCGTCATTCTCCAAACATGCCATATAGTACGGAAGTTTCTAAACAGTACAGGTTAAGATGAATTTCTTCTCTGTACTGTAAATAATACCAGCAATACCAACAAAAAGCTGTGAAAACTAACATTGAGAACATAATAATGTTATGGCAACAACAGAATCGGACAATATAACTAAATTAAACATAATGTAATTTTTTTTTAAATTTTGTAAGGTTTTATATTTATATTTTTGTTTGTATAATTAAAACATTTAATTCCCACTAGCTCATACCACAACGTGGATGCTTTATTGAACTTATAGTGTCTGTTGTATCCCTTTTTGTAAATAAATAAATAAATAACTTACTGCTTCACTAGCAGTTATATCATCAAATTGACCATAATAACAATACACACATGACTGAAAGTCTAAACTGGTGGTCCAAACAAGCCGACACGCCAAACATTAAATAGCAATTTACCAACCATCGCATCGAGTGTATTGTCCAAATCGTGCTCAGAAATTTGAGCACTCTGCCCTCGAAGTCATGTTCAATTTACTTCCTCGTGCAACATGGATATCGCATCCATCCATCCGCCAGTTTTAAAAGATTTTCATAATAACTGTTAAAATGCTTGTTTTGCCTCAGGGAATTTATTTATTCCTCATAAAAGACGGTTCTCGCAGCTTATCGAATTATATTTTATACGTGTTCTAAGGATTGTAATAACTAATAAGAAACTTTACATTTTTAAAGAACCTATTAAAAGAATATAATAAAAACTTTAATCTTGATCTGAAAAATCGGCTGTAATTACAGATTTAATGTTGAATGATAAAAGAGTTTTGGACTTGCATTGTCTTTATTTGTTTTACATCACAACGTTTCAAGTAATAAGTATTTCCAGTCATTTTCAGGTTTCCTTTCCTAGATGTCAATGTAAAGAAAATGGCAACACTATCCAAATTTCAGTTTACAGAAAACCTAAGCACACAGGTCAATATCTCAATTACACTTCAAATTACTCAAGCAACACAAAACATGGCATAGTAAGAACGCTTGTGAATAGAGCAATTACCAACTGTAACTCAAATAAAGCCCTCAAAGATGAAACTAATTACATCAACACCGACCTTAACAAAAATGGCTACCCCATGCATTTATTTGATAAATTATAATAAGAATCGGCCAATAGAACAAAGAAACGAAGCTAATAGAGTTACAATTAACACTATACATTCTGTATGTTAAAGGAGTATCTGAAAGAATTAGAAAACTTGGACAACGGTACAACATCAATACGATATTCGGCTCGAAAGACACTTTATGAAGCCACCTGAAGAAGACGAAACCAACAAGCCAAAAAGACAGGAAAAACTTTGTCTACTAGATCCCCTGCGAATACGACCGATTCTCTATTAGTAAAACACTAAAGCCACTCGAAACAAGGATCAAGGACACAGAAACAACATGCTAAAAGGAGAAACCGAAAAATCAGGTGCAGCTGACCATGCCTGGACGCCCATCATATCAAGTGAACAGAAGCTCAAATACTGCATAAAGAAACAAACTGGAGAAAGAGAAAGTTTAAGGGAGCTGCTACCATACACCAGAATCCAGATTGTTTTAATAAGTCCTCGTCAGATATACGAAATATCTGGAAACCTTTATTAAGAAAATGTCAAATTAAAATACCACGCACAAACTGAATGCATGGCTGCAGAGCTGTGAGTAACTTAAGTAACTAGATACTTTTTAGTATCAAGTTACTTAAAGTAACTAGATACTTAGTGACTTAGTTCTTTTTTTAATCATACCAAAAGTAACTGTAACTACGTTACTTTTGAAAAGTAACTTGTATCTAGTTACTTTTTAGGAGTAACTATATACTTAAAAAGTAACTAGAAACTTTAAAAGTAACTAAGATGCTTTTAAAGTAATTAAGTTCGTTTTAAAGTAACTAAGTTACTTTTAAAGTTCCTCTAGGATACCAATTATGCACACGTGCCGTCCATCAGATGATGACTTAAGCCGAGTTCTCAGAGCTTCGTTCTGTCACTGGCGACACGTGTTGTGACTAATAGAAAATAAGTATTTTGAGATGTGACTCCAATACTCATTTTCTATTGGTTACATTACGTGTCGCTAGCGACAGAACGAAGCTCTGAGAACTCGGCTCAAGGGACGATCGGCGGCCGTTAATTAGATTTTCCAGAAGGGACGAGCTGCGAGTCGCGAGCGTCAAACAGCAAACTGGTTGGAACGCGAAATTTCTTGAAAAGTATTTTATTCTACTTGTTCGTTGTTCGAATTAACACTTCTTAGTTTAGTTTTCTGATAGTAATAGTGGTAGTGTGTACAGGAAAAGGAGTTATCACTACCTGGTAAATTTATGGTATCTAGTTCAAAAGCATCTTAGTTACTTTTAAAGTTTCGTAGTTACAATTAAAATAACTAGTTACTCAAAAGTATCTTAGTTACTTTTAAATTATCGTAGTTACAATCAATGTAACTAGTTATTGTAAAAGTATCTTAGATACTTTAACTAAGTTACTAAGAACTAAGTTACTTTTAGGTAAAAGTAACTATTCCTTATAAGTATCTAGATACATTTGTGCAAAAATATCGAAAGAAAAAGTAACTAGTTACTTTGCTGAAGTAACTTTCACAGCTCTGCATGGCTGCACCCATCTCAGTTATGTTCCAGTTCATCTATCTAGTTTAAAAAGACCTGTAGTTACTGTACTTATATAATATTCATCTCAAGACGATGCAAGTCCAAAACTCTTCAATCATTCAAGAAACATTATTGTCTCCAACCTTTAAACAGACACTAGATTTAATGTTATCCGAGGCTGTGAAAAACGTGCTGGTCGTGATTTTATTGTATTTAAAAAAAATATGTTTCTAATAAGTTAATAGTATTCATTTTGTTTTAATGTGATTATCTTAAATTTGTATTTCTGCCACAGGTGTCATAAAATAAATTAAAATACTATTACAATAAAATGGCATTAAGAATAGAAATAAATGGGTTAAAAAATATACTCAAGGCAAAATGCCGTAGGATCAAAAAAATGGTACTTTTGTAATAAAGGCCTTTAATTACATATCTGTAACCTGTGATTATTATTCAATTTTCATAATTTATTCCAATGATTCAAAAGTAAAATTAAAAAATATTAAATACCACATACAGGGCGGATACTTCAACTGAAACAAATTCGCTAGAAGTTTGGGAAAAAATATTTTTGAAAAATGAAAATACACGTCGATTGAGATTTTGTACGGGAAGATACCACTTTTGGAAAATTCTTTTAAAGAAAAAATTGAATATCCTATGGTTTTCAATTGTAATTTAAGATACACCGGGGTAAGTGGAAATTCGGGGCAAGTGGAACCCAGGCTTATTCCCGATAAAACAATGTTCTGTAAAGTGGCTTTACCTATTGCATACCAGCCCACCTACATCCTTTACATACCCTGTTGCATAGAAAGCCCTTAGCGATTCATTTGCGCTTCGACAATAACACTGTTGTCAAGGTTGTCGATTTAGAAATAGAAATAGAAATATATATATTACATACTTGGTTATAAATTATAACAAATCGTGTATATATAAATAAAATCTAACAGTGTAAATAATTGTCTATAGGGAGTTTTGGGTTTGCACCTAGGGAACTAAATCCCTGTATGTGCAATGGTATGTTAAAAGCACTTAAATTATCAGTAACATTTTGTTTGATTGTTTAAGTAATTAATTATATAAATAGCTAAATAAACTTAATCAAAAGAAAATTGCACCAACAATGTGCAAAAGCAAATAAAAATATCCTAAAATATTTGCACAGTTAATATGCATTAAACAAAGAAACACCATTATAAACTTATCTCTAGCCTAAAACTTTTAAACAGATATCCGTCGGAAAAAAAGAATAGGTTTTTAGAATAAGGCAATGAATTTATTTATGATTGTCTGTATATATAAATGTTCTGCAACGCTTCCTGAATTTTTTAATATTGTTGATATTTTTAATTTCTATAGGTAATATGTTATATATCTTAGGAGCCAGATAACTGAAGAAACGTAAATTGATTGTAGTGTTACTAAGTGGTATTCTTAGATGCTTGTTAGTTTTGCTTCGCGTAATATGTAAATGGTTAATATGGTTTTTGAGTTCAGGTTTTTTATGGATGAATATTGAGGCTGATAATATATAAAGGGATCGGACATTTAAAATTTCTGCATTGTAAAGTAAGTGGGTTGCGTAGCGTTTGTTTTTTTTATTAATTATTTTCAGTACGTAATTTTGAACAACATTTAATGGTTTTAGCGAATTTTTGTACAGTCCACCCCACGTAAGGTGTAAAATTTGTAAATTAATTTCCTTATATTTTCTGTTACAAGTTTTCTTGTAAAACTTGTAAAACCTTGAATTAATTTTATTCGCTGATGAACGAACATGTACGACAGGATTTTCTAATCATTGAGATCCTTAGAATAAACTAGTGGAGCAGACTGTGTGTATTATTCCCCCACTCATAATATCACTCCACTGAGAGATGGACTATTTCCACAAAATATTTTTTTGTATTATAAACCTATGGGTCACAAAAATTTGTTTACATTGAAGAAACGAGCTAGGTTACACTTGCCCCTAAAAAATCACAGAATGGGGAAAGTGTAACCTATGTTAGGTTCAGGTCAGATTGAAGAAATTGAGAAGCAAAAGATAAAGAAAATCAAAATAGCAAAAAATAGGAAAAACATATGTAAAGGTAGTAGCAGTGAAGATTACGAGTTAAAAGAATTAGGGAGAATTGAAAGCAAAAAAATAGAGAAAAAAAGGGCTACACTAAAGAAAACCTTATTTGAGGAAGACTATCCACTGATGATGACCTTTTTGAAGATTTGCAAAGCCCCTCAAGCAATTCTAGTGTCGAAGAGATAAATAAAGAAATCAGTTTCCTGAACCAAATTCAGCTCGACTTAACAAAAATAAACGTTGGCGATTGGGTCGTCATTAAATTCGATCAGAAGAAGCAGATTGAAAATGTACGTGGGCCAACTCACAGAGAAAAAACCATGTATGGAGGTAAAATTTTGCCGAACAATTGGTAACACATCCACATTTTATTGGGCTGTTCTAGAAAATAGAAGCATCGTCAATGAGAATAATATGTTTATGCATTTACCCATGCCTATAGTAAATAAACGGTGAAAAATATCTTTTAGCATTGTTTTTCACACATATAATATTGGTTAAATTGTTAATTTTTTGTTAATAAAAATAAATATTCTTGTAGCATGCGAAAACATTAATTATTTATAGTTACCCCGGTCAACGTTCTTACGTCCAAATAAGAAAACGTGCCTTGGTTTACATTTGCCCCACAACACTGGGGCAAGTGTAACCCAAGACCAGCGAAAATTAAAAAAATCCTAGAGAAAAAGGGAATTTTTTTATCGGTTTCTATGTTGTTAAAATAATGTCTAACCAGTAAGACTGCCAACTATGAACAAGATTATGAGATACATTTTTTTTTATTAACGTTTAAACAGGAGGTATTAAAATTCACGGTTCCGCTTACCCCGGTGTACCTTATTTTCATTACGCCAGGGTGGGGAATTTCACTGGAACAAATTCGCTAGAATGTTGGAGAAAAATATTTGTCAAGAATGTAAAAACGCGTCTATTGCGACGTTTTGTGGACCTTATACTCATAATTAAAAAAAATGTCAAACCTCCGAAGATTGTTAAACATAACCCAACTTAATTTTTTTACAATGAAAATTAATTTGAAATTAAAAATAATAAGATAATTAATTTTCTCTTTAAAAGAGCTCTCCAAAAAGGTAGCATAAAGTAATATTTTCCCATTAAAAAAAAAATAATTTGGGTTTGTTCGGGTTTGTTAGACTTCGCGCCGTCGGGTCTCGGGAAAAAAATTAATACGGAGGCGTTAATTGTTACTATTCCGGCCAGCAGTGCGTCTACAAAACGACCCATTTCTGGATTAAAAATAATTCATACCTATTTACGAAACACACGCTTAAGTGAATTAACAATAATCGTTCTGGAGAGAGAACTCTTACGCAAAACCAATTTTTATGACGATGTTTTAAAAGCATTTTTACGTAAAGATCGCCGTGTTGAACTCATTTACAAATAATGTTGTCAAAAAAATACAAGTCAAGCACTTTGTGGACATATTATTCCATAATAAAAAGTACCCTTATTTTAAAACATAATGTAAATATTGAACCTTATGAAAAAGTACGCGCTTTACTGAATAGGCGATCTGAAGGTTACCAGCCGAAAAAAGCAGAGGCTGTTACTGGGGAAGAAATAAACAAATTTATGGAAGAGGCACCGAATGTTAAATATCTAGCTACAAAGGTAATAATGCAATTGGTTTAACACGTTAAATTGTGTTTTTTAGTTAAGAAATACAATTAATAATATTACCTTGTCATGTTAAAATATCTTATTATAATAAAATTTGTTGTTCTGAATCCATTTTCTAATTTTTTGAATACTGAATGGTCGTAGATAAAGTATAGTATTTGACTTACGTATAATGGTTATATTACACTCGGATTCTTAAAACACGAGCCATCGGCTCGTGTTTTAAAATCTTGTGTATTATAGCCTACATTATACACTCGTTAAATAATATACTATTATTTATTTGATATTTTTTAAGTTAAAAATAATTTAATGCTATTAACTCCATTATCAGTTGGCAATAACGGAGGTGATATAAATTTTAAATGCATGAACAATACTTTTTTATCAAGCTCAGTCACTAGTTCTTGACGGTAGGTTTAGTATCTTACCATTACGAAAACAACAAAATATGGTATGTTTAGATTTTTTTCTCAATTTGACTGGCAAAAAATTTTCCTCCTAATGATAATGACCCTTGAAATACCAAGAATTAAACCATATTTTAATCTGGTTTGTTCTTGGTCTCGTTCCGTCTCGGTCTACCCCAGATTTGTAATACTACGTAGCGAGTTGTATACCAATTGCTAATTAAATATATAAACTAGTTTATAATCAAATTTTACAGTGATTAATCCATAATGAGTAAAGTAGTACCATAAAAAATTCAATTACGAGGTACCCTGATATTTATAAGTTCTTTAAATTAATTGTTTTATGCTTTAATAACTAATAATTTATTAGCATCAATATTTATGAAAACCGTTTAGAATATTTTGAAGATATATTACAAGTAACCCATCATGCAGCCACTGGCTTTCCATAGATATCACGTGTCCCATTAGCCACTTTGAATTAACCATTTTTGTATACTTAATTTCGTAATAAAATTAAATAAAATTACCCTAATTATTTCTAAATATGGCTGCGTTGATGGCTACTTTTTTCTTTTGGATTAAATGGCCGCAAGTATTTTTTTAGATGCTATTAGCAGCAGCAATTCAAAAGAACAGCTGTTTAAAAAGATAATATCGATTAAGTAACTGTTATTGGAACGTGTACGTTTTACTTTTTCTGATAAAACTTAATGTCTTTTTACTGTATGTAACGTATTCTATGTCAAGTTCTTTGCGATTTTCAAGCACTTTTATTTATTTTACAACATATATTTGAACTTGGTACATTATTGTACTTATATTATATTTTTTTAAATATTATATATTATATTGTATGTAGGTTCAAATTATATCATCTGTCATGCAGAATATAAAAATAGAAATATTGTGACTATTCATGTTAATTTATTATTTTTGAGTAAAAGTACAAACGATGCCCCGATATTATCTTAAAAATCTCCACTGACACCGCACCACCTAATTCTCGTAAAATTAGTTTTTATAGTAGTTTGTTTTTAAAAAAAGACATTTTAATAACATCGCCAAAGACATATATAATGTGCGCGATGTGGTGGAAGTGCACTATTTCTTTATGATGACTCATCTTACTCTTAAGGAAAAAAATCCAGGAAAAATGGTTGCACGCGTCATTTTTTATTTTCAGTTACTGTGTATTTTTTGAAAAAAGAAAATATTATACATGATAAGTATCTGTTTAAACAGTTATGGTGTCGTTGGCAGTTTTTTTTTAATAAAATACTCCATTTTTCATTAGATTTTTAAATTATAAGAGACATTCTAAGTATATTTTATGTCACGTCAAAATTGTTTTTCGATTTAAAGCCGTTCCCGAGATATTGATTATTAAATCGAAAAGTATTTGATGTAAAGCTTAATTATTGTCCAGAATAAATTGTTATTCCTTATTAAAGTTATATTGTCACACTTCAAAACTTGGAAATAAATTTATTCGATTGATTTTTGTGTTTTCAGTGCAATTATAATTGAACAGGAAGTCCCGTGTTAAAATAAAAACGACCAATATGCACCTTATTGTTCACAGAACTTGCATTATAATTAGCAGTCAACATAATTTGTTAACAATAATATAGAGTTTACTGTCCGTATAAGTAAATACAAAGAAATTTTTTAGCGGCAGGCGGGCAAAGTAATGCATCTATCTTTTGCATTAAAGTACACAGGAATGCCAAAGATAATGGGTTTCCTGGGGCACAGGTACACAATAACATGCTGTTAAGTCCTTGTTAGGACTCATCAGAAAGTCAAAACTCGTAAGCAACTCCCAGTACAGCGAAAATATGCTTTCAATACATTTTTAAGAATAAAAATATGATGAAAACATGAAAAAGCATATTTTCGTTGTACTGGGAGTTGCTTACGGGTTATGGCTTTCTGATGAGTCCTAATAAGGACGAAACAGTCTGTTATTATCAACCTGTGCTCCAGGGAACCAATTACCTTTGGCGTCCCTGAGTACTTTAATGCAAAAGATAGATGCACTACTTTGTTCGCCTGCCGCTAAAAACTTTCTTTCTATTTACTTATACAGACACTAAACTCTAATACTTTATTTTTTAAAACACGGCATTGTATATGGATTGGTGCGGCACCCAGTAGGCTACTGCAGCGCGATCTATATTTGAATCTACAAACCCGTAGAAAAAGTGTAGGGATACGCAAAAACGTTTCCCACACTGGTGTTTGTTGGCCACCGTACTTGGTTTATTTAGTTCATGTCTGATGGCTATCTTATGCATTGAGTTGATTTCTACAGATGTCAATACTAGGTTTAATTCATATATTTAATCTTAAAAATATCTTGAAAGTATATTTTAGCTGTTCTGGGAGTTGCTTATGGGTTTTGGCTTTTTGATGAGTCCTAACAAGGACGAAACAGCCTGTCATCCATTACCTTTGGCGTCCCTGTACCTTCACTTTAATGCAAAAGATAGATGCACTACTTTGTCCGCCCGCTGCTAAAAACGTTCCTTCTATGATTTGTTAACTTTACGGAGTAAGCCAAATAATTATGCTGACCTAAGGATGAAAGCAACGCCCATTGAATAACAAAAGATATAGGAGGCAGTCGTTCTTGAAATCTGTCATGAGTGTATGACGTTAGTATAAATAAATTTTTTTATATTGTATATAATTTCCATAGTAACCGGCATTTTTTTACATTTACTTTGCCTCTAAAGTCGATCCCTGAGACTCACTATACCGGGTGGTGCCTCGTGGTTAGAAAAACAGGAAATCTAATGCTGCAACTGTCAAATTATTTGCTCCCCTGTTGGAGGGGCAGGATTGCGATTGGTTTTTCATTGGAATTCAACAGGTGATGCTGCGGACACCAGCGTTGATTGGACTTATCAACCTGTCATTTGTCAAATGTAATTTAAAAGTATTACATTTTTTACAAGTAATAATTTTCTACCTAGGTAATTATTATAAGTTACACAATAATAGATGATATATTGGTACTATGCGGGGAAAAACTTAAGTATTGTATGTGATATGTTTTCCGTTTATTTCCCTGATAGACCCATTGCTACCAAGTTGACAACACAAAAGGTTATTACTAAGTTTGAGGCATGTAATAAACAAGTGAAAATATTATTATTATTATTATTATTAAATGCACAGCACAGAATCATGAGAGAGCTGAAGAAAACAATGGTAGAGATCTTAATATTTTATATGAGCACTAGAACTTTCGGGCAAGTGGTAGAGAAAAATCACACCACAGTACTACGACCTTAAACATAAATATCATTTATATAAGTATCAAAATCATCAAGAATTGCTAGAAGAGGATGAAGAGCGAAGATCACTTTTTTCTTTTAAAATAATGTGGAGAGCTAACAATCAGTTATATTTACAAATTATTTGTTTCTTAGACGAATGCACGTGTACATTAAATAATTGATTCGAATATACAAAAAAAATCAGTACTGGAGCTTACAAAATGAACATCGTCTTGCATGAACTCGAACCCAATACCCTTAAACAGTGAATGTTCGAACAGGAATTTTACGACATCGCGTCATTGGGCCATTTTTTTATTGGCGGAAAACTTACTGGTCCAACATATTTAGATCTTCTTCAACATCAAATTGGACCCGCACTGGATGAAGTCGCTGATGAAAATCAGGAGATTTGGTTTCAAATGGATGGTTGCCCGGCCCACAATTTGCTTGTGGTACACGAATATGTAAATAATGCCTTTAATGAGTACGCTGTCGGCTCCACAATTAATTGGCCAACTAATTCTCCTGAGTTCTCACCAAACAACTTCTTTTTCTGGGGACATTTAAAAAAAATTTCTTATAAAAGCGTTAGGTCTGAAAATTTAAAGCTGTTAAAAAAATTAATTTTAATGCAAACCGACAGAATTACCCAGTACGAACTCGCTAATGTTCGTAGAGAATTCTACGATCATTTAGGATATTGGTTAGCAACAAATGGTGGTTTATTTGAACATTTCGTTAAGAATTAATGATATTCCAAACGATGGTACAGTTTTTAAAAAATAAAATTATTACGTTTCTCTTTATTAACAATTGTTTATTTTTAAACCCTCTCTTATTTTTTTCCCCTTTTAGAAATTCATGTTAAAATATAAAGAACAAAAAACTAAGATAGTGAGGTAAAAACTTTTTTTTTTTAAGATGTGTCGTTCCAATACTACCGCCTGTTAAAGTTTGAAAATGATTTCACACGTCAATATCTTAAAAACAATTGAATTTAGAAATATGGCATTTTATACAAAATATACGTGGAATTTTATAGGGAATTGGGAAATAATATAATATTTAGAGTTTTCCATTTAAAAAATACAAGTTTAGTCCGCCACATTTTTTTGAGCCACCCTGTATAATAAATGTTTTTAAAATATGTCGCTTTAAGTCAATACGTCATGCTGGCTTAGTATTTTTGTTAAGTTCCTCGATAATGATTTAATCTTCATTTCCCTCTTCGTTGGCGGGCCCGGTAATTAAATAAATTTTCCTCAAAATATTAAATATTTACCAAAATTTTCCTACCACACTACCCCCTCCATGGTCAATGCCTAGCTGCAGCTCTGCCTATTTAAAATATTCACCTGCGGCGCTACTGTTAAGGTTAAACAGCTTTTTCTTAATTACTACATGTTGTTAGTCAATATGAAGTCGCTTTTCTATAAAAAAATTTAAAATGTTGTCCTTTGGCTCTACTTGGGGTTATCTCAAAAAAGTATCCATTATATTTACATTTTATCGATAAGAACAAAATTTCACGAAGCAAATTCGGTTTAAACCGTTAATTATGACCGCACATAAAGATTAAAAAAGCTGATAATTTATTTAGTGGCTCTTTCACTTTGGTTCGTACTTCTTAATTTAAATGTTATATTTACTTGTCCAAAGAAGTTACTTCTTTAGGTTTTAAATCTCTTTGGTCATATATCAAAAAAAGGGAACTTGTTTTTATTACGGTTGATTTTTCTTTTATGTCATAATACAGTCATTAGGCCCTGTTGTACAATTATGACTTAAGCTTATTTCAGCGTTGAGCTAACCTCAAACTTCATTTTGACATCACCATTACATTCTTTTGAGCTTGGTTCACCGTTGAACTAAGCTTAGGACGTAATTGTACAATGATATAATTTATTAGAGTACACTTCCACAAACTAATTAATGTTAAACAACATACAGCCGTTTTTATTATTATTTTTAAGTACGCCGATGCAGTGGTGCAGTGAAGATATTTTCAATATAGCAGCAATAAACGGTTCTTAATTAGGGAATCCAAACAACTTGATTCAATATGGTGGTTGATGGCAAAAAGCATTGAGTCACCCGTCAAATGTCACCAGAAATGTAATTTTTACGGTCACATGTACCAATTACAAAACAGTATTTGCCATCAGGTGTCATTTTTGACATATGGTTGGATTGCCTAATTTAAAAAAGTCCTAAATTGACAGTTTTGGGTTTCAAATGATAAATGTCAGAATAAGTCATCTAAGTTTTGTATTGTCAATTTTTTTTGTTTTTTTTTTACTCAAGAGAAAGCATTTTAGTGCGTACCGTGTTCTTTAACACAACAAAAACTGTAACAACATTCAACAAATTATTTATAAGTTAAACTATTTAATAACAAAAAAATCAAATGAATACAAAAGCGTCATAAAACATTAAGCATTTTAGTATAGATTATCATATGGAAATATGTATAGCATTGTTCAAAGTTCCACATAATTATTTATTTTGTCATGGAATTTATTTATTTATTTTTATTGATTAATTTAAATTATCTTTAGACTTTTAAGTTAAACTAATTATTCTCATTATTATTTAAATATAGCTGTTTCTATCCTCATTTATTGTTTTCGGTAAATTTTGAATTGAATAATTTTACCGTACAACGTCAATCGACTCACAGCACGGGTGCGCAGAACGCCAGTGAGATAAGAGGACGGAGAGTTCAGCTCGCAACGTGGTACAGCCCGTTGGGCTTCCTTTATCTACACACCGAAAAGTTTCCGTTAAAACCGTGAGTGTATAAACTTATTGAATTGTGTTGAAGAGAGAAATAACCTACCACCCTGAGGGCCCTCAGAAGACGTGCCATCCAGGCGTAATAAGAAGTCCGGTGACTGCTAGTTTTTTATGGCGTTGTGCGAATCGTGATTTATTTAGTCTACAGTCCGCTCCCTTAATAAATTTGTTGTATGTCTAGCTACAAGCATACTCATATGCCTTTATAAATAATTTTAATGATTTTGATTTAGCAATAATAGATTTCCGACGGGTCATTTTTTTTTATGCCTTCTTGTCAAATCTGGACCTTCTGCAGAGTGGTCTTGGAACCAATTAAAGAGTTATCTTAACTAGTGATTTCAATGTGCACTTTGGCACAAATGAAGAAACTAGACTACAGCTGTTTAACACAATGGCTGGATTTGGCATGCAACAAACAATAACTGTCGTAACCAGGGAAGAAGCTTGCCTGGAAGATATCTTTGTGTGTACGGGTATGAATGTTGACGAATGTGAGCTGACAGACCCTGACATAGTGTCTGTTTAAAGGTTAAAGACAATGACGGTTCTTGAACGGCATTATTTGGAATGGTAGCGATGACGAACTCAGAGAATTCCTACATCACATCAATAACATTGCACCGACAATCAAATTCACCATCGAGAAAGAAAAAAACAACCAATTACCTTTTCCAGACGTCAATGTAGAGAAAAATGGCAACACCTTCCTAACTTCACTGTACAGAAAACCTACACATACAGGTCAATATCTCAATTATACATCAAACCACTCAAACAACACAAAACATGGCATAGTAAGAAACCTTGTGGATAGAGCAATTACTCTCTGTAACTCAAACGAAGCTCTCAAAAGAGAAACTAACCACATCAAGACCGACCTCAACAAGAATGGCTACCCCATGAGATTGATTGACACAATATTGGAAAATCGCAAGAATCGGCCGAACACACGTAAAGCAGAGAAAGAGATACCAACGAATACTTAACATTCCGTATGTCAAAGGAGTATCCGAGAAAATAAGAAGACTAGGACAACGATACAACATCAACACAGTATTCAGCTCGAGAGACACTTTAAGAAGCCACCTAACGAAGACGAAACCAGCAAGCCAGAAAGACAAGAAAAATTGTGTCTACCAGATCCCCTGCGAATGCGGCCAATCTTACAATCGAAGTAAGGATTAAAGAACACAGGAACAATACCCAAAAAGGAGAGACCGAAAAATCAGGTGCAGCTCACCACGCCTGGACGCACGGCCATCATATCATGTGGACAAAAGCGGAAATCCTGCAAAAAGAACCGCACTGGAGGAAGAGGAAGTTTAAGGAAACTGCGACCATACACCAAAATCCAAGTTGTTTTAGTAAGCCTTCATTAGATATGAGAAACGTCTGGAAACCCTTGTTAAGTAAATGTAATCTTAGAATAAGGCCACCTACGAGTTAAACGCATGAGTCATCGAGCATGACGTCATCGAGCATGACTCAACCAGTTATGCCCGCTAGTCATGCGTCACCGCACCTGCCTAGTATAAATAGAGCTGTAGTTACCGTACTTATTTAGTATTCACTTGAAGACGACTGGAGATGCTTACCAGTTGAAACGTAGTGATTTTAAACAAATAAAGACAATGCAAGTCCAAAACTCTACTGCCGTTCCAGACCCTGACATGTCTGATCATCTGGGTCAAATTGTAATTATCTCTAGATCTTTATACAACAATAGGTTTTTCCAAACAAAAAAAATTCAGACCAATAACTAGGACATAACAGGATTATTCATGTGCTGTGGAGGTCTCGCTCGATCATGGAATTTTGTTGAATATGCATAGATAGATGCTAATAGTAAATCTGAAAGGATTATGAGTGTTTTGAGTAAAGAATATGCTCATTGTTTTCCAGAAAAGCAATATACTATGCGGTCAGAAAATATCTGTGCTTGATAATCAGGGGCTACGAGCTATGAAAAATCATCTAAGATTGCTGGGTGATATCAGCAGGCTGTATAATACCCATGCAAATAGAGAATACTAAATGCAATATAAAAGAAGGTACAAAAAAGAGATTCGTACAGCCAACATTTCCGCATGTCGTAAAAATTCTTCTAGCAATCCTATAAATAGTATGTTGCAAGCCAAAAAAAAATATCGAATCTAATAATCTTACTTTCTTAATTAATTAATTATTGTATAAATGTTTTTTAATTCGATTAAATGAAACAGGCCTATTGACCTAAAGGTAGATTCGGTTTGCGCAATTGCTTACATTAAATCTTACGGTGATACAATTACACATCTTCAAACAATTACAGTTATAAAAAAAAAATAAGTATTACAGTCATAATAGAAAGAGTTTAAGGTTTAACGATGATGTTGCAAAGTATAAACATTAATAAACAATTATGGGTGTGTGAGTGTACAATTACTATTATGAATCAAATTACCACTTTTTAATGGTGTTTGGCACTTGTTCTCAGACTGTTATAATGTACTTAGCATGTGTTTTTATATTGTCTGGGGTTGCTTTTATTCTAAAGATCAAAGAATGATTGCATGACGCATACAAAAATAATTATGTCTAATAACATCACTGAGGCGTATAAAGTGAAACGATACATTTTATTAGTAAAGGTAAGAATTATTATGGAAACACAACCGCATTTTTAAATTTTTAGTTTTTGTTCACATCGTATAGGTTTTCAGGAAGGGAAGGGTGAAACCGTAAAAGCAGCAAGTGAAACGGTTATGCATGAATCAAGTTTAAATTATATTGTAAAAGAATAAAAATTTAACAATATTTTTGTTTTAAAACTAACATTTTAAGTTCGGCTACTGTCAATTTCTGGAGCTATCCATTTTTAAAAATAATAAATTATTTTTATTCCACACCTCTATTACTCTGTTACGTAAATTTCTATTGAGGTTGCACAAAATTTTTTCATTTAGATCCGGTTGTACAATTACGATTTAAGCTTATTTTATCATTGAACCAAGCTTAAGCTTAATTTTGACAACCAACAATAATGTAAAGTGGTTGCCAAAATGAAGTTTGAGCTTGGCTCAACGCTAAACTAAGATTCAGTTGTAATTGTACAACCAGGCCTTAATGCATTTTAAGCGTTAAACTCGGTTCACGTAAGTGATTAATTTTCTAGTTGTACAATTACGTCTTAAGCTTAATTTCAAGCATTAATCTCGGTTCACGTAAGTAGTCAATTTTCTAGACTTAAAGCAATTTTTTGAGCCCAGTTGTACTATTACGACTTAAGCTTAATAAGCTAAATTATTATTTCACAATGAATTAGATTCATACCTAAAATAACTTAAAATAAATCAGACTCCAGCACAGCTATAACTTGCATACATTGTAGTAACGCGTTGTTTTAAATTTCTGGTGAAAGTTTTTACATTCCTAGATTTTTAAAATTGGCAAATTGTTGAATGCAGTGAAAAACTTGTGATATGAGATTATTTAAGCCCTTGTTAGTGTTAACATTATTTTGGCATATGTTGTTTTTTGTCCTAGTGTTGAGTTCATAAATATTGATTGCAAATAAAATTTGTGTTTTATTTATTTATTTGTGTTTTTTCGTGTTTTATTTATTATCATATAAATATACTTGCATTGTTCTAATTCTAACAACTGATTCAAACGATTTAAACTGCAGACTTAATCGAAGATACCCTGTATATTTGCGCAACGGATTTCCTATAGGCGGTTATATTGAAAGAGTAATTTGTCAAAAAAAGATTAAACTGAAACCTAAACGACTGGTCATAAGCTCATAAGTATACGTTTAATATCATTAAAACCATCGTTGCCTGATCTTGTTATTCTTTAAGAGGCTTTTACTGTCATGCCTAAGGCTGTATATAGTTTAGTTGATTAATATTTACGTTCCGAAGGTTTCATGGTAATTTACCCTTTTGTTCGCAGATTTCTTAAGGTATTCAATATAAATGTAAATCTAAATTTTTTATGCGGTAAATTCTGAAACAAAGTACGAGGTAACAAAATATTATGTTGCGATTACTAGGTTATATAACCTGCAAAAATATGTCAAAATAACAGTTGAAGTTAGCACAACAATCAAACAGGTAACACAAGAGACGTGGGGAGTGGCGAAAACAATGCAGACGTCGATGTCAAAATAAAATACTGTCGCAGGGGGAAAGGCGAGTTAGATCACCGCAGCGGTATGGGTCATACCATTTACCGCTGTGTTGTGTGGCCAAGCCGCCACCGCTACCGTTATCGCGGCACCGCATTAGTCTGGGGGATCCTTTGATTAAGAAACATATACAATATTAATTAAATACAAATGTAGCTATGTATAATAGGGCCACGGTTAACTCCGATGAACAATAACAACTATAAACACTCCTGAATTTTGGCACGCCCCAGCCGACCGTGTCCGTTAGCTCAAAGCAAGTGAAGACACAACGCCCGTTGCTATGGTTACGTGACATCAGTTACGCAAACAGCATGTAACAATTTGCATTATGATGAAGGGCAATTTAAAAATAGATCAATCGTATGCCCATTGTTTTAGCATTGGTTCGCCTAACTTTAAAGTATTTATTATGAGGATTCGCGAAACTTACGGTAATAGATATCGTTTTTACCTGTTTTACTGTGTGATTAAAAAGTATTGTTTTTATTTTTCAGTGAATTCAGTAGTGTACGTACCTACTTAGTATTATGTTTTAAAAATGAACCCAATTAATGACATAGTTTGTAATTTGTTGGAAACTTTATCATGTCGTTGGACAGATGAGGACAGGAGAGATGTTTTGTTACACGGGTTTTTAGCCAATGTTTGTTTAAGTACCCGCACTATACCTAGCTCTTCACCATTTTTTAGGACCACGAGCCGCCACTGGTTGCCAGTGCAGAGCCCTTCGCGCTGCTTTAAAAAGATCTAAATTAATCGTAGGTTATTGCTTTTTGTTCTTTGCAATGGCCGCAGCCCCTCTTGTCGTACCCCGCCTCCCGCATGGTAGGATAGAGGCGGTGTAGTTACGCAAGCGCACATTGATAGTATAATAGCACCAGTTAATTTTTTCTGGTATAATTGATTATTTTTACTTACATTAAATTTTGATGATTTTCAGCGCTACCAACAGTACCAACGGTTTCAGCAAAAAGTACCAAGTTATGTTCGCTCCACGTTCTTGCCGTTCAAACCTTATAAAATATCCGCTATCTACCTCTACCTTTTGTTAATAATCTATGCTATAAACAAAGAATACACTGATTGAATATAATTATTCTGGGAGATTTGATGTCTAAGTAGCACTTTCAAACAGAACTGTGGGTGGAATATAAGGCAGGTGGCGATTTTGTAATATATTCATAGCATTATTTATTATTTTATTATCTATACCGCAAATTTAAAAAAAACATTTCAGTGACTACTGTACTGTAGCAAGATGGGACAAATATTTATAAAGCTCAGAGCTGCGGCCTCAGCGCAAGTGGTTTACCTGGAAGATAGCGCGTAGCGAGCTGCCAAACGACCCTCTAAGCAACTTGTAAGGTGTGTTTTTATCAGAACCTATTAAATTTCCACCTTTTAGCCTAGCAAGCCACTAAGCAAACCACGAGGGAATCAATCATGTATGATATTTTCATCCCGGCGCAAGCATGAACGAATAATTAATTACCACCATTTACAAGCGGAAAGCCATATAGGGACTCAGCAGACAAATTAAGGAAGAATTTAAATATGTTCAAATTATTGTGGGTAGAAGTTGCCAAGGAATTAAATATTTAAATGGTAACTTGAAGAAATAGTGAATGAATAATGGAGTGGATATTTAGAAGGAAAGAAATAAGAACTGAAAGTCTTCCTCCACTGTTATATTAATGAAATATTTTTGTTTAAAAGTAGAAATTCTCTATATTCTAACAAATGAAAAAATTTGAATGCTGGTGTGTGTAAGTTATACTAATATACTACACCCCTACACTGGCGGCTCGCGGTCTTAAAGAATGGTAAAGAGCTAGGTATAGTGCGGGTACTTAAATAAACATTGACTAAAAACCCGTGTAACAAAACGTCTCTCTTATTCTCGTCTGTCCAAAGACTAAATGGAGTTTCCAACAAATTATGTCATTAATTGGGTTCATTTTAAAAATACACAACTAAGTAGGTACACACACTACTGAATTAACTGAAAAATGAAAACAAAACTTTTTAATCACACAGTAAATCACGTAAAGACTATATCTATAACCGTAAGTTTTGCGAAGCCTCAAAAGAAATACCTTAAAGTTAGGCGAACCAATGCTAAAACAATGGTGCGTACGACTAATCTATTTTTAAATTGCCCTTCATCATAATGCAAATTGTTACATGCTGTTTGCGTGACTGACGTCACGTAATCATAGTAACGGTGAATATCAAAGCCATGTTGGGGTTGAGTCTTCACTTGCTTTGAGTTAACTGACACGGTGGGCTGGGACGCGCCAAAATGTACGAGTGTTTATAATTATTGTCCATCGGAGTGTACCGTGTCCCTATTGTGCATAGCTACATTCGGATTAAATTAATATTATTAATTCGAACATAACTATTTTTTAAGGGCCACAATGGTAGCTGTATTGGTACATTAATATTTCATATTGTCAAAAAACTTTCCTCCTGGTTTTATTTTTTTTTTTGGTGAAGAGCCCCCCCTTCACCTACTTCATTTGAGGAGCCGCCACTGCACCCATATTCTTTTATTTCCCAGATTTACTTACTTTAGATAAGCGTCGTCACATCGGCGTCATAAAGAAGAAGTATCCCGGCAAATTCTGAAAGTGGGCATGTTGCACACTCGACCATAGGTTAACAATGAACTGAACTTGAGATTAAAAAATTAATATTATGAAAAAGTACAAAATAGTTAAAAAATTATGTTATTTAATTTATGGTGAAAACTTTTCTATTGCTCCTAGAAGCAATTTTTTCGTTCTTTAAAGTAATAAAGTAATCCATTTGCACATATTAAAATATTGAAGTTTTAACTATAGGCCTGCGAAATGCAAAAGATAATATATAATGAAGCACATTAAAATTCGCATTACCTAAATAAGTCTTAAGTATCAGATGCGCCTGCAATTTGTTCTTATAATTAAAAAACACTTATATCCCGAACTTTTTCTTGATTGTCAGTTATTTAAAGCCATATAATATGTCAAAAAGTTCGCAAATGGCCATACATTAAACAACTGGTCATAAATAAGCATATTATCATTAAAGCTTTTTCGTTCGACCTCGTTAATCTTTCATGTTTTTTGTTATCATGCCTGTTTCCTCTGCGGTCCATAAGAGTTGACTGACAGGCAATCAGTGGCATGTAATATAGGGAGGGAGACTGCCACGATGATTTGAGCGCCGCTCTGTCGTCGGTTTTGTCAAATTTGGTGTAGGGCTCTTCAAAGTGAATTTCCTTAATTTGACTGAACCTGCGCACAGCTTCTGCTCAATTTTAAAACCATTAGCTTTCATTTTTATGGCTATTATATAAGTTAAAAGAAACCTGTATATACTGAAAACTATGTTACGCTTTAGTAGTAATAAATATTATTAACAATAACACTTTTTTACTAATTATTTATTTGGAATATTAAAAAGTTTACTAATCGCCTTTTCTCAATGTTAAATTGAATTTTTTAATTTCATTATCAATTTTTTGCTTTTTTAATAATAATAATCAAGTAGTTATATTATAAAATGAAATTAAAATTATATGATTATTTCGCATTGTAAGCAAATAAGGCACAATTTCACCATATGCCTTAAACCCCCCCCATGAACCCCCATGTTGCTGTTTAAAATTAAATATATAAATTATTTATTACCATTTTTTTTTTAAATGGCAACATAGTGGCTCGTCGGATTAGAAAAAAAGAGCATTTTATTACGATTAGTTTGATACCGCCAATTATTATGTTTTACACAAACTTTTATTAAAATCTTCTTTTTAACTAATGTTAAAACTTTACTAAGAGATTTTTTTATGAAAAAAAGTAGGCATTAAAATAAACAACATTTTTAAATACCTTTTTTCAAAAAACTCAAAAATAAAGTACTTACATTCATTTATTACACTACGAATCAAATACGGTTCTGCCTAACTTGCCCGTTGAATAACATTAAGAAAACGTCTGGGTGTAGTTGAGCCCGCAAGGGAAAGCGTTCTGCGTATAATCACGAAGAAACATCCGCACTTTTACGACACTCACAGTTAATTAGCACCATATCTATTAGTTCATTGTTTTCATATTTTACCATTTTCACATATCACCAATTTAAAATTAACTTGCTTCAGAAGAACATACTGCAGCGGATTGCTCAATACCACCCGTAAATTGAATGACTAATAAGAGATAACAAAAACAACAGAAACTATAGCGGGCTATGTTTTGATAAACAGGCCCGCACTTAGATTTTTTACTTCTCTATCTCGCCTATTTTTTAATTTTTTAAAAACAGGTATTTGAAAAAGTTGTTTATTTTAATGCATTCTTAATACACAGCTAAAAAAGAAGTATCAACTTAGGAATCACCCTGTATACTTTATTCCATTGCCTTTAAAGATAAAAAAAAGTTTTAGCAGCGAGTCATCTTCCGCGGACACCCGGTATAATATTACCTTGTAGTATTACTCTATATGCAGCACAAAGCTATTTTTCATTTTATAAAACATACATTAAGTTTCATGTTAAGCTTTGTAAGCCGAATTTAAAAACAGTAATTTGTCAAAAAAAATCTCAATGACTTGTCATTAAAGTAAAAAGACTGGTCATAAATATGCATATTATCATCAAAGCCTTTGTGGCATGGATCCATTAATCTTCAAAAGGGCATTTAGCGTCGTGCTGGCAATGCCTGCAATAGTGCATGATTAATGGCGAGGTTTAGCAGTACTGCAGTAGGTTATTAAGTCGGATGATGATTAAAATAACTGGATAATTTAAAACAACTTAGTAAAAAAATATAAAAATAATTATAAAACGACAGACTAAATTTAAGTATTATATGCATAAGGAGTCTAACTGTAGCCACCCATATACTCCAAGCTAGGCTAACGACCGCTACTATTAGTAAAAATAGTCTATTTTTACTATGGTGTTAGGCATTACCTCGGCATCAAACTTACAAATTTTATTTTTTATTATCTAAATGGGTTTTCCATCAACCATTCTCATTATGCACGCATGTTACCTGTTTGCTACCTGCGGGTAAGCACAGTGTACCTGTGCAGAGCCTATACCTTGCATGTCCAGTGAGAATAGAGCTTTACTGAGCTACCGGTTTAAATTGCTAATTAGCCTAGATGCATTTGTTACAAAATAATTACAGTGTTTAAAGAAAAATAACTATCTCTGCTACGTCTCCAATAATACTGAGTTTTAATTGCAAAATAAAATGTTGGTTGGTTAATTCCAGTACTTATCGGGGTATTTTTAATTTATCTTCCTTAATACTGCTAAAAACTAATCATTCGACCTTTTTAAAACAAGGCATTTCCCTGGAATATGTCCATTTTTAAAGATTAGTTGTTGAATTTTAAAAAGGATCGATGTGACATAATATTAAAGCGTTTTTTTTTCGGGAAAAAATAGCACATATATTATTTTACAAAGGACGAAAATAACATTTTTTATAAGCGAAAGAACAGTTTGTTCTTGGCGTTGCAAAAAATAATTTTGACTAGTGAAACATTATATATTTCTCTACGACCGCATTATAAAGGGTGTCCCAATTAGTGCTATCGCCGAAACGGTAAAAGATACTAGGTCAATCAAATAAGCAAAAATGTGCCAATTTTCGAGTCTATTCATAATTCGTTCGAGTTTATCTGATTTTTCACCCGCCAATTCATAAATTTAACATGATATATTTGCTCATATCTCTCCTGTGTTTTTTTTAAAATCACTGTTAAACAAAAATCCAATTGTTTTTTGTGACATGAACAAAACCAAGTATTTATTATGTTAAAACTGCCACAAAAGCAGAAAATAGCTACTGCTCACCTATAGTTTTTTTGCTATGAGGTATTTTTGTTTTTTAAGAAAACAGCGATAGATATATTATATTGTTATATTATTTTATTATCCAAAGAGCAGGTACCTTAAAATGTTACTGTCGATGTTTTTCGGCGATATTTTGTTTTTGGAGTATCCCTTAACAATGTCCAGCAGTAATCGGCAAGCAAACTGGCACTCCACTTGCCTTGGTACCGTTTTTCCATAGCAGAAATGTCTTGGTTCCCCATGTTCGTCACTTACCGCCCCTACATTTTCGGGGAAGAAATCTAGATGGAAGTCCAGAAAGTGATAAGGGACATGTTACAACCCATTTCTTTATAGGCAGTAAGTAGTTCAGTCACAAGATCTTTGTAATTGTCAGCTTTCACATTTCCAAGAAAATTTGCCACAACCCTTTTAAAAGCACCCCAGGCTCGTAGTTCAGTTTCATTGAGCATTTCCTCAAATGTTTTATCTTTCATTACTTCTCTTATATTTGCGGACCCACAAATATGCCCTCCTTAATTTTTGCTTTACTGATTTTTGGAAATTTTTGTTTCAGATACAAAAACCCTCTTCCATTTCTGTCCATTGCCTTAACAAAATTCTTCATTAAACCCAATTTAATATGCAAAGGTGGTAGTAATACCTTTTTGGGATAACTAGAGGTTCATTGGTAACGTTTTTTTTGTCCCGGAGTTAGTGCCTGACGTACTGGCCACTGCTTCTGTACATAATGACGGTCCCTCGCACGACTGTCCCATTCGCAAAGGAAGCAACAATATTTCGTATATCCTAGTTGCATTCCAAGAAGAAGGGCTATTACTTTTAGGTCTCCTATGATTCCTTCATATGAACCGCATGAGCTAAGGGCACAGATGGATATTCGTTACCGTTATGAACCACTACCGCCTTTAAACTAAGTTTAGAGGAATCAATGAATAGACGCCAATCACGTGGATCATGTTTCTGTCCTAGTGCGTTAAACAAAAGGTTAACTTCTGAACAGTATACTAGATCCCCTTCTCAAAGAAAGCAATTCGTGAGGTCTTTCTGCCTTTTTCTGTAAAAAGTAATATTCACATCAGTTTGGAGAAGATTCCAACCTTTTAGTCAGGATGCTAAAAGTTCAGACTGCGATTTTGAAAGGTTTAGATCTCGAACTAAGTCATTAAGTTCACCCTGTGAAATGAGATGCGGCGCTTGTCATTTCCTTTGCGCTTTCTGTATCATCACTTAAAGAACCAGTCGATTCTAGTTCTTCATCGAGACTCCAAGATTCTGGTGCTTTTGGAATAGGAAGTTGTTCCCTGTGTTTGACAGGTCTTAAAGCTGATGGTAAATTACAGTACTTAACCGTATGTTTAGACTTTGGTCCAATACCTTTAATATTCGTGAGGCAAAAATAGCAGTCTGTAACATGGTCTTTAGGTTCTCTCCAAACCATTGGTACTGCGAAGGGCATTTTACAATTTGAACCTTTTAACCAAGCTGTTAACAATGTTACACAAGTTTTACAACAGATATAAGGGGCTCATGCTTTGTCTTGGTCCCCAACTTTAACACCAAAATACAGTTCGTAAGCTTTTAGCACAAGCGGAGTAAAATTACGTTTTTGCGATTTAAAAGTTAGTTCTTCGCACACATAACAAAAACTGTTGGCACTATTTACGCACTGCCTAGGCATTGTACATAAAAATCCTAAACACAGTAATTTAAAGAACGTAAAAGAATGTAAACTCAAAAACGTTTTGCTATCCAAACACAGAAAACGTAACCTATTCGGATGATCATATGAAAATATGAGATGATGCAATATAATGAAATTTTACGTATTGTAAAATCTAAAGCCGCAGGTTACAGAGTATCTGTGGGTGATAGAAAAATTCTGTTTTCAAATTTGACTTCAGGGTATCAAACTGCATTAGAAACACCTAAAAATTTTCATGTCACAAATTATGTGTCTATCAGTGAATCATTCAGAGAGGTTTCCTTTTTGCAATTGGTAAAATTGAAGTCACTTTCAGAATCCAAACTCATTGATCGTTGATCGCGAATAGTTTACAATAATTCGAGTAACTGCGCGGCGCAGCAGGGAGATGATAGACTTGAAGTATTTAACTGCATACAAACTACTGACACCCGGTAACTAGATACAAGACTTTTAATTTTTTAATATTTATTATAAATTGCCTTGCGAGCCCTACTGAACATACGATACATTTTATTTCATTACGTTTATTCTTTAACTCGTCGAGAGACGTAGTAGATCTAAAGATAAATCAGGAGAATTGACGTCACTGCCACCGCTCCATCATATTTTTTTTTTCCGAGGGCCCGGCCATACGCCGGATGCACTTAGGCCAGGTTTGGCGCATTTTTCTCACCCTGTTTGATTCTTCACACCCACTTGGTGATTCCAGTCCCTTGCACCAGTTTGGGCAGGTCAACTGGGAGAGGGTCAGGATGTCCTTTGGTTCCACTTTTGGTTGCCCGAGTATTCGTGGCCTCTTCAGATCTAGTGACTCGCAATAGTAGACTATGTGCTGCACTGTTTTCTTAGCTTGTCCGCACAATCTGCAAATAAGGTCTCCGTTGTACAGTTGCATTCGTTCTATGCAGATGATTCTTGACAGCCATGTGTCCTGTCAGAATTCCTGTAATAGTTATCAGCTGATTCCTGTTCATTTGAAGCAGTTGCTTCGTTAGTCTCGGGTCTGGATTCTCAATGAAACATTTACTATACTGTCTGTTGTTTCAGTACCGTACACCTTGATACCCCGAGTGCCGGTTCTGGATCAATGAATGTATTTTCTGAGCCTCTTTTCGCAAGCTCGTAGGCTTTTTTCATTCCCTGTAATACCTTTGTGTCCTGATACCTACTGCAGTATAACTTTGTTTGCTTTTGTCAGGGCCTCCAATTCCCCTTGACATTCCCAAAGTCTTGAGGTTACCTTATTACATATTAATAATCTAAGGCTGCTTGACTGTCAGAGTATATATGGATCCGCTTATTAAGGAAAGCTCTCCTATTGTTATCATACGCACACTGTAATATGGCGTAGATTTCTGCTTGGAACACTGTGGGAGACAAAAATAGGTTTTCCTCCAGGCTTACTCCATGTATCCTAGCTCCGCTACCATCTTTGGTTTTAGAGCCGTCTGTGTACCAGATTATTGCCTCAGTCATCGCTTCATCATATATTTCGGCCACTCTGCCATGACGAATGGATAAGAACAGCAACTTAGGCATCCTTCCAATACTCGACACGCAGTGTGGTTAAAATATTGCTGGTTGATCCGCAATTGTTTCACTGCAATCGACAAAGCACCACTGTATAAAAGGATGCGGCGCTTAAAACGTTTAGTTTGGTAACTCAGCCCACCGGCACATCTAAAATGTTTCACATTCCTATTGGCCACACTGCAATTAGTAGAGTTTAGTTTCATTTCGTGCAATTATGTACAATTTAAAAATGAAACAAGTATTAGTAGTATATTCAATTCCAATTCTTAAATCTTTCTCTAAAAGACAAACTGAAAATTAAGTGGTCATATTCAAATTTGACAACTTAGTAAACGGAAAACAGAACCTTTACACCCTTTTCTCTTAAAATACTTGGTTATGTGGATCTGAAATTAGAAAAATATTGTTCTGTTTATCGTGTTTATTATTTTACAACACTACGTCAGGAAAGGACTCGAATTGAGCAAAAACAGGTATAAAAGATCTTCATCATCTTCCCACAGAAATAAAGAAACATTAATCAGCTCGTGACTATATTTCCTAGTTAATGCTTTCAATATGAGTTTGTAAGTCATGCATTTTACTCTACCTCAAAAATAGGAATATTTCCGCATGCACTCATATTTCTCTCTCCCGCATACTTAATATCCACGATAATTAAAGTGGAAAAATATATTGTAGTTCTACAAAATAGTGTAATATTTTCTTATAATTCACTAGAGTTTAATATGAGAGGCTGAAAGTATCTGAAATTAAAAAACTATAATTTATTTCAGAAAGGTGTAGAGTAATAAAATGAGAAATTCTGTCCAGTTCGGCTCAATTTCGTTGTCGGCCATAGGCGTAGGTAAATTTTGTGCATTCAATTATTTATGATAGCTAACCAAAAATTTTAAATAATTAGGTTATTAAGTTAAAATAGTATTGTTTGTAAAATTAGAATTTCAAGTAATTGCGTAATTCAATTCGTGAGATTACCACGAGGACATGAATTCGAATGTTTTTGAGGACTATTAAAATATCTTCCAGCTGATTCATGAGTAGTTATGGATAACGCAAGCTATCATTCACAGCGCACAGAGAAAACTTCAACTTCATCTTGGAGAAAACAAGAAATTATCGACTGGTTAACCACCAAAAGTATTGAATTTGAAGATAATTTGATAAAGAAGGAACTATTAGCTGTAGCAAATTCACACAAACATACTTTTTATGAAATATTCTGTGGAAGATATAGTTGAAAAACATAGTGTAACTGTGCTGCGCACCCCGCCATATCGGTGCGAACTAAATCCTATAGAACTTATATGGGCGCAAGTGAAAGGATTTGTAGCAAGAAACAACAAGACATTCAAAATAAGAGACGTTAAGCTACTATTTGATCAAGCCATTAAGGAAGTTACACCAGAGAACTGGCGCAAAGCAGTCCAACATGTCATTAAAGAAGGGAAAAAATGTGAGTCTTGATCTGATCGATCGGACCGTCGCGTCGACCCGTTGATTATAACGTCAAGAGAAGATAACAGTTTCTCAGATGACGAAGAATAATATGATTTTTTATAATTTAATCTCTATATAATGCATTTTTTGTATTTAATATTTTTTTTATAATGTTTAATAAAAAAATCAGTGTACCCAATACTATTAATAATGCACGCCTTTGTCACACCATTTTCAGTGTTTGTGATTAAATAACAATAGACAAAACCCATAAATTGACACAAACCCGCGGGTGGTACTACCTGCACTTGATGAAAAGAAAGAATTTTGTAATAAAATCAATGCCAAAAATCAGTGGCTTAAATATTCGTTGGGTCACTCTGTAGTCCCTTTGCATACCTAATGAGTTTTCATTACTCTACACAAATATACTATAGTTACTTTCGTCACTAGAGGCGAAACTTGTTATGATATACAATGTTATTGAAAGATTTTTTTTGGATATGGTCGTCGAAAAATAACCATTTTGATAAACAATAGAATACAATAAACAAAGTTCAACGAGCCGAGGGCCTCGGGTCCGAATGACTGATTTAAAATAACAGGCCACCCAGATGTCTGAAAATACTATGATAATTCTGTTACGCTATTACTTGCTTTTTAATTAAATTATTAATTAAGAAATTCCCTAAGTAATTTATCCTCTCCTAATGATGCGACTCCTGCAAAAACTCTTCAACTTAAATATTTTATCTGAAAGAAGATTCCAGTTCAGTTTCTTCTTAAATGTAATTAATAATTTTGATTACACACGTATTCAGAGCAGAATGGGCACTGAATATAAACTACCTCGTTATTGCTCATTGTCTGTAGCCATGATGACTGCAGGTAGTAATTACGATAAGAGATATACAACACTAAAAAGTCGTGGTTCATGTCCATTCAGTCTTTGAGAATTCATTACCGCCTGTTAAATAAGTCCATTTTTCTTCCCTTCGCTGTCACTAAAATTCTTCCAAATTGGGACATACGATTAAGTTTAAAGGTCATCGCTTTTGAGTATGCATTACATTTATTATATTTACTCAGAAACTACTGGGACTATCGAATTTATTTCAAGATATTATGTTTGTTTATTGAGAAATACTAAAGTAATGGTTGATCCCTTCATGAATAGCGATATAAATATTTCAAAATTAGTTACAGAAGTTCGGCTGTCATTAAATATCACCTCTAATATTTGACTAAACAAGTGCAGATTTGGTATCAATTAATAGCTAAATGTTCGAGCGCTGTTTGTCTTGTAATAGATTTTAAATTTGAAGTTATTTATGGAAGAAAATAATTCTTAAAATTGAAAAGTCAATAATTTAATTTTTCCACATCTTCTCTGCAGCGGAATTTCCAAGATTATTATATTACACCATAATTTACTTTAAATTACTATTGTACATCTGGGCCCTGCTAGCTGGAGCTCCATACGAATCTGGCTATGTTGGCTGTATATAACTCAAAAAACATTTACAATTCTTCGGGCATTAATACATATATACCTCAATATATTAGAAAATTATAGATTAATTGTCGCCAGACCTGCTGTTGATGAAATGTGATATAGGCGTGAAAATTACGAATTCAATCAGAAAATGTTGTGAACGGAAATAGGAAAATACCTTTTTTTACTCACACATGAATATTTGCTGTTTTCATTACACTTATTCCAGTTAACTGTACGGCAAAATTTCATATTTATTACTGTCAGTGCTTTAGAGTGTTGCAATGTTTAAAAATACATTTTTTTAAAATAAAAAATTCACTAATGCACGAAATACTAAAAAAGTACAACCATAAAAAAAGCGATACGGCTATAAATCTATTCTACTATTATAACTTTTGCCGCAATTCACAATATTACAACAAATTTTTTAAACACAAAATACAACTGTGCCAAAAGACACAACACAAGCAACTCTATATTGAAAATTAGTTGTTTAACCACAAACATTTAAATAATGTAAGGCTAAATAATTCACAACATTATCACACTGGAATCGCGTCTGATTTTGGGACCTTTCTTCTCGTTTAAATCCGATTCCAGCTAGGCGCCTGCAGGTACTTAAGAGCAAACAGTAGTTACGCATACACAAATACTGTACTTCCACCACATCGCGCATATTGTACCTGTGTCTGCGGATGGCAGTAAAATTAATTTTTTAATATACAAATAGTTATTTGTTTTACTAGGCACAAAAGCACGAGATTTATTGCCTCGGCTACGCCTCGGCTATGAAACACCAGCCGCGGCATTAAATCTGCTTTTGTGCCGTGTGAAACATATAATTTTTTCTCCAAATTTGCTCCAATTTCACGAAAAATCGTCTTTTTTATATTTATTTTAATAGTTATTGCGTTTCATTAAAGGTAACTGACTTTTCGTTACTATGTTTACCGCTGATAACGTTTGGTGGATTGTTTTGTTTACTTCAGTGTCATTGTCATTTTAAAAGTTCAAATTTGTTCGAAATGGACCAAATTGAAAGTGAAGATGAGTTATTGCCACTAACACCACCTGAGATAAGAGACCAAGCGCGAGACGTGGAATTGAATCTACTACCGGAGAAGTCGAGAACTGTATATGAACTCACATACCGCAGATTCATGGAATATAGGCAGAAGAACAATGTAGGATATTTCTCTGAAAATGTGCTGATTGCCTATTTTTCCGATCTTTCGAAGCAAATGAAGCCCTCAGCAATATGGTCTACCTATTCGATGTTGAAAGCTACCCTAAACATAAAAAACAACGTTGATTAGCAACGACTTTTACTGCCTAGGCAGAAAAAATGGACTTTTTCTGCCTAGGCAGTAAAAGTGTCCCTTTTAGGCCTATTTAGTATCATTAAAAAGCTACATTTAATGTCATTTGGAGAAAAAATATAATTTTTTTTATTTACAAAATATTTTAAAAACGAATATCACGAAAATTAAGTGGCGGGGTGTTAGTGGAGATTTTAAAAATAATTTATTATTTTAATGGAAAATAAGAAATTGACATAAATAGTTTCTATGTAGTTTTATGTTCTGCATGGTGTTTTCAATTTTTTTTTTAAATGTATCATACGCCAAACTTAAAGTTCTTGTGAATCCCTTAGTAAAATTTTTGTATTAAATTCTCAATTAGACAAGCCAGGAAACGATGCCGAGTTTCACGCTGGTATGGAAGGCGCTTTTAGACGGTAGTTAAAAAAAAATATGGAGTTTTTCTCTAGAATATTTAAGGGGTCACCTTTTTAAATATAATACATCAATTCAGTAACAATCTGTATATTAAAATGACACTGAACTCACTGGTTTTCTCCTGTTTTAGAACCTCCCGCGCCAGTGTCTTTTATCTCATTTAAGCATATTATGGATCATGGAATCATGGCCTCGATTTAAAAGGAATAAGTGAGATTATATTACTGAAACTTTTTATTTTGGCAATTAAATGGATCCAGATGCTATGGCGACGTCAATCAGGGAGGAGCGCCCTCGCAGAAGGCTGTGTAGTGCCTCTCACTTCTCCTTAAATCTTAAAGGGCAATGGACCATGAGTTGTGTGATAACAAATTTCCTGTTTCTTGCAACGAATTTCATGAAATCTATTTCTTCAGCGTGTGTGTCTTGGGCTACAATGCTCGAAATTAGCAACCCCTATTTGCAAAGATACAGTCATTACCCCTAATGATCGTTTTACTTGTTCGCAGCGAAGGTGGTCTCTTTCTTTTATACCAAATATTTTATTATGGTATCATTTTAAATGATCAGACGTAACACTTGAAAGTTGTAGACCTTTTAAGTTTTACCGGCAGCTCATTAAAAAGCAAAAACCGTTTTAGATGTCTAATTTAAAATATATCGATTTTAATTATTGATGATTATGTTAGGCGGCTACATTCCATAATTTTTCTCTCGTAAGATGTATAAATGTCATCTAACTAAAAAAAAAGTCTCCTCTCACACAGTAGCGGATCCAGGATCTTGCTGAAGTGAAGGAGGGAGGGGGGGCTTTAAAAAAAATTACCTCTAAAAAAGAAAGAGCGTTTCCCGGCTCTAAAATGCTTCTTACCCTCAAAAGTTACTTCTAAAAAATTCCCACCCTTCACAGGCCCTACAATGTTCAAAGTTCACAGTAAAAAGCTTCCATTTGGTAAGGCTTATAGGGGGGGGGGGGGGGGGGGGGCTGTCCCCCCTTGAATCCACGCCGGCTCCAACATGAAATGGAAAACTGGGCTAATCCGGTTAACTGAATAGATATGATCCCTTCTAGTAAGGATATGAATCTGACCAATCACAGTGGTCAAATACAAAGAAACCAAATTTACATGTTGTAGGTAAATTTTACGAGCCGTTTTCTAACACTTAATAGAAGTGAGGTTAAGAATATACTTGAAAAATATGCGAATCTGTCACATAAAATTTGTTCTTTTTTAATTTGATTCGAAACATTTATCACACGCATACCTACACACTTTTTTTTTTCTAAAGAGTGCACCTAATGCACTAAATATTTGTGCTCACACATCACAGGAACCACGAGTATCGAATTTTCATTCTAACCGAGTAGCAGACTATATTTTCTTCACGACCAAAAATACTATTCGCAATATTTGTAATTTCAGGTGGAGTATTATTCAGTTCCATATCTGATTCATGATTCATCCGATTTTTCACTCATATTTTTTTTTTATTTTCATTTTTTTTATTTTGACTTGCACTAAAATTTGTCTGCTGACATTGACAGTTTCGAAATTCATGGCAACCTATGTCGTTTAGATCAATTACAGAATATTCATTCCGTATCTTGTTATGGAATGAAAATACACGCAAAACGCATAAGAAGCAAGTGTTTCAGAATAAATAGTCCAACTCAAGAGCGAGAATTTTTACATTCTCTTATCAAAAATGATTTTGGAATTATTGCATTCAGTAATACTTTTTTATTTCAAAAATCTGCAAATTTCCACTCATTTCTAGACAATTACTACAAGATTTAATGCATAAAATGGACTATATACCTACAAAATGAAAGTTTTTAACTTGATGATTTAATGAACATCTTTAACTAACCTTAGTTTGTTTTTTGCCATGCAAATATTTGTCCACCGCGATATTTTCTGATATATCTTTACGGGGATCTAACCCCAATCCACTTTAAAACTTTTATTATACGCCACAGATATAGAAATATAACTGGTAACTCTTCTTTAAATGGTGGAACATGAAATTAGGTAAAACAGACAAAATTACAAGATTTCTAGAAAAAAATTAAATCCATTTTTTATTAAATGTTTTAAAGTTATGTCATTTTTACAGTATTGTCACTTCTCTTTTCACGTTAACAGTGTATGTGCTAGTTTATAAATTGGCGATTATTTTGAAAAACTTTACCATAGCGAACGATAAAAGTTCATAAATCGTCTTTAACTGTTGAAACGAATTCTACGGTTTTTTTCTTAGGCAAAAAGAAAAATCCTAAACAAACCCTATTTTTTTCTGTTCATTTCAGCACAACAATGTAATCAAACTAGCTATGATTGAGAAAATAAAATTGTTCATTTTTTTAGTAAATAAGTATCGTTTTTGTCTGTTATTCTGCAAAAATATATATACTCAAAGTGATTTTGTGTAAATATAAGAAATTACCCAAATTGATAATTATGTTACCGTATAATTTGGTCCATCGATTTGCCAACGAAGTGAGTTTCTCATTAATTGTTTTTTAAATATTTTTCTCACAAATTCACGGACAACAAAAAGAGTGGTTGTGATGCCTAATTTAAATAATTTAAAATTTTTAGTAACAAGTTCGGAAGCTTCGTCGTAGAATAGTAGATTCTGTAACGAGGTTGGAATGTTGGAATGAAAATTTGATCCGAGTGGAAGATTTCGAACGCGAGCGTAGCGAGCGTGAGGAACCACGAGTATCGAATTTTCATTCTAACCGAGTAGCAGACTATATTTTCTTCCCGACCAAAAATACTATTCGCAATATTTGTAATTTCAGGTGGAGTATTATTCAGTTCCATATCTGATTCATGATTCATCCGATTTTTCACTCATTTTTTATTTTCATTTTTTTTATTTTGACTTGCACTAAAATTTGTCTGCTGACATTGACAGTTTCGAAATTCATGGCAACCTATGTCGTTTAGATCAATTACAGAATAATCATTCCGTATCTTATTATGGAATGAAAATACACGCAAAACGCATAAGAAGCAAGTGTTTCAGAATAAATATTCCAACTCAAGAGCGAGAATTTTTACATTCTCTTATCAAAACTGATTTTGGAATTATTGCATTCAGTAATGGTCGTGGAGAAAAAATATACTGCGCTCGGAAGTTTAAGCACCCCGCCTAGTACGTTATATCTACTCTTGTTGTACAAACTACTATAATATCTCTTTTATTTATAAGTTATGCATTTTGACCTCAAAAATTAAAATATCTCCGCATGGACTCATTTTTGTAAATCTAGATCTGGGCCCTCCCATACTTAATGTTCACGAGTCGCCACTGTCAGCTACGCTAAAATACCCTTTTCTTTTCCACTTTTAAATTGTATGTTAATTTTCGCCGAAGAAAAAAATCCACAAGTATAAATTTCGATTAATTGGGTATTTAACTCATTAACATTTTGATCAAAAGGAAAGGCTTAATCAGCCTTAACTAGAACTCAGGAGCAGCCAACAGTGAGCTAAGGAGTCTAGAGGATCAATATGCTAACTGGACATCGAACGTGTCACATTGCCAAGCCAGATCACTGATGAGCACCCAGAATCAGAAACAAGGATGACCTCACATTTCATTTTAAGTGAGGCAAGGAATATTAACATTAAATTAAATGAAAGGCTATAGGCCCAGACCCTTTGTGGGCCGCGGCCTCAGGATGGTCGCTTGTCTCTGATGAGTCCCAGTAGGACGAAACAACGAAGGGATTGAGATGTTAACGGAAGAAGACAGGGCATACCGTTCTTTGCAGTGAGTCTAAGGACCCATAAACTGCCATTCCCCACTGACAAGGTAAGGGGACAGCGGGTAATAGACGAAGGGGTGCACAGCGTGCAAACCCCGGACGCTCAGCGCCGTGGAGGTCTACCAATAAACAATTTTGTTTACCGATAGGTACGTCCATCGGGTTTTTTGAGTAACCACGGCAGGCCTGTCATTTAATTTGATGTTACCATTCCTTGCCTCACTTAAAATGAAATGTGAGGTCATCCTTGTTTCTGATTCTGGGTGCTCATCAGTGATCTGGCTTGGCAATATGACACGTTCGATGTCTAGTTATCATTAATGTTTTGTCACATTCACAGTCAAAATGATGAACTTTAGATTTTCCGGCCCGGACAAATGTTCGGGTTGTCCGCCCCCTAGAGCGCGCCCTGGTGTAGTACACTTTTATGATCGATTAAGAACGCGCCCTGTGGCAAAACGATTAAGTTAGATTATAAAGCAAGTCAGAGAAAAGACGACAGGTGGCTTAAATTTCATCAAAATCATGAGTTATCTTAAGTTAACCACATGTTTAAGTCGCCACATTTCACAGATTGCTTCAAATTGAATTGTTATTACCGAAAATACGATTCATCATTATAAAATTGCCTCTGGGTACTTAATTTTCGTGGTCCAAAATTACAGGTCAGAAAAAGGTGTTTATTCTAAATTTATCGATATTCTTATCAAAATAAAAATATGGTCTACTTTCATCGCGAAAAGTGCTGTTACTGCCACCCAAATAATTAGAAAACTTCACTATTAGCCACTTTTTAATTCTATTGAACGAAAATATTTTTTTATTCGTGTCTCGTTTTCTTCTTATTAGTATTAGACATATCTTGTTATCGATGATAAAACGCTAAATTGCTTAACATTAGTTAAGTTATCTATACCGGGTGAGTAAAAAGTACCGGAACGCTTAAATATCTTTACAATCCTCAAAGCTACGCTTACAAAATTAGGCATTTTAGGGGTTTATGGATATGCAGAATTGAACACAGATATTGGCACTGTTGCCAGATTTTTCAGTTTTTCGCTACACATAGTCGTTTTGTTATTTTAAATGGAATGCTCTTTATGTTTTTTTGCACTAAATTGGGCGTCTCAAACGTAGCAAGTTCCCAAATTTTCAATATTTTAGTTTTTGAGATATGACAACACAGTATGTTAAAAAGAAATTGAATAAAATTATTTTATTCTTTTAGAATGAGCATTAAGCTTGTCGGAAATGGCCGAAATATGATTACCTTATGAACAGTAGGCGCTGCTTAGTAAGTAAATTTAACAAAGAAATTCTTAAAACGAGCAAATATATATGACAGCAGTTAATTAGGTACTGACAAACGTCAAACAGATATGAAAGACAGGCGTCCCAAAATGGGCTTAATGAACGTTCGAACGCAACCTGATGTCTTTGTCTAATTAACAGAAAACGACAAAGGTAAATTATATTATTTTTCCGGAATTCCCGAGTGTATTTCTGAAAAGTTGTTTACACTGAAGCTAATATTGGGCATTATTTGTACTTTTAAGACTGTCACCCAAATTCGTATCCCCCTTTACTTTAAAATCATTGGTTTAAAACGACCATTTACTTGCACTTACACCTATTGTAAAAAGGCCTTAATAATATAAACACATTTAATCCAATCAGATGCTCAATAAAAAATGGTACCGACGTCACTGTCCGTTACCTCATTCTTAAACTTGGCATTTTAATCCCCTAATTGTAAAATTAGAAGAAATTTTATAGATTCGTAAATGTCGCTGTTGCTTCTATTTATAAAACAGGTGTGGAATACCTACCTAAATTTTAATTTTTATATATTTTTGGGTATTTTTATAATTTATAACCAAATATTTTATATATTTACATAAATATATATTTTATATAAAGTACACAGAGACGGCAAAGGCAAAAGATAGATGCACTACTTTGGCCGCCTGCGCCTAAAACTTTTTTTTTATTTTACTTACACGAACACTAAACTCTACTACTTCATTGTAAATTATACTATATTTTCAGAAATCCCCGAGTGTTTTTCTGAAAGTTTTTTTACAATGGAGCTAATAATGGGCATTATTTGTACTTCAAAGACTCTGACCCAAATTCGTATCCCCCCTTTACTATAAAATGCTTGGTTTAAAACGACCATTTACTTACAACTGATGTAAAAAGGCCTTAATAGAAATAGAAATAGAAATATATTACACGATTTGTTATAATTTATAACCAAGTATGTAATGTATAATATAAATAAAATCTAACAGTGTAAATAATTGTCTGTAGGGAGTTTTGGGTTTGCACCTAGGGAACTAAATCCCTGTATGTGCAATTGTATGTTAAAAGCACTTAAATTATCAGTAACATTTTGTTTGATTGTTTTAGTAATTAATTATATAAATAGCTAAATAAACTTAATCTAAAATAGTTGCACCAACAATGTGCAAAAGAAAAAATAAAAATATCCTAAAATATTTCCACAGTTAATGTGTATTAAACAAAGAAACACCATTATAAACTTATCTTTAGACTAAAATTTTTAAACAGATATCAGTCGGAAAAGAAGAATAGGTTTTTAGAATAAGGCAATGAATTTATGATTGTCTGTATATATAAATGTTCTGCAACGCTTCCTGAATTTTTTAATATTGTTGATATTTTTAATTTCTATAGGTAATATGTTATATATCTTAGGAGCCAGGTAACTGAAGAAACGTAAATTGATTGTAGTGTTACTATGTGGTATTCTTAGATGCTTGTTAGTATTGCTTCGCGTAATATGTACATGGTTAATATGGTTTTTTAGTCCAGGTTTTTTTATGAATGAATATTGAGGCTGATAATATATAAAGGGATCGGACATTTAAAATTTCTGCATTGTAAAGTAAGTAGGTTGCGTAGCGTTTTTTTTTTTTATTAATTATTATTTTCAGTATGTAGTTTTGAACAACATTTAATGGTTTTAGCAAATTTTTGTACAGGCCACCCCACGCAATTATGCCATAATTAATTAGGGATTCTACTAATGCTTTATACATGGAGAGTAACAATTTTTTTCCGAAAATTTCTCTTTAGGTGTAAAACTTGTATATTAATTTCCTTATATTTTTTGTTAGGTTTAAGACATGCATGTGCCACTTAAGGTGTTTATCAATAGTAACCCCTAAATATTTTGTGGATTCTACTTCACAAATAATCTGGCCATTTGGTTTCAACCAGAGCCATAAAACCTAATTACACACACACACACACACACACACACACACACTTCACAAATAACATCATTTAAGTTATTAACTTCTATTTCACTAAAATTAGGACGATTACGGTTAGAGAAAAAGCTATATAGTTGGTTTTTGATGTATTTAGTGTCAACTTGAAAAAATCTAGCCAGTGTTTTATTATTTTAATTCGCTGTATAGCATTTCTTTTTACCTCATCCCATGTTGTACCTTTAAAAATGACCGCTGTGTCATCTGCGTAAAATATTATTGTGTAATAATATAAACAATCAGATGCTCAATAAAAAATGGTACCGACGTCACTGTTCGTTACCTCATTCTTGAACTTGGCATTTTAATCCCCTAATTGTAAATTTAGAACCATTTTAAATTTTATAGATTCGTAAATGCCGCTGTTCCTTCTATTTATAAAACAGGTGTGGAATACCTACCTACATTTTAATTTTTATATTTTAATGGGTATTTTTATAATTTATAACCAAATATTTTAAGCATAGTTAGTTCTTAGAATATCTACATATTATGTTTATCTAAAGTTAGAAAGTGACATTCCTGCATACGATTACCTGTCGCATAAGTTTTAAGTATCGTATGGTAATGACACCTCATAGCGAGTTTTTTATGGACAATTAAACCACAATTTGTATAACTCATAAATCTAAAAACTTAGCGCCCAAATTGCTATTAATTTTTCGGTGTAGTGTAGGCCCAAAATTGTAAAACATTTAATTTATACTAAAATTTGCACTGCACAAGTTTGAATAGATTTTATTAATCCTTTAAATTTATTATAAATAATAATTTATTTCAAGATATACAGTGTCACCGGTAACGAGTGACATTATAAGGAAAAATTTTTAGTAATAAATTTTGGGAAAATATTTTTGTGAAGTTTTTTTTTAAACGGCTTTATCGGTCAAAATTAAGTAATTTTGAAAAAATTGGAATAAGTTTAAAAACGGCACTGTAAAAAATGAGTTGGTCGCTCAAGCTAATTTTTTCTTGCTACATAGACTTTAGTAACAAAAATCTATAGTTTCCCAAACCAATTGTAGCTATTACTTGGTTGGTTTAAAAAAAAATCTTTAGTTTTAGAAACTAAATAATATTATTTTTAACTGTATTATAGTATTGGTAACCAAGTCGGCATGTTGCAACCAACAGATATTAGCTTACCTCCTAGTTCACACAACCAGTTTAAATTGCGACGATTTTATCTTAACCAAACACGCACATTGGCAACATTCCATAGGTATGCGAGAGAGCGCGATTTACAAAGTTCTGTCAGCCACTACCCTCTGTCAACTCGCCATCAGTGTTGCCACAATTTTTTTTTCAATCGTAACAAATAAGCTTAAAAACCGTAACACATTTACTAAAATAATAACAGCATTATATAATATCTCTTCTCCCAATCGACTTCTACCCCCATTTCTCCATCCAATCCCAAGTAACTTCCAAAAAAACAGTCAACAACCCTACCCAAGTTACGCAAAGGGCGAACCCGAACAAAAGTGATGACAAGAAAAGGTCCTCTGTCCTACCCAAAACGACAATTTTTTTAAACTTTAATTGTTCATGAATTAGATCATTGTCATTTTGCTAAATGTTAGTAATTCAAATATCTTTTTAATACGTGTTATCTTTATAATTATACAAATCATCCCATATTCATATTAGAAGATTTTCAAGACAACATTACTATAATAGTTATCCACAAGAATTATTCTTGTAATTAACACAAAATTAGTATTGGCAATAAATATAATCTTTGAAATAACAAACGGATAGTTTGCTAATGCACTCTTAGGGAAAAAATGGGTATATACAGGGTGATTTACGTTGAGTGGCCTATTAGAAGATCTCGGAAACGAGTAAACTTATCTTTCTAAAAATATGATAGGAGGCATAATTGGCTTTGAGCGTTTAAAACATATTTTGACGTTTTTATTACTTTCGGCTATACCAGAAGTTAATGCCAACTTTGCTATTTCAAATGGAATACCCTGTATATTTTAGCACTTTTAAATACCTTATTAAAATCCAAATAACTTTGGTTAATAATAATCTATTCCGATCTCTAACCGTTTTTGAAATATGAATTATAAAAGGATTTTTTTGTGTAAAAAAAAATCTAAATGCCTAATAGGTTATAATACACATTTTTTATCGTTTTGAATTTATAAGCAATTTAAATAAAAAATCTTAAAATTTCTGTTTGTGATAATGCGACATTATTTTTGAAAAGAAGGCTTCTACTGGAATTTTCGTTTGACTTTGAGCTTTTGTTGCCGATTTGTAAAGTAGGCTTTGACGAAAATGATGTTAAAGTTGACACTTCTCTTAGCCCTGTTGTCAGTGTTGTCATATTCTAGTGAACTTATTTAAAATTACGTTCATTCTTGATAATCTGAGAATGGCGAATAACAATTATTAAAATAATTTTATTTAAAAAAATCAGATATAGCTAAGAAACGAGCATAGGAACTTAATAACAAATGGTAACAAAGATCAATGCCAAATGAAAATCCCACTGGAAGCCTTCTTTTCAAAAGATAATGTCGCATTAACACAAAAATTTTAAGATTTTTTATTTAAAATGCTCATAATTTCAAAACCACTAAAAATGTGCATTGTATTATAATAGGCTTTTAGATAGGAAATTTAATTTTCTACGCGTTAGTCAGCTAAAAAAGAGGGTGTTCCATTTGTAAAAACTGACTTATGCACATTTATTTAAATGGAAACATTGGCACAATTTTAAGAACTCCCTGTATAAAAAACGTGAAACCTAAGTAATTTAAACTAAAGATATATGTATTACTTAAAAGCTTACGAAATTTTAAATGTTTTCCTTTATTAGTTTCAGAGTTACTAAACTTTCTTCTAGGAGCGTTTTTACAAAAAAAAATCCTTTTATCTATAATCTCAAAAACGGTTAGAGATAAAAATAGATTATTATTAACAAAAGTTAATTAGATTTTAATAAGGTTATCAAAAATACTAAAATATACATTTAAAATAGCAAAGTTGGCATTAACTTCCGGTATAACCGGAAGTAATAAAAACGTCAAAATATTATGTTTTAAAAGCTCAAAGCCAATTATGCCTGCTGTCAAATTTTTTAGAGGTAGAAAGATAAGTTTACTCTTTTCCGAGATCTTCTAATAGGCCACTCAACGTGAATCACCCTGTATGATAATGGGTTTGATTCAAATATAAAAAATTACAAATTTCATGTTACAGATTTGCATATTTTTGAAGTATATTCTTAACCTAACTTGTTATAAGTGTCAGAAAACAACTCGTAAAATTTACAACGTGTACATTTTTGGGTTCTTTGTAATTGACCACTGTGATTGGTCAGTTCCATATTCTAACTAGGATGGATATGAAATTCTACATGTTCAGTTAACCAGATCATTTTAGTGGTAACAGCAAATATCCATGTGGGAGTAAAAAAATATTTTTCTACCACTTTAAACACTCATTAAGGCCTTATTCCTATACGTATGCGCATTTTGAAATAGCAAAGATGTAATGTTACATTAACATAACCTATTATACATCAAAATACTTAAACATAAATGTAAAACAATTTTTCCATAAAGACATCATTTTTATAGCTGCTTGGGACACTGTGTGTGTATTTTATAATTACCTTAAGATACACAATGCAAATAATTATGTTTAAAAGGTTTTTTGTCCTACATAACATTTTAAAAATATGGTTTTGAATTAGAAGATTTCATCAATAAGTGGGTGGTATCAGCTTATTGCTTTTAATTACATTTTTTAATAGTTGTTTACATAATTATAATTGACCATTTACCTCAATACCTACTTAAAACAATAATCATTAAAAAGAAACACAATTTTGAAAAGTACCGGCAAAATAAATTTTTAAAACAGTAAAAATGATTTGTATCTGGGTTTATTGCCATTTTAAACAAACAACTCAAAAATTAATGCGCTCATTATGAAACACGTTTCATAACTTTTATTTAATATGTATGGATTGTATTGGCTATTTTTAAATAAATAGAGGAATTTTATGGCAAATTAAATTATACAAGTTAAAAGAAATCGCGGCAGTGGCTCAGAGGTGAACTACTAGCATTTGACCGTGGCGGTTCGAATTCGATCCTCGAAGTGGGCATACGCACAATAAAAAACGGATATCCTAAATTTAGTAGGTTTAAGAATGCATGGAAGAGTGTAAAATATATCATCTTCTAATGCTCCCCATTCACGCCGGTAACGGTGCGGAAGAAAGTACACACTCCCCAATCGGTGGGTCATGTAAACGCATGACTGAGAATCGTGGTTCGGAACCCACGTTAAGCTGTAGAATAAAAAGAAAAAAATTGGAACAAGCAAGCAAGTTAAAAGAAAATAAATTGATTAAATATATGCAGAGATCCGGACACACAAGTCTAATTGCAACCTAATTTTTCGTCTCACGCTTGGACACTTAATTTAATACTTTAATTAATGTATTGTAGGAAACGTTTAGTTTTTAAACTTTTTCTTCTAAAAGTCCTGTTTTATATAGAGATTAAGGTTTCAGACGCAAAGCGTTTTTTTTTTTATTATTATGATAAAACACCTGCACTGTAGGAAAAATCCTTTAAGGCACTCTGGGAGCGGTGCGAGTGCGAAAAAAGCGATTAACGTTGGTCTTGAAACGTTGAAGATTGTATTCATTGGGAAACACGACCTCAGGAAGATCATTCCGCAAAGATGACGTTCTCCAGATGAAAGAATTCTTGAACAATGAAGTTCGAGGGGTACTAAGCTGAACAACATATGGATGAGCGGCAGTGGTTCGCCGGGTGTTTCTGTTTTGCATTGCTCTAGGTGGAATCAAGTGGGCAATGTCAGTCGAACACCTGCCATGGAAATATCTGTAAAAGAAAGCCAAATCGCCAACCTGTCTTCGATGCTCCAGGCTATCGAGGGTCTTGGTCAGCTCGGGGTCGCCGATCAGACGAACGGCTCTCCTTTGAATGGAATCCAGTAGCCGAAGGGTGTGCTTGGGTGCAGAGCTCCAGACATGAGAGCAATATTCTAATGATGGTCGAATCTGGGCTTTGTAGAGTGTCAAAAGTTGATGAGGTGTGTACAACCTTTTGGTGCGGAAAAGTACACCAAGTTTCTGTGCAGCTGCCTTGGCAATTGCGGCAACGTGATCATGCCAAGACATATTACCTCCCAGATTGACCCCCAGCAAATTAATAGACGGTGCCAGGGGAATTGCGTGTCGTCGTGTTTTAGTTATATAAGAGAACTTTAAGGTTATTTTGAAGTATGAAACGTTTAGCTAGTTTCCCCCACCTGCAATTTGCCTATGATTAGGACCATTGTTTAATCAACTTGCAAGAATACCAACAAAAATATGTTTTTTGTATAAATAACTGTATTTTGTAGTATATTTCAATTTGTCAGGGGAAAAAAGGGGTAAAGTTGTTTAATTTGGAGACGACAAGAAGATATTCGAAAAAAACTCAATGTTCTCGTTTTGTGTTTGGTCTTTATTCTTTCCTAGCTTTATTTAAAGAAATGGCCAAAAATTAATTTTACATTTTCATTAACACTTTTTGTTATCTATAACTGGCTATCAGAAATTAATAATGACGTTTTATCTGTCGGATACCATCATCAGGTATGTTTTTTAAATACCGACCTGTATTTTTTAATGCAATTTCGTTGTGTCTAATGAAATAATAAGCAATATTACCTTAATCAAATAGCAATGTTTCGACCCCAATAATAACACATTCAATCTTTACCTTCGTAAACGTTAAGACATATATCTGAGAGATTAAATATCAAGCACTAATAACTTTTTTCCAGTTTTATTAACTTCGAGTTTGTTCATTTAATTTAAAGACATTATACACATTTATTAAATAGTAACCTTTGAAACTATTAAAAAACACCTTTACAAAAAACCTGATGATAGCAAACAGACGACAAAACATCGGATTCAAAATCTCTTTACATCTTGATAAAAAATGACCAGAAACAATGAAGATGTAAAGATGTTGTTAGGGGCTACGTTTGTAAAAAAAAATTCAAAAGAAACACAAACGACGAATTTTCGGTTTTTACGAATAACTTTGGAAGTACGCAGAATTTTTCAAATTACCTAAAGGTATGTTAGTCGGTTCTATGTTGTGCAACTTTGCCGTCATTTAATCTTCCATGTATATTTTACCATTTACAAAGATAAAGATTGAAGGTGTATTGGGATCGAAACGTTTGATTCAAATAGCATGCTATATACATGATCGACGAAGCTACATTAAAAAATACTGGTCCGCTTAAAAAAACATACTTGATGGTGGTACATGTCATAAACTATACTAATAACAAATTAATTTTCGTTTTTTTTTTCGAATATCTCCAAAAATACTAGGAATTTTTATTTTGTCGAGACGACTTGTTAGTAATCTTTAAATGGCGCAACTTTGCCCCATTTTAACCTTCGCTACCTCTTACTAACTCTTTAGGAGAGCCCAATGGTGAGCGTCGAACTTGTAACACCCTGTATCAATATGCATGGTTGGATTATTAATAATATGCAACGGTAAGAACGAATTTAAAAGTCCTTTACCACCAGCGCAATTTTATCGACATGTGCTAACTGTCATCATATACTTAATAGTTCTTAGTTTATTTGTAACCCTACCTTGCAGCGTTACTTGCCTCGAATCTCGAATCAGTAAGAGTATTTGCAAAAGTCTCAATAATTACTGACACTATCACAATTATTCTACATAATCTTTATTTCGAAAAGTCTATAAAACACCATCCATTCCTAGTTTCGGGACAGCGTATTTAAGGGCGCCTTTCTCTTTGGCGGGAGAAAATACATAATTTTCCATTTATTAGTATTTTTTAATTGTAATGTTATTACTTACCTTTGATTGAAACAATCGCCGAAACCCCTCTCTAGTATACTTCTGCTCCCGATTCACAATTTCACTGCACAGCCTTAGATGGGCCAGGTGCAGCCTCTCCCTTAAATTTTCTTCTTCCATGCTACTCATTGGCACAAGAGATTTTCTTCTTATTACAGTGTCGTCGTCAACTAGTTTACCCGAGTTATAACTGCATGTAGCTTTTTCTTCGAAAGTATCACTATGTGTACCGACACCAATGGAACGCGACTGTACTCCAATTGAGTTTTTGATTATTTTCTGATCTTTTATTAGATCCAAAGTTTGAGCTCCGTTCACGTTACAATTGTTTTTCGTTTGGATTTCTGGAAAAACGAAAAGAAAGAATTTTATTACGGCAAATTTGTAAACCTTGGTATTTTTAGCTCTGCGTTAGTTTTATTTGTAGAAAAGTACAATTGAATATTGGGAATTTGAAAATAAACTGCTAGAAGAAGCGAGAACTTTGCAAAACTAACAATATTATTTTATTTTATTGCAAACAAGAGATTTTAATTTTTTTTTCTTAATCCGGTTTTCTGCTGATAAACAAGAATCCTTAACGACTTATGTAATATTTTAATAATCATAATACTTGTTATTCTATTATCTTGTATAGGCTTTGTTGAGAAGAATATCTGTATAAGCTGCAAGTTGAAGTAAGTTGTCTGATAATTATAATATAAACACTACTACAAATTAGTATTTTAAAATATAGTTAGACTTAAAAGGATCTTTAAAGTTTGATACAAATTGTATCTTTAATTAATAATAAATACCTGATAAAAAAAGCAATTAAACAAGCTGTGTGATATTGTCTGTTTTTACGTTTTCTGCTGCATATTTAACTTACTCGGTAAGTAGTGGCGTGAATACAATATAGGCAAAAAAGCATTGTCTACCCTGGGAACAATAAAACACACAGAAACAATTTATATTTATATATTAGTTTTTATCCGTGGATATTCAACTTTGGCAATTTATCTCTACATTAATATAATAAATAATAATATAGGACCGAAGATGAATCCTACATCATTTTCACGAACGCATTCTTTGCTTATTTATATCGTATACTAGATTCCTGTATAAGCATTCCGTAAGACCGTTTTAAAAGCAAAGATCTCGCTGTACATTAGCGTCTTATGCAATAGTAAAAGCACTGCTTTTGTACGAGTGGAAGCAGGCGAAAGAGCCGGTACGCAGTAGGGCAGAAAGAGTTCTAACAAATAAACTCGTCGCAACCTTCGACCTTTATTCATTTATCAGCCCGCGCCAAGAAAGCCCGCGTTTGGTGTGTGTATTGGTGCCAATCTTCAAGTTTTACCGTAGTTTGGAAAATACTTCGCTTTCTAAATATGAAATATGAAACACACCTCTATAAGTTTTATTATTCATTAGTTTAGTTGAGATATTTTTAAAGGGATAAGGGCTAAGGTATCGTAAAATAAGAAGTACTTTTGTGACAATTAAAATAATTTTGGCTCAAGGTTCATAATATTTAATAATTAGTGAACTTATCATCATATTTCACATAATAATTGACTTCGTTTTTGGCAACATTGGTTCAATCAGGTGGATTTTTAATTTATATAGTGTTTTTGGCCGTTTGCTAGACTTCGCGCCGTCACGTCGTGCTTCGGGAAAAAAAAGAAATATGAAAGCGTTAATTGTTACTATTCCGGCTAGCAGCGCGTCTGTAGAACGATCCTTTTTTGAATTAAAAAGAATTCATACCTATTTTCAAAACACACAGGAAGAGACACGCTTATTAACAATAATCTCTCTGGGGAGCGATTTTTGCAGGATTTAAAACGCAAAACCAATTTTTATGACGATGTTTTTTATACATAAAGACCGTCGTGTTGAACTAATTTACAAATAATGTCGTTTTATTCTTTTTCTGTCACAGTGTACCCTGATTAAAACAGCTTTGCACGTCACTGATACTCAGAGACATCTATTTTTTTGGAGAGTTCCTTGACCTATATATTAAGGTGGATCGAAAAATAATTTAGTTTTTTTGATCGCATAGTGTGAGAAAGTTGCCTACTATTATAAGAAACAAATTGCCATCTTCCGGTCGCGCATCTAGAAGTTTAGAGAAATTGACAAAATGGAACATTTCTGGTAAAGTTTTAAACTGCTACGATCGCCGCGGTATAACTTGTTATGTTTAGTAGTTGGTTCAATAAAGTTAAATAAGATAACAAATTATTAATATGTTAACGTTTTCCGGTCGCACAATGTGTTCGAACAACGGGATTTTTTTTAAATTTTTACCAGTATAATTGTGCATTTTTTAATATTGATTTAATAAACCATTGATTCATTGGGTTGCTGTTATCTCTACTGTTTCTTTAAACTTGAAATGATCAGGTATAGCCGATTTTAATAATATGTCCATTCAATTACTGGCTAGCCGCACGTCACAGCGTTTGACGTAATTTTTGATTCAAATCATGTCGTTGATTAAATCGCATATTTTTCAGTTTTGTCAGGACTGAAATAAACTTTAAATAGTATATTACATAACAAGTGAAGAAAGTGATACTTTCCAAACGAGGAGATATTTAGCATGAGGTGTTAACCGAGTGCAGAAATTCTCCGAGTTTTAGAATAATAACATAAGTTTGATTTGTGAAAAAAATATTTCAACACTAGTGTTACAAACACTACCGTTGAACTTAGCATACTTAGGATTATGTTCGACTTAATATCTGGTTTCATAGTTTGTCATTAGGCTTTTCCTTTATTTGTAGTTTATAAATTTAAAAAATCTACCCAAACAGGAAGATTTCAAATCAAAATACCTAATTCTATAAATTATTTAATGTTTTTATAAAAAAAAAGTAAAATACTCCTGACGAGATTTGAACCTGTGACCTTGCGATCTGTAGGCTAGAGCTCTATTCTCTACGCTATTGCTACCGATAAACATTTGTTGTTTAATGCATGACACTCTTCAGCGCGATTTGTTTTTTCTGGTAATAGATTTTCCAGTATATTATTAACATTTTTTATAATTTCATTATAGTATTTTCACACTCTAATTCTGAATCACTCGACAAATACAAGAAAAATAAGTTAAATACTTTACAATTACTGCTTTTTAAAATTTGTTCTTTTTAATAAATAGTGGTGGTCTGACAAATTGGCACCATATGTTTAAATTAAATAGTGTGCCTTGTATTTCGACTCTAGAGTTGAAATATTTTTTTTCAACACGCGTGTGATATACGGCGCTTTCGAGCCGAGTTAACCGTGCTTTTTTTTTCTTATTTTCATAGGTGGTCGTAGGAAAATAAGTATTTCTTCTGAATAACGAGACATATTTTTAGAATATGTAGCTACCAATTTCTTTGAAATGATAAACGTTGTCGCAACTAATTTATCAATTGACAGGACCTACCTTGTTTTTTGTTTGTGTTATGATTATGTATTTGCGAGTTGTGACGTGCATCTAGCCAGTAATTGTATGGACTTTATAGCCGAATCCAGCTTTATTTCCACTTGACAGGATAAGATCAGATAAGAAGTATTTATTTCGAAACGGGTTAGTATAAAGACAAAGTTTGAAATACGTCAAATAACAACGAATTAAAAAACACAACAAACACAAACAAGACATATACTATTTAGTTAAAAACTCAGTTATGTTACAGGGCTCTATGTCAGGCGCGGATCCAGGAACCCCTAGCCTTACAGTTGTTTTTTTTTTTACTTTGAGCCTTAAAAATTGTAGGGCGAGTAAAGAATTAGAATTTTTTTTAGAAGTCGCTTTTAATAGTAGGAAGATTTTTATAGCCAGAATACGTTTTTTTTTAGAAGTCATTTTTTTAGTCGCCCCTTCCCCCTCAACAAGATCTTGGATCTGCCATTGCTGTATGTTGCACAAATAACTGTACAAAGTTTGTTTAAATCCATCCAATCTTTCGAGACTCTTTATGATGTTAGGTAATGCATTATAAAAAGTTTGTAGTATTGCAGAATATCTACAATTTTTCTCACTTAAGGTTAGTCTATGTTCAGGAAAATTATAATCAATATTTTTACGTCTAGTGTTGTATCCGGGTTTATTAAAGATTTAATATCATCACATACTTCTTATAACAAATAATTTCAAGTTAAAATAGCTTCTATAGTTTTATTTTTTGTCACACGAAATCTCTGATCATGTTCTCTTATAGGAAGAGTATTTTACTTCAGAAGGTCATCAATGATCGTAGTCAACAGTAAATTTTTATTTTGTATTTTTTTTCCAGTAATTCAAAGATACTAAATATTTGTGTTCTTTATGCCATTACCGATCAGAGTTAACAGTTAATTTTGCATTAATTCATATCTTGCACCCTCTAATTCGAGTACAACCCCGGAACCTCAAATATCGGATTTAGATGTTGATATTGTCAGTTTTGACGAGATTGAGGTTTTCAATGCAATCAGGCGGATCAAACCTAAGTTAACCACCGGGCCTGATAATATTCCTGCGTTTATTGTTAGGGATTGTGCGGGTGTTTTTGCACGTCCTTTGTCTTTAATCTTCAATAAATGTCTCAGTTTCTGTCAAATGCCAAGCATATGGAAATCTTCAAAGGTGTGCCCTGTCTACAAAAAAGGTGATAAATTGGACATCTCAAATTATCGACCTATATCAATTATATCGAATTTTTCTAAAATCTTTGAAGTGTTATTACATAATAATATTTTTTATAAAGTTAAAAACGCTATTGCTCCTGAACAACATGGATTTGTAAAAGGTCGTTCAACAACAACGAATCTAATGTGTATTACTCAATACTTGGCTGAAGGCATTGATCAACGCATGCAGACAGATGTTGTTTATACTGACTTTTCCAAGGCTTTCGATCAGCTAGATCACTCCATATTATTAAGCAAACTACAAACCTTTGGGTTTTCTAATAATTTACTGTCATTTTTCGACTCATATTTAAAAAATAGGAGGCAGTTTGTAGCTTATGGCGGGGTCAAATCTATCGAATATTTCGCAACATCTGGAGTTCCCCAAGGATCCATTCTTGGTCCTCTTCTTTTTACATTATTTATAAACGATATTGTCAATAGCCTTACTATTTGTTGTCTGCTATACGCAGATGATCTAAAAATTTTCTGTTTAATATCAAGTTTAATGGACTGTTTAAAGCTACAGCGTAATCTGGATTTGTTGTATGATTGGTGCACTAAAAACAGATTGAATTTAAATATTGCTAAATGTAATGTTATGACATATACAAACAAAAACACCACTTTTGATTTCAATTATAACATAAATGGTAAGATTCTGGATAGACCTACTGTGTTTAAGGATCTAGGAGTTATTTTCTATAGAGAACTATCCTTTCTTCCTCATATTGATCACGTCGTATCCACCGCCTATAAAATACTTGGTTTCATCCTTAGAACTACTAAAGATTTTAGGTCAGTTGATCCGTTAGTAACTTTGTATCGTTCTCTTGTTGTATCTAAATTGGAATACTCTTCAATCATTTGGTCTCCGTTTTATAAAGTTCACATTGACAATATTGAGAGCGTTCAGAGACGTTTTTTGAAAGCTTTGTGGTATAGATCTGATGGAGTTTATCCCGACAGAGGTTTTCCTCATGACCAGCTGCTGCAAAGATTCTCGTTTGTTAGATTACATGATAGACGCACATGTTCTACGCAGTTATTTTTACATAAAGTGCTCAATAACAATATTATTTGTGAAGAGCTGCTGCACAAACTGAACTTTAGAATTCCTTCTCTAAATGCCCGTAACTTATATACCTTCTACTTACCACCTTCACGAACCAATGTCTTCAAATATTCTCCCATCAATAGGATGTGTACATGTTACAATGACAATGTCCATGCCTATGATGTCTTTAATTGTAGCTTAAGCGCTGTCAAAAGACATTTTTATCACTAGTACCTATACTACGTATGTAATTAATTACTTTTTTTAAATTATTTCTTGTTGTAGGGTACCTATTATTACTACCGTATTGTTAGTTTCATAAATTTAAATATTGCTAATCTTTATGTTAATTGCTAAATAATTTGTTTTATTTTTACTTAATTAAATTCTGTTTTCTACCTGTTTTGTAACTGGGAAACTGTAAAACAGTGTATGAAATAAATAAATAAATAAATAAATAATTGCTGGATTAACAACTTGACGTCGAATAAAACCCGTAATCTTTGAGTAACTGGAGAAAAATGTTGTTTTTTTACAAAATGAAAATTTACTTACTGACTATTTGGGTCACTCTGTATATTATAAAATAATTTTAAATGGTAGATCTAATGTCTTTTAATAACTCGGCTTTTAAAAAATTTTAAAAAGTTGAGTAGTTTAGATGCTATATGGAATACTGTAATTTGAGAGCGGGTCATATACCTACATAAATTTAATCTACACCCTTATATTTATCTCTCTTTTCTAAGTTCATATTCATAATAAGTCATTGATACCAACACAATAACATGTGCGGGTGATGCTGCATACCTATAAGCACTCCTAGTACCACCCACCCTAGCCAAGTCACTGACTATGATAATGACAGTAACAGCACTACAAATATAACTAAACAAGAAAAAGATACGAGCTTACTAGTTTCACTGATGCCAGCAGAAAAAATGTTAATCAGATAAATTACTCTATCCTTAATATTTATATTTATTTATTAACGAGCTTAGCAACTTTACAACATTTTATTGCCTGCAAAAAAACGAAGTTAGTATTCCATTAACAATTTTATTGATGATTAAGCCAGTATTAAAATTTTTGAAATATTCTCAGAAAATAACCAGAATTATAGTCGACTCCCGTGTATATAAGTGTAAATGGTACAAAGATTATATTCAGAAAGTATTTTTATTTTTGTCATAATCGCGCAACTACTACTGTTTTCAGTAATATTAACACATTACTATGTCTTATTCATATACACCTTTATAAATCTTAATCAATGGCTATATTGTTTAAGTAACAAATATTTCAAATTATTTAAAGGTTTTAATAAAACTATAATTTCTACATCGTATGAAGGTTGTGTAAAACCTTTTTTGTTTCTTTATTTTAGATTGAATGTAGGTAACCACAGCCTTTTATTCCAAATCCATCCCTCTTATCCTCATCATCCGATTTAACTGCGCCAGCAAAATGAAACTAGCCGAGTCTACACCGTAACGATTTCTTGTTAGTTTTAATTTTTCTAGCCTTCTTCTGATCTATCCTGTTATGATCAATTTTCACTGTTTGTTTAATAACCACTAATTAAATGTTAAGTATAAAAGTTCTTTAACTCCGTTTTTTGTGTTTGTGCAGTTCTAAAATTTGTACAAATTTACTGCTCATAGTTATTGTTTTGATTGCAACGTTTTGTCGACGCAAACAATACGAAATTGCGCGTAAACCGTCCTTTAAAGCCAATAAATTTATTTAGCACATAAAATGTTTAGTACAGAACCCAGTGATGCTTAAAAGAATGCATGGTTCGTGCCTATCAATTAATCACTTAGCCATTTCCTCTGACTGATCAGTGAGCATAAAATAAAAAATGTATTCAAGATTAAGGACACAGGATAAAGCATGAGTCAAGAGCGCTAGTGTTTCAAAATTCCTGTGGGTACCCATGTGGGTGCTATAAATTTGAGGATTACTAAGGAAGGGATAAAGTGCGTGTCTGTCGGGACGTACCGAAGTCGTTCGTGAGGAAGAGATATGATTAAACCAAGAACTGACGAATTATACGGTAATCAGACTTTTAATAAAGTCCCTAGCAGAACCAGAAAAATCCTCCCCAAATGAAAATTATTTTGGGTACCATGCCCAAAAAAGCCTTTTTTGCTATATATTTTGTGTATTCGCTAATTTCTTATAATAATTAATTAAACAATAATACTAATAACCAATAGAAGAGTATTGGACTTGCATTATCTTTATTTGCTTTAAATCACAACGTTTCAACTAGTGAGTATCTCCAGTCGTCCTCAGGAGAATACTGTAGACATTTTTTGAAGACGACTAGAGATCCTTACTAATTGAAACGTTGTTATTTAAAGCAAATAAAGATAATGCAAGTCCAAAATTCTTCCATCATTCAAGAAACATCATTGTCCACAACCTTTAAATAGATACTTATAATCAAGTTCTCACTTTATTTTATATTAGTAATATACATACATATTGAAACTAATGAAAATAAGATACAAAACAGTATTACACCAGAAAAAACGAAATTTTGAATATTACTTTAACATCTCATCAAAGAGAAAATTACTTAAATTTAAAATAAAGGACTGTCCTTTGTCAATACGGTGATTGTTGATAGTATGAATAGTCGGTTTAATTTTTTTTAAATTTTGAATTAAATTTATCCAGGCAGAAAGAAAGAAATTAAAACTGTTATACGATATAAGACAATATTATTTTGGATTTGATAATTGTATAGTGATGTTTGTGTTTCTCATTTATTCTGCAGCGCCCACATATTATAGTTCTCCAGTGGATGCCTGAGCCCCTGATAACCCTGGCACGAGGTTTTCTAAAGTTAAACCTTTTACATGTTTTAATCTGTTGGTTAGGTCAGTAAATGGGATTTTTTTTACTTTCATATAACATTATCTTTGACTAGTAGTATAAAGAGTAAAATGCCCTGGATTTAAAATATTGATGTAACCGTCGAAGATAGAGGCAAGAGTTTTAAAGATAATTTGATGTAAATATATACCACATTATGGTAAATTTTGTAATGTTTCGTAGTAGATGCCAAAGAAATACAAATCGCATTAGGCTGAAGGTAAGTACCTTTATTGTTTTTACCCTCCTGGGTAATTTGTATGTCATGTTGTATCAATGGCAAATTAAAACCATTGATTAACACTTTTCTGTTTTCATTAGGGGATTCTATATTATCCGGACATTTTGAAGCAGAACCTAATCCATTGCCCATGGTATCTTCACTTTCATTATCATTCACTAAAAATAATTTATTTTGATCACTATCATAGTGATCGGTCTGAGAAGACCCCACAGAATGTTTAGGTTCGGACATTTTCACAAAATTTTACGCATAGAGTCGACTTTCACTCCAAAATCACCCCGCACGACATGCGCGTTAAGCCGGAAGAAGAACCGTTAGCAAAAAAAGGAGACCTAGAGTCGGATTCGGATCACTAGTTCTTACAGTTAATAAGCGGCGAACTGTTAAGAAGCTAACATCGAGATCGTGATAGGCTGGTCCTGCCGTTCACTTGTTTAACGGGGTGGGAAACATGTGCCTCCTTGATTTTTAGTACCGGCCGCTCGTTAGTGGTTCTGTGATACGAGAATGGTGCTGTGGGTTTTCTTCAACGGTGCATAAAGTGTCGATTTCAAGGCTCGGAGTCGTAAAGTGGAGCGATTTGCTCTGATTTGCCCTTGTCGAAAATCGAAAGTTGCGTTAGGGGGAGGGTCGATACCGTAAATTCTGCAATCAAATTTATTGCAGTTAATGAGAAATGGCCGACGTAAATGGCATGGTGGGATAATTATCGCTTTTTTAAGCAGTAGCACTTGTTATATTTTTTTTATTTAGATTTTGAAATTGGGTCAATAACGCATGTGTCCTGATTTACTAATAAATGATTTAAGTGATATTGTTTCAGTGTTAGTTTTATACGTTTTGTATTTTTAAAATTACATAATTTTCTTTGATTAACTGTTATTTTAATGTTACTAATTAATTATTTTAAAAATGTTTCGAAATTTTTTCATAGACTCTCATGATAACTTTTTCTTGTCTCCTTAGTCATCCACTTCAATATCACATGTAAAATATATATTTGTGTCTCTAGTTTTTTAAATATAAATTTATTTTGGATTTTCACTACAATAAAATTTTAATAAATTTTTATTAGCTACAACGTGAAAATTATTTTAAAACATATTTACATGTGACAACATGTTATGCAAAGATTATTTTTTCAATCGTTGCACTTTACTTTTTTGTTCATGTTCCATTATAATCACAAAATACTTCAGTGGATTCAAATAATTATTCTAAATTCTTCTCCAAAGTTATGAACTTCATCCGAAATTATATATCTAAAACATTAAGTTCTCTTGAAACGAATCCTGTCCTTGTTTATTAATGTATTCCTAAAAAAAATTAATTTTGACTTTTATTAAACAAGAAAATCCTCAATATTTATAGAACGAATTTTAGTAATTTTGTATAGGGTTTTTATTGGCTTATACCTTTTTATTCGATTTTCTTTTTGGCATGAAAATAACTTTCTCACACCCACATAGATACCACCTTTCCATTGGTGAAAAAAATTCAACAATTTCTTTAGTTTTATGTAATTCGTTTTAATAAAACCTGCTATTTAACATGGGAAATTTTAGCGCGTTTGGATACATTTAGTAGGTACCTATTATTTTGCGAGTGCTAAAGTTTTAAGATAAACTGCTTAAGTTTTATAGTTACCCATATTAAATATTTATAAAAAAAACTATGTGCAACTAGTTTTAAAAGTGTTGGATAATTGGTTCTTGTTTTCGCAATTTTAATTCATGCCCACAGTGCCAAAACAATTTTTTTTAGTTGGTAGATTCCTTCATTTACAGGTATTTAAAATGAAGTTAATTTCTTGGTTATTAATTAATATAGGTACCTTAGGAGCCTTCCATACCAGCATGAAACGGCGCATTGTTTCGTTGTTTATCTAATTGAAAATGTAATATAAAAATTTTACGGGGGGGTTCACAAATACGTCTAGTATAGCGGATGATACCTTATTTTTTCTCCAAAAATTAAAATTTATACTTAAGTTATGTTCAAATTATATCATCCGCCATACAGAACATAAAAATAGAAATATTACGGCTGGCTATTCATGTTAATTTTTTGTTTTACATTAAAATTACAAACGATGTCCCAATATTATAGTAAATATCTCCTCTGACGAATCTCATGAGATTCGTTTTTATAATATTTTGTATATAAAAAAAGACATTTTATTGTCATCGCCAGATATAGGTACAATATGCGCAATGTGGTGGAAATGCACTATTTGTCCGTGATGACTTATTGACTACTGTTGGCTTTTAACAATTTTTTAGCAAATATATAAATTTTTTTTTAAAAATAAACATTATTTGTTTTGTAAATTAATTTTATGAAATGGCAATGTGAATAAATTATTATTATTTTAGTAATTTGGTATTTTTCACACTTAAAGGGCACCGACTACGTATTGATATGTGGGTACTATCTGCTTTTTGCCTGTTCTAAATATTTAACAAAATTGAATATGAATAAAAAATATTGCACTCTTTTACTAGGTACCTACTTATTTAATTTATATTTTAATTTGGAAAATACTCAATGTGATTTTACCACAGCTAAAAGATTTAAATAAACGGTTATTGAGGTATGAATCATTTTAATACTCAATTCTTTCAAAATAAGTGTTATTTTAAAGGTTTTAAAATAATGGCATTTGCAAAGGATACGAAAAGTATTAAATTACCAGCTAGAAAGCTGTTTGTTAATTTTTGTATACAAAACTTGTTACAGTTCGCAACTTATAGCGCAACTTAAAAAATAGTTAATTATCGAATTTACTCCCCCGATACTTGTTGAAAATTTAAAACGATAGAGATATTTTTATAGAAAAAGTTTTAATTTTTTATAATTATGTTTTACACGATATGTAATACTGTTGCTTCTTCAGGAGATAAAGTTGTACAAACTAATTCTTTTTTAGGAAATTTGTAAAATAAGTCTACAGTTTTTTTTAAATTTATGCAGAGCTTAATTTGGTGTTCTAATAAATGTATTGTTAATTGGGTTATATTATTTATGAAAAAAAATTGTTAACGGTGCAAACTGGCCTTATTATAACTGATTGTAAAAGTTTTTTTAGTATTATGTATAATAATTATCATAAAATACAGAATCACATTTTGTTTTTAGTATAAGAAATATAATTTTTTTATTTGCTTTTACTATATTTTATTGTAAGAATTATAAAATATTCTTATAGGTGTTATATGAATAGTTATAATGAGCTGCACTTCCAATAGGAAATTAATATATTTTTATGTAAAAGATAAGATATATTTTCTTTTAACCGGTGGGTTTGTCTTCTGCATTGATGGCGCTGTTACGTTTTCACTACTTTTTATAACTAAGAAATTATTAAAAACAGGATATCTTCTATAATTGCTTACGGATGTTTTAATAAGGACGAGACGATCGTCTGTGCCCCAGGGAACCCATTGTTTTGGCGTCCCTGTGTACTGATGCATCACTTACCGCTAACTTTTTATCTATTTTATAAAGGGACCCTCTCTGGTTTACAATAAAATCTTGTAAATATTGCAATAAAATCTAGTAAATTTTGCGATCAAATATAGTCAATTTTACAATAAAATCTAGTAAATTTTGCGATCAAATATAGTCAATTTTACAATAAAATCTAGTAAATTTTGCGATCAAATATAGTCAATTTTACAATAAAATCTAGTAAATTTTTCGATCAAATATAGTCAATTTCACAATAAAATCTAGTAAATTTTGCGATCAAATATAGTCAATTTTACAATAAAATCTAGTAAATTTTTCGATCAAATATAGTCAATTTCACAATAAAATCTAGTAAATTTTGCGATCAAATATAGTCAATTTTGCGATTAAATATAGTCAATTTTACAATAAAATCTAGTAAATTTTGCGAACAAATATAGTCAATTTTACAATAAAATCTAGTAAATTTTGCGATCAAATATAGTCAATTTTACAATAAAATCTAGTAAATTTTGCGATCAAATATAGTCAATTTTACAATAAAATCTAGTAAATTTTGCGATCAAATATAGTCAATTTCACAATAAAATCTAGTAAATTTTGCGAACAAATATAGTCAATTTTACAATAAAATCTAGTAAATTTTGCGATCAAATATAGTCAATTTCACAATAAAATCTAGTAAATTTTGCGAACAAATATAGTCATTTTTACAATAAAATCTAGTAAATTTTGCGAACAAATATAGTCAATTTTACAATAAAATCTAGTAAATTTTGCGATCAAATATAGTCAATTTTACAATAATATATAGTCAATTTTACAATAAAATCCGACAATAAACTCTAGTAGATCTTACAATAAAATATAGTAAATCTTACAATAAAATGTAGTAAAAGCAAATAAAGAAAAAAAATTTTTATTAGAAAATATCCAAATGTTTAATAAAAAATTTCATAAATATTAAAAGAATAAATTAAGATTACAAACTACTATAATAATTTATATTTCCAACAATAATACCCGTCACTAGATGAAATATTATATTTTTATTGTAAACGGTACCATCCTGGATTATGGTCCTATAATACTACTAGAAATTATAAAACATATTGTTATATTTCCCTCCGTGTATGAATAACGTTATTTAAAGCACATTTAAAAAGAAGTTATTAATATCTAATTATTCGTTAAGTACTTACTAAAGTGTTATTTGTTTTTAATGGCTCCAGTACACTTAATTTTACACTTTTCTTCAGTATTTAAACTACATATTTATTTATATTTAATATAGACAAAAAGTTTAAATTTAAGTGGGTTGAATCTTTTGAAATAAATAAGGAATTTCAATCATTTACTTAATGAATAATTAAATTAAAATTCTTTCATACCTATTATTAAATATATTTTAAATGCCGCTGCGCCCAGAGAAACTTTTGTATTTAAAAATAATTTAACCCAATTTATAATAAATTTATTAGTACACTAAACTATGCACTACATAAATTAAGAAAAACTCAAGATTTATTTTATGATTTTTATAAATTTACAGTTAAAGTCGAAATATGCTATCATGCAAAAAAAAAAAATCTTTATCAAAAATGCTTCTAGAAATTGCAATTTATGCAATAAAAATTGTATGTCATACCAGCACATTATTGTGTTTTTATACCTTAGATACCATCTACATAATGGATTACTTTATGCCCGTGCGGGCATAAAGTACACATTATGGCCCGCGAGGGCATTAAGACGCAAGAAACAGTTTTCGATTAACTTATTCTTTATTAAAAAAATAACAAAATATAAATTTACGTTTATATATTATATTTTTTATTATATATATAAAATACAAATGTATAAATTTACGTTTATATATTATATTTATTATTTCAAACGAACTGGTATGACATACCTAAGTTTGTATGTACCACGGGCACTAATAGATATATACCCTTGGGCGACTTACGAACCCTCGGCTTTGTAAAAATGTCACCCTCAGGTCATAATCATCTACTCAGTAGCTCAGTACCCTTGATACATAAATAACTATTATGTACACATTCGTATATCCTTTCCTTAATAATATGTATATTTGGTAGGTATATTTTAAATATAAATTGAAAGATATCTTCCTTCGTTAAGTTTATGGATTAGTTAAAAAAGTACTTGAATTTTAAAAATTCATATTTTATTCAATCAACCAATCCGTTTCATTATGAGTTTATTAGGGAGGCTGTCGTTTGGACCACTAAGTACAATGGGTGTAACTTCACTTTATGTCTTTTTTATACGGGGTAAAGGCTAAAATATCTTGATTTTAAAATTAATGAGTCTAACAAACTAAATTATGAAAATCTAATTTTATGATTGTGTTGGTTATAGCTTTATAGGTTATATACTTACTGTTCCCATTACAGCTTAGTACCGTTCGTGTCAATAAAAGAAAATTGAATTCCACAAATCTTTATATTGCAAATTATGCTGCTATGAAACGTTTTTTGAATGCATATTTTTTAAATTGACATGAATCGCACTGCACTGTATTGGGTACTACCTAATATACCTAATATAATGGCAATCAACACCTTTTGAACGGAGGAGGGGGGTTAGTGGGTTTGGTAGCAGCGTAATTCAAAATATAACGTTTTTTGGATTTAATTTTTTTTTAATTTTTACAAATGGTACTGAACTGTAATGGGTACCATCAACAAACACTTTTTCGTTTTCTACATCCCAGAAATCTGGAGAAAATGGATTTAAATAATATAACAAGTACATAACATAAATCTAAAGTTAATACTTTTTCGTATTTTCCACCCTCGAAAATGTAAGGGAAAGTGTGTTCCATGGCAGCTTAATTGGCAGTATCACTATTTTTGGATTTTTTTTTATTGTCATGAAAGGCACTATACTGCACAGTAGTGGGTAGAGTAAGTACCTAATATGAAGCTGTAACCAACACAATAAAAATTTCAATTTTCATAGCTGCTTATTTTAGAAACATCAATTTTAAAATCAGCAAATTTTACACAGCTTGATATTATAGCCACCACAAAAAGTAAGTAAGTAATGTAAAAACACATACATAGTACTTAGTGGGCCAAGAGACGACAACAATAAACTGAAACGGATTGAACTTTTGAAATCCGTGTACTTTTTAACTAAGTATTCCATAATTAAAAGGCGCGGTCTAGTTAAAAAAAATATTAGAATCATGAATTCATGAACTATAGATTTCTTTAGAAAACCTGAAGAAGGAATAGGCAAACATAGAGGCCGGCACAGTTTCATATCGGGGTTCTATGCGGCCGGGCTCGACTCTCGGGATCGGGCGGGGCGGGTCGAACATTTTTAATTTTAGTTGAGTTGATTGATTGCTACAGGAGGGGATACGAGGTTTTCATCATATATTGATTCTTAAAAATATCTCGAAAGCATATTTTCGCTGTATTGGAAATTGCTTACAGGTTATGGCTTTCTGCATGATGAGTCCTTACAAGGATGAAACAGCCTGTCATTATCTACCTTTGCCTCAGGGAATTTATTACCTTTGGCGTCCCTGTATTCTTTAATGCAGAAGATAGATGCACTACTTTGTCGGCCTGCCACTAAAACTTTCTTTCTAATATACTTATACGGACAACTAAACTCTATACTACCTTAAAATTGTTAATGTTTATTAATTGGTTATTTAAAATTACTTTTTATTTTACAGTGACAGAGGAAGCTTCGTTGTTAGTTGTTATATTACACAATTAAAAAAATGGAATATTTCAGGAATCAACACTTTAGCTGCCTTTCCTACAATTCCGACTGTTTGATGTACAAAGTTAATATATGACTTAGTTGTAGCATAGGGCAAAAAAGTAGATTAATTATCTAAATGATTATGGTACAGGGTAAGTCAACGATGGAGTAAAGTTCATTTTCTCCTTTATGAGGTGCACATTTAAAAACTATACTGGAGTATATGAGGTGGCCCAAAAAACCTGGCGAATTAAACTTAGTTTTTTTTTTTAAATAGAACACTATATATTTTATTATTTTTTAATTCCCTACTCCTCACTGGTCTCTACAACTTTTGTAAGTATTTCGAATTTTTATATAATTCTTAAGATAAAGGCGAACATGAACTTTACTTTATCGTTGACTCATCCTGTATACTAGGGCACGGTAGCGACGTTAAAAAGGTAGACATGTTTTTGTTAAAATAGGTACATTATCTTCTTTTAAACGAAAAAAGATATGTTATGAAAATTGAATGTTTTTAGCATATTTTATTTAGATGAATTTCTTTAAGATAATGAATTATTTTCGATGTCTTTCTTAATTTTCTAGATCTCTAATTATACTTTATAAATTACCAATATTAATTAAAAATTAAAATTTTAGGGGTACCTAATAAATACTTGACAAAAAAATTAAAGTTAGTAGGTTATAGCGGAATACTAATTAAAACTTAAATAACTCAGACATCCACTTATTCCTACACAATATATTACTTAAGAATAATATGTAAATGACGTACCTATTTATAATTTATGAAAATAATGCCGGTTTTTATTTTAATTTTATGTTAGTAATTTTTTGCACAATATTAAAGTTTTGCATCAAAACATGTTTTGGACTTTTTATTTACCTATAATGAAATATAAAATAGTTGTTTTTTATACAAGACGATAAAATGTTGTTTTATTGTCGACCGAAAACGATTAATTTACGAGCGATGAAATCGCGAATGAATTAATTTGGGGAAACGATAATGCCATTAGTTATACTGCCACATGCATATTTGCTGTTTCCTTTACACTAAAGTGATTGAATAAGTACAGGCTATTCCGGCTAACTAAATGAATATAATTTCTTATTCATCCTAGTTAGGATATGAAGCTGAAAAAATTACAGGTGTCAATAATTATAAAGAAACAAAATTAACATGTAGTAAATTTTTCCTACGACCACCTATGAAAATGAGAAAAAAGCACGGTTAACTTGTCTCGAAAGCGCCGAATATCACACGCGTGTTGAAAGAAAATATTTCATCTCTAAAGTGGAAATACAAGGCACACTATTTAATTTAAATATATGGTGCCAATTTGACAGACCACACCTATTTATTAAAAAGAATAACTTTTAGAAAGCAGTTTATTGTCTAACTTATTTATCATGTATTTGTCGAGCGATTTCGAATTAGAGTATGAAAATACGCCATCTGAAATTATAAAAAAGTTAAGAATATGCTGGAAAATCTATTACCAGTCAAAACAAGCCCTACTGAAGAAAATGTCATATATTTATTAAACAAGAAATGTTTATGTGTAGCCATATAGCCTAGAGACTAGAGCTATGGCCTACAGGTCGAAAGATCGCAGGTTCAAATCCCATTAGGAGTATTTGACTTTTTTTTATAAAAACATTAAGTAATTTATAGAATTAGGTATTTTGAATTGAAATCATCCTTGTTGGGTGGATTTTTTAAATTTATGTTTAATGCATCTTTCCTTGATTAAATTTTAAAAATTCATCCAACAAGGAAGATTTCAATTCAAAATACCTAATTCTCCAAATTATTTAATGTTTTTATAAAAAAAGTCAAATACTCCTGATGGGATTTAAACCTGTGACCTTTCGATCTGTAGACCATAGCTCTAGTCTCTACGCTATGGCTACCAATAAACATTTTTTATTTAATATAATATATGACATTTTCCTCAGCGCGGCTTGTCTTGAATGGTAATAGATTTTCCAGTATATTATTAACATTTTTTATAATTTCATTATAGTATTTTCACACTCTAATTCGAAATCACTTGACAAATACATGATAAATAAGTTAAACACTAAACTGCTTTCTAAAATTTGTTTTTTTTAATAAATAGGGGTGGTCTGTCAAATTAACATCATATGTTTAAATTAAATAGTGTGCCTTGTATTTCCACTCTAGAGTTGAAATATTTTTTTCACAGATAAAAGGGGTTTTTAATAATTCTTTGTGGTCGTAGGAAAAATAGTGTACATTACTCGTGTGAAAGTGATTATTCTTAACCTCGGAGAATTTCCGCACTCGGCTGACGCCTCGTGCTAAATATCTCCTCTTTTGAAAAGTATGACTTTCATCACTTGTATGTAATATACTATTACGCGTCGTTTTATGATACTTAACAAAAGTGAGGTTAGGTATATACTTCAGAAAGATGCAAATCTGTCAGATAAATTTTGTTATTTATTACATTTGAATCAAAACGATTCCAGAGCCTTTGCATACACCAATTTGTCCAAAAGAGTGCACGAAATAGTGTGAAAATTGAAGATATAAAAACAAAATATTTTTTTACCGAATTATTGTTAAGTATTTTTTGTAGGGTAGGAACTAAAGATTTCTGCACAAATTTACTCTCTCTTTTCAAACATCTACAGTTTTTCACTCATTTCAACATGACAATTACTTAATACAATATTTAATGCATACAATATACATGTATATACATAATGAACGATTGTACTTCAAATTTTTATTATAGGTACGTAACAGATATAAAAAAATAACTGGCAAGTCTTCCTTAAATGGTTAAAAATGATAAGTAAATAAACCAGATAAAACTTTTATTTGCACAGAAAAAAGAGTTTGTTCGTGTTTGTTAAGCAACCAGGCAAATAATACATTCTAGCAGAACAATTAATCAATATGGCTAAGGTTTAGAAAAATAAATTGTCCATTTTTATTAAATATATCTCTTTTTCTGAGTTATTCTGCAAAATGCGTAATATGAGAAAGATAAATATATTCAAAAATTCGAAACAGGCGAAACCGAAAGAATTTAAAAAAATTATAATGTGTAGGCATATGGCCAGGTCAGTTTTAATTGTACGATTTCACTGAAGGTTAAATTAATAATCTGTGGTGCCCTATGTCAAAATTATTATGCCTTTGAATATCACAAAAGTCGTACAGCTCGCCTTAGAAAACAGTATAACGATTCTTGACAATATAATGAAGGTAAATTATTTGAAACTCGATTGCTTATCTCTTAATTAATATTTTTACCAAAAGCAGAGGTACGAATATTCAAAAATTCCTAAGAATCTTGTTACTTTATATTTTAGAGCCAGGTGATAGGTGGGGTAAAAAAAGTCAAAGTCTAAACAACAATACTAAAGGTCTGTGAAGTAGATTATAAACCTTTTTTTTTCGCAGAAGTACGGAGGTGAAGGGAAGTTCGAAAAAAAGGTACTAAGGTTATCAATGGTGACAATTAATAAGTTGTAAAAGGAAAATAAGAATTATTAGCTAGTTTAGTTGCACAATTCTATTTACTTAGAAAACACAATGGATTATAAAATAGTAAAATTAATTATTTAAGAAATTCAACAATTAAATTCGAAAAAATATTTAACAAAACTAATTACTATGTTACTTAAATTATAAAAGAGTTTTGGACTACAAGATTTAATTCATAAAATGTATATACAAAATAAACGTTTGTACTTGCTTGCCTTTGGTTTTTTGCGATACCGCACGATTAATCTTAAACATTTTATTATACATAACAGATTTAGAAAATTAACTGGTAAATCTTCAGTTAATGGTAAAAATGAAAATAAGTAAATAATAAGTACCAGATAAAACAGACGAAATACTAAGATTTTTAGAAAATCATTTCATTTTTGAAGCTTATATTAGTATTGTATTATATATTTCGTTTTGTTTTGCACAGAAAAAGGGTTTGTTTAAGTTTATTATGCAAGCAGGCAGTTATACATTTAAGCAGAACAATTAATAAATATAGGTAGAAAACTAATTGTACTATTTTATTAATAAATATATCGCTTTTTGTCTGTTATTATGCAAAAGATTGAATATGAGACAATATTCAAAGTAAATTTGTGTATTATAAGGAATGACCCAAATCGACAAATATATGTTTTACACTGTAATTTGGTCTATGGATTTGCCAAAGAAATAAATTTTTCATCGATTGTTTTTTATTATCTTTCTTGCAAGTTCACTGCCAACAAAACGACAAAAGTAAGTTATAATGCATGATTTAAATAATTTTTTTTTTAATTTTTAATATGAAGTTCGGAAGTTGAGTCATAGAAAAAATATACTGTACCGGGTGTCCCACTAAGAATGGCTCTCGGCCGTATCTCGGAAACTGCTGGGCATAGAAACTCAGGAAAAAAAAAATTATAACTAAAGTGGCCATGAGAAAATCCTGGAAATAATTTTTAAGTTCTGCATTTTGCCGCAAGAGGGCGTAATTGAAAAGTAAATTTTAAAAGTTTACATATCTCCGAAAATTCCACATTAAGGTATATCTTTGATAACACCATTGAAAAGCTTGGACAATTATGCATCATTTTGGTCTTATGCTCATTGGCGTACCGACTTTAATAAAAAGGGGGGAAGCGGTTGAATGTGTAATCAGTTAAATCGCTGTAACTTATAAACGACTTATCCGATTTTAGCAAACTAAGGACTGTTTGGAAGAGAAATATATGCACTTTCACCAGTCGTATTTAGTTGTCCATAATAGTTCTCAAAAAAATGCTAGAGGGCGCAATTTGTAATAATAACACATTTTATGATTTTAGTCCGAAAAAATAAATCATACAGTATAATTATGATACCATAATCGAAAAGTAGATTAAATTTGCTAGAACAAATATTAAAACCACAGCTCGATATCTCCGTTCGTTTCAGCGTTAACGCCAATAGAATAATTTTTAAAAGTAAACGATTATATATTTTTTAGAAAAAAAGTGGGACGCCACTGATATTTTTTCATGTGGATATTATTTCTGATTAGCCTGGTCAATTCTGCATAAAAATGATCTCTTGCCAGGGACGTATATAAAGGGGGGGTTTAGGGTGTTCAAACCCCCCCCCCCCCCCAATCGAGCCGTCCGTGTATACAAAAAGGATAGAATTAAGAATATTATTATTCTGCGGTATTAGAATTACATTTAATACAATTATTAAAAATCTAAAAACTAAGCTTAAAATAAATAAACTGGATTTCAGTGTACTTATTTAGCAGCGCCCGCTAAGTGCGAATCAATTCTCAACATTAGTACCGGCAGTCCGGCAACATTGTATGGAGGAAAGCATCGGCGAGCGGCAGTTGCCGGTCTATAGTCAGTCTGTGCTGGTGCATCTGATGATCATCAGAGCATCCCCCCTTCCCCCATTAAAAAGCTCGTCCCTGTCTCTTGCGTTTTTCTCCTCAGGCACACCGTTCTTAATTAAAATAATTAAATTAAATTAGACGGGCGGGTGGTCATTTCCGACAATTTTTATAAAACAAAATTTTTCATTATCAATGATAATAAAAATAATAAATTGTAGAGCTTATTTAATTTAATTATTTTAATTAAGAACGGTGTGCCTGAGGAGAAAAACGCAAGATACCATTTTTATGCAGAATTGACCAGGCTAATCAGAAATAATATCCACATGAAAAAATATCAGTGGCGTCCCACTTTTTTTCTAAAAAATATATAATCGCTTACTTTTAAAAATTATTCTATTGGCGATAACGCTGAAACGAACGGAGATATCGAGCTGCGGTTTTAATATTTGTTCTAGAAAATTTAATCTTCTTTTCGATTATGGTATCATAATTATACCGTATGATTTATTTTTTCGGACTAAAATCAAAAAATGTGTTATTATTACAAATTGCGCCCTCTAGCATTTTTTTTGAGAACTATTATGGACAACTAAATACGATTGGTAAAATTGCATACATTTCTCTTCCAAACAGTCTTTAGTTTGCTAAAATCGGATAAGTCGTTTAAAAGTTACAGCGATTTAACTGATTACACATTCAACCGCTTCCCCCCCTTTTATTAAATTCGGTACGCCAATGAGCATAAGACCAAAATGATGCATAATTGTCCAAGCTTTTCAATGGTGTTATCAAAGATATACCTTAATGTGGAATTTTCGGAGATATGTAAACTTTTAAAATTTACTTTTCAATTACGCCCTCTTGCGGCAAAATGCGGAACTTAAAAATTATTTCCAGGATTTTCTCATGGCCACTTTAGTTATAATTTTTTTTTCGTGAGTTTCTATGCCCAGCAGTTTCCGAGATACGGCCGAGAGCCATTCTTAGTGGGACACCCGGTACAACTCGAGTGTATTGTACATATTGTGATCGAAAGTTTGAGTACTCCCCATCTCGTGCGATATGGACATCATATCCACTACTACTATTTATTGTGGGTCTTCCACCAATACGCCTACCTTAATTTTACTAATAGTGTCTAACGAGATTTTTAGTAAATGTTCCTGAAATAAGCCATCTACTTCTTAAAATAATTTTTAAAAAAACATCAAATCCAAAAAAGGTACTCATGTTTCTGCATTTTTTCACAGAATTGATAGTAGATATCTTTATGAATTTATTTCAGTTTAATGATTGATCCTGTATATTTTTTTATAAAAAATAACGTCACAAAATGAAATGAATGTTCCCTTTTATTATAATAACACCATGTTAATGACCAGTCTAAAAAAAAGGCTGTTAAAAAACTGGTTGTCATCATTTATAATAATAGATTTTTAAATTGATTCCAAGTGTATAACAGACTATGGCACACCTACATACTCAACTTAGTATTAAGAATAAGTTTTTTGTTTCAGTAAAGTGTGACAAATAGGCTTGTTACATAAATTAAATGACGTACAACCAGAGACGTACTTTAGAAAAATCTAAAGGTATTAAATTATTGTTGTGGACGCTCACACTGTTCACAGGGGAAATATTTTTAGTAGTACCAGTTATAGGGTTTACAAATTCTAATATTTTAGAAATTTTAGTTCACATAGTTTATTTATGCTTACTGTCAATTTTAGCAATTGTTAATTTATTAATCAAGTGCCAGGTCTAATATACTCAACGTTTCAATCGTTCGCTTTTTTCAATAAAAATACAGTTTTCTCGGTTTTCTGTTAACCAATAATAGTGGCAGATACTATACAGTGTGGTCATTTAAGGGTGCAACATATGGGAAATTTTTTTATTACCGATTTCTCAGAATATTTTATTCTTAATAAAAGTTGGTGCATCTTCGATAATCATATTTGGTGTACTTGGAATGGATGCAAGTCAAACGGTGTACAGGGTAGGGCAAAAAATATAAAACTTCTACAAGAATAAAGTACCCCTATTTCAGAAAATTCAGCAAAATGTTATTAAGAAAAGGTGTTTAGAATTAAATGTTATGGATAGGTTTGAAAACGTGACTTCCTAAAATAAAAAACAATTTTTTTTTGAAAATAATAATTATTTCCCAAAAAAAATTTTTTTTATATTCACCCTAAAGACTTTCATAAATTAAACAAAATCAAATCAATTTCACATATCTTTGTTCAAATTCAAGCATATTTGTAAAATTAACTTAGCTTTTTAATTTATTAAGGAATTACAAGGGCAAGGGCCTGTCGACATATTAAGCACCGGTTCCCGCAGATCACCGAAGTTAAGCGGTGTCGAGCGCGGTTAGTACTTGGGCGGGTGACCTCTTGGGAACACGGCGTGCTCTTGCCTCAGGGAAGAGTGTAAAATGAATCGACACCTAGCCATCCTATTCACGCCGGACAGGCCGGATGAGATCGGATATCTCGTAGGATGAAGGTGCCGTTTCACACTCCCCAGTCGGTAGATCATATTCGTGGTCGATGACCGGTTCAAGATGGCCTACGTAGTCGGCGAACCGTAAAAAAAAAAAAGGAATCACAAACTGCATGTTTGTTGCAAGGACATTAAACACAACTTTAAAATACCCTAAAAATTATTTTTAACAAGATAAAACATTAGTAAACCTATCCATAACTTTTAATTCTTAACACCTTTTCTTAATAACATTTTGCTGAATTTTCTGAAATAGGGGTACTTTATTCTTGTAGAAGTTTTATATTTTTTGCCCTATCCTGTACACCGTTCGACTTGCATCCATTCCAAGTACACCTAATATGATTATCGAAGATGCACCAACTTTTATCAAGAATAAAATTTTCTGAGAAACCGGTAATAAAAAAATTTCCCATATTTTGCACACTTAAATGACCACACTGTATAGATATAATAGCCAAAACTAAAATATTTTAATTTATATCTATTATTATCCGTTCTAAAAATACATTTCTCTAAAAGTTTTAAGGTGAAACCGAGGTATAAACTTTTCCATGAATTAAAAGGGAATGTTGAAAAATAATGAAGTCTCCTGATTATTTATTTTTATTTATTTAAATTACCTACCTTACACGTTTATAACCCAACTACAAGGCACGGCCAATAAAAAATGTACACATAAAACAAATAATAATATACTAAAAGTGAAGTTAAAAATACTAACAAAAGGAAGCTGGTCTATACGCAAGCCTAAACTAATTATTCTAATTAAGTTTGTATTTAACAAAAGTAAAAGTAAAAAAGGAAAAAAAAGAGACTGAACACAGAAAATCAAGTCACGACAAAAAATAATACTAGTCGCACATTCTCAGTGAAAAACTGAAAAAATCTAAATCAAAACGCTTGTTGTATCTCTCACATATTAGAAAGACAGGAGAAAATTTTAAAATATTTTTCTTTACATTAGGCAGGTAGAAAGTCATATTTTGTCCTGAATTCAATCGTGGCACATTAAAATTAAGCTTACCCAATATATTAATACCTACAGTCTAATTGATTGTTTAGTAATTTAAACAGAGCCATTAGTCTGGGGAAACCCCTGCATGGGATATATTCCGTCGACTCTAAAGCTAAGGTACTTTAAGAATTTTCGCCGCACCCTCTCAAGATTATCAATGTGAATATTATACTCAGGTATCCAGATCACTGCCGCATATTCTAGTTTCGATCTTACATAGGCATTGTATAAACTTCTTAAGACATCAACACTATTAAAATCCCTAGTGCAGCGCACAATAAATCCATGCCTCTAAAGAGCTTCACTTATAATCTTATTAAAATGGGGTACAAACGAAAGTTTTGAATCAAAAACGACTCTCAAGTCGCAAAATGAGTCAGAACGAGAAATAATTTTATTTCCAAGAACATAATCAAAATTAATTACAGAAAGTTTGTTTGTAAATGACACAACTTTACACTTCTCAGTGTTAAGCTTTATATATATTATATATAAGACACCTGTTATTAATTAGTTCCAAATTCCGTTGAATAACAATACAATAATTGATGTTTCTAATTCTCTAATATAGTTTAATATCACCAGCGTATATCAAATGGTCAACATCCAGATCATCACCAATATCATTTATGAAAAGAATAGAAAGTAACGGACCAACCACCGATACCTGGGGGACATCGGAGCCAGCGGTATATTCATCGAGCATTCATTATTCCATAAAATGGATGAATATAAGCAATCATAATACTTAATTTTAAATTAAATATTACAATTAAAAGCATGTAAAGTAACCTCCACAAATATTGCATTCTTGTTTATATTTCCGTGTTCTGCAAAAAGTACCAGCAAAAAATATCATAGGATGCGATGTTCCCGTACGACGAATTTAAAGAGTTAACGTGGACTACAAGAAACCCCACTCTAAAGAACATTTTGTTGGCCTTTCCGCTTCTCATTGGCTCCTCAGTTATAAATTAATCATGATGCACAATTCCACCAATCGACAGTATTTTTCTTTGATGCAAATAATTTTTGCTCGCACGGTATTATCTATTCAAAATAATTTTACACGAAATCATTTTACAGTATATGCTGCCAAAATTGTAGCACCCTGTAATATACAACATATTAAACCTGCATATTTTATGAACATTATAGCGTTGTCAGTGACTAATATTTCTTAGTTTTTTATGATGATAGGCTGCTCCTTAACTCTCGCTATTCTTTAAAAATATTAACATATTTAATATTTACCTTAAAGATAAGACATTGTTGTTCTTGTTGATTTGCTTGCAATTATTTTTTTAAAAATTATATGCTTTATCATTATTCATTAGACCTCGGACTATCGCGTATTCTTACAGGCTCGGCTTTATATTATATTTATTTTATATTTTCAAAACCTATTTTTAGTGAAGACAAAATAATTATTAATTGCAAATATTTGATTTGAAATGTACCGTGGGAATTTATAAATTAGGGTAACAAATAAACTTCATGTAGTTTATTAATTTATTTGCTAAACCTTACGACTAAGCACTTTAAACTGAGGCAAACATTGTCTAAAGCGCCACTTCCTCCAGAACCGGTAATGATAAGATGGAGAACTTGGTTAGGGGCTGCAATTCACTATAACTGTTTTTTGAAGATATAAAGTTAGTTATTGATCAGTAAGAGGAAAGCATAGCACAATCAATAATTGCTAGATTAAACAAATAAACAAGAAATACCAATTAATGATAGTAAAAAGTGATACCAAACATTGCTGTGTATTAGTTGAGTTGAGGTGTCTTGCCTTCCACATTTTTTTAAATTTTGTTAAAAATATGAATTATTTTTAATTATGGTTTTAAATCAATTCTTGGAAGCCTCACATGGTAAGGGTTTTTACTACTAATTATATTGACGATAATCCTTGTATGTTTATTGTTAAATTAAAAAAAAAATAATTATAAATAGATTTTTCGTATTTTTAAACAATTTTTGATTTTCATATTATGAAATCGATGTTGTTTACTTACTATAACGTTTTAATTACAATAGTTTAGTTGGGATATTTTTGTCATATTATGTTTTTCTGTTTTTAGTCCAGAGGGAGCATTTAATTAAATGCGAAACGTCGACCAAATTGGAAATCCTGTGTTTTATTTTATTTTGTCTAAATACCGAAGAAGAAATAAACAATGTTAATTGAATCTTGAATTTATGATTATTTTGTTTGACATCCGTCAATACATTTTTGAATTGCTTGGTAAAGCAATCGAGAAGATTTTAATACACATGATCGAATTTATAATAAAAGATAAATGTTCAGAATAATCCTATATATTAAGTATGAATGTTATTTAAAAAAACAAAATATATTTTTTAATTATACAATTCCACTGCTTCTTACTTTGTCACAATTCTATTTTATATGAATTATAGAAGAGTCTTGGACTTGCATTCTCTTTATTTGTTTTACATCACAACGTTTTAACTGCTAAGTCTTCAGGTGAATGATACCAGTATTCACCTGAACACGACTGGAGATATTTACCAGTTGAAACGTTGTGATGTAAAACAAATGAAGTTGCGACTTTTCAGATCGTGGTTTCATACCCGTGGCGTAGTTCGCGAATGCCAGATAGAAATTGAAATGCATAGTCGCCTCCTGTAAACGCGTATTCGGTTTCTAATTATTCAAGATGTTTCCTAATATTTTTGCAATATGGCAGAAATAACACCAGGAATGGGTATTTTTATTGGCATGGCGTCTTTTTAAAAAATATTTTTTGACTGCTACTTTTGACATTTAGCAGGACTTATGTTTTTTTTTCTTCTGCATAATCTTAAGAAGTCGTCCTTTTTTTGGAATTTAATGGCTTCTAGATCCAGTGTCAAGTAAATAAAAATCTAAAAGTACCTACCAATTTCACATGCTTAAGTATAAACTAGTTTCATTTACTGGAGTGAGAAAGTGTCATTTTATGTAAAGTCAAATTTTTTTAAGAAAACGCCAAGTCACTTGTCATTTATGGCACCCTGTTGACGTCTGGTCTATTTTACGTTTAGAGGTTGGCTAAAAAGACAGGACCGGACTATTTTTTATTTTCCATTAACAAACTAAAAAAATATTTAAATATTAAGTTCCGTATCTCCCATTTTAATTTATCAAAGAAGACTTTACAAATTTTCCTATTTAAATCAGCGTTTTTAAGTAAAGTTGTCTAGAAACTTTTGGAGATGTTATTCAAATTGGAACAAATGTCAAGAACCTATTAGGTATCCACTGAATACTACCTAGATATTGTGATAGGAATTACTTACAATAAAGTAATGTACTAGTAACATAAATATTATCGACAAAGCTTTTAAAAAATTTAACTTATCGACACACTACTCTCCTTTGCTCGTGAATATTAAAGAATGTAATAAATGCTGGTAATACTGCACCAGCTAGGTAGAATACGTAAAACATGGTATATATGGTTAATAAAAGTCAAAAAATATCTCAAATGTTTTTAAACACACACTATATAAAAAACAGCCACAAAAATACTAAAAAACACCAAAAAACAACGAAAATAATAGGACGCGAACTGACATGTGAACTTATTACGGTCCACACTAAATCTAGTAACCTTTCGGCGGAACTAGAATAAGCTGTGAATGTCATCTGTGGTTTTCAACTGTCGAAACGCCGTTTTCTATCGCGATATGAACATTACTAATTAAAGATTTTAAAAAAGCTTGATATAAAAAATATAATAATGATCATCTTATTTTATCGTTGTATGAGGGCTAGTACCATATAAAGAAACAACTTAAAGTTATTAAGGCTGTGAATAAGATGAAATCCTAATTGGACTGTAGATGTATTTAGTATTATCTAATAACAATTTTTCTTAAGCTTTAATTATTATTTAAGAATATCAACTGGTTAACGCTCCTATGTCTATTTAGGTAGAACCAAAAGGCAAAAGCCTTGTTACATACCTAAGCCATAGTTATGAATACTGCTTAGTCATACAAAAAATAAATTGTTATAATTATAAATCCCCATAAGCGGAAGTAGGCATGAAATAAAAAAATACAGGCCATTTTATAAAATTATTATTTGTAGAAACCTTAAGGGAAGTAGTGCAATTTTTAAAATCTATATTAAGTTTATATCGGCCGAGTCGTTGTTAAATACCAGCGTGAAACGCGGCATCGTTTTCTGACTTGCCTAATTGAAAATTTAATACAAAAATGTTATTAAGCGGTTCACAAGAACTTCTAGTTTGGCGGATGATACTTAATTTTTTTTTAATTGAAAATGTATTTTAAAGTTTTATTTATATACAGGGTGGCCCATTTGTCTGACAAAGTAATATACCGTCTTTACTATAAAAGATATCAAAAAAAAGTTTTTATAAAAGTTGTGAGGTATAAAAAAATATATGTTCTGAAATTATTTTTAAACATACAGGATGGTCCAGAAAAGTAGGACAATAAAAATATACATTTTTTTAAATGGAACACCCTATATATTTTAGCATTTTTTGTTTCCTTCTAAAATTATCCATATGACGTCATATTTAGTTTTTTAATTTTTTGCAACGTTGCCAAAAAAAATGCAAAATTCTTAAAATTTTGGAAAAAACATGATAGTAAAAAATTACCTGTATTTCTCAATAAGAGTATCGAAAATTGAAAATTTTTTGTAAGTTCTTAAGTTTAGGGATAGAAAAACTATCTTAAATCTTTAAGTACCGAAAATTTCGTACAGGGTGTTTTCTGTTGTCATCCAAATATACAAAACTTTAAAATACAATAACTCTGTTTTTTCAAACGAAACACCCTATATTTATTAGGCTCATTTGATAGATATTGTAAGTATCTTTTATTATTGTTAAGTCATACCTATACCTAAATTTACTAGTTTTGGCAATATTTCGATTTTTATTTAAATTTTGGTGAAAAAAACTATAGTTTTTATTTTTCTAGTAAGCCATGACCAGCAAAATAAAAACAAATGTAATTGTATTTTAAAGTTTTGTATATTTGGATGCTAGCAGAAAACACCCTGTACAAAATTTTGGGTACTTAAAGATTAAGGACAGTTTTTCTATCCCTAAACTTAAGAGCTTACAGGAAATTTTCAATTTTCGATACTCTTATTGAGAAATACAGGTAATTTTTTACTATCATGTTTTTTCCAAAATTTTAAGAATTTTGCATTTTGATTGGCAACGTTGCAAAAAATTAAAAAACTAAATATGGCGTCATAAAGCTAATTTTGTAAGGAAACAAAATGCTAAAATATATAGTGTCCTATTTAAAAAAATAAAACTTTTTATTGTCTTACTTTTCTGGACCATCCTGTATGTTTAAAAATAATTTTAGAACATATATTATTTTATACCTCACAACTATTATAAAAACTTTTTTTTGATTTTTTTAATAGTAGAGACGGTATATTACTTTGTCAGACAAATGGGCCACCCTGTAGGCTCAACTCAACATAAAAATAGAAATATTATGGCCCTATAATTTCTTATTTTTTATTAACATTACAAACGATGCTCCGATATTATTTTCAAAATCTTCATTTACGTCAGGCCACTTAATTATCTTGAAATTCGTTTATATTTTTGGTATATAAAAAAATAAATGTTATTGCAATTGCCAGACACAGGTATAGTTTGCTCGATATTGGGGAAATGCAGCATTTTTTTGTGATGACTCATCGACTACTGTTTGTTCTTAAGAATATTTTTAGAAAATTACTATAGGGTAGTCTGTTTGTACACAAAATGTAGGTACTTTATACCAGACTATGGGTGATTCGTAAAAGTAGTAAACTAAAAATAAAGTTTCAAATGGTATATTAAAATACAAGTTTAATAAAGCATCATTTTATAGCACGCATTAGTTGTTAAGAGCAAATAGTAGTCTATGAGTCATCGCGAACAAACCGTGCATTTCCACCACATCGCACGCGTTGTACATGCGTCCGATGATGGCAATAAAATTTCTTTTTTTATATACAAAATATTATAAAAACAAATTTAATTAAGTGCCGCGCGTCAGTGGAGATTTTCAAGATAATATCGGAGCATCGTTTGTAATTTTATTGGAAAATAAGAAATTAACTTAAATAGCCGCAATATTTCTATTTCTATGTTCTGCATGGCGGATGATATACTTTGAACCTATATAATTGAAACTTTAAAATACATTTTCAATTTTTTTTTACAAAAACTAAGGCATCATTCATTAAACTAGAAGTTCTTTTAAACTCCTTAGTAAAACTTTTGTGTTAAATTATCAATTAGACAAGCCAGGGAACGATGCCGCGTTTCACTATGGTATGGAAGGCTCTTCTCTTAACAAGACAAGTTTGTTAGTTACTTTGTAAAACATGTATTTTAACCATCTTTTCAACACAAAAATACATATTTAAAAAGAAAACACGCCTTTTAAATTTTGTAAATTTTTAAGTCTAACTTTTATGTTTGCAATACTATTAAATTATTTCTCTACTTCCACATGGATATAGTCTGTTTCGTTTACACCAAGTGACTGGATAAATGGGATATACCAGTTAACTAAATGGATATAATTTTATATTCATCCATCCTTGTTAGGATAAGAAACCATTGATGACCAAAACATACAATTTATACAAAAATAGGGCTGGTGTTTCTATAATGTTTTATTACCATTTATAAAAAGAACACATCACAGATACACACAGTCCAATAGTTTATAACCAGAAAGTCTACGCACAAAATAATAGCAAAATTATCGCTAAAAATACCAAATACAACAACAATACTGCACTTATTATTCAACACGTGAACGAATGAATGCCGGCTATGTGCTATTGAAAGAATGCAGAGAAAACACGCATATTAATGAAGAATGGAAAGAGACATGCAAAGGCCAATACATAAGAAAGAGATACACATTCTAAGAGTATCGATGTCAGGTCCTGTAACAATAATCTCTTAAGGGGTTTTTACTGATTGAAGGGCAAGAGATGTAAATATACCGTAAGTTATATATCCATATCCATGTCATAGGCTAATTACATTCAGTCGTTTTATAAATGACTAGGCATATTATAATATGAAGAACAAATACTAAATTTTTACAATTCGACTGAACTTTTTAGGCGTTTCATTAAACGCCGAATTGCTCTCAGGCTCATTGTAAATGGTTATTTAATCTCGTTTGTTTTACGATATGACTGATTATAACTAGTCGTTTTGTAAAAGACTGGAAAGGCATTTTATAAAACACCGGTTTATATTGTTATTGGCATTGTATGGTATTGGTAACACAAAGGTTAAAGTTTTGTTATCGTTCCTGTTGCTAGGGCCACAAAGTTCTCTTATTTATATAGTAGTAGAAAAATAATATTACCTATAAGTATAATATTTTTGGCTTTTGAGGTTATGTTTTTCGTATTACTTACCGGTGTAAAATGTTTCAAGCTCTTTATAATACAACTCTTTATCAACAAACACATCACTTTCTGAGTCTTCTAACATCTTGAAACGAACGTTTCTGAAGTAAAAACAATGGAAAAATACTGTTAACTCGTCGATTGTTTACAAACTGTCAAACCACAACATAAAGAAATTAAACAAACAACTCGCCTGACTCGATATCAGTCTTATTATAATATGCCTAAATATGTCTAGTTTTATTCCAGGCGCATTGTAAAAATAATCACCCACACCTTCATTTTACAATAAGCCTCAGTGAAATTCGGCGTTTTATGAAACGCCTAAAATGTTTAGTCGAATTGTAAAAATTCAGTATTTATTCTTCATATTTCAATATGCCTAGTCATTTATGAAACGACTAGGCGTTTTATAAAACGACTAAATTTGTAATTAGCCTACGACATCCATATCTCATAAATCTAGCCAATGTTCGTGAGAAAAAGCCGTTTTTGTAATTTAGGAATTTTAAAATCATATATTGGCCAAGGCGTTTGACAAGAGAAACGTAAAGGTATTAAAAACGTACATGAAGTTTAATATATGACAGAAGTGATAACTATTCGTGGTCTGTCATTGTTGTAATGTTATTGTCATTGGTTGCTTCTGAACACGTGATTACAAATAGATGAAATTAATTCGATTGTTGTTACGCCAAAGAATGTTCGATATAAGACATATTTTTCCTTAAATATAATAAACCCACTAATTAACCATTAATTAAACATAGAATATCTCCTTATAAATGAAAAGGCGTTGCCCGAAAAGACAGCAGTTCATTATTAAATATTATCTTAACTATAACAACATGCAATTAGCCGATCTTATCAAGTCTGCAAAAAATGTGCTTTTGGTGACTGGAATTTGGCCTGAAAGAAATCCCACTTTTTTCTTTAAAATTAAAACTTTTATAACTTTGACTTTATCTGTGCTGCTTTTAATTTGTATGATAATTAATGTAGGCTATAACTGCGGCAACTTTATAACGCTATCAAAAAGTCTGTATTTAACCATGGCTATTTTATGTGGAGTAACAAAAGAAATAGCACTGGTTTTTAAAGGAGACCAGTTAAATAAATTGCTTAATATGTTTGATACTTTAAGCTTCACAAAATTTTTGAGTTTTTACACTACTGATCTAAAAAATTATTTAAAAATAGTTGGCATGATCACGTTATTTTTCAGAATACAGGTTATTGGATGTCTTATGGGAATGACTTTATTTCCAGGTATGTTTATTTAGGGTTTGTCGTGTGTTTTAATATTGAGTGCATTGCATTAAAAATGATAGTATAGCAATATTAATAGTAAGTTATCCTATAATAGCCGAGGGTAGTAGTATTTTTACGACAGGGATAATTTTTGGAACAGACTGCGGCAATTTGTTTTTGTTGATAAAGTGTCATGTCACCCCGGCGGCTTTAAATTAGTATTACATATTATTTATCTATTATAAAAGTAATAAATACATTTTTAAAACTAAGTTGAATTTTTATTATGGTAAGATCATGATGCACTCGATAAATTACCGCCGGTATGCTAACGCGTATAAATTATCTATCTCTCTCCCACATTGTAACGTCACGTGCGAGAACGCTTAAGGCCGGTTTACTTTAGGTGCAAGTAAATTATCTTTTTATTTTTGATTAAGAAAATAATCGTATTATAAAATATAAACGATATACTGCATTAATTCATCTCAGCTATTTCTTTTAAAAGGTAATTACAAAAATAGTTTTAACTAACAATTCTTTAAATTGATTTGGTTACCCATTTCGCAATAATCCATTGTTTTTCTAATCCAAAATATTTTATATCTTTGCCTCGTGTGTTTTGGTTGCAGTTGTTATAAATCGCCACAGGATAATTTGGGATTCTCAATATCCAAAATCCAACAGAATTTTACAATGAGTATAAAACTGTCTTAGAAGGTTGGAGAATGATGTTTCTTGAATGATAAAACAGCATTGTCTTTATTTGTTTTACATCACAACTTTTCAACTGGTAAGTGTCTCCAGTCGTCTTCAGGTGAATAATAAATATGTAAAGTAACTACAGCTCTATTTAAACCAGCTACATGCACTGGAGCATAACTGAGATGGGTGCAGTCATGCGTTTAGTTCGTGTGCTTTATTTTAGATATGCATCTACTTTACAAAAGTTTCCAGATATTTCTTACATCTAATGAGAGCTTACTAAAACAATCTGGGTGCTGGCGTATGGTTGCAGCTTTCTTGAACTTCCTCCAGCATGGTTCTCTATGTAGGATTTGTGCTTCTCTCCACTTGATGTGATAACCGTGTATCCTGGCATGGTCAGCTGCATCTTATTTTTCGGTTTTTCCTTTGTTTCTGTTCTATTCCTTGAGATTGGGGAAAATTATAATATTATCAAGGGTTCTAGTAACTTTCTTGGTATTCCTGATGTGTTTGGTTAAGATAAATATTTAAACTTGTTTTGGGAACTGGTTAAGCTAATCTGTTGGTTGCAACATGCCAATTTGGTGGCCAATACTACAATACAGTTAAGAACAATATTTAGTTTCCAAAACTAAAGAGTTTTGTTTAAACAAACCAAGTAATAGCTAAAATTCGTTTGGTAAACTAAAAATTATACTTAGGTATACTAAAGTCTATCTGGCAAGAAAAAAATTAGCTTGGGCGATCAACTCATTTTTTAGAGTGATATACTTCATATAAATCAATTACAAATTTAAAATAAGTTTTATTATTCTTATATAAATTACAGTCAATAGCTAGATTTAAAAACGTCTAAACTTGGTTGTATGCAAGTACAAATACTTGTAGAATTAGTTTTGTTTTAAATTTAGTATCAATATTATCTTAAATAAAGTTTATATATTATACGCTTACCACGCCAAAACTAAGGATTTTTGATTTACATTAAGAATCTGAAAATGATTGGAAAAGATCTAAGGGGAAAGACACCAAGAATCTAGCTACCGGTTTTAGGGATGGCTAGCAGAAATAATATATATCCTTGTTTTTTAAATGATTTCAAGAAAATTGTATCATGAAACTATTAGTAAATTAATTATTTTTAGTAATGGAACAACAACCTTTACCAATAGAATTTCCGTTTTTCAATAATGGTACTTTTCACTACTCTTTTTACACGTTCCAAATAGTTGGTGTTTCTATAGTAGCTTATCACAACATGACTGTGGATTTATTAATCACCGGAGTGTTTGCAGTTGCGGCAGTGCAATTGAAAATCTTAAACAAAAAATTAAGTGATATGCACATCAATGTTGAAAATACAAAAGGATATTCAAAAAATGCAATGGAAGAATACACTTTGAATTATTTAAAAGAGTGTTGTATCCACTATGAGGACATTGAAAAGTGAGTAAACCAAAATTGGCGTTAACACTTTAGGGGGGAACCGTCGGCTACAGACACAGAGAGATCTAAGCGTGCATCAAAACGGATTAAGGTAAGAATTAATTTATTGTATTGACTTCCTTGAACGCAAGTGCATTATTTACATCCACACACAGACGTTGATGAATGCACGTTAACGAACGGACTTTGATGCACGCGTACATGTCTCTATATCAGTGGTCAGCTTAACGGTGCTAACATATGGACGTTAATGTTTGACAAACCTTAAAGTGAATAACACATGAGTGATTGTGTGTTTCCCTTCTTGAGCAATGTCAGATAAAATCCTGCGTGTATTGTTGAATTAATACAATAATATCGAATATGCTACTAGTTGCTATAGCTACTGCACATAACAGTATCAATTCAATTAAACTCAATTTTTTAATCCTCGATATTAATGATACCTGCCTTTTTTATGTTTTATTAACAAATGAGATTTGGTTTGGACTTCCATTGTCTTTATTTGTGTTAAATCTCAACGTTTTCACTGGTAAGTATATCCAGTCGTCTTTAGGAAATTACTGAAGATACTTACCTGTTGAAAAAATCCGAACTTATTGTTGTTCGCGAAATTAAAAATATTATTGCTTTGGATATAAAAAAACATCTATGGATTCTTTAAGTGTAATAAGTTATAACTCCTGGTTTACTTTTATTATCCTGCTTTGGTGGTAACGGGCAGGTACTTAGGCTCACAAAATTGGGGCAATCTATTACCTACCTGCCCTCGGGCATAAAAATTTAGTTTTTTGGCGAAATTTCTGTTCTAATATAAAAAATAAAATTTGAAAATCATTAACTTACAAAGTTATTAACTGCCTATTTTTGAAAATAAGAAACAAATTTTTAATTCAATCTGCTTTTTTTTGAATTTCTAAGGTTTCTACAAACCCAAAATTTTTATATAGGGTTGAAATTTTTTTTTATCTACAACGATTGACAACTAATCTCCACAGTGATTTATGGTGGCCCAATTTTAATCTTAGAACAAAAATATCTTAAAAAACAATTTTTTATGACCCAAGAGCTTATATTAAAGTTCTAAAGCTTACAAGTTTCTAAAACTGCATTTAAAAAATTCCAGGTCCGTATTTAGAAGAAGATTAAGAAATTTATTTAAAGTTGGTATCTAAAAAACGAAACAACAAATTGAAAAACTAATAACGCCATCGTGTAGAATATAAAAACAGCTATAAAAAGTGTTTTTTGTCAAGTTAAAAATGAAAGCGCAAAAAATTAAGAACCAAAACTGAAAATATCGGTTTTCTTCGAATGTCTCCGAAAGTATTGGGAATATTTTATTTCGAAAAATTATCAAACCCCACAATATGTAACTTTGCCTTTATTTAGCCTTCTTCATATCTCTTACCGTATTCAAGATTCGCATGTACGCACACGAATTTGTATTACCCTGTATAGAAACCACCTTCGTCATCTTGAAGACACGTCAACAAACTTTTTTTATATTTTAGGTTTCTTACAGATACTGTTTGTGTATTTTCTGGAATCTTCATTATGCAACTGGGTGCTTGTTCTCTTGCGATTTGTAATGCTGGAATAATCATTTTAACGGTATACATAACTTTTATTATTTTAAAACAATCAAGGTAACGAAATTAGGCACCGTCAATCATTTTATCTCCCAAGGAGAGAACAAACTTCTTCTGAAAAATTATTTATTGCTCTAAGTTAAACTCTCGACAGAAAATCGCAATTAATCTTAGCAAATCGGCTGAGATCTAGAATCGAAAGTTTGGGCTCTTTGATCAGGTCGTTATAGTACTAAAAAAAAAAATATTTATTATTTGTGATTAACTGATCATCTTTGCCATCCACCATTCTTCTTTGAAGACTAGTTATTTGTTATTAATTAAAATAAAAAGCGTAATAATAGTACAGCCACAGAATAGATAACTTTGCATAGCTATATATTCTGTGGTACAGCCTAAAAAATATAGCCTAGTATTATACAGTAATTTTTGTACTTAGCGACCTCCAAAAAAAAAATCTTTGTAACTTCCAATTACCAAGCTTCGTGCTAATATCTCAAATAGTGTTTTATTTATGGAAAAACATGATATTAAAAATTAAATTTAACATTAACATCATATTATTGAGCACTATCCTAATAACGCATATTCGGTCCAAGTCCCTTATATTTACACGTCCAGAATATACACAGATACTTTTTGCCGCATTGATTACTAACCATGCTGTATACTTGTTTAATTTTTTAAATTGCCATCATCAAATACTTTGACAATTACTGGTTGGATGCACGTTACAACTCGCAAATACATAATCAAAACAGAAACAAAAAATAAGGTAGGTCTCTTATTAGTTAAATAATTCTGTCAATTGACATAAATTTCATTTTGAGAACCCTTGTCATTTCAAAGAACTTTAATGTTACGTGTTAAAAATGATTTGAAAGCGAAAAATAGTTTGTTGGAAGCAGATAATTAAAAAACAAAAATAAATTTTATATAAAAAGTTCAATCCAGCAACAGTGACAAATAACTCAAATTTAAGATTTAATATAAAATTATAACAAAACGTTAAATAAAGCTAGACAAAACACAGGTGGCTATGACGGTAACTTTGTACTTAATTGTTTGGCTTAGTTATTTTGATAGATGTAGTGAGTATATTTGACAGATGTATGAGTGAACCTGTTTATGTTCAACGGGCGATATTTAAATTGCGGAGGCTTAATCAAAAATGCATTCGAGAGGAAGGACACTTGTTTGAACTTGAACACCTAAGTTTTTTTACTTTTAGTTTATATTGCTGGTCTAATCTTTTAATTTGTTTCTTACATATGTAATATATATTACTCATATCCTACTGTATGCAATTATACCTTAATTAAATGCCAAGGTCGTATTTATTTAAAAGTAATTATTAAATTCCTGATGACGAAACGATATTATCAAAACATCTAAAATTATTAAGTGTGATACATGTGATGGCTTTAAGAGATTTCAAAAAATAAAATAAAAATGTAGGTCCCTATTAAAAAAATTAAGTTAATAACAGTTCCACAACAACGAAACGTTGCAGTGAATTTCTAAAAACACGGTACTAGTATAAAGCTAAAAAAGTCGTATTTGTTTTTCTGTAGCGGTTAAAATAAGTCAGATAAATAAAAAAATAAAAACTCGAAATTCGAGTTTTTTTCGAATATTTCAAAAAGTAAAAAAGAAAGGTAATTTTCTTTACGATATTACTAAGTACAAAATTCTGCAACTTTGACACCATTTGATTAATGCTGTATCTCTTATAGTTTCCGAGATACGTATGCTGAGCATCGAGTCTAGTACACCCTGTACATCTCTTCTCATCCTATGTTTTTAAACTCACGGCTTTCACGGCATTTTTAAAATTGTTTCTAGAAAAGGTTAGTCACATTCTTGGAAAATTTTTATCATTGATTATTTTCCTCATTATCAAATAGACCAATCAGACACCATCATTTTTTAAATAAATTTTGTTTAGATAACTGTTTAAATCCCAAGACCTTTTTAATCGCGGTTAAACTTTCGTCTTCCATATTGGTTTTTGTTTTATCGTTTATCCTACACAAATTGCAACTTTTATAACAATTGTACGGATATAAAACAAAAATAGTATTTTTTTCTATATGTACTTATAACCAAAAATATTAAATTTAGGATTTGTTGAAATTCTTAAAAAGTGTCAAATTTTAATATAAATAAAATTGTTTCTTGTTGGCTTTACTTTAAATTATTCGGGAAATAATCTAGCCGTATACCACTCGACCTATAAATTTAATCGATTAAACTATGCATCATATTTTGATCATGATTTAACTTATAATAAATAGTTTCATGCACAATAATTTAAAAATAAAAACCCTCGACCGCTTTGAAGTCTCGGGTTTTTATTAAATTATTGAGCATTCAACTATTTTCCAAATAAAATCATGATCAAAATATGTTGCATAGTTTAATCGATTAAATTTATAGGTCTTGTGATATAATATATGAGTATTTTTTTATAGGTTCTAATTTAGGATGTTAGTGCTGAAGAATGAAGATGATAAATTCAATTACCTATTAGTAAAAAAGGCCATTCTTTATAATGTTATTTTTAGATTAGTCCAATATCTATTGAAGCTATATCTCTTTATTTCTACCTAATCGCTATGTTTCTTCAAGTGGGATTATACTGCTGGTTTGGAAATGATATTTATTTTGAAGTAAGCGACATAACATTTTTAATGTAAAATAAAAAACAAGGAATTATTTGTGCGTTTCCAAAACTTTTTAATTCCATCGGAAGTGATTTTGAGAAAATCCAACTTTTCTGATAACTTTGTTGGGAAATCAAATAGGTTTGTGTGACTGGTTATCAATTAAAACTGGCTGACGGTCATAAAAAAAAATATTAGAGAATATTTTGCTGAGTTATTTGAAAAACAAAGTAGGATTAAACTAGTTTTGGAAAGATATTGCGGATTTAGACAGTTTTGGAAAATTACCTGAATGGTTAGGTAGTTAAAAAAAACTTTAGGATGCAAAAGTAGTGTTTATGCAACTTAACTTTTAAAACAAAAATACAAATTGTCAATTAACCAAAAACCAAATCCAGAATGTAAAATATTTTAAATTTGTAAGTCCTCATCTTCTGTAATATTTAACTCATCTGGAGCAACATTTCCCTCATCTGAAGCAACATTTGCCTCAGAATTGTTATCATCATCTGAAATAGTATTAAGAACACGTGCGTAAAATGACAAATCATCTTCTGCGACATTTCTCCAATCAGGACCATAATGTTTTTTTAAAAGTGCGTCGACATCGGAAAGCTTTTCTCTCTTCCATGGTTAAAAATATCTTAATTTTATTTTTTAAACTACAAAATACTCAAAACAACTGACAACAAGACTGCTTCACGTTTAAACAACTTGTAACGTAATTCGTACGCATATGTCAACAGTAACCAGGCCTAATGTACATGAACGGGGTCTAACAAGTTTTGAAATCGTAGCATGCAATGAATAACATAATAATATTGAATCTACGCAGTTTTGAAACAGAACTTACAGCGGTGAATGTACACACTTTTGTAACAGTTTTTATGAAGGATGTAGTGAGTTTTGGAAACGTACTATTTTTTTGATATCGTAGAATTATTGGAGGAAATCAGTTTTGGTAAAGTAACATTATACAGGGTGATTCACGTTGAGTGGCCTATTAGAAGATCTCAAAAACGAGTAAACTTATCTTTCTAAAAATTTGATAGCAGGCATAATTGGCTTTGATCTTTTAATACATTATATTTTGACGTTTTTATTACTTCCGGTTATACCGGAAACTAATACCAACTTTGCTATTTTAAATAAAACACCCAGTATATTTTAGCATTTTTGATTGCCTTATTAAAATCTAAATAACTTTTGTTAAAAATAATAAATTCCTATCTCTAACCGTTTTTGAGATATGAATTATAAAAGGATTTTTTTGTGTAAAAACGCTTCGAGAAGAAAGTTTAGTAACTCTGAAAATAATAAAGGTAAACATTTAAAATTTTGTAAGCTTTTAAGTAATACATGTGCTAATGTTTCCATTTAAATAAATGTGTATAAGTAAATTTTTGCAAATGGAACACCATATTTTTTAGCTTACTAACGGGTAAAGAATTAAATTTCCTATCTCAATACCTAATATGTTACAACCCACATTTTTAGTCGTTTTGGAATTATGAGCAATTTAATTAAAAAATCTTAAAATTTCTGTTTGTTTAATGCGACATTTTTTTTGAAAAGAAGGCTTCGACTAGGATTTTTGTTTGACTTTGATCTTTGTTGCCAATTTGTAAAGTAGGATTTGACCAAAATGATTTTAAAACACAAATCCCAGTCGCAGCCTTCTTTTCAAAAAAAAATGTCGCATTAACACTAACAGAAATTTTAAGATTTTTTAATTAAATCGCTCATAATAATTTCAAAACGACTAACATTGTGGATTGTAACAAATTAGACATTTAGATAGGAAATTTTTTTTTCTACACGTAATTAAGTATTAAGCTAAAAAATATGGTGTTCCATTTGCAAAAATTGACTTATGCACATTTATTTAAATGGAAACATTGGCACAATTTTAAGAACTCCCTGTATAAAAAACGTGAAACCTAAGTAATTTAAACTAAAGATCTATGTATTACTTAAAAGCTTACAAAATTTGTATTGTTTACCTTTATTATTTTTAGAGTTACTAAACTTTCTTCTCGAAACGTTTTTACACAGAAAAATCCTTTTATAATTCATATCTCAAAAACGGTTAGAGATAGGAATAGATTATTATTACACAAAGGTTATTTAGATTTTAATAAGGTAATTAAAAATGCTAAAATATATAGGGTGTTCCATTTAAAATATTAAAGTTGGCGCTAACTTCCGGTATAAGCGGAAGTAATGAAAACGTCAAAATATAATGTCTTAAAAGCTCAAAGCCAATTATGCCTGCAATCAAATTTTTAGAAAGGTAAGTTTACTCGTTTCCGAGATCTTCTAATAGGCCACTCAACGTGAATCACCCTATATAGGTATATGTTAAAGTTGTCAAAGGAGGGATTTTCGCCATTTTCTCAATTTTAGTAAAAAATGGATCTAGTTAGTTATGGAAATGCACGCCTCTATTATATTCTGACCTTATATAGGGTGGCACTCTTAACGCAGAATTATGTAATATTTAATATTTTTAAAAAACAAATTTATAGGAAGGAATTAGTTCTACAATCTAAAATTATTTTAAATTATACAGGGTGTTTTAAATAGTCAGGACATATCAAACATATTTTTTAATGAAACTGTTATTTTCTAATTTCCCACAAAATTATACGCGTATTTTGGATAACATGTTATATTTCTAAATTTAATTATATTTGAGATATTTACACTTAAAATATGGGATTTTCAGACTTTGACAGGCTGTAACATTGAAACGGTTCGTCTCAGAGAAAAATGGTTCTCACCCGCATTTCATAGTATTTTATTCTCTAATCAAAAGTTACAACCCGATTTAACATGTTAACTGTAAAACAGATCTGAGCCCTATAACTATGTTTTCGAAAAATATTAAAAAGTGTAGGGATGTGCTATAAGTATGAAATTCTGCGTTGAGAGTAGGCCACCGTATAATATTAATACTATTTAATATTATAAATAACCAATAGCCCTACCTTGCCCCTCCGCCGAATATTTCACAGCCATGGGTGTCCATATGGCTGTGAAACAATCGGCAAAGTTAAAACGTCTAATTTTAATTTGAATATTTTAGAGCTACCAAATTAATACTGCATGTTACATGCCAAAATGGTATAAGAACGGACCGAAAGTTCGGAAAGCTCTCTTTATACTGATGGAACGTACTAAAAGACCCATAGAAATAAAAGGGGTTGGCTTTGTTACTTTGTCATTTAGAACATTTATACTCGTAAGTACAGGCCAACATAATACTTAGATGGAATTATTTAATTAATTAGTTTAGTCTATACGAAGTCAGCGTAAACAGCATAAAGCCTAATTAAAACTCTAGCCGGATTTTCCTTTATAAAACATGGGCGTTCAACACGACGATGGAAATGGAAAAATATTTAATTATATTTTTTTATCTACTTTCATTTAGGAATATGAATTTTACAGTTCAGTAAATGGTTTTGTAGCACTAGTGATGTAATAGATGCCCTAACAGCACTAGTTTTGTAATAAAAAAACGGTTTTATTAAAATTTTGCTGTTAAATAAAACCACACTTTTTAGAAGAATGATTTATTATTAACAATTTTAAAATTAATTACCAATAAAATTATTAATTAAAATATATCTTGATTTTTCTTGACTGAAATCATAGTTCTCAACAGTGAGTCCATAGTGTAGATGGTTTCTGGGAGCGTTGCTTTACGGAAAAATAACCCAAAAGGATTTTCTCAGACACCTCCTGTATTTTGTTAGCTTTCCACCAATTTTCAAACTTCTGATACTCCAACTCATACCGCGCCTCGAATTTGGTCGGAACTAAACTTGAGATCGCTTCGTTTGCCGCTGCTTCTATATCAAAGGGTAAACTTTCATCAGAATCGCTCATTTTAAAGAACGCTTTTTATATTTTTGAATTTGTTTGACAAAGTTTCGACAGTAACCATGCGAAACAGTAACTATGCGAAAGGTAACATAAAAAACTTGATTAGTAAACTTAATAGCAGGTGCATTTTTACAGGTGCATTTTTATTTTAAAAAATGCCTTTTGACAAATATTTTTATTCATAGATGAAAGTAGATAAAATTTTGTACAATATTCTTGTTGTAAATTCATATTACTACACTCGATGTTTTATTAAACTCGGCTGACGCCTCGTTTGACAACTTTAACATCTCGTGTTGTAATATGAATCTTTACAACACTTATATCGTAAATAACTATTTGCAAACTTTACAAGTGGTAATTTTCCATTTAAAAAGGTTAAATTTACAGTTTATGTTTTACCCTGAGGTTTAAAAACGCTTGCTCGTGCTGCGTAGAAAAATACTAGTAAAATTTAAAACATAAAGAAGTTTTTTGTTGCGCTTGCTTTGCTTTGTTTCAATTTTTTCCTCATCGTTTCCTGCCAGGGTCATTCCCGAGGAGACCTACAGCTTAAAGTGGGTTCCGAACCACGATCCTGTCATGCGACACTCCCTCCAAGGGCTATTAACCCTTGGTTTCTTGCCATTGCATGACCTACCGATTGGGGAGTGTGTACCTTCTTCCGCACCCCATCCGACCTGGTTACCGGCGTGAACGGGGCTCGTTGAAAGATGATGCCTACATTTTACACTCTTCGCTGCATTCCATGAGTATTAACGTAAACTAACATCGTGATTTACGAACTAAATAAGGAATCCATTGGGGTCCATTATTCGTACACCTTCAAGGAAAAATTATGATAATAATTTATTGTGCTTAAATTATAATTAATTTCCAAAGATAGACAACTAGTAGCCCTAAAGAATGAGAGTGGCTAGGTTTTAATTATAGAAGAGAAAATAAATGTTAGCAAAAGGCTGCATTTTTATACTTACAGAGCATTTAAAATAGGAGGATAATCCTTAATATTTATTTTTTGAAATAGTAATCCAAATTCTTATGTTTTTTTTGTTTGGACTAAAAGTGTTGGTCTAATCGAGTATTTTTCCTGAATAATAAACGAATTATTTATTATTATTTCTGTTATTATATATTTATTTTGCAGATTTTGAAATGGTCGTATTCGTATTTTACCCTACTACGGAATTTTACGGACAAAGAAGGACAACCCAATACAGAAATATAAGAAAAAAAATATGGACAAGAGTATAAGAATAAATTATGTTATATAAAATTTGAATGAAAGTTTTTATTATATTCTAGATTCTAGGAATTATAGGTGTTTAAGTTATATGCACTCTAGGTAAAATATATTTGCAAAAACAAATTTGTAACTCATCACTAGAGACCAGATTTCAATATTGCATTCCAGAGACGGAATCTGTGTAAGATGATTATTGACTATTTATGTTTATTTTATAATTTATTTAATCATGTAATCTACAAAACAAATATATTATTCATAATTAGAGTGAATAGTAATGAAAAAATCAAGGAAAGATTCATTAAACATAAATTTAAAAAATCCACCAAACAAGGAAGATTTCAATTCAAAATAATTCTATAAATTATTTAATGTTTTAAAAAAAAAATTAAATTATATTATAGCCTGTATAATATAACAGGGTGGCCATCTGTCAACGCAGGATTTCATTATATCTTAACTACTTAACTTTTAATATCTTTCAATAACAGCGTTGTAGGGAGGTATTACTTCTACAAAATAAAATTATTTTACGTTATACAGGGTGTCCCAAATAGGCAGGGCATAGCAAACATACTTTTTTTAAATAATACTCTATTGTATTATTTTCAAATTTCGCACAAAATTCTACGCTTATTTTGCATAAAATGTCATAGCAGGTCTAGCGCTGTAATATTAGAATGGTTGATCTTAGAGAAAAATTGTTTTCACCCCCCTAACTTAATTTTTTTTCTCTATCTAAAAGTTACAATTTGCGGTTTAACACGTTAAACCGTAAAACCATTTCTTTAGTTTAACTTGTTAAATCGGAAGGTGTAACATTTAGATACAGAAAAAAAAACTAAGACAGAGATGTGAAATACGTTTTTCTCTAAGATGAATCGTTAGAATGTTACAGCCTGTTAATGCCATAATTTAAACGTCAACATATCAAAAACAATTGAATTTAGACATATATAGGGGTAGAATTTTATGGAGAATTAGAAAATACCGTATTGTATAGGGTATTCGATTTTTTTTAAAAAGTTTACTTGTTATGCTCTGACTTTTTGGGATACCCTGTTATAATTTAAAATAATGTGAGTACCTCAGCTAAATAAACGCATCGAAATCGTATGAGAATGATAAAATAATTTTCACTTAAAAATAATCAACGCAAGAACATTTTAAATCCATGCTTCAATTTTTTCCAAAACGCCATGACATAAATCAAAGCTCTAAGACTAGTGCCACCGAAATACCTGCGCATTAGTACATTACATAACAAGTGATGAAAGTGATACTTTATAAACGAGGAGATAAATATCTTCTCATGGCACGAGGCGTCAGCCAAGTGCGGAAATTCTTCGAGTTTTAGAATAATCACTTTCACACGAGTAATGTACACTATTTTTCCTACGACCATAAATAATTATTAAAAAAACCTTTGATTTGTGAAAGAAAAATTTCAGCACTAGTGTTGAAAAAAAAATATCAACACTATTGTTAAAATTAGCATACTTAGGATTATGTTCCACTTAATATCTGGTTTCATAGTTTGTAAATAGGCTTTTGCTTTATTTGTTGATTAACTTTTTTTTTATATTTTATATATCATAAGAAGAACTAATCCTGGATTGACTTCTAGATTAACCAGAATTAAGAATTTGAAATTTAATCAAGGAAAGATGCATTAAACATAAATTTAAAAAATCCACCAAACAAGGAAGATTTCAATTCAAAATAATTCTATAAATTATTTAATGTTTTTATAAAAAAAAAGATAAATACACCTGATGGTATTTGAACCTGTGACCTTGCGATCTGTAGGCTAGAGCTCTATTCTTTACGCTATTGCTACTGATAAAGATTTGTTTTTAATACATGACACTCTCTTCAGCGCGATTTGTTTTTTCTAGTAATAGATTTTCCAGTATATTAATAACATTTATTATAATTTCAAATGACGTATTTTCCCACTCTAATTCAAAATCACTCGACAAATACACTTTACAATTACTGATTTAGGCAAGGGCCTGTCGACATATTAAGCACCGGTTCCCGCAGATCACCGAAGTTAAGCGGTGTCGAGCGCGGTTAGTACTTGGGCGGGTGACCGCTTGGGAACACGGCGTGCTCTTGCCTCAGGGAAGAGTGTAAAATGAATCGACACCTAGCCATCCTATTCACGCCGGACAGGCCGGATGAGATCGGATATCTCGTAGGATGAAGGTGCCGTTTCACACTCCCCAGTCGGTAGATCACATTTGTGGTCGATGACCGGTTCAAGATGGCCTACGTAGTCGGCGAACCGTAAAAAAAAAAAAAATTACTAATTTTTTAAATTTGTTCTTTTTAATAAATAGGGGTGGTTTGTCAAATTGGCACCATATGTTTAAATTAAATAGTGTGCCTGGATATTTCAACACTAGTGTTGAAATATTTTTATAACACGCGTATGATATACAAATTAACCGTGCTTATTTTCTCATTTGGTCGTAGGAAAATAATAAAGAATACCGCCTGGTGAACCTTTATTTTTGGGAATCAGAAACAGTGCATAGTAGTAGATTCTAACGGATACTTACTGGAACATGGAAACATGGAAAAATAACAAATAAATAAATAAAATCCAAAGTTTTACGAGTAGCCACATCAATGGTACACTTTGTCGGCATACCTGCACCTCTAACACGACTTGTGCAAGCAAAGTGCTAGAAGATCACTTGCAATGACATTCGTCATAATTGCAATCATTACCGCTAAGTAGCGCGCTACCCGCAGTCGTCGGAACAAAGCTCCAAAGCTATTTTAGAATGAAAAGTGTTTGTTTTCCTTCCTTTATCAAACTTCATCCCCAGACGTGTTTCACTATATTATGGCTCATCAGTAGGGCTAGAAGTCGACAAATGAAGGGAAATAGTCTACTATTTAACAGTTTTTATAGCAACCGAGTATTATGATTAGCGACATTTGTCAATATGTGTTAAGTTAATATAGTTTCATGTAAAAGTTGCCTTAAAGTTGTGTTAATAGGATGGTGTGTATGTATCTATATTATTTGACTCATCATTGTCATATTATACACGGTATGATCTTAACGTGAAATAAATTTATATGGTATATTTGTAAATCCGACCCTGACTCATGTAAAATTGAAATCCCGTCTCTACTCATCACTGATATTCTAAAAAATTATTTAACTTCTAGCACTAGAAACCAATCATATATTTGCACTACTAAATTATACAATTTCAAAGTTCATACGAGTTTTATTTAATTCTTTTAAACCAACTGATTCATCAAGGCCCATATTATCCGTCTCCGGGTAACTTTGCCAGTCAGATAATTTCTATAGATACAATTGTCTCAACAATGGTTTCTTTGGAAATTATCTTGCCAATAAAGTTACCAGGAGGTGGATAATAAGCTCATTAATAGGTCGATTTGTATCAATGTCAACTGTCAACAGTTTGATACTTGACAGATATTCGAACAGTGTACTGTGAGAAGAAGTTAGCACAATTATTGTCACACCAATCGTTAAAAATATAAAAGATTAAAATTTGACATAGCTGACAATGTCGAAATATTATAGTTTTTTAATTGGCAGCATTTTAAGAGAATATTAATTGAAGGTTTATCCGACTTAAGAAAGCATGACGGACGACTTCAAACTGACAATTCACAACAATTACATCAAGTCTTTTTTATTTCTACATATGCGTTTACACTAAGGCAACAAAATTGGATTTATAAATAATCCTAAGGCCCGTAATATTCATCTCCTGGTAACTTTACCAGCCAGATAATTTATATGGAAACAATGGTCCCTTTGGAAATTATCTTGCTGATGGAGTTACCAGATTATGGATAATACGGGCCTAAGGAGTGTGATTGGAAACAAATTACTAACTTCTCGATGTTGAATATTACATATCAATAACCGTGAGGCGCAGAGGAATGATAGTGCACGGTTCCAAATCAGTGCAGTTATCTGTGAAACAAATGTGGTCGGCTGTAATCTTTAAAATGATCCTCAAACCCTTAATACACTTGAATAAAAATAAAATTAAAATATTGTGTTATGAAAACCCCAAGAAATATCAAGACATGATCGACGTGACACAACCTATAATTGTGTTATTATGTGAAATTTTTTTTTAAAATATAATAGGTGGTCTCTGAAAAGCCTATATAATTTTGTCTTGGTGGTTCACGGTATTTAAAGGTTCTGAACCACTGTTCTACATAGATTAATATTCAAACCCGCAACACTACAGAATGTCTTATAAAGTGATAAAACAACAACTAATTTAGAGCGAGCACGTTATGTAATAATAGTATTACAAATCAATAAATAATTGAATTTTAATATAAATAAACAGTTTTAATTATAAAAATCCGAAAGCCTCGCATCGCAGAGGCAAATTTAACAGGAGTAGATACTAAACCGATTTAACAGGGAATTTTTTAGATATCGTTAAAGCCGGCCACAGACACAGTGAGACACATGAAGTAAATTATTGTATTAAGCTCCTTAAACTTCTGTACATAATTTACGTCCACATACAGACATTGATGAACGCACATTGTTGCACGAAGCAAAAACTCCTGTGTTTGAAAATAAAGGGTATACCTAATCATAGTATAATGAGTAAATTTTTATGTGTACTTAAGTAATATTAATACACTAAATTATTAGTGTGCTTTTTTCCATCAAAATACGCAATTTCTACTTTTAAACTTTTGTAAAAAATATTTTTCTGTATCTCTTTTAACTCCGAAAATATAGGGAAATTTTGAAATTATCAATTTTTCGATTTTCCCTCTTAAGCAAGCGAAAATTTTCAAATTTTAATTTTACCATTTTAAGTTTGACCCAAAAAGAGCACATGATGCCTATTTTACTTTTTCGATAGCACTAATAATAACGGAGATACCCTATAAAAGTGTCGAAAATGGGACACCCTGTACAGACATTTTTGTTCTTATTCGAGAAATGGCTTAAATTATGGCTAATGGTTTACAGGTTAGTGGTAGAAAAAATATTTTACAGTACATTATAAATATTTTTTAATTAATGGACTTTTATTTTTCCCTAATCCCTAAACAAGGCGCACGCCACTGGTAAAGGTAATCGGCTAAGGGGACAAGCAAGTTACAGCGTTGTCATTTTTTATGCCATCCTTTTTTAACTTACTTAAAACTAGAAAAACATAAATGATTGTAAACAAATTGTGTTTATGAATGAAATGTTTTTATCTCCTCTTTATATGTCTATGCTTTTAATCTTTGTATTATGAATAGAACGTAAGTATACCTTATTAAAAGGAAAATAATTTTTTCCCTTTCTTCGTCAAACTTCATCCCTACACGCTTTTTGTCATATCATGGCTTATAAGTATGGTTAGAAGTCGACGCATGAAGGGTATACCGTATTGGCAAATTCGAATCTAGGGTGCGAAATCTCTAATGCAACCATGAAAGAAGGCACATTTGGGCAAAACCTTCAGTTAAAAAGAGACATCTAACCACTCTCCTACATTTCTAAAAATGCGGATATGTGTGTGGTGTGGCCGAGTCGACGTATCGATCGGTCCCGTTGCTTCTTCCTCTGCGTGTTCTAAAGAATGGAAGGTGGGAGGTAGGGGATAGCGTGTTCTCTGTTTAACGTATTAAACGCTACTTATAATCTCTGTCTGATGCGTTTATATCGGCACCCTAGATTCCAGATTGCCAATACGGTATATGGTATATGATTATAATTATGCTTTCGAAGTCTATCATTGCCTAGATTGTCCTACTAGTTATATTTTACCATTTGGATGGTACACCTTATTGTTTCTGTCTATTTGTATGTTGTGTCAATTTGTTGAAAGGGTATCCTTGAATATTAGTTTACTTTTGTTATTTTATATCGAACAAGGACACATCCAGCAATAAATAATTTTAGTGAAACTACAAATTAATTTTATTTAATATATACTTGTAAACAGCAATAAACAAATATAAAATTTGTAGATAATAATTAAAAGGTAACTATTATTAAACACTTGTTTGTACCTAGCAATTATATTATTTATTAATGATTGAATTGCTAATAAATGCCTTATTTAAATGAAGTAGGCGCTAAATATCACCCAAAATGTATTTTTCTATTAAGAATAATTAAAATTTTAATAATTTTATTAATGATATTGATTATTTTCTTTCACAGTGGCGTAGTTACGAACTATTTTTCCTATGGTATTTTCGAATTTTAAAGCTAATCCTACTACTTCTACAGTTTAATTAAATACAACGGTTATAAAAATTAACATATCTAACATTTATATCAAAATCGATAAACTTGGACAATAAATTTAATACCGTTATGTTAAAAAGTCGCAGACAAAAATTTTACAGCCTTATTTACTTTTGACAGTGGTGGGCTTAAAATGACAAGTGTAAGAATAGGTTATCTAAATTTGACGACTTGTATGTACAATTAGACCTTAAGTACGAGTTATTTATGGCCACTTGCACCAAACTTTTAAGAGATACTTAAGTCACTCTTAGCCATTAAGAAGCAAAACGGTCTTGCACCAACCTTTAAGAAATACTTAACATCGCTAAGGATTTCTTAAATTTAAGTCGCCGTTTTCGAGTCCTTAAAACATTCTTATCTTATTCCTAACCTCATTTCATTTGATTTTTGACATCGAGTGGATGATTTTTGTAATAAATTTTGTGATTTTTGTTCATTTTTGAAAAATATGGATATATTTAAAGACTTGGAAGTTTTAGAATTGGTGGAAAATCCTAACACCGTATTATAATCAAGAACATGCATACCTACTAATAGTAATTAAAAAATAAATACTTTCCCTACAAGATGAACTAACTAACTGAACTTTTAAAGATTTATAACTTCCTTACATAAAACTATATATTTTTTAGGAGACAGTGAATATCCCCTGCGGATTTATTTGTTAACACCTCTACTGGATGCTCAAACTAGGGGGCAACAGCTATATAATGAGGCACAGATACATACCAGAAACTGTGTGGAGCGACTGTTTAGCGTTTGGAAAAGGAGGTTTCCAGTAGTTATGGCTTATGGTTTAAGACTAAAATTGGCAACCTCCTTGTCTGTTATAGTTGCCACTGCTGTGCTGCACAATATAGCACACAACATGCTTGAAGATAAACCGCCAATGGATGAAAATCAACAGGTTCAACAGTTAAATTATCTGGTAGAAATGGGAATGATACCTGAGCAACCGACCATAGGAAATAATGATGTTAGGGGACAAATATTTAGAAACGAAATAATTAATTATTTTCAAAATAGACAGCAATAATTCAATATGTTCAATTTAAATCAAAACTGATTTTAAAATTATTATTGATTATGAGATTCTGTGTACTTACTGTCTTAGTTTAATAAAAAATGTTTTCTTAATTGTAATATATCTTTAACAGAAATAAACTTAGTTCTTACTAACAAAACATTAAAAAGATGTAGGAATCAGATTTATATTACAAACACATACAAACAAACAAAACATAATGTAACATTTACTATAGTTATATAGGAACAATATATCAAAGCCGACGTCAAAATAATATATCCTCGACGCTAAAACCCATTTTTTAAGTGTACACTGCTACACACTTCTTTTTAAAATCAAGCTCCGGCGACGGTATAGACCTAACATTCTTCTGTGACTAAATATACCTGATAAAAAAGCAGTGTTGTCAGCTTTTTTTCAAACTTAGTTAAGTTTTGTTGTACACCTGTTGGTGCAAGACAAAACATTTTAAGGCTTACTTAGGATTTAAGATATTCTTAACTAAGAAGAACTTAAATTAATTTTGGTGCAAGTGGCCATTAAAGCTCTACCTAAGGTTAAACTTGGTTCTACTCAGCTTTCAATCTTGAGGTGTGTTGTTAATTCTAGGCTTAAACAAAGTTATTAATGACTAATGAAAATTTGTTGTAATGATATTTTAAAGTTATAAATGCTACATAATGATGAGGTTGAACACTTTCTGGATTTAACAGACGAATCGGATGATCAAGATTTTATGGATGTACTAGGCTCTATAGAAAACACTCGAAACTACAGACCGAGATCTGATCATATTCAAATTTTCGTAATTAAATTTAGTCTTGATCTTTTTCCAACATTTTCTATTATTTCTTTAACAGTAATATCTGTTTTTTTATTTTGGAATATACTTTTAAACTTTTTAACAAAAGCTAATAGCAATTATTCTTTATTCAAAGTAACATTTGCAAATAGTTTTGTGTTAGAGTACATGGAAAAAGTAGCTGCAAATTGTAAATACCCCAAACTTTGGCAACAAATAAAATTTAGGGGTTTTTTGACAGCTTGGTAATTTAATTATTGATCCCACCTGTGCAGACCTGTGGTTATTAATTGATTATACAACAGAATTACCCTTTTGAACCAAGTTCAACTTTAGGTGGAGCTTTGAGAAGCTTGTACTTAAGGTCTAATTTGTACAACCGGGCCTTAGATTGTTGGCATATGTTTAAAGCTATTTTAGCAATGAAGAAAAATGTTCATGAGTAAAACTAATTAATATTGTAAGAATAATAAAAATTAAAACGTCCTATAAAACAATGACATGATCAAAACACAACTGGACTAGCAGATCTAAATGGCCGGAACGTAATCTTTTTATGCCGGCCATTTCAATTTCCTAATTAATCTAACGGAAAGATAATTTAGTTTTCTAAGAATTTGTTACAAAAATTATATCCGTAAAAATTATATTGCTGTTAACGTTAACATGAGCTTCAGAAAACCTGTAGGTTAAAGTTTAACTTTAGGTTTTTCCTGAGATAACAGATTGATATCTCGACGATAAGTGGATCCGAACGCGCTAAAATTTCTCATGTTAAATTGCGGTTTTTTGAAAGCTAAACAATATTTTAAATTTCTGTTTCACAAATGGAAAGGTGGTATATATGTGGGTATGAGAAAGTTATTTTTTCTACAAGCGTGCGCGATTTACCGTTTTCTCGCACTCGTTTTGGTTCTGAAAGACCCATTTTTCCGCACGGTGTGAGAAAATTTGTCCCGCAAGGTGTGGGAAAAGTTTTCCCGCACGTTGTACCGAAAAAATATTTTTTCTGTAATTTTATAATAAAATACAATTTTAATGAATAAAATATAAATTTTTAGACTCATTTTTAGTAAAAGTAAATAAGGTGTATTACAGAAATACTAATTTTTGCCGTTTATTATAAACATTTTTAAAAAAGCTGATTTAAAACGGTTTATTTCAAAAACCCCGTACATAGATGTTAACATGGACACACACATAAAATTTTTAAAGTGACACCCTACAGCAGTTCACCGGAGCATGGCTTTGATTTTTAATTTCGTTCAGATTCTGATACAAATATCTTCCATAGATAATTTCTCGGACGATGAGCTGCCAGAAGATATTCTAGAAGCTGCAAGTGTAGCAAATTTGGATTTGCTACCAAAAAAGTCATTAGTCAGGTATGAAAAACAATACGAACATTTTGTTAGTTTGTGTGAAGCGAAAAAAGTAAAAGCACCAAGCGTAGAAGTACAATTCTCAATCTCAATATTCCATCATTGCACAGTTTTCCAGCAGCGCAAACAACAGCTCGATACCTCGTTCTTTGCAACCATCCACTAATCAGGATCAGTTGGCTTCGATGGCTTCAACCTGTCTGGCATCCGCAATCAATTTACATAGTGCATCAAATTCTACTTTTAATATAAATATTATTAATAAGTAGAAATTAAATCTGTTTGTTCTTCAGTAAAATAAAATTTTTTGAAATATTTTGTGGTAGTTTTTCTAAGGCTTGTAGAAAAAATTTTGATCCTAACTCATGCGGAAAGACCCTTCCCCGCATTTGACTGCTTACCCGAACTCCGCTTCGCGTCGTTCGGGTAACGGCAGTCGCGTGCGGGAAAGTGGCTCTTTCCGCACTTGTTAGGATAATAACTATTTATGCAGAAAAAATATTGAGGAAGAAGATATAAGTTATTGAAAACCCTAAAAAAAATAAATAAAGATCAATGTATTGTAAAAAATATTGGGAATTATTTGTTCAAATGAAAATAACTTTCTCACATTCTGTAATATCTGTAGAGTGTAAATTTAGGAACTTTTTAAAAACCCGTTAATAAATATAGAGAGGATTTGATTTAAGAGAACGCAATGTTTTTAAAATATATAGATATCATTTTGCATGAAGCTGGTAACTTTGGAGTAGAATTTAGAAAAATCCTCTTCGGATCCACTTAATGATGGTACATATGCTTCATTTTAAAATGTTTTCTGAAGACCTCTAAAAATGGATTTTTAATAGAGTTTTTGACATTCTTTTATTTATTAGAAACATACCTTTTAACTTAGTTTTTTTTTACAAAACAGTAAAGATCAAATAACGTTGAATGTGATATATACAATATACATACAGGGTCTTGAAATGGTGCGTCAGGCTTCTATAGCTCCTATCCGAATTGAGTTAGAAATTTCATACATTTAGCAGACTTATACTGTATCGTCGGGTGTATTTCAGGAAAATATTTTTCCACATGGTGGCACAAATAAATGTGATATCTATTTTATACAGTGTGTTCAGAAAAAGTTTTCAGAAACGACACATTTTAAATTAATTTTTCTCAAGTTTTTTAAATGGAACATCCTGTATATTATTGCAGTATTTCACCAAAAATATTAAGGGATGTAAACAGATCTTTTTAAGAACGTGTTAACTTCTCCACGGAATTAAATTTAACCTTTCGTGATCATCAGATTATGAGGATATTTAAGTATTTATAGTAAAACAATGATTTTTAATTGTATTATTTTACCTCATTTTGTTTTTTGTAGTTCGATTTTATATATGTTTTCACAACGAGATAAAAACAAATTAAAAGTTTTGCAAAATAGAGCAATGAAAATAATATTGGGGTGTGATAAATATACCAAGATAACAGATATGCTAAATTGTTTAGAATGAATGAATATAGAAAACTTTTTATTATTTCGTACTTTGGTTTTCATTCATAAAATAAATTTTTCCGTCGACCGTGTATTTACATCCGATATTAACGTTCCCAAAATCATTCATTAATGACCCCTATTAATGCATGATTTTCTGTAAATGCACGATTTCGCAAAATCATTCATTAATGACCCCTATTAATGCATGATTTTCTGTAAATGCACGATTTTGGTAATTAAAATTAAAGGCAGTCATGCAAACAAATCAACAAAATAATAAAACGTCAATCCAAAACGTCGTCCGCTGTCATTAGTATTTGTAGAATTGTAAAATCTGGATTGTAAAATAAAAGTTGTTAACTGTTTTTCTTCACTTTAGTAAGAAATACGGTTGACGAAAAAACATTGTAACCAACTCTTACATTAAAATGCGATTAATGATCTCGAACATTAACGCGTTCGCGTATTTCGATCATTAATCGCCATTATTAATGTACTTGTTGGGTAAATTACTATAAATTTATCAGCACCATATTATGAAAATTTCTTAACAAAATTTAGTGATGTTCATATTCACAATACAAGAGAAAAAAACAACTTTATTTTGGATCATACAAATTTTAAATCTACTCCAAAATCAATATTTTTTAGAGGTATAATAGAATATAATAAATTAGGAAATGAAATTAAAACATATAACTTAAAATTATTTATAAAAAAATTAAAAACGCAAATTTTACATAATATAAGTTTAATACGATAATAGTTTTTCTAGATTGTCAATTATCAAAAAAGAAGAAAACGAAGAAAAATATAAATGTATTGTAATAGCTTAATGAGCTAATAAAAATTGAAGCACAATAAATACATTTTGGAAAATTATAAAGGACTCCAATACGAACCTAAGTATGCAATAAAATAGTGGGTGTTCCATTTAAAAAAATACAACTTTGTTATCACCTGTAAGCCACCCTGTATGTGGAAAAATATTTTCCTAAAACAAACCTTATGATACAGTATAAGTCTGCATTTTAATAAAATTCCTAACTTAATTCGTATAGGATATTACACAGGTATATTACAATAGCAAATACAATTTTCTCACAAAATTATTTAGTTGAATAACCTAAAATTAACTAACAACTTTGATTGTGAGGAAATTACTTATACTCATTTGGGTCACAATTAAAGATATTTTAATTGGTTCTTGATTGTACTTTCTGCAACCCTGTATAATAATCGAATAAGACACATATTATATTGCGCATCTTATTTCTGTTTGGTAAGGGGCAAATATAAATAATTAAACATTGCGGAATAACCCATATAAATAGAAACGCTTTCTGGAAAACTCATTACTAAAAATTGTCTAATTAAAATACTAAAATGTCATTAGCTAAATTAGTTGAATCGTCGAGACAAGTTCTTTTAATTACTGGTCTGTGGCCTGTAAAAAATCCATCTATTTTCTATAGTATTAAAACGTATACCACTGTGGCACTAATTCTGGTTCTCTGTACTTGTATGTTTATTAACGTTGGCTACAACAGCGAGAATTTTTTAACTTTATCAGAAAGCCTGTATTTAACCATGGGTGTTTTTGATGCAATACCTAAGGAACTAGTATTGGTAGTCCAAAAGAAACAATTTTATAAGTTATTTGATACGTTTAATAGCCCTTCGTTTACTAAATATTTGACAATTTATAATACTGACTTAAAGAAGTATATAAAAACAATAAAAGTTATTACGTTTTTCTTTCGGGTACAGGTCGTGGGCTGTCTCATAGGAATGGCGTTTTTTCCAGGTATCTACTTTACTTCTGCCAAATTTTTACTGTAGCCTCAAAATCAATATAGTTTTGTTACAGCTCGCATGGTGCACAGTTGAGTCTTTCACTGCTCTACATGCATATTATTTTATGAAAAAATTATACTTTATTTAAATATTGCATTTTCCTTCAGTCAGCTTTTGTTTCATTAAAACATGTATGATGTTTTTTATTTTATTTGATATTTAAATAATTTCATCTAAAACCATAATTTTTAAGTAATGATTAAATTAGATGGTATTTAAACTACAGAAAAAGGAGTCACATTCTAAATAAATTTATTAAGTTTATTTCTATATTAAGAAATATCCTTAAATATTAAATATATTTTGTTGTATCATGGCTAAAAAATGTATCATTAACATAATTGATTTTTGAGTAGATTTTAAATTTGTATGATCCAAAATAAAGTTGTTTTTTCCTCTTGTATTGTGAATATGATCTTCATTAAATTTTGTTAAGAAATTTTCATATTATGCTGCTGATATATTTAAATTTATTTTATGAATAAAAATCATAGTACGAAATAATAAAAGTGTCTAAACAACTTAGCATATCTGTTATCTAAACACGTATGATATATTTATCACACCCCAATATTATTCTTATTGCTCTATTTTGTAAAAAACTTGTAATCTGTGTGTATCTTGTTGTGAACACATTATTATATAATATCGAACTACAAAAAACAAAATGAGGTAAAATAGTACAATTAAAAATATTTTTTTTACTATAAGTACTTAAATATCCTCCTTATCTGTTTAATACTCCTATTTTTTTTAAATTTTTTTGCAAGTATAGTCCATATGATCACGAAAGGTTTAATTTTGGTCTAAGATAACTCCTAAATATTTATTCTGGTTACAATTTCAATATACTCTTTATTGATTTTAAAAGAAATATTTTGATTCAGAAATTTACTATATAAGTGAAGTGACATTTATCTAGATTGCGTTTTGAATATTTAACAGTGACATTATTATTATTTTAGATTTAAAGTCCAAATCGAAACTTTAATAGTAATTTAACCAACAAGTACATTAATAATGGCGATTAATGATCGAAATATTTTAACGCGTGAGCGTAGCGAACGCATTAATGTTCGAGATCATTAATCGCATTTTAATGTAAGAATTGGTTACAATGTTTTTTCGTCGACCGTATTTTTTACTAAAGTGAAGAAAAACAGTTAACAACTTTTATTTTACAATCTAATCATTTTTATGTTCATATTGATATATGTTTATAGTCGAAATACTACAGTTATTAAGACTTAATAAAGGCACAGCAGAACTTACAGTTGTATACGTTTTTTCATACAGACTTCTGCTCTTTTCCGGTAGTAAACTTAATAACGCCGAATTAGCACTTTCTGACAGTTCTGACGAAGTTAACAGAAAATTTTCATCGACATCCATTTCTTAAGAGAATTCAACGTTTTTATTACACTAAATTACCAGATTTCACAATTCTACAAATACTAATGACAGCGAACGACGTTTTGGATTGACGTTTTATTATTTTGTTGATTTGTTACCATGGCTGCCTTTAATTTTAATTACCAAAATCGTGCATTTACAGAAAATCATGCATTAATAGGGGTCATTAATGAATGATTTTGGGAACGTTAATATCCGATGTAAATACACGGTCGACGGAAAAGGTTATAAACCTATCTATAATGTAAGAGTCGTATAAAAAGTATATTACGTATTGGGTATTGTAAAGCAATTACGCGTTCATGTAATTAACACATTCCATTCGTGTGTAATATGCTTTTTTACCACACTTATGTCTGGTTGCTCAAAGAATTTTAATAATAATTATTTAACCGGCAAGTTTGACTGTGACAGACGTAACATTGACAGAAATAATTTTCTCACAATCATACTGGCCAGGTTATCTTTATTTTTAATTTACTAATCACTCACCTTTGAATGTGAGTATATAATGCCTGCCAAAGTAATTTATGTCACAGTCAAACTTGCCGGTTAAATAATTATTATTAAAATTCTTTGTGCAACCCGACATTATACTATTATTGTAAATTTGATATTGTTAGAAATATAAATATTAGATACTAGTAGACGCCATCCCAAAAATTTTTTTAGTCATTGAACACAAACCACTACCAATAGACTTTCCATTTTTTCAAAGCGGACCTTACCACTATCCTTTTTACATTTTTGAGATGGTCGCTATTTCTTCAGTAGCATTTCACAGCATGACGATTGATTTATTGACCATAGGAATAATTTCAGTAGCCGCAATACAATTAAAAATTTTGAATAAAAAATTAATGTACACAAATATCAATATTAAATTATTGCCAGGATATTCAGAAGAAAAAATGGAAGAATATACTTTTGAGTATTTAAAAGAATGTTGTATACATTATTGTGAAATCGAAGAGTAAGTATGAGTTATATATTCCGTGATAAAGTATTATAATTTAATTGTTGGTTAAAACATTAAGAAAAGTATTGGTATCACTACAGTTATATCGAGGACAAAGTAACTATTTTTGTAATAAATAATAGTAACAACTTTATCGTTATCGAGCTATTATATGCATTGGCCACGTTTTTACACATATTTCAGAGACGGCTCTTCCTTAAGGCCGCATGCGTGCCCTACTGCCGCTAGCTTAAAATACGATAATCTTAGGTTATGTTTATTGTTTAATTTATCGAGAAGAAATAAATGAACTTGTTAGATCTACCAATAATTTAGAAGGCTTGACAACACTACCTGTAACTCTCTTACCACCTTCGTTACCTACTAATCAACGTACGCTTATGCGCTTGGTTGTAGGCAGCTCCTTTCTGATAAACGCTTAAAATCAGCGACCTCGGACGGCCCTATTCCACTCGCTGTATAACAGGTTTAAATCTCGTTAATTTATCCGCGAAGATATCGCGGCAAACGGCAAAGCAAACATAAAGTGGAAGACGCGGCACGACCTCTTTTATATGATCCGTTTGTATCCCCAAGATCTCGTTGTTGTTTAGAACGTGGCTCTTGTGTACCCTATTTTTATTTAATTGTTATTTCCATTCTCAATTTGTTTTCATCATAGAGTCACTGCAACTGGCCTCCTTTCTGATGTAAATGTCTAGGGGGTGTTAGTATTACTTTCATGACTGCGAAGGGGTGGTGCTTGTTATTGCACCACTGATACACAGGCAAGCCAGTTTCTGTAAGCTGTTTAGCTTGGTGAATATCGTAGTTTACTATGTTTTTGTCTATTATATTACAGACCCATATATCATTCTGGGTTTGATGACTGTGACATATAACCACAACATCATTTGTGGTCTGATTCCCCAGGTTTTTTCAAACAAGCTTTTGCATCTCATTAGGCACATTTTTACATTTCATTAGGCACACTTTTAATTAGTTTAAATTTTTGATTATTTGTTGGTCTTAGATCAGTTTGGCGTCCAGGTTTAGCACAAAGTATTTCACCTCACTGACTGTTTTTATCTGAGCATCAAAGATATGCAGATTATTATAGTTCCCTGCCTGTCTTCGTTTGGTGAAAGGCAAAATTACGATCTTTGATGTGTTGACTTTGAGTTTTACTTTCTCACACCAGCCATCCACTATTTTCGGTGGACTTTGCATAAGCTCTGCCAGTATAGTGGCATGTGTTCTCACACCAGCGCTCCACTATTTTCGGTGAACTTTGCATAAGCTCTGCCAGTATAGTGGCATGTGTTCTCACACCAGCGCTCCACTATTTTCGGTGAACTTTGCATAAGCTCTGCCAGTATAGTGACATGTGTTCCTATATGACGAATATTACTATATGATCTGCATAGCCTTGAGCGTAAAATCTCTCTGCATTGAGGCATGTCAGTAACTAATCTACCACAAGTTCCATGGAAGAGGGGATAATACTCCTCCTTGAGGGCATCCCTGAGTTACCTTGGATGTTGTATCTGTACTTAGTATATGAGAGATATAATTTAGTTAGACATTGACATATATACAATTTGTTAATGTCTTGGGATTAAACATATTCCAATTTTCGAGTTTCTTATAACTTTCAGTTTTAATTCTATAATTTAATTATAAATTAATTAATAATAATAAATTTCAATTGACCCCCCTCTGCCATCTAGAATCATAATTTGGGGACAAAGGTTACCTTTTATATAATATAGATTATAATAGTTCAAGTTTTTACTTTTCCCTGAAAAAAATTATTGCTTTAAGAAATCATTTAAATTTATTAGTCGAGAAACAAGTTTCATAATGATATGTTTAACTACTCTAAATTCAAACACATTTTCAGTGATGCGACGTATTTAAATTTAAAATATAAAAATAGCTACAGAAATACTTTGTTCTCCAAGTTTAACGAAAGTCGGCAATATCAAAAGCACTCTTCAAGGTTCATTTTTATTAAAAAACATAAATAATTTAAAATGTACTGGTACCAACGGAAAATATCAACGGCAGAATCAACATCACACCCCAATCATAATGCTTTCCTAAGATTACCCTGCAATACCGCCCACCCACTAAGTTCATTGGCTATTTAGAGCTGTGCGGGGGGATTGAAACGGGGTAGGTAATCGAAGGTATTGGTAGTTTTCGGAGGAACCAGTGCTTGCTCATTTATCATGTAGTTTAGTCGATTCAATTATTCCGTGCCCAAGAAGGGAATTTACGCAGACAGAGTGCTGGCTCGTACATCATGTAGTACACTCGATTCTGAATTTATTCTGTGCCCAAAAGGGGCCTTCGATCGCGGACAAGTAGTGTTTTTGCTCGACGCTCATATTTTTCATAAGTCATTTGTGTTTCTGCCATTCGCTGCCAGAAAGAGGAGTATTTTTAAGGGAAGATTCTATAAAATCCTAAGGATGTGTCTAAAGTGCAATTTGGCCTATTCAAACTTCATGATAATGTAATTTGTGATTTAACGAGGAAAATAGATGTTCCACAGTACCGTCTTGACTTAATGAACTAAAATATTTGAACCAGCTACAAAACCCATGGACGTGACAGTGTTCTTCAAATAGGCTCCGTACTTTTTAGTCCAGAAGGACCAGATTTTATTTCCATCCAATTCGCTCATTTCGGCAATTATGCGAACCGGATTATAATTTCAACCGGCGTCGCTCAATCAGAAAGTCACATTATGTACATGAGCTACATAGTTGAAAAGTTAATGCCGCATTGCCAAACTGTAGGTGTGGTATGAAATACGTTACTAAAATTATAAATTATCTTTGATTTTCTAGTATAATATCCCTTATATTGGAATGTTTTTGTCACCTTCCAATATCTCGGTAAACGATATTTCAAACGCAAATTTCTCTAAACCAAAAAAATTATTTGGTAAAAATCTGTTTTATTTTCAGCGACAAAAATATAATTTTTTCTACCGACCCGAATATGAGGTTTTAATTTAAATATCGGGGTTTTGCTGGTTGGCAAAACTAGGCTTTGGTTTTGACCAATTTCTTTGTGTAATTTCAGAGATATTCGCGTTTGAAAGAAATTTTAGCGGGATTTTGTTAGCAAAAGCTGGCCGACTTTTGTGATAAATATTGTTTGTAAGTTTAGTATCATTTAAAACAACAAGAAATATCAAATTATAGGATACCGGTAATGTTTACTAATTAATGTTATGATGTTATGTATTTTAGGTATATCACAAACGTTCTTCAAATATTTTCTAAAGTTATTTTTATTCAACTGAGTGCAAGTGTCTTGGCTATTTGCAACGCAGGATTCATAATTACGGTAAATGTATTTTTAGTAGTAAATTTGCTAATTTTACGCCGGATTTCATTACACTGTGAAGTTCTACGAATATTTTTAAAATTTCAATAATAAACCCAGTTCTGTAATGGGTGTAGGTGCTTCAAGTATAGTTATATTTTATAGTTATAGGATTATTTTATGATTAGATGAGAAACCATAGGATAAATCAAACGTATCATTTGTAAACATGTTATTACCTGATGTCCCTGGTAACAAATCAATAATATTGTCTGAGTACAAAAAGGTAGATGATTGGAACGTGTAGCTTAGAAAACTCGAAATTACGTTTTAATTTAATTAATTTGTTTTGCCTTATTTATATACTGAAACACCAAAGATCTTTAATAGATGTATTGGAGCGAAGCAATTTACGATTACATTATAATGAATAACATACAAGTTTTAGGAAATAAAAATAAAGTTATCAAATCAGTAAATTTAGAGAGTTTTCTCTAAAGAAGTATTAGATGAGTAATTCATCCTAAAGGATACCAATCCATATCCGACTATATTAAAAAACCAGGGAACGGTGTAATGTCGACAATATGTATTTCTTTGTTTTATATAAAAAGATGAAAAGTCTGCAAGCATTAAATTGTATTTCATTAATTTATTCTTTGCCGGCGATTCTACCACCAAAAATTTTCAAAGCTTGGACTCAAAAAATAAAAAAATTATATGTATACAAAGAGTGTATTACACAGACGATTAATGCATTGCGCCATCTACAATAAAAGTGTTTTATGTCTTTACGCACGTGATCCTTCCTTTTGCAACTATATATTATAGTTGCACAATTAAAAAGTTGCAAGTGAGCTAAGGGTACTCGTACACTAGTACACTTTTATGACTTAAGTTCCTATAATGCCACTGTGTGTCCAAAATGGCTACATAAATGAATTTACTGTCAGTTACTCATCGCTTTCATATCGAGAGCACCGGATTATACGAACTCAGAGAAAAAAATTCATGAAAATAAATATTCTGCTCTATTAGAATTTTAAAAACATGAAAATTTTTTCCTCTAAGTGATGAATCACTGACAGTAAGTTTGGACATCGTACCGGCCTTAACTCAGTAGGTACTTATGGTGCAGGCTTGCCATAGACAGCTTTCTAACCCTAGTAATTTGATTTTTAGCTAACTCCAGTATCTATTGAGGCAGTAGCTCTTTACTGTTATCTAGGAGCTCTTTTTCTTCAACTAGGATTGTACTGCTGGTTTGGAAATGATGTATATTTTGAAGTAAGTTGCATAAATATTTTTAACATAACATAATAAAACATTTTTAAGAAATTCTTGTTAATTCTTATTTTGCTTTTACACTTCTTTGCAATTATCTGGTTGCCTAAATATTTTATTAAAGGATAGAAATAAGAAACTTTAAGTCTTTCTCCAGTGATATATTTAGATACATGTTTTAAAGGGTAAAATCTCTACATGTTTCGAGTGAATAAGCGCTCATTTTCAGAAGAATTACTTTAACTTTACGAAAGGAAAGAAAAGGGGACTAATGTCTTAACGGAGCTTTAGATTTACTAAGAGACATACTACCAAAATAGTTATTGTAGAATGGGGCCAGTGATAACATTCTGAATAGCACACACAGTGCAAGGTGGTGTTTGGTTATGTATTTTGTTCTTACTGTTAATTCTTATATTATATATACACAAACTAACAAAGTGTTATATACAACCTTTTCTTTTCCGTTCTGAACAAACTTGCAGTGATAAGTAGCTCTTTCTTCTGCCCGACTAAAAAATCTAACATGTAATAATTTGTAGTATTATTATTGTTACTTTATAGTAAAACTTATTGTTTTAGGATAAGATGTATATGCTTTGTTTGTTCCTCGGTATAGGGCCCATTTTCCCAATAGACCCAGTAGGCCCGGGCCTAAGGCCCCACATCCAAAGGGGCCCCGCACACGATCTAATCTACACTATACGTATTCAAATAGTTTAAGACAAAATACTTTATTTGTAATATACAATAAATGCCAATAAACTTTTTTATTGTAAAAATTACTGTATAAAATCTAAGCCGATCCACAGATTTCTTTATTACTGTATGCTAAATAAAAAATCGTATAATATCCTGATATATTGCAGCACAGGTTTGTAGCCTTATATTTAATACAAACAAAAATTATTTTAAATTTTTATATTTTAAGAAACTTTAATATTAATATTTTGCGAGAACTATAACCGGCGTACATTTGCAGATATTTGTTCAATCACACGCCTCGACGACGATGGCGACTTCTTAATAGTTAGCAAACGAATCAAAGCGGAAAGCTCGATTTTTTTCTGTGATCTATGTCGGCTTCTTTGTATGGCATATTTAATTCAGAAGTTTTTTAAATTATGTTTTGATTTTATGGTTAAATATCTATCTTAATAATTTTTTTTTGCAGTAACTAATTTATTTTCTTTATATTATAATTTATATTATAATTCCCATGATTAGGGGCCCCAGAGTGTATAACGGCACTGACCATGATAGTTTTAACTAAGCTTTTTAATCTTTTCTAAATTCATCATAAGCGTAGGCTTTTAATTTGTTTTTTTTCTTCTAGAGTCAACAAATAAACACTTCATGCTATATGTCAAAATGGTACGAAAATGGCCCGAAAGTTCGAAAAGTTATGTTGATATTAATGGAACGTTGTAATAGATCTTTGGAAATTAAGGCTATTAATTTCATACCATTATCTTTTAATACATTTATTAGCGTAAGTATAAATACCGATCAACATGGCTTCCAGAATAATTCAAGTTATTGGGATCTAAGTTAAGATATAGAGATTAAATTCAAAAGGTTTGGCAGAATTTATAGCTGATAAAAAAAATTCTTTCGAAATTTATTCGTAATATTTCATGAGATATTAGTCAGTTTCTGCTGCCCGCTGTTCAAACGCCAATATCTCGGCATTCACCAAGTCTTGAACCCGAATTTCGGCTCGCTAGAGAAAATTATATTAACTGCTGAATATAAAATATGTCTTTATTATATTGCTTGTGTAGTTTTTAAGAAATTCGCGTTTGAAATATTGTTTAGCAGGATTTTGGTGACTAATAAAAACTGGCTATTTAAAAAGCCCCAAAATGGCCGGTTTTATAATTCCTTTATTTTATAGGAGTCAAATTATAAGATTATTAGTAGACTGTTATAAATATTATTAAATATTTATATTTAATTATTAAATATTAATCTGGACTAAACAGGAACCAATTTTTTTATTAAACCCAATATAGCCATCTTGGTTATATTGGACCGTAGAACCGAAAGTTGACATTTAAAAAGCTACTTAAAATAAAGAAACTGTGACGTAAAATCATTCTTTTTCCAATGAAAAAACCTACATATTTATTTTTTATTTTTAGAAAAGGTATTTCTCCTAATTCCAAACATATATATATATCTTAAGATTGAAAGTTCTTGTGTATAAACACCTAATTTGAAATTCAGAAAAAAGTATTTCCTCGAGCCGGATTCGAACCGACAACCTCCGTATATCCAGTACAGAGCGCTAACCAATTGCGCCATCAAGGAAGTAGGTTCACAACGGCAAATCGGGAAACACTTTCGTCCGAAAATTTCAAATATTTACTGAAATACGCACAGTGATAGATATTGTAAATCATTTTTACCCTTTTTAAACAACAACATTACCGTTTCGGCAACCAGATGCATCTTTTCAGGCGGCTGATTAATACCTATCGATTCTTTTTCGTAGGAAAATAAAGTATGTATATATCTTAAGATGGAAAGTTCTTGTGTATAAACACCTAATTTGAAATGCCGTTGTGAACCTACTTCCTTGATGGCGCAATTGGTTAGCGCTCTGTACTGGATATACGGAGGTTGTCGGTTCGAATCCGGCTCGAGGAAATACTTTTTTCTGAATTTCAAATTAGGTGTTTATACACAAGAACTTTCCATCTTAAGATATATACATACTTTATTTTCTTACGAAAAAGAATCGATAGGTATTAATCAGCCGCCTGAAAAGCATGCATCTGGTTGCCGAAACGGTAATGTTGTTGTTTAAAAAGGGTAAAAATGATTTACAATATCTATTACTGTGCGTATTTCAGTAAATATTTGAAATTTTCGGACGAAAGTGTTTCCCGATTTGCCGTTGTGAACCTACTTCCTTGATGGCGCAATTGGTTAGCGCTCTGTACTGGATATACGGAGGTTGTCGGTTCGAATCCGGCTCGAGGAAATACTTTTTTCTGAATTTCAAATTAGGTGTTTATACACAAGAACTTTCCATCTTAAGATATATACATACTTTATTTTCTTACCAAAAAGAATCGATAGGTATTAATCAGCCGCCTGAAAAGCATGCATCTGGTTGCCGAAACGGTAATGTTGTTGTTTAAAAAGGGTAAAAATGATTTACAATATCTATCACTGTGCGTATTTCAGTAAATATTTGAAATTTTCGGAGGAAAGTGTTTCCCGATTTGCCGTTGTGAACCTACTTCCTTGATGGCGCAATTGGTTAGCGCTCTGTACTGGATATACCGAGGTTGTCGGTTCGAATCCGGCTCGAAGAAATACTTTTTCTGAATTTCAAATTAGGTGTTTATACACAAAAACTTTCCATCTTAAGATATATATATATAGTAATAATCTTGATAGAACTCGCGAGATCCTGGCCCAATCACGTGATATGAATGACATGCTGGTTAATTTTAGTGTGTTATGTTGGTATGACTTGACGTAAATTATAGGATCGGACTTAGAAATTATAAATTTTTAATGTGTAATATGTTTAAACGAATAATATTCTTTAAACCACAAATAGTTACTGTTGTCATGCTAAACAAGATTACAATAAAATGAAGGTAAAAAGTTGCACAACAGATTAGGAAATGACAGCTTCTTTTATTCGCCTTTATCCCTTGGGCTCTTTCCTCGTTTGGAAATATTGACATAGGCGTAGTTCGGGGGATACTTTGTGGTGCTAGGCCCCTAAATCTAGCACCCTCAAAAAAACACAATGTATTGACAAGAAAAAGGTTGAAATGTTAATTTTAAAAAACAGTTTAACAGACCACAATAATAAGATAGAAACTTCAGAATTTGTTGAATACCGAAACTTTTATTTGTACGAAAATGAAAACTAATAATCGCTAAAAGTGAATTATTATTTTACAACCCCTATAAATCCGTACGCCAATACTAAAATTTTAAGCAATAAAAGAAAGCTTATCGATTTAAAAATAGTTATTTATGTACCAAGGCAGTAAAGTAATTCTTTATCGGACGAGTCTGAAATTATGAGATGAGCGAGCGAAGCGAGCGAGACGAATAACAGGCGAGTCGATAAAGACACTTTACTGACGTGGTGCATACAAAATTTTATCGCCAACCGTTTATTACCGTTTTATGTAAGGCAGACCGCTCTAAGAAAATAGATGTTTTTTCCCCATGTTAAAGTAATAGAAAAGGCGAGCTGTAGACCTATTTTAGAATCGGGTCTGCGTAAAATATTTAATAGTTCTGGCCTTATATTTGGTCAAAATGTAAATTAGAAGTTTCATACTACCTATTCCATCCCATATTCAAGTTCGAAAGGTTAAAATAGCTTTACAATTCGACGACAAAAAACCCATTTTGGCATAAATTTGACACATCAAAAAATTTTGGCCGACACGTGCGTATTCCAAAGCACCCCTCAAAAAATTTGAAATTTACTATGAGAAATGGCAGGGTAATACTTTATCTGTCGCATATGCGGCAGATAAAATAAAGTGTTCGTTTACTGCCGGAAATCACTCTGATAATGTATGGCTTTACTGTCGGTTGGCGATAAAATAAATAATTACCGAAAAACAAAAAAAAAATGAAATAAAAAAAGGTTTGTCCGAAGCGGGGTTCGAAACCGCGACCCTTAGTTCCAAAGTGGAGAGCCTATACCCCTACGCCAAGAAGGCGCTTTCTAAAAAGCAGGTTTAAACGCGTTAAATGACTAAATGCAAGAAAGTATTGTAAAAATAAATTGAAACTGTTTAAAAATACCTTCTCAGCAATGGCACCAGCTGCGGTACTAGGCAAACAATAGTTATAATCCATAATTAATTGTTAGTTATAGTCTAAAACAGAATATCATACGTTTATGAATCAAACATTGGCTGAATACGTCTCTGTCAAAATCTGGGCAAATTTTGAAAGTCGTAATCAGCCGGCCGAGGTCATATATCTGGATGTCAAATGTCGAATAACGAGTTCTCTCGTGAATATTTCTATAATTTATCTATATTAGCTCAACCCGTTTTTAGATATGAGCGATCCCATTTTTAGAAAGCTTTATTCATTCTATTTTAATCAGTCTAGAATGCCTTGTAAATTAAAATGTTCAAAATAATCGCCCATAATAATCGCATTACTATTACTAAGGATGTCTAGACATCAAAACCTAATTTTCCAACACCTAGATTTATTTAATAAATTAGAGTTAATACAGCTTTAGATAATATTGAAAAACAATATATTTTTAGAATCAGAAAAGAAAGACCTTTCATAAAAATGAAAACTATACAGGGTATTCCAAACAACAACTTTACTCCAGTTTCTATGCACATTGTTGGTGTGGTCACTAATTATAGCGAAAAATATATATTCAAAACCATGGAAATAAAATGGAAATAATCATTCGTTTCTAGGGATACTTACTCACCAATGACTTCACAAATTCTGAATATTACATCAATAATCTTTGTAACGTATCACTATTTCTTATACAGGCCATTTTGGTTTTTATATTAATATTCCTAAAATTTTTAATTTACTTACGAGACGGCTTTAATTGTAAGTAAATAATAGCTGCCAATGTCATATTTGTCACGGTTTAAGTGAACTGGTTAGTTCATTATTGATTAATTTTTTTTCAGCCAAAAATAAAATAATGTATAATATTTTTTTGCAGATTCTAAAATGGTCTTATTCATATTTCACTTTATTAAGGAATTTTACTTTTGAAGAAGGAGCAGTTAATATCTAAAGCAATAAATAATACAAAATCTAAATATTATATAACTTATCTGAAATAACCTGGAATTTTTAGGCTATACACATTTTATCAAACTATAAACATACAGGGTGCTACAATTCGCTTGCGTACATAGGAATATCAGAAACCGTAAGAGATGATTTGTTGAAAATTACTAATATTTCTATAATACTTTAGAATACCTCTAAAAAATTACGAAAGTGCAGCTTTTAGTTTAGTCAAGTTAATTTTTTAATACAGACTTGAACTTTTATTGATGATTATAATATCAAATAAAGATCTTCCTTTTTTTCGTCAGATCCATCCCTAGACAGTCTAGAAACGTTCGTTTCGCCATTTCCAAAGAAGGAGTCTAAATTTAAGATGTTTTTGGTGAAATCCACCAGCAAGATATTGCATGGAGCGACATGTAGGGACGTTGTTAGGTACTCCTAAAATGAAATGGAAGGAAAATCTTTATTTAACATTATATTAATCGTAAAGTAGAACGACTGCAATAAATATAAAATGGCAGCGATAAATCCATGGCTGTCAGACTGTGTGTACTGTCTTTTGCATTAAAGTACGGAGGGCCCCATACAAAATGGACTCCCTCGGGCAGCGTTAGACACTGATGGCCCAGGAAATTACTTAGATGGTAAATTACTTAAATAGCACAATTGCTTAGATCTCAAAATGTTACTAAACTATCTTTTATTATTCTAGTAATGAATTATAAATTATAAAGGTTGCGAAAAGACGAAATAACGAAATTCTAGCCATTGTAATGTAATATTAGCATATTAATGCATATAAAGAAGTATTTTAACTTTGTAGTGTAGTGAGTTTTAAGTGATAATTATTATTATTAAGGGAAAAACTTGTTTGGAGCTTAATTATTATTTAAATAAATCCAATATGGAAAATTAATTAAATTTAAAAAAATATTCACATGTTACACAAAGAGACCAAGAAAACATATTTACTTTCATAACAGAATGGCGAAAGTAGTTAAAAGTTTTTGTTTTGTACTGTTTTTTAAACAATGCTTTAATTTATCGAAAATGTTAAAAAAATTATGTGCATGTTATATAATATATGGGCAAGTTAGTTAATGACCGATACAATCAATAAGTAGCACTCTACATGTACTTAGTATTATAATTTATATTAATATATTAATTTAAAAATTAATGAGGATTTTATTTATTTCGTAATTTAAACAATAGGGACGAATGGCGAGTGAACATTAAAAGTAATACTGAATTATGTTTAGCGCAAGTTTACAGTTCATTTTATTATTAACTTTTGGGTTAAACTGCTTTCTTTTGAGATAATTATGAACGAACCGTTCCAAAAGCAGTAAATATTAACAAAACAGTTGTCAAGCTATAGCTAAATTCGTTGGTTTTAACGCGCGAATGTATTACCCACTTTATTCCACAGTAAAGAATATAATTTATTTATCTTGATTTTCCTTTTCTCTAGTAATATAATAGTAATTTGTACTTATGTAGTATGATGCCCATATCGCACAAGCAAGCAAATTGAGCACGACACCGTGTGCGGAGTGCTCAAACTTTCGAGCGCAAGCGAGTTGTACAGTATATTTTTCCACGACTTTCCAACTTCACTCAAAAAGTTTAAAAAAATTATTTAAATCAGGCATTATAACCTGTCTTTTTAGTTGGCCATGACCTTATGAGAAGGATAATAAAAAAAAACAATTAAAGAAAAATCATTTCGTTGGCTAATCCATGGACCGAATTACACTGTAACGTAATTGTCGATTTGGGTAATTTCATCTATTTATACAAAATCAGTTTGAATATATTTATTTCTTTTACATTCGGCCTTTTGCAGTATAACAGACAAAAAGCGATATATTTATCAATAAAAATAGACAATTTCTTTTTTTAAATCATAGCCTGCTGCTTGCGTAACAAATCAGAATAAACCCTTTTTTATGTGCAAAATAAAACTAAATAACATTGAACATTGAAACCAGTACTATCCAGAACTAAATATATAAAAGTCTTTTAATTTTATCCGTAAATTTTCCAGTGGTTTTTCCAAATCGGTTGCGTATAATAAGTCAACGCACAAACGTTAAATTTGAATATTATGCATTAAATCTTGTAGGAATTGTCGCGAAATAAGTGGAAAACTGGAGATTTTTGAAAAGAGAAAGTTCATTTTTGTGCACAAATCTTTAGTTCGGTTACAAAACACTAAGAAATATTTATTTCAATGGAAAAATCCATGCATGGACCAAATTACACAGTAACATATTTTTCTTATATTTACATAAAATAACTTTGAATATAAATCTATCTGTCAGACAACAAGCGATAATGTCGCGTATCAAAATGATAGGCGACGGGAACGTGTAGCTTAGATGATTTGAAATTACGTTTTAATTTATTTAATTTGTTGTGCCCTATTTAGTTACTAAAACACCAAAGATTTTTAATAGTTTTATTTAAGCGAAGCAAAGCAAAGCAATTGACGATTACATAATAATGAATAAAATAGAAGTTTTTAGAAATAATAATAAAGTTCTTAAATTAGTAAATTTAGAGAGTTTTCTCTAAAGAAGAGTTGTTTCCTTAAAACTCACATACTAGGTTATTTGTTCTAAGTTCAAGAAAAACAACTTTCGCTTTAGAGTCAACTCAGGCCAAAATAGAAATAAACAATTTAACAATTTAAATAAACATTATCAAGATCACTTACTCACTGGCTGGAAACTGTTTTGATCTGAGATTATGTTTCTACATTTTTACTTGAATGACCAAATGGGCAGAGGTTACCCTTACACTTGAAAATGTTAAACAACTCCACTGAGTAAGTGTCTGTTTGAGTTTTTATAATGTTTTGTAACCCTTACCAGATGGGAGAAGGGGTTCCTTTTTGTTATGTCAGCAATTTATTAAAAGAGGGGATTTCCCTGGATGGACTATTCAAAATGGAACCCTTTATCCCAACCAATTCAAACAATTATGTTTATCAACTTTCGTCTTCAAACTCCTCCTACAAAACTAGGAATGTCCTTGTCCTTGTTCCACACACTATCTTTTCACTACACCTATTCTTATCAGCAGACTCAACACCTATTAAGCGTCTTAGCACCACAGCGAAGTATGAACCGATTAAATTATCCTTAAGGGTACCAATCCATATCCGACATTACCCCCTCCTCCAGGGTCGACGACCACGGCGACCAACTTGTAATAGAGTGACTTGAAGTTCCATGGGATGGAGGATGACTTGTAGGGTTGGGTTGTACGGATAACTAGCATAGCAGCTTTAGGAGAGGCATCCCTCATTATGACTTTTGGGTTACTGCAATTCGCCCAATTATGGTGGATGGTTCGGTAACTGGTAGTCAACTTACAGCTGTGGTGGAGTGGATGGTTTTTCAGGTGTTGTAGTGCATAGGTCTCCAGATGTAGTACATACATGAAACAAATAGTGCGGTATAAGTTTTTAAATTGAAAATGTGGGACGACTAGAAGGAGTTTCAGTAGTTCTGTACTAAAAGCAACTTTTCAAAATTAACTTTATCGTTGTCTAGAAAATACAGTTAAAAGTGATTTCCTGGGTTACAAAACTTTCAAGTTACAAGCATTTTTTAATAATAACAATGTTTATATAATAAATTAGACAATATAACCTTTCGCATTTATAAAATAAATTGTCTTTTACCAAAGAAAATTAATAGGCAATAATATAATAATATTCACACATATAAGAACTTGTGATTAGTTTTAGTAAGTAATATAATATTATAAACGCATACAATTTTTATACAATATACATTTTACCTAGGTGCACCTATACCTTTATATCTATATAAATTTAAACTCTTACACATGTTTAAACATGTACTTTTCTACGCATGTTTAAACATATAGTTTTCTACGCATGGCCATGGTAGTACAAAATAATTGAAAAATAAGAAAGTAAGTACGTAACATTATTTTAGACCTTAGTCTCGTCTTTCTGATTTTTCTGTAATTCAAATATAACTTTAACATTTTGTCTTGAAGGGAGGAGACAACGGTCCCTTCACGTGATATTTCTGATATATCACAATACGCGTATTATACCTTTTATGATCATAACAATACACACATTATTCAACATTATTCCTAGGAATCCAAAAATTATTCATATCAGTAAGGAAATACAAAAAATATAATCATCACGTGATGCTACTTACTTCTTGCGCGCTAACATCTTTATAAACCGAGAAAATACTCATTTAAATCTTATCTCCGCATAGACCAAAAGAACAGGCAAAACCATGTTTCATCATATCAGTAAATTATTATCATTATCCACGTAGTAAAAATCTCCTGAAATATATTTCAAATAAAATAATCCTTCTTTTTCTTCTTTCATTATCAAACCTAAAAATCCTCTGAAGTTAATAAATTTAAGCCAGGAACAATAACCAATTTGTATCAAAATTATCCATGAATATAGGCTAAAAAATAAAAAATATATAGACTGAAAAATTAAAAATATACAGGCTGAAAAATAAAATAAATATACAGGCTGAAAAATAAAAAAATCATAAATGTTACTAAAAATGATTTTGATTTTTTAGTAATGTAGTAATAAAAATACATCCATCAAGGGAGTTTGGTAGCAGGTTCCTTTTGTACCTAATAATGACAATGGATAAAGCCAATCTAAAAATAAATACACATTAGTAATCATTAAAGACACTGTAGGTTTATAATAAGTATAACTGCTAAATACACCTTTTCCTAGTTATCTCTTGACTCGTTTAATTAATACTCTGTATTGTAATATTGAGATATGAGAATCTGCTGAAACGAATAATAATTATCTCCAATGATTTGTGTCGGTAAGGATACATAATTTTATTCTTACTTTCAGTACGTCGCGAAGCGAAAATTGGCTTGAAATTAAAAGTGTTTTAACGCGTTAGTGAATAAACATTTATAAATTATAATGAGATTTTGATTTAAAAAAAATTAATTGAAGTTTATGGTTTCAGGAAAAATCAAATGATTTAATATTTATTTTTTAAAAAGATATAATGGATGTGTCTATTAGTTATTGAAAAATAAGTGTTTTGTTATTAAACTATCGTTTTCAAAACTTTGTTAGTGTTTAAAGAAAAATTTAAATTGTGACGTACTGACACCTTGTGTTAAACCACGAATTTCGAAAACACGTTTTCCGGGGTCATTCCCTCAAGAGTGGGATTCTTGGTACTTTTTGCATTTTCGGAGCTAGAATTCGCGAGTAAGTATTCTATTACTTTTTGTTAAATTTATTTTTAATTTGTGAAATGTTTGGTTTTTCGCTTTAAATCAACAACCTGTTTTAAAATAAAATTTATATTAATAGGGGAGAAAAACTTTACTGTCTATTTAATTGATCTAATACCCAATGATTGTTATATAGGGTAGGATTGTTCTGACGTGTACTACGTCTTTTATTTGTCATTTTTATCTGTTCTTTTCAGAATAACACAATCTACCTCAGATTGTCTAATAACATATTAAGTACGGTACGGTCCGGACCAAATTACAAAAAATTGTCTCCTTCCAATTTTATAATTGGGCATACTCTTAAAAATCAAAATGTCTATGTTTTTTTTTTATCATATATTTCCTTACTTTGTCTCAACTATATTTTATTTATATCATCGTTTTCTTACTAAGCGCTTTTTCTTTAAATTCTCGGTTACTATAAAATCATTAACTCTTTGCCCTTACGAAGCTTCGGTGAGTAATGCAAAATTTCGGGCTTAAACTAACAATAAAGGGGTATACATAGTGGTATTTTGCATTGATATATTATTAAAAAAAAAGTTACATGCGGCAAATATAAGGACCAATCGGTATGAGCCTTATTTGTGTACAATCTTAACATGTTAGTTGTTTTAAGGTTTTATTTAATCTTTTTGCTAAACCTGGGAATGATAACTGATAATAATTAAAGGGTTATTACTCATTATTTGTAAAAGTTCACTAATAAATTCAGACTAACAGACTTTTTCTGCGATAAATCATAAAAAATTTAGGCTTTCTGGACTAATAATATTTTCAAAAATAAAATTTTCAACTGATTCTGTTTTTCTCGTGTAATTTCTTAGTTTTGTTTAGTTTAATTCGTAGCGTAGTTTATAGCTACTATAATCATGGTATGTCAAAATGTCAATTTCTTACAAATGACGCGTCTAATTTAATTAGTCGTAAAAATCTAACGGGTTTACTATATATTTGCTTACATTCTTTACATATTTTTCCATGTATCTTTTTACATACTGTCCCAAGAATACTGTGACCTAAGTTGATTGGTTATTTTAATCACGCTTAAGTAATTCGTTCATGTATGGTTTCTTTTTAAATTGTTAATAACTATTGACTATCTGCGTTCTTTAAAGAGAAAATTATTTCATTAAAATTTTGATCGTTGTTTTGATGGTAGTGAATTGTTTCAGAATCCACGATATATAGTGTAGAAATGTTAAAATTGTTTTCTTGTAAAGCAAGAGAAAAGAAAATTTAGTTATTTTATTGAATATCGTGGTCAATAATCAATACCTTTATGTTTTTTACCATTTTAACGTTTAACAGTGTAGTCAAATTCTGAAATAATGTAATGCATGATAATCCGTGACTATGTCTATACCATTTTGACAATCACATAAAAAAAAATGTTACTAGAATAATAGTTTGACTCGGGCTTTGGCCAAAATTTTGAATTGTATGCAACAGAATGGTCACAACTCATGTCATTTTTAGTAAAAGTAATGCAATAAACCTTGTATAGAAATATCCATTTGTAACTCATATTTTTTTTCTATGAACGCAATGCACTAAAATCGGTGTCAAAATTAATTCAATTATTAAGGTTGGTCGCTTCTTCTGTCCATAATGTGTATACTTTTTTTTCTGGTTAATTTGTGTAATGGTCGTGCTATTTTGACCAAATAAGAAATATATTTGTGATAAACTAAAAAAATTTTTTTATAATTATGGGTACTTATTGGATTTTTTTTTTTAGTTGAAAGTTTATTTGGGTCTGGTAAAATGCCTTGTTTATTGACTATATATTCTAAAAAAAATGTACCTCATTATCTGCAAAATAGCACTAGGTTTAAATGTTAAACCTGCTTTTTGCAGTCTAGAAGAATATTATTTAGTCTTTTAAGATGTTTTTTTAAAGCTATCAGAAAAAAACGTCTAAATATTCTGTCTGTTTCAAACCTTTAAATATTCTATCGACTAACTTTTAAAATGTTGAAGTTCGCTGTTCTTTTCTTAACTATACCTGCCAGTACTCGCTAAAATTATCTAGAGTGAATATCTTAAATCTTTTAGATGACCTAAAGTTTCGTCAATTACTATTTTATGTTTGGTGGACTCATTTACTTTTATAAAAATCGTGAAAAAATCTGTACTTATATCGTCTGATTAATGGTATAACTGTTAAGAAAATAAAATGATACTCCCTATATTAAACCTTATGGTGTATTGGGTTTATTTATAATTAGTGACCTTAAGAGAAGTAAAGATATTGGTAGTCTTAAAAAAATGTTTAAGAAGTGTTTAGTTTGAAGCTTGCAGAGCGAATAAAAGCATCTTTAATTCTGAGTATTTTTAAATTCAAACTTAAAACTTATTTACTTCATTCTTTTATGTTTATTTAAGTAATCATTTATTTGAGAAAAAATACTAACCCCATTGATCATTTTAAAATTCAATATATGTAATAACAAATGAAAAATAATTATTTCTGTTAAAACTGACGGACAGGTATGTTAGATTTATATTATTTAATAATCACATAATTATAAAGATATTTAAAATTGCATTCGTTAGAATAATATAGAGTTTTTTTTTTGTATTATTACATTGTTGTATTAATATCGAGTTTTTTCTTACAAAAATAACGACCGGGCTTAACCAAGAATATTTTTCTTATAATACCACGTCATCTAGCATTTCCTGAACTTGGTTATTTATTTTATCGCGTTAATCTTTCTGAGCTACCCTGTATGTTTTACTTTTGATTGTACCTTTATTTATTTTAAAGTTTGGTTTAATTCTTATAACCCATTTCTTTCTGTATAGTTGCAAAAACATTACTGTAAGTGAAATAAAAAATTCCTTTGAATAAGCCTTTTGTTCTCGTGATAGTGCTGATTTAATTATAATAGAGATAATATCGTTTAAATTAAAAGTTTCTACTTATCTGCTTCCTTCGTGATCTAAAGAAAAATGTTTGTCAACCTAACTTATCCAATGCTGTACCAGCATAAAGTTTTAGCATAGCACATTTGCTTTAATTAATAGCTTATCTTATTTAATATGCAAAAGTAACAGAACAATGTGTTCATTTTTAATAATAAGAGATTCATTATACTCAATTTAAAAGCATTTTAATATCTTCCTGTGATTCCTTTAACTTTGTCATATCTAAACAAATTTCTTTAATTTCATTAATAATTAAAATTACATGTTTCTAAGCACATTTTATAAATTGTATTAACTGGATAAAATTAAATCATCTCTAACAAACCAAAAAAATATTAAACGTAATCTCTATTAAAAGTCATAGTTATTGATAACGTCTGATTAGAGAAATTAATTACTATAACGCCTTATTTTAACGAAATTTAACGCTTAATAATTTTAGTTTCGGTAGATTTTCAAAATATAAGGGTGTTAAATAAATTAGTACCTAAAAGTTTTGAAAAAATGTTTTCTTAAACAAATTTTATAAAATACTAAAACAAATTTAAAATGTCAGCTGCAAAACTTTAAAGAAGTTTTATTAGTTATTATAAATAAATCATTTTTAAGCGATCTTTAAGTTTTAAAAGTTTTGAGATTTATATCAAATATCCAAATTGTATTAACTTTTTAGTTCTTTAACGAGAAACGATTTATGTTATGTCAAATGTTTTTATATCCAACCTAGACAAAAAATGTTAATGAATACTTTGTTATGATTTTCAAAATTTTGAATTCTATAATATTGTAAATGAGAAGGTCCCAAAATTAAATTGTATCTTAAAATGAAAATGCAAATCAAAAAAGATAAATTAAACCACTGAAATAATATCTCAAACATAGATTTAAATTTCTCTAAAAAATAATCATATTTTTAAACTATATACATTTTTTTTTTTATATACGCATCATTTTATTTCGTAAAATTTGTAATCTCTCTAATATATATTTTTTAGCTGTGTATAAAATATTTTCAATTGTGAGTTACCTTTTGGTAAAATAATATATTTTTTGTTCAATTTGAAATATATAAGTATAAGATTCTCCAAATTAAAATTCAAATTTTAGTGTAGAGTTCTAAATTGTTCCAAAAGATTTAAATAAATATATATAATATAGAATTTCTAATTTTGTATCACCAATAAAAATATTTATGTAAGTATACATAATTTATAAAAAAAATAAAATTATAAAATCCACCTCTACATCGTAAACCTTATTTTATGACTGAAATTTAAAAAATATTGTTGATCGGAGGGCATTGCAAAACTGATTGTTGTTGCTCAGCGTTACCCCCATAATTAATTTGAGTTATCTGACTTTTTTATACTGAGGCGTATCTCTAAATTCTGTTACGTTAGTTTGTAATATATTTGACTGTGCTATGTTTTATAAAGACGTTAAAGGCTTGTCTGACAAAGCTAAAATTTGAGAAAAACTGTTTGATTAATTTCTTACCTTTTGAATATTAATTAATTTATTGACAATTGCAGATAATTTTTCTATTAAATTCACACTATCATCGTAAAATGGAAAAAAGGTAGTAATAAAATTTATATGTAATCAACTTTTGAAATGTTCTAAAACATTTTCAAAATACATATTATGTTTAAATTCAGCACATAACTTGCTAATTTTATAGTAGTAACTTTAAATTCCTTTATTCAAGCATTATTTTGCTAACAATATTCTAATTCTTAAATCACGGTTTGGTATATATATATATTTTATAACTTCCCATATTTTATTTTAATTTATTGCCGCCGCTTGTTCGTACCACTTATTTGCTGCATTTAAAAGATAATTTTCAAAATAAACGTTTTTATGTTTAATACCCCAACTATTTATTATCGTTGCGCAACGTTCAAAATTATTTAAAAAATATCTTATTTCTTTCTCCGACGGGTAAAATAATTCCGGCGATATGAATCTTGTCGCCGCAGGAACCGCGGTCTCCTTTTGCACTTTTGCCACAGTAGTGTGTATACTTTTTATTTATATCCGAATTTCTAATATTTTTTATGATCAAAATTACTTTAGTTTGTTACAACAGTTTCAGAGAAAGTAACTTTTTTGTGTGGGAAAACTGTTGTGAATCAGATCCAGGGGAGTTGTTCAAGTGAAGGTATTTTTTATTTTATATATCAAATCTAGATCTGAGTCAACGTCTGTACTTGGACTTTTTGAATTAAACGATTTTATTAGGGAGAGCGATTCAACACTACTTGGACTTAAACTATCTATTAAAATTAATTTAAAAACCTCTTTTTTCTCTCTAGCTTGCCCTTTGTATATACGAAAAATTTTTTAAAGTTTTTTATATTCTTATTTTTCTTTTCAAGAATTTAATTTTGCTTGCTTATTCATTTTTGTTTTTTAGAAAATTTTAATTTTAGATAAAATTGTAAAATTGCACTTTAGTAAAAATAATAGAGCACCTTAAGAAATACAAAATTTAGGAAAATAACGGAATCGACTATAGAAGAATATTTAGAATAAAAATACACTCGTATAGAAAACGGCACCTCCACCAAATGTCGCGTATCAAAATGATAGGCGACGGGAACGTGTAGCTTAGATGATTTGAAATTACGTTTTAATTTATTTAATTTGTTGTGCCCTATTTAGTTACTAAAACACCAAAGATTTTTAATAGTTTTATTTAAGCGAAGCAAAGCAAAGCAATTGACGATTACATAATAATGAATAAAATAGAAGTTTTTAGAAATAATAATAAAGTTCTTAAATTAGTAAATTTAGAGAGTTTTCTCTAAAGAAGAGTTGTTTCCTTAAAACTCACATACGAGGTTATTTGTTCTAAGTTCAAGAAAAACAACTTTCGCTTTAGAGTCAACTCAGGCCAAAATAGAAATAAACAATTTAACAATTTAAATAAACATTATCAAGATCACTTACTCACTGGCTGGAAACTGTTTTGATCTGAGATTATGTTTCTACATTTTTACTTGAATGACCAAATGGGCAGAGGTTACCCTTACACTTGAAAATGTTAAACAACTCCACTGAGTAAGTGTCTGTTTGAGTTTTTATAATGTTTTGTAACCCTTACCAGATGGGAGAAGGGGTTCCTTTTTGTTATGTCAGCAATTTATTAAAAGAGGGGATTTCCCTGGATGGACTATTCAAAATGGAACCCTTTATCCCAACCAATTCAAACAATTATGTTTATCAACTTTCGTCTACAAACTCCTCCTACAAAACTAGGAATATCCTTGTCCTTGTTCCACACACTATCTTTTCACTACACCTATTCTTATCAGCAGACTCAACACCTATTAAGCGTCTTAGCACCACAGCAAAGTATGAACCGATTAAATTATCCTTAAGGGTACCAATCCATATCCGACAATATATTTATTAATAAAAATGAACAATTTATTTTTCTTGGCCATAACTAGTTTGATTAAATCATTTTGCTGAAATGCACAATACAAAAAAGGGTTGCGTAAGAATTACTCCGAAAGTACAACAAAATAGCTGTAGAATTCGTTTATAGTTAGAAACGCTATTTGTGCATTAATATGTATACTTTTAACATTCGTAAATTTTTGTAATTGACCACTGTAATTGTTTAATATCCTAATTAGGATGGATATGAAATCATATCCGTTCATTTAACCGGAATAGCCCACTTCTCCAATCACTTTGTTTATGTTCCTTTTTTCGTGAAATACTTCTTATTTAGACACAATTTAAATTTGCAAGAACTTTATTACGAACGTACAATGATTCCACGTCAAGGAAGTAATACGAAGTGGATGAACAATGGTTTTACTTATACATATTTATATATTTATATGGCTGTGTCTACGTAACTTACTAAAAAAGTAATATTCATATATATATATATTAAAGTTACATTATCTGCAATTTCCTAAAAAGGGGTTATTTAAGTTTGATTTACAAACTGTTCTCTAATTAGTCATTCTTCGGAAAAATTAATCATGTTACAGTGATATGGAGTGCTTACATGGTCTCTGAGCATTTAATACTTATTTTAATTAAAAGAAGCTTAGCGGCAAGCGGACAGAGTAGTGCGACTATCTTTTGCATTAAAGTACACAGGGACTCCAAAGGTAATGGAATCCCTGGGGCACAGGTAGACAATGACAGGCTGTTTCGTTCTTGTTAGAACTCATCAGAAAGTCATAACTCGTAAGCGACCCCCAGTATAGCGAGCCTGTTCTGCGTTTTTAAGAACTAAAAACGCGATGAAAACCCAGTAACGCCATCATAAGGAATCAACTCAATACAAAAGATATAGCCATCTAACGTGAAAACGTATACCTGTGCCCCAGGGATTCCATTACCTTTGGAGTCCCTGTGTACTTTAATGCAAAAGATAGACGCACTACCCTGTCCGCTTGCCGCTAAGCTTCTTTTATTTATATATTTTAACGGACACCAAATTCTACTATTTTATTTATACTTACACACGGCATTACGGAATAGAGCTGCAAAACGGTGGGCGACTACAGCGCGATCTAGATCTGAATCCACAAAGCTGGAGATGTATGGAGTAGCGAAAAAAATGTTTTCTATACTGGTGAAGTGGCCGTTCCGTGCTTGATTTATTTAGATTTATTTATATTTCTACGTTTTCACGTTAGATGGCTATATCTTTTGTATTGAGTTGATTCCTTATGATGGCGTTACTGGGTTTTCATCGCGTTTTTAGTTCTTAAAAACGCCTTGAAAGAACAGGCTCGCTATACTGGGGGTCGCTTACGGGTTATGACTTTCTGATGAGTTCTAACAAGAACGAAACAGCCTGTCATTGTCTACCTGTGCCCCAGGGATTCCATTACCTTTGGAGTCCCTGTGTACTTTAATGCAAAAGATAGACGCACTACTCTGTCCGCTTGCCGCTAAGCTTCTTTTGTTTATATATTTTAACGGACACTAAATTGTACTATTTTATTTATACTTATTTTAATAATTTATTTTAGACGTGTAGGTATGCTATATATTTAACATACCATGTTATATTATTATTCTTTAAAGTCGAACAATATCAAGCAATAATTAATTTTAGTAAAACTCCAAATTAAGTTCCCAGAATTAATACTGACACGCAGAAGTAAACAGGTGTTTAAATTTGTAGATATTCATTAAAAAGTAACCTATTGGACACTTAGTAAAATAGTTTATTTCTATTATGTATAATAATTGGTAGTTGGTCGGGCAATAAACTCCTTATTATTAAAAATGAAATGACCCTTAAATATAACCCGACAGGTACTTATTTCTTTTTAGACTAATTCAAATTTCCATGTTAATTGGACCCTATTTGTTTCATTGAGGTAAAGGTTCTGTACGCCCTATCTCTGTCTACTTAAGCCGTTTTTACTTATTTAGACAACCACGGATATTTTCTGTGCTCGCATTGTTTAAGAGACGCAACTTTGTTAATAACTTCCTGTATAATCTTTATTTAGGCAGTCAAAGTAAATGACATTAACGTCCATAGAAGTGTCATTCCAAGTAAGGATTTAATACCATTAAAATTAGCTATTTCATATTTAAATTAAGAAAGTAATTTGGAGTCATTCATAGAAATTAGTTTTAAGCTGCTTATTATATGCATGCATGTCTGTGAGGATCGGAAAGTTCTTTGGCAGCCCCTGTATACAAAATTAATAGTGATCATTTGGATTAACAATGACATTAATGCGTTAAACAAATGCAGAAGTTAACGGCCGTAATATGTAATAAATGGCAGAGATAAATCATTGGCTGTGTCTTTTGTATTAAAATATGCAGAGCTCCAAAAAAAAACTGACTCTCTGTGGATGAGTTTAGTGAGACAATGATGGCAGTTTCATTCTTATTTGGACTCATCGGACTGTCATAAACCCGTTGAAACCACATATATACATATACCTACTATATTGCTAATGCCATTATTCGATGATGACACCACTATAAGCAGATGATCAGAGTCCGTTGAGTTTGCGCAGCTCGGAAAATTGTTTCTTGATGTAAACATTTGACAGGACCGACGAAAATATTTTAACAAGCTTTTATTTAAATTCACCAGTTAGTTCGGGAGTGTACAGTTTATGGTCAAATAAAACTAAGTAACCAATATTTGACATACCTAAAATACCTTATTCCTGGTATTGAACCGCGATTCGTGTTAAAAAGGATCATGCACTTTTTTTTACCCATCTTGAAACACCAGTCGCTAACAATAACAAAATGTCTGGTAAAGTTTTATACCTAAATTCGCACCCAAACTTAAAAATAATATCCACAATCACACACGGAACATCCGAACGAATACAACGTAAAAAAAGATGGAAACGACTAACAACTTACAAGCTAACAAAAAAAAATGTCTAAAGTAAAGTTTTATAAATATTAACACCCAAAACTTGGAAATTATAACTATACACGAAGGAACGAAACAAAAGATGGGGACGAATAAGAATACAAACAACGGCGAGCCGGTTCTGTTTATGTTCTGTTAGATATCGTGTCAGTTGTCTAATTTTTTCCTACTGCCCAAGCGCCACGAGCCCAAACTCAGGTTATTTTGAATCGCACGATGGGTATCTTCTTGCTTCGTGCGACTGCTTGTATTGGCAATATAGTGTATGTGGTTGAAACTCCCTTGACCACGAAAACGTCAATTCAACGCCGACCGCAGGATACGGTCTCCGTCTACTTGCCAGGCATGGTTTAGCAAACGATGAACACACACTCTAGTGGGTGCGATGTGTCTAAAAAATTTTTGAATCTCACCAATCCATGGGCAATAAATCTGCATCACTTGATTCCTAGAGATGGCGTGGTCGCTTGTTTGAATTGGCGTTTTCGCGATCAAGGAAGTTGCAACGAGTAAATGACAGTTCGATGAGTCCAAATAAGGACGAAACGGCCGTCATTGCCTAACACACCCTCTGGGAGTCCATTATGTTTGGAGTCCTGCGGATTTTAATGTAAAAAACAGTTACTTTGATAATGATTTAAGTAAAACCAGTATCCTGGAACATACAGGGTGGTCCATTTGTCTGACAAAGTTTTTATAAAAGTTATGAGCTATAAAAAATATATGTTCTAAAATTATTTTTAACCATACAGGATGGTCCGTCCAGAAAAGTAGGACAATAAAAAGATACATTTTTTTAATGTATCGCCCTTTTTACCTTTATACCTATTTTTAACTATTTACGAGATATTAAGACTTAATAATCGACAACGTTCTGAACTCAAGTCACAATCATTAAGCCATTAACAATGACGATTTTCTATTTAAGTTTGAGACGTTAAAAAATGTCAGTAATATTAATGACATTTAAATTGTAGTCTGCTGATATTACATCTAAAATGCACCTGGCTGAAGATGAACGCTTAGAAATTTATCTAGAAATGTTGGGTTGTGGAGATAAAAGGAAAAGTGCGTATGTTCAAAGAAAGATACCCAAATCTCCCGCCCATTAGCAAATCGACAGTGTCTAGGGTAGCAATTAGGTGGAGAACTTATCATACAAAATAGTGTTAAAAGTGCTCGGCCTTGTGTATCTAAGGAGAAAAAAGTAAATATAATATTATCACTACAGAAAGATTCTCATTGCTCAAGCATATAACGTGGGCGTGACTATGATACTCCCCAAACCAAATTTTGTTTTAAAGAGAAGTTTAAAGCCTACAAACTTTTAATTATTGTACAAAATTTATTGAACGATGATCCTGATAGGCAAGGACAATTTTGTAAAACAATGATTGAGCTAAATCACGCACGAATTGCCCAAAAAATGTGTTTTTCGGATGAAGCAACGTTTTTTTTTTTTAAATAGCCAGGTTAATAGACAAAACTACAGATACTAGGACCTAGCAAAATCCTAACTGGTACATAGAAAATCACACCCAGTATACTGATAAGGTTCATTGAAAATATGGTAACCGGACCATTTTTCTTTGATGAGAGCCTCACTGGAAAAATATCTAAATTTCCTTTGAAATGATCTGGTTCCAGCTCTAGCTAAAAATAATCCTGGTAAATACCGAGTTTGATCTTATGGTTTCAACTGGATTGTGCTTCCCTCGTTATGCTGCTTATGTAAGATAGTAAATACAATTTGGGCAGTGAATAGGTCGACGGGGGTCAATAAAGTGGCCACCCAGATCGTCTGATCTTAACGCATTGAATTTTTTTGTGGGGCTAAATTAAATATTTAGTTTATAAATCTAAATCCAACTCAATAGATACATTAAAGGAGTCCACTTGACAAGTGATAAGAGAACTTTATCCACAAGTAGGGCAAAATGTACAACAGGAATGTTTGAATCAATTGGCCTACCATAGAACAGTTGGTGGACATTTTGAACATCTTAATTTCATACTGCTACGACGTCCTTCAGACCGCGCTCAGGAGAGCAGTAGTGCTTCTTATGATCCACGCTTGATCCTGCGGAGAGTTTTAACGGAAATTGTCTTATAAAACTTATTATTTTGCAGTAATTTACTTTTTCCGCTATTTTAAAAATTAAATTTTCAAATTTGCTGTTAAACTTTAATTTTGAGTCAAAAAAATACCTAATTATTTAAATTTATATTTCCAATATGGTTCCATGACTTATTAAAATATTAAATTGATTTTCTATTGTGGCCTTTCTTTAACCGTCTCTACTATTAAAGATATCAAATAAAAGTTTTTATAAAAGTTATGAGCTATAAAAAATATACGTTCCAAAATTTTAAATATACAGGATGGTCCAGAAAAGTAGGACAATAAAAAGATACATTTTTTTAATGTATCACCCTTTTTACCTTTATACCTGTTTTTAACTATTTACGAGATATTAACACTTAATAATCGGCAACGTTCTGAACTCAAGTCACAATCATTAAGCCATTAACAATGACGATTTTCTATTTAAGTTTGAGACGTTAAAAAATGTCAGTAATATTAATGACATTTAAATTGTGGTCTGCTGATATTACATCTAAAATGCACCTGGCTGAAGATGAACGCTTAGAAATTTGTCTAGAAATGTTGGGTTGTGGAGATTAAAGGAAAAGTCCGTATGTTCAAAGAAAGATACCCAAATCTCCCGCCCATTAGCAAATCGACAGTGTCTAGGGTAGCAATTAGGTGGATAACTTATCGATAGTCGATACATATTTTCCGGCCTATATTATGTATAAGAGTCGAATGCGACACTCAAGGTGTATAATGCGCATCGTGTTTGTGTTTGGCAGGTGGGCTAATAATTATACATTACGGAACACCCCATATAAATAGGATCGCTAAATGGGGTCCTCATTACTCAATATTGTCTAAATACACGACTAAAATGGAATTAGCTAAACTAGTCGAATCTTCAAGACAAGTTCTTTTAGTTACTGGTATATGGCCTGTAAAAAATCCATCTATTTTTTATGGTATCAAAACTTTTATCACTATAACACTAGATCTACTTATCTGTACTTGTATGTTTGTTAACGCAGGCTACAGCAGCGATAATTTTTTAACGTTATCAGAAAGCATGTATTTGACTATTTCTGTTGTGAACGGAATACCCAAGAAATTAGTGATGGTAGCTAAGAAGGAACAAATTTTTAAGTTATTTGATACATTTGATGTCCCCTCGTTTACCAAATATTTGACAGTTTATAATACTGACTTTCAGAAGTATATAAGAACAATTAAAGTTGTTACGTTTTGCTTTAGGGCACAAGTTGTGGGATTTATTATTGCAACTACATTTTTTCCAGGTAATATTTAATTTAACTTTTCGTATTATTGCGAATATAACTAAATTCTAACTTAGTTAGGACGGTTGTAGCATTAAAACCAATATAGTTTTGGTGTAGTGTGGTGCATTATTGGGCCTCCGATTGCGTTTATATAACAATAAATATCCATTCGACAAAATTATTTTTATATTTTTTTAAATATTACATTCTCGATTGTTTCTCAGTCAATTTTTGTTTTATTGACAAAATAAGACTGTAAAATTAATTTAAAATAATTATAATTTGATAATTTAGAAATAATTTTATATAAAACTAATGTTAAAACAACAATTGAACTAGAGAGATCACATTATTGACATTTCAACTAAAAAAAAGTATGCAAAATTACTTAAGAGCAAACAGTAGTCGATAAGTCATTATGAACAAATAAGGCATTTCCACCGCATCGCGCATATTGTACCTGTGTCTCGCGATGGCAATATAATGTATTTTTTTATACACAAAATATTATAAAATCGAATTTCACGAGAATTAAGTAGCGCGGCGGCGGCGGTGTCAGTGAAGATGTTTAAAATAATACCGGGACATCGTTTGTAATTTTAATGCAAAATAAGAAATTAACATAAATAGCCGCAACATCTCTATTTTTATATTTTGCATGGCGGATGACATAATTTGAACCTATATAATTGAAACTTAAAAAAAAAAATAAGGTATCAACGCCTTAGTGAAATTTTCATTTTAAATATTTAATTAGATAAGCCAGGAAATGATGCCGCGTCTCAAGTTGGTACGGAAGGCTCTTAATTAAATTTATTTTTATTTTGAGAAATAATAATGAAAATACATTGATGAGCAAAATATTGACATAAATAACGTTCATAATAAATCCGCTGAATTATTTTGATTTAATTTAAAAGTAAATATAAAATAAGATTTTTTTTTAATGTTTGCTACCATCTGACTAGTGTTTTTACAATAAGAAGTTTTTAATTACATCTATTTATCTCAATTAATCACTATCTTGGATGCAATTTTCAAAATACTGGCTAACGTATATTATGGTATGTGACAATAGGGCTTTGCATCATTTGACGCACTCTTTTATTTACCACCTCTCTAGGTTAGATACGATTAAAAAAATTATTTTTAAAGGGTGGTATATCTCTTAGACCTGGTTGTATAACTACGGCCTAAGGTTAGTTCAGCGTTGAACGAAGCTAAAACTTCATTTGTATGTACAATCTCACCAGGAATTGCTGTTCTTCATTGGAGTTGGTTTCTGCAGATGACGATGCGGAATTTTCACTACTTATTTTATTCTTAAGTAAGCCTTAAAAGCGCGTTTTCACTGTTTCTGGAGTTGCTTGCTAGTTATGGCTTCCTAATAAGGATAAAACGCCGGTCATTATCTACCTGTGCCCCAGAGAACCCATTATTTTGGCGTCCCTGTGTACTGATGCACCGCTTGTCGCTAACTTATCTTTTTATTTTATTATTATTACGGACACTAAAACTGTGGCGGCTCGCGGTCTTAAAAAATTATGAAGAGCTAGGTATAGTGCGGGTACTTTAACAAACATTGACTAAAAACCCGTGTAATAAAACGTCTCCCTTATCCTCATCTGTCCAGCGACTGAATGGAGTTTTCAACAAATTACAAACTGTAATTAATTGGGTTCATTTTTAAAACATATTAGTTGTATGTTGTGTGCACTACTGAATCAACTGAATAATAAAAACAGAACTTTTTTATCACACAGTAAATCATGTAAAAACGATATCTATAACCGTAAGTTTCGCGAAGCCTCAAAATAAATACCTTAAGGTTAGGGAAACCAATGCTAAAGCAATGGCATACGACTGACTTATTTTTAAATTGCCCTTCATCATAATGCAAATAGTTACATGCGGTATGCATGACTAACGTCTCGTAACCATAGCAAAGGTGAATATCAAAACCATGTTGGGCGTTGGGGTCTTCATTTGCTTTGAACTAACGGACACGGTCGACTGGGGCGCGCCAAAATGCACGAGTCTTTATAATTATTGTCCATCGGAGTTAACTATGGCTCTATTATGCATAGCTACAGTCGGATTAAATTAATATTATTAATTCGAACATAATTATTTTTAAGGGCTTGTAAGTATGATTTTTACTCGGGTTTATTTATTCAGAAGGGAGGTGTGGCGATATCTCTGCAAACAATATCAATCCGCGTTACCTATTAGCAATCACTACCTTTTAAGGCGCCGACTAGCTACTTAGCGAATAGTGGTGTGGGTTAATCAGTTAAACAACAAATTAATAGCGCCACCTGTTTTTGTGACCCTTAAGGTCAAGGCAGTGATTGGTCTTCAAGGAAAACAGGAAATTATTTTAAGGAAACACAAATTAAAAACAAATCGCTTTAATAGTCCACCAAAATATAAAAGTGGTTATACCTTTTGTTGAAGGTTCAAGGTACCTAAGACCGCTTGCTGTCAATAAATTATAATTTATTTATGAATATTTTTCATTGGGGCCCCAGAGTGGAAACACTCTTATACCGCCTTACCTTCTCTGTGGCATTTAACTCGAACAGTTACGACCTTTTGAAAGTTGACGTCCTTGGCAGAAACCAGCTATTTCAAAAAAAGAAAGAAGAAAAGTAAATTCCAGAGAAGATGGGTTAGGTATAGTTAAAGTGAATTGCGGTATGCGGTCATAAATTATAAGTTCTATAGTTATTGAGATCGATTTATCTATTTGTGGGTGTTAATATAACATTATTAAAACGGTAGCTACGGTAGATGCACTTTACTCGATGCAAATAGGCCTATTTTACTCCAGTTTACACGTGTGCATTATACAACCTAAAGACTTTTTAAGTGTAACACTATAAGTAATTAGTTACAGGCTAAAATGGTAGCTGTATTGGTACTTTAATATTTAATAATATTACCTATCGAAAAACTTTCCTCCTGGTTTTATTTATTTATTTTTTACACCTGATGAGTCGCCACTGGAAGGAAACCTCTACTACGTTATGCTGTAATATTCAATCTAAATATTTTTAGTTATAGAACAGAAACCACTACCCGTTGACTTTCCATTTCTCCATAATGGCTCTTATCATTATCCTTTTTACATTTTTGAGTTAGTTGCTATATCATCAGTGGGATTTCACAGCATGACTATGGATTTATTTATAATAGGAATATTCTCAGTAGCAGCTGTACAATTAAAAATTTTGAATAAAAAATTAAAGAATATTAATGCCAATGTTAGGTTGCTACCGGGATTTTCAGAAGAAAAATTGGAAGAATATACTTTTAAGTATTTAAAAGAGTGTTGTACACATTACAGCGATATCGACGAGTAAGTACCTACACATAGCATAAATAATTAATTTTGTGTTGAAGTATTTAAGAACAGTGAAAAACCGAAGAATAGTAGGTATTTAATAAAGTTTTGCATTTACTACAGTAATATCGAAGAATAAATCATTATTTTTTAGACAAATTGACAACAAATTTATTGTTATCGAGTTAAAAAAATATCATAAATCATTGTACAATAAGAACAATTGAAAATCACTAAATTATACGGATTGCGGCAAATTAAAGATCATATAGTCATATTTTTTTAATTGTTCGAAATCTTACCCTACAAAATATAAATATAACTGGTTTTTAAGCAAACAAATTCGAAATTGACATGTTCAAGAAAACACAGATTTTTGTATGACTCTTTTACAATTTTTATAGTAATTTTATGGGCAAACTTGTACTCCAATATAATTTTAAAATATGCATCTAAACGATCTCTATAACTTCTGTACGTACCGTTTTTATCTAGTTTTTAAAATTAATACAAAAATGTACTTTACTTTACCGTTGACTCACCCTGTACAAATTAGGGGGATCAAAACTTTCCTATAAATCTTGCACACGATTGTTGTTGATAATGTATTATGTCCATCGCCAATGGAAACTTACTTATAAGGAAGAATCCTTTCGGACCCGACACAGCGTGCATCGTCTTCCAAGTATGTTTATAGACTGACGAGTGATGACCCATTGATGCGTTAAAAGTAGGCGAGACACATTGGGTGGGTTAATAAATAAGTATAAAAATACTACACGAAACTTTATACCGTAAAGCATGTTTTTGTTAAATGTCATGTTCTGTTATAAGTAGATCTTCTTTTTTACAATAAAATATATTAATTTCCAATTGACATCCAAAGTCAATATGTGATAAGATTTCGGTTATGTTTATATTAATATTGAGGATTAAAAAGGCTAAATTATTGCATTCAGATGGATGGTTGGCAATAGTCGGCATCTTAAAATGATCATTAATAAATAAATAACCCATGAAAATCGAAATAATAAAATGAACAATTTGCTATAATTCAATAAAATTGTAAAATTTAGTGTCAGTTAAAATATATAAAAAGAAACTTAGCGGTAAGTGGACAGAGTAGCCAGGGTCCCTGTGTACGTTAATCCAAGTTTATTTCTATAATTAACTATAACTTTTCGCTTTTAGTAAGTATGTAATTTATTATTTTTAATTTAAATATTGTGTCTAAAATTATATAAACTACTTACGATTACTATGTCTTATTTAGGGAGGCGCTATTATTATAAAATTTTCTTTTTATGAGATTTCACCGCCTACTATTATCTTGGTAGAGTCAATTTCAAGGCCAGGGCCCGCTCTAGGGGGCGGCAACCTGGGCCCCTGCCCAGGACGGCATGTTGGAAGAGCGGCATGAAAAATCCAAAAAAACACCATAAATCCCCGTTTTGCCTACCTACAACGTTCCTAGGTATATATGAAGTTTGAACCATTCCAATTCCCAGTTAACAAATTTAATTTCCTTTGTTTTGCCGTGCCGTCTTATTTTTAAAACAGTGACAATTTCGACGGATCCCTTTTCTGTTTAATATTATAATAATATCAAGCAATTCCGCGACAAAGCAAGCCGAACAACGCCGGCACCGGTACTTTTTTTGGTCATGGCGGCGTCGCAGCAAAGGACAAGCCGGCGAGCGGCGAGAACTAGACAGACAATTTGCTGTCTGTTTAAAGGTTGGAGACAATGACGTTTCTTGAACGGCAGTAGAGTTTTGGACTTGCATTGTCTTTATTTGTTTAGAATCACTACGTTTCAACTGGTAAGCATCTCCAGTCGTCTTCAGGTCAATACTGAATAAGTACGGTAACTACAGCTCTATTTATACTAGGCAGGTGCTGTGACGCATGACTAGTGGGTGAAGTCATGCGTGTTGCTAGGTGATGACGCATAACTGGATGAGTCATGCTTGATGAGTCATGCTCGATGATGTCATGCTCGATGACGTCATGCTCGATGACGTCATGCTCGATGACGTCATGCTCGATGAATCATGCGTTTAACTCTTGGGTGGTCTTATTCTAAGATTACATTTACTTAACAAGGGTTTCCAGACGTTTCTCATATCTAATGAAGGCTTACTAAAGCAACCTGGATTTTGGTGTATGGTCGCAGCTTCCTTAAACTTCCTCTTCCTCCAGTGCGGTTCTTTTTGCAGGATTTCCGCTTTTGTCCACATGTTATGATGGCCGTGCGTCCAGGCGTGGTCAGCTGCACCTGATTTTTCGGTCTCTCCTTTTTGGGTGTTATTTCTATGTTCTTTAATCCTTACTTCTAGTCGTCTTAGTATCTTACCAATGTAAGATTGGCCGCATTCGCAGGGGATCTGGTAGACACAATTTTTCTTGTCTTTCTGGCTTGCTGGTTTCGTCTTCGTTAGGTGGCTTCTTAAAGTGTCTCTAGAGCTGAATACTGTGTTGATGTTGTATCGTTGTCCTAGTCTTCTTATTTTCTTGGATACTCCTTTGACATACGATATATTGAGTATTGGTTGTATCTCTTTCTCTGCTTTACGTGTGTTTGGCCGATTCTTGCGATTTTCCAATATTGTGTCAATCAATTTCATAGTTTCTCTTTTGAGAGCTTCGTTTGAGTTGCTCTATCCACCAGGTTTCTTACTATGCCATGTTTTGTGTTATTTGAGTGGTTTGATGTATAATTGAGCTATTGCCCTGTATGTGTAGGTTTTCTGTACACTGAGGTTAGGAAGGTGTTGCCATTTTTCTCTACGTTGACGTCTAGAAAAGGTAATTGGTTGTTCTCTTCTTTTTCCATGGTGAATTTAATTGTCGTTGCTAAGTTATTAATGTGATGTAAGAATTCTCTGAGTTCGTCCTCGTTTCCGTTCCAAATAATGAAGGTGTCATCCACATATCTTAGCCATATTTTTGGTTTCTTCTTTGCTTGTTTTATTGCTTCGGATTCAAACCATTCCATATAAATGTTGGCGATTATGGGCGAGAGAGATGAGCCCATTGGTAGTCCGTACTTATTCAGTATTCACCTGAAGACGACTGAAGATGCTTACTAGTTGAAACGTAGTGATTCTAAACAAATAAAGACAATGCAAGTCCAAAACTCTACTGCAGTTCAAGACAATTTGCTGTTGTGGTAGGTATAAAACGAAGAAGGGATGAAAAAGGCGGCAATTTCTTGTTTTGCCCAGGGCGGCGTTATTGCTAGAGCGGGCCCTGTTCAAGGCATCCTCAATCAAGATACCTAGGCATAAAAATCATTTAAAATGGCTAACATTAATTTCTTGGTGAGAGAATAAAGTTATTTCTTATTTGGAAATAACTTGAAAACTAATAAAGATATCAAAACGCGGTTTTCGCCATACGGTAGATATTTTTATTATTTTCACATATGTTAGATAAAAAGTGTACGGTTTGTTTAATTTTTTTTTAATTAGGAAAAACTGAAATTTTAATAAATAGCGCGCTCTGTAAAACAAAATACAAATTAGCGACGATCAAATAAATTATCTCCTTATTAAGCATAAGATTATCTTTCAAACGAGCTCAAATTTATTAAAATTTCATAAAAGATGTGAAAGATACAGTACATTTAGTAATTACTTATTTACCAGCATCCCCAACGCTTATTATTAGAGATATAAAAAAATCCTTAGGATCAAACTGCCGCAAATAATATTGATAGGCTTTCCATTGTCGATATCAAAATAGTACCTTAATATGGCTATTTTTAAAATTACTTGAATTTTGTATTTTGTCCCGTTATATACGCCCTCTAGCGGCAATCGTACAACTTTTAAAATTATTTCCAGTATTTTCTTCTAACCTGTTTACCTATAAAAAAATGTTTGATCAATACTTTCGGAAATACAGCCGCTGGCCAACCTTAGCGGGTAACCCGGTATACAACTCTACCAAAAATCTGTTCTTAAACGAATACGAATCAATTGTCGTTCACGAGGACTATAGAAATTCATTTTAATGTTATGTATTTTAGGTTTATCAGAAATATTCTTGACATCTTTTCTGGAGTTATTTTTGTTCAACTGAGCTCAAGTGTTTTGGCTATATGCAACGCCGGATTCATAATAACGGTATAAATATTCTTATCTTACTATAATAATATGGTGGATTTCGTTAGACTGTGTAATTTTTTTTATACTTTAAAAATTATATTTTAAAAATTCATACTTGATTCTGTAATTATTCTGGAATTATATTTCTGTAATAACGATGCATTTACAAGTCAGGTTCAGTTTTAGTTAATGTACCTACGTTTATAGAAACATGGTGGTATAAATATTGGTATATCAACAGAAGTGGTTCCTATTTTAAGTCGTCTTCTATGTAACACTGTTAAAAATATTACCACTATATATAGTGTATGTTCATAGGCTTCATGTAATTTTGTAGAGTATTTATAGAGTAATAGTACAATAGTTCGTTGTAAAAGTACACTTTATACAGAGTGTTACAAATTTGATATACGAGCATTGGGATCTCGAAAACTATAACAGGTGAAGAGATGGTTAAATTATGGCAAAGTTGCATAAGTTGAAAAAATTAGAAAATTCCGTTTATTTAGGAAAATATCCATAAAAAAACTGAAACAGACCGAAATTTTGAATACCTATTTGTTTTTAATTTTGTACGCTTTTAATTTCTTTTTTTTTTACGGTTCGCCGACTACGTAGGCCATCTTGAACCGGTCGTCGACCACAAATGTGATCTACCGACTGGGGAGTGTGAAACGGCACCTTCATCCTACGAGATATCCGATCTCATCCGGCCTGTCCGGCGTGAATAGGATGGCTAGGTGTCGATTCATTTTACACTCTTCCCTGAGACAAGAGCACGCCGTGTTCCCAAGCGGTCACCCGCCCAAGTACTAACCGCGCTCGACACCGCTTAACTTCGGTGATCTGCGGGAACCGGTGCTTAATATGTCGACAGGCCCTTGCCCGCTTTTAATTTAAAATTTATAGAAAAGCTGGTTAGACAACTTTTCAAGTTCCACCAAATCATAAGTTTGTCAGTTCGACGTCTGGTTTTTTATGTATTTACCATCTTCAATTTTTTTTTAAATACGAAACTGGATATTTGGTGACTTTTTTTATTGCTTACGTCCCAGTAATGTATTGCCGATATTGGTTTCCCATAATAGTGACGTATCATACTAAAGCTAATTTTAAAATTGTTTCTAAGTATTTTTAATCCTGACCTGACTTTTAATTTTTCATTTATTTATTTCCAAAGCTTTATTTACAAATTAAATAATAACCTAATAAATTTGATAAACCACTAATCAGTAATTCCCTAAATATTCAAAAATATTTCCGTTCTCTCTTACACACAAGTCGATTTTTCTTCCAATTTTACTTACAGCCCTTTCAATGGACCTTCTTCTGACACTATAAAATGCATTTTGCATGCTTTAACTGTGCCCCCTTGTCCCTCATTATGTATATAGCGTAAAATATACGAGATCATTTTTTAGAGTGTAGTCAGTTTATGCACAATTGCTGGTGATTTAGCATTTTAATAATAGTATCGATGGTTTAAATACAGTTTAGTCACCTAGTGTGCCATCCCATCTGTAATAAAAGTGTTACTTATACTACACACCCATTCACCTATATTATCTCAATTATGCTTACCATAGTAAGTAACAGCATTAACTTTCGTATCATTTTTAGCTAACTCCAGTATCCATTGAGGCAGTATCTCTGTACTGTTATCTAGGAGCTCTTTTTCTTCAAATAGGATTATACTGCTGGTTTGGAAATGATATTTATTTTGAAGTAAGTTGCTTCAAAGTATTTAATCATCACCGATATAACGATTATAATCCACTATTTTTAGGAACGCTAACAGGTATTATAGCTTTGGTTAAGGCTCTACCACGCGCAAATTTAGAGGATGAAAAACACCGTTTCGCTACTGCAGGATTCTGCAAAGGCTATTTGAAATATTTGTCGGGACAATTTAAAATTTAATAAAGGAATGTTTGTATTTCTAAGGTACAAAGCCCTTTTTTGAAAAAAATAAGAATATGTATAAGAAAATGCCCACTAAAGGTGCGTATTTTAGGCACTTTTCCAAGGTTAATATCGTAGCTAAGAATTTTTTTTTCAAAAAAATAGCCATGTACCTTAGAACTTCCATGTCTTATCTTTAAGAATTCAAAAATTGAGACAAAACAATGTCGTAATAAGTCCGTTATCTTGCAGCGCGCAACTCATGTTTTAGGTAAATTTTGTTGTCATGTTATAGAAGTTGCCTATATACAGCAGAATTTATTCTAGGCTGACGTGAAACAATTTACATCCAGAGAGAATAATGATACACTGAAAAAAATTATAGGTGGTCGAACAAGAAGTTATTTCGGGGGTAATTTTGGGCTAAATTTTATGTTTTCCTTTTTGTATTGTCTGTGCCAATAACAGAATATCTAAGCGTTAATATTAAAAAGACGTAACTAGTAGTTGTGCTATTAACTTCGGGTTACCATACATTTTTCGGCTTAGACCGGGATGGTTTATAATGCGCCGCAGGGCAAAATGTTCAAGGCGCGTTCACCATTTTGTCAAAACTGGTGTTTGGGCTTTCAAAATTTCTTATTCATGTTAGGTAAGGATAAGAATTGAACGAAATCCGGTCGATTTGTTGCAATCAAAAATGGGCTATATTGAATTTTTTGTTTCGTTTCTTAGTGAGTAACCAACTGTTGCATATTCGATTGTTTTTATATTTTATGCTTATTATACGGGATCTATATATTGCTTATGTAGTGAGCTTCTGTCTAAACCTGTTAAAATATGAATTCATCTTAAAGGTGAAATGTGTTTATTATTTTATCCATGGTTTACCGATTTAAAAGTAGTATTCAGGCACGAATTTGGCGTTGGTCACATGAGATTTCTCTGTCCATCTTGTTGGCTGGCAGCTATAATTTGGTGCAGCCTGACTCCTGTATAGTGACAATGCTTCTAAGAAGCTAAGTACTAAATAAAAATTGGACAGTATGCCAGGCAGAGTAATAAAATACAATATTTTGTTAGGCTTGGGCGCCCATAGAGAGGGCGGCAGTGGCCCCCGTCTCTTGACCAAGGGCGTAGATAAGGTTTTTACTTTTTGTTAGGGTGAGTTTATGAAACGAATGCGGCATTTTTTTTGTAGGAATCACTTTTGATAGAAGTTCTTGAAAACGAACGTTTTGTTTTCTTTTGTAGCCACTTTTGAACGGTGGAGGAAGTGTTGAAAAGGCTGCTACATATTTTATTTAAGTCACTTTTAAGAACTTACACGCTTTTTTTGGCTACCCCCCTTCCACTCTATGTGTGCCTATGTTGGTAGGTTTTATTATTAGGTAGTATACCCTAAATAAAAACATTCATAATATTGTAAATTTTTATTAAAAATACAGGTAGGCAATAAAGTTGGTCCTTTCATGGTACAAATTAAAAATACTTATTAAAATAAAAAATACTACAATAACTATATTATTAGCTACCAGAAATATTTAAAAATTGCGATCTTAAGTCTTTAATTTTTCTCTTGTTGGGGTATTGAGGATTTATCATTTCGGGAAGAAGGCAACTAAAAAAAAAAGTTTTTAACTGCTGTTCCATCTTTTCTTGCCAAAATTGGTCATCTCTGTATATCTGAAACAAAATTATTATTGTTAAAATTACATTAATTATTATTTCATAAAATTTGTAAATCATAGATACTTATACGATCAAATATTATATGAAATGAATGTATTAAATATTTTAAAAAGTGTTCTTATTTACTTTTTGTTTCGTAAATTGATGAAGTTATGCCCAGCCATTAAATTTTTAAAGAAAATATTGAGAAGAGTATTTTTTTTATCTTTGAAGGCTAAATAGGATAAACTAGTTTTATCCCCATTTAATACTTCTGGAATAAGAATCTCATATTTTCCAATAGAAAATAATTGCACTGTGAGGAAAACTTTACACGGTTTGTAAAAATTTGAAAATTTGTTGGTTTTACCTTTCTGGCTATATTATTCCTGAGTATCTATGTATTTAAAAAAAAAATTTTTGTTCTGTTTTTGAGATAGAGACATAATATTTATAAACACATCGTTTCCTAGAAAATAACTATTTTAAAAGTGGTTTTCATTACCTTTTCATACTCTAGTTGTAGAGGTGTCCATACAATAAAATAACAGTACTGCCTTGACGTTATTTGTAACTGTCCCTGTACCTGATAGTAATAGTGGTGATTTCGTTTTAATGTAAAATTTCCATTTTCAATTGTAGCAAATTTTATTGTTTTAGTCTCGATGCCTTGACGAGGAGTTTTGGTACTACAGGATCTGGGGCACTTAACTTCTATAATTCCATTTTGTCCAATTAGACCATCTGGAGATGCCCCAAGGTAGCATTGCTTTGTGCTGACAAAAAGTCCACAGTCCTCAACTATTAGGTCGGTGGTTCGTTCAAACTGGGTTATAGCGATTTTTTCATGCTCTTTGCCCCAATTTGTAGCACTGTTGCTGGTAAAACTGCTATATAAGATGGCTTTTACCGTGTTTGCACAATGTGTACTTTTACGTAATTTACAAATTTTTCCAAAATTACTTGCTGTTAGTCTTTTTCCACGTTCTTCCATCCATAACAGTGTGTCTGCTTGTCCGACTGTATCACGTTCTAATTTATGTGCAGTTTCTTTATCTACCGTAATGGAAGTTATGAAGAAAGATTGTTGCAGTTTGTACTCATCCTCGTCCATATCTATGGCTGGTAAGCCGTAATCCTCGTCGGGAGGAGCATCTTCGTGTTTTTTTTTGTGAGTTTGTGGAAATAATTGTCTACGGCATTTAGTCCAACTCCGTTTGTGTTTTTTTTCTTTAATAAATTTTGTATGTATATTTCCTGGACTTCGACCACAAAGTTTCTTTTGAATAAGTCGAGATGACTCAGCTCCAACATTGTACGAAATTGCAGCTTTCTCGCAACGCATTTCGTAGGATCTTCTTAAAGAAAAGTTAATTCTTTTGCCACCAACTGTTTTGGCTAATAAGGCATTATAAAGTTCAGCAGCGTTATTATCCATGTTTAATAATAAACTTTCGGAATTTCTAACTATTCTCTCAATGATTACTAAAATATCTGAAAATAAGCCTGAACTTCTCATAATATTGGTAAAATCTATCTCATTTTCTTTTGGTCCCTGGCAAAAGTAGTTAGCACATTTTGAATGATCTCCAAAGACGTGACTAGAAGTATTTGTAATATCACGCTTTAAATGAATAATTTTTTGAGCGTAGCTTAGATCCTCTTTTTCAATGTAGTAATTGACTGCTGCTACAATTCCATATCTTATTCTTTTAACATTATTAGAAAGCATGTTTCTTTCCTTTATAGAAACTACTTTGTTCTTCGAACTGGTTCTTTTTTGGGCTAACTCTCGAAGGCGTGTACATAAATTTCTTAGCAAATGATTTCTACATTCAATTTTCTGAACTGATCTATTCTGGTATGGTCTTGCCTCTGCCAACTTTTTTGTCACACTGCTATCTCCATCTCCAACCAAATAACCGTATTTTATTCCGTGCAGTTCGTTACTTTGTAAAAATCCTTGTACAATAATTTCGGATTCCATAGCTGTTGATGCTTTGTCCCAGTTTTTGTAGCAAATGTGGTCTTTTGCGGCAATATTCTTGCTCTGTGCTCTTGTACATATGCAACAGTATTTATTTTTAACTCCCAGGAATAGGATTTTCTTTGTCTCTTGTCCAACAATTATTGCCTAAAATAAAAATGTTATTTATAATTTACCTTCCACCAGAACGTTAATGTTGTTTACCTTTTACATGCTTTATGATAGGTTGGACTACAATTGGTCTAGTTTTTAAATTATATAAAACCATCACCATTAAACGAAACTTAAAAGAATATGTATAACTTACCACTCCAGAAAGTGCATTATAGTTAACTTTATATGATCGTTTACTCCATGCGCCATCTGCGATAACGGTTATATATGGAATACCATCAGGATCAACTTTTCCCTTTTCGATGGCAATTGCTTTCTCTTCTTCGCCAGCTTTCTTTATTTCTTCCCAAGCGGTTGCATGAATTGCATCAGCTATTTCACTTTGAATTTTCAAAAACGTATAATTTGACATAATCGGTATATCGCAGTAGCTGAAAATTTCTTGCATTTGGCTGTAGCCTCCGCCGGTTGAAATCATACCCAAAACGATTAATTTGTTTAAGTCTGCAGTGTCAGGGTTCTCTGTACATATTCTTTTTTCTTCGTGGCATATGGAACATTTAATTACAAACGTGCTTTGCAATCCAACAGATATTTCTTTTGTTATTTTTAAACTTGTACTCTCGCAACCAAAAATGCCCAAATGTTTAAAATTAGTTACTTCGTTAAAGAAGAAATTAATATCAATTATTCTTCTTCCGGAAATATCACATATGGTCTGACATCTTTGGGATACCTTTTCAGAATATTCGGTTGAAATTTCTGTTTCGGGTTGTGAACTAGAAACTTGTTCTGGACTAATCGATTTGGAATTACTATCATCACTGTCATAATCTATCAAGTTTAGTTTTTTCATATCTCTACTGCTCTCAACCCTATCATGAGATGGTCCTGCAACTTCCGAAGTAGGTAAATCCATGGCAAAATTAGAAATACTGACAACTTTTTTACTTGGGGTGGCGGTGTCCTGAGTTGTCAGTTTTTTGCGTTGCCTAAAGAAATATTAGGTAAGATAAAACCAGTATTTTTTACAGGAGAATTCTGTTTATCACCAAATGGGGACCAATATTAATATATTTCTAAAACAAGCATTTGATTCTTTTTCAGCTGTATTATTTGTTTAAACAAATTGTTGAAAATTGTGAGTAAGTTTCTCGACCCTTATATAAAAATAATTTATATCCCTCTTTAGTATTTAAGCTTATTATAACAGCACTGTTCACACTTTATAAAACGTAGAGATAAATCCCAGTATTTTAATTTAGAAGAAACTGAATTTACCAAAAAACTACTTAGTATATAGAAAAGGGATTCTGGAAATCGGTTGACTGGCTGGTATCAATGGAAATGTCTCATAACTCATCATAATGTTCGACAAATTTTTTTTAACACTTTTAGGTGTGTAGTTTGGAAAACAACATCACAAATCAATATTTCAGGATAATTTCGTTTTTTTTTGTTTTATATCCTAGGGCAAGAATTATCTAATTTGAAAGAACAGCTGGTCTGAACACAACTAGTGACAGCAGCTTGTTTACACTGTGTTTTTTTTTCAAATAAACTAATTTTTTTTTTCATAAAAAATAAATAAGAAAATAAATATATTCGTTACATATTATACTCAAATTACAAAGAGTAAGAAAAAGTTAAGATAATTGCGTTATTAAAATTTAAAAAAGATAGCTATGAAAGGTTTATGTTTTTGTAAAAACGTTGTTTTTATGCTTTAGGATCTCTTGATACATTTTTGGATAATACCTATCCTAGGAGTTTAATCGAGATATCAATTACCTCTTTTTGTAATAGAAAACAAACAGCGTACATAAGCATCATAGGGCTGATGTCAGTAGTTGTATCCAAAACGGATGCTTTTTTAAAATAATTAGGATAATTCTTGGCCTAGGGCCTAAAAAAAATTCGAATACTCCCGAAATATTGTAGGTCATAAAACAACGTTACAACGTAACATGACAAAAACAACTAACAAAATGTCACTTACTAACAATTTTAAACTTTCTGTACGGCTTTACTTGTACTTTTTTAAAACTGAGCGTATGAAACGGTTATGCACGTTATGTTCTATTTTATTTCTACAGCATATGAAAAGGAGCAAAATCAATAATCTTGAGAATTTCATTCACCTGTCAAATTTCATATTTTAACAATTAAATACCATAATTTTATTTTGTGTTACCATGGTTATTCTATTGTTGCAAAAAATTATCGTGATAATTTTTTGACATATTTTCTTTTTGTCAGTCATAACAAACAAAAAGCAACATCAGTCCATGAAATTCCCTTACAAATATAACGCGGGCATTGATAATTTACCGGTAATTTTAGCCAAATATGCCGTCATGCAATTTGGAGCAAGCAAAAGCATTCGTGCACTACGTGCACTCATGCTTTTTTTGGCTCCAAATTGTATTCAAGCATATTTTCCTAAAATTACCGATAATTTTCAATGCACTTGTTATATTATATATGATAATAAAAATTATACAACTTTGCAATTATTTCTAAAATGATTGCAAGTACTCACCTGAGTAATTTAAGTTTTTGTTGAATACTTCGTCGACGGCCACACGGAGTACGATTTGTGCTAGTATACTTTTGCGGCATATTGATAATATAAAATAGAAACACACTGTAGATACAACTTCACAATAGATTCACAACGAACAGTTCAAATCACAAATGAATAAAAATCTATGTAGTTCTTAGTTTTTATATTCAATTATACTCCAATTACCAAAATAAAAACCTTCTTTCACAAAAATAGGCTAAGTACTTAGGTAGCAGATATCAGTGGCGTGGAGGTGCTAGAAAAATGTAAATGGATCCGATTTTTTTGAGGTAGGCATATAAGATCCTGGTATCTAGCTATTGTTTAGTTTTTACTGTAGATATATTTTTATCGCTTTTCTAGACGAAAAGTTAAACCTTTGAGCTTAAAAAGTAGGTACACGACTTTTCGTCGATTGGTACTGTTTGCTGACGCTTTCCGTGTGATGCGATATACAATATCTATCGGTTCTACTCGTGTCGCATTATCTTTGCGTTAGCTCCAGAGAATAACATGATTTTTTATTATTATTATTAATATTATTATTATTATTATTATTATTATTATTATTATTATTATTATTATTATTATTATTATTATTATTATTTAGCAATAGTAAGCGGTAAAACCGATGAGACCATTGCATCTATTCTATTATCACATGTATATTCTGTATCGGATTGGCGCTGAAATTCAATTATTTTATTCCATTCTCGTATAGGTGCGACGATACGGTACTGTGTTTCTAAAAAAAAGGTCTAGGTACTTCGTTTGTTCTCTTGTTTAATAAATAAGCATGGTGAAAAATTATTCATATGAGAGAATTTTAATTCAAAAACTATTGACCTTACAAAATATTTCAACACCAATGCTGAAAAATTCACAATAAAACAGTTTGTACATTGTGTTATGTATAAACTACCTAAGTACCTAAACTTAATTTGGATGGGCAACTTTAATTTAAGGGTATGCCTGTGCCTTCTTCCCCCCTGACGCCGCCACTGGCATATATGCAGGTGTTCTTATACCTACTATTAATTAATTAACACTTTAGTCGGTAGGTAATAATAAGATTAACAGACATGTATCTTGGTACCTATATTAAAAATTAGAATACGATTTCAGAAGTTTTATTACCTTTTTTAAATCATTAAAATCATTATAATAAGCTTTTCCAAGGAATTTATAAAATTAACAGATTTTATTTTCCAAAATTTTTTGCTCTCCTTAATTTTATTTTTTGTACATATTAATAAAATAAGAATCCGTATAACGATTAGATGCATTATTTTAACTTAGAATACAATAACAAGTAAAATACTTATTTCCCACAAAACAAATTTCTGGTCTCCGAAATAAAATCAACCAAAACTCATTAGCATAATAAAGAACCTACCGCCTTGCATCGTGCTTTCAGTGTGTGTCGATGTTTACGGAATATTTTTCACCACGTCATAAGCTCGCTAGTATGCCCACTTCGGGTGAGACTCTCTTGCAAATATATTTCTTGCTGCACAAAGTTCCGCCTTAATGGTAAAACTTCAATTTCGTATTTATATTTATCTGCAACTAAAATAGTGGAATTAAGTGTCCGTTAAAATATATAAAGAAAAGACGCTTAGCGGCAAGCGGACAGAGTAGTGCGTCTATCTTTTGGATTAAGGTACACAGGGACGCCAAAGGTAATGGAATCCCTGGGGCACAGGTAGACAATGATAGGCTGTTTCGTTCTTGTTAGAACTCATCAGAAAGTCATAACCCGTAAGCGACCCCCAGTACAACGAGCCTGTTCTTTCAAGGCGTTTTTAAGAAATAAAAATGCGATGAAAACCCAGTAACGCCATCAGAAGGAATCAACTCAATGCAAAAGATAGCCATCTAACGTGAAAACGTAGAAATATAAGTAATCTAAATAAATCAAGCACGGAACGTCCACTTCACCAGTATAGGAAACATTTTTTCGCTTCTCTACAGGGTGGCCCATTTGTCTGACCAAGTAATATACCGTCTCTACTATTAAAGATATAAAAAAAAAGTTTTTATAAAAGTTGTGAGGTACAAAAAAATATATGTTCTAAAATTATTTTTAAATATACAGGATGGTCCAAAAAAGTTGGACAATAAAAAGATACATTTTTTTAAATGGAACACCCTATATATTTTAGCATTTTTAGTTTCCTTACAAAATTATCCATATGACGCCATATTTAGTTTTTTAATATTTTACAACGTTGCCAAACAAAATGCAAAATTCTTAAAATTTTGGAAGAAACATGATAGTAAAAAATTACCTGTAATTCTCAATAAGAGTATCGAAAATCGAAAACTTCTTGTAAGCTCTTAAGTTTAGGGATAGAAATACTGTCTTAAATCTTTAAGTACCGAAAATTTTGTACAGGGTGTTTTCTGTTGACATCCAAATATACAAAATTTTAAAATACAATAACTCTGTTTTTTCAAATGAAACACCCTGTATTTATTAGGCTCGTCTGATAGATATTGTAACTATCTTTTATTAATGTTAAGTCATACCTATACCTAAATTTACTAGTTTTGGCAATATTTCTATTTTTATTTAAATTTTGGTGAAAAAAACTATAATTTTTATTTTTCTAGTAAGCCATGACCAGCAAACTAAAAACAAATGTAATTAAATATTATCCCATATTAAAATAAATTGATAACCATAGTTAGTTACGTATTTATTTAATTTAATAAAATTTTGTTTTTATTACGCAACTTGATATTGAAAATAAGTTTACAAACATTATAAATATAAATATAATAATTATAAATATGACATTATATTCAATTACATTTGTTTTGACTTTGCTAGTCATGGCTTACTAGAAAAATAAAAACTATAGTTTTTTTCATCAAAATTTAAATTAAAACCGATATATTGCCAAAACTAGTAAATTTAGGTATAGGTATGACTTAACAATAATAAAAGATACTTACAATATCTATTAGACGAGCCTAATAAATACAGGGTGTTTCATTTGAAAAAACAGAGTTATTGTATTTTAAAATTTTGTATATTTGGATGTCAACAGAAAACACCCTGTACAAAATTTTCGGTACTTAAAGATTTAAGACAGTATTTCTATCCCTAAACCTAAGAGCTTACAAGAAGTTTTCGATTTTCGATACTCTTATTGAGAATTACAGGTAATTTTTTACTATCATGTTTTTTCCAAAATTTTAAGAATTTTGCATTTTGTTTGGCAACGTTGTAAAATAATAAAAAACTAAATAAGGCGTCATATGGATAATTTTGTAAGGAAGCAAAAAATGCTAAAATATATAGGGTGTTCCGTTTAAAAAAATGTATCTTTTTATTGTCCCACTTTTCTGGAGCACCCTGTATATTTAAAAATAATTTTAGAACATATATTTTTTTGTACTTCACAACTTTTATAAAAACTTTTTTTTGATATCTTTAATAGTAGAGACGGTATATTACTTTGTCAGACAAATGGGCCACCCTGTATATAGAAAAAATGTTTCCTATACTGGTGAAGTGGCCGTTCTGTGCTTGATTTATTTATATATATTTCTAAGTTTTTACGTTAAATGGCTATCTTTTGCATTGAGTTGATTCCTTCTACTGGGTTTTTATCGCGTTTTTATTTCTTAGAAACGCCTTGAAAGAACAGGCTCGCTGTACTGGGGGTCGCTTACGGGTTATGGGTTTCTGATGAGTTCTAACAAGAACGAAACAGCCTGTCATTGTCTATCTGTGCCCCAGGGATTCCATTACCTTTGGCGTCCCTGTGTACTTTAATGCAAAAGATAGACGCACTACTCTGTCCGCTTGTCGCTAAGCTTCTTTTCTTTATTTATTTGCAACTTTACGTCTGTCTGAAAGATTTTATTAAAAAATTAAAAGCATTAGTGCTAATTTAAATTTTATAGATTTTAGATTTTTTTATATTTTTCTTTAAAAATCGAGATGCAAAAGAGAAAGTCCTTACAATTACTGGCTGGATGCACTTTACAGCTTCTGACGTAATTTTTGATTAGAGACATGTCATTGATTAAATCGTATATTTTTCAATTCTGTAATGATTTAATTAAACTTTAAAATGAGCATTTATTCTGTTGCTGAATAATGAGACATATTTTCAGAATATGTTCCAATTATTTATTTTTGGCTTTCAAATTACTTTTAACACGTAAAGTAAAAATTCTACGAAATGACAAAGGTTGTCAAAATGAATTTTACGTCAATTGAATCCTTTAATTATTAACAAAACTACTTTATTTTTTGTTCTTGTTATGATTATGTATTTGCGAGTTTTGACTTGCATTCAGGCAGTAATTGCATGAACTTTATACCCTATTGAGATTACATATTTTAAAATTTTAAAAAATGAATGTAATGTTAAAAATCTAGAATAGTTAAATATAAAAAATAGTATTATTTTTGGTTTCAATATTATTATATTTTGATAAAAGGGTGAGTTCGGACGTCATCACTTTTAAGACTTAAGAACAGCGAAGACACAATTTGATTTCTAATTTTAAATTATCAGGGGCAATATCACAATTTAAATAAAATGAATGAAAATTCTGCTTAAAAGCGTGTTGTAATGTAACTGCATACGTTTATTTTTCTTATTTGAAGTTGGAATCTTTTAAATCTAATCAAATTATAAAATGAATTAATAATATTTTTTAATACAAGTTTGAATGAAAAATTATCTGGTCAGTGGTGTAGGGCAAACCGGGGCAGTGCCCCGGACAAACCAGGGGCCCAGCGTCGCGGGTTATTAAGGAAATATAATTTATCACACAATAACCATTGAATGATGATGATTAAGCATTGCTGGAAAATATGTATTTTTTCATTATAGTTAAATATTTTAATGTTTTTACCCTGGGACTTCATGACTTCTAGCTACGCCACTGTATCTGATTATTTCTGATGCACTTTTTTTTTATTGCTTTATTGCTTGTAATGTATTGCCTATATTGGTTTCTCATAATAGTGACGTATCATGCTAAAGCTAATTTTAAAATTATTTCTTAATATTTTTAATCCTTACCTGATTCTTTTAATTAATCATTTATTTATATCCAAAGCTTTATCTACAAATTAAATAACAACCTAATAAATTTGATAAATAATAGGGAATCAGTAATTCCCTAAATACCCAAAAATATCATTTAGGTGGAATAATTTCTGGAAATTCATATTTCATATTTTAAAATAAAATATACCGGGTGACAACAAATGTTGTTACCCCCCCTATTTTTTCCGTAGTTTTATTAATACAATATTTAAAATTTCAGAAGATTCTAAGTGTATATTTTGTTAGTTTTTAGTAAAGTCATAATTTTAAAATCACTTCCGGTTTGACTGGAAGTGGTATCAACTCTTTTATTTTAAATAGAAAACTATTATTTTTATTCGATATTTGAATTCTACGGCAAATTTCCTTTAAAATAACATATTATTATCACACAGATCATTTGTTTTTAAAATGGCTTCCAGGAAAATTTTTTAAGGAAATCCTTAGATGGCCATGGACTCGCTAATATAACATGACTTTTTGAGAGTGGGCCATGGAAGTTTTAAAGTGGTTTATTTGAACCTGTTTTATGTTAAACAAGTAAGCTATGAAATATTCTGTGAAATGACAAAAGTGTTCGTAACATGAATTGAAGAACTCAATTTTTTTTTGTTGAAATATGACATTTCTCGATTTTTTTTTTTAATTTTAGCCACTCCTTTAAGTATAATACCATGTTTATGAAACATTTTTAAAAAGATAATTTAATAAGCTATTTTTTGGCCCTAAATGAATGGCTTGTTGCCATTTAAAAATATTGAGTAATTCTTTCTCATTGTTTAAAAAAATATGACGTATCTAAAATATTTTCGACAGAAGCATCTTTCGCTAAGAATGTTATTGTTTAACATAAAACTGGTTAAAATAGACCACTTTAAAACTTCCATGGCCCACTCTCAAAAAGTCATGTTATATTAGCGAGTCCATGGCCATCTAAGTATTTCCTTGAAAATTTTTCCTGGGAGCCATTTTAAAAACAAATGATAATGTGTGATATGCCATTTTAAAGGAAATTTGCCGTTTAATTTAAATATCGAAAAAAAATTATAGGTTTCTATTTAAAATAAAAGGGTTGATACCACTTCCGGTCAAACCGGAAGTGATTTTAAAATTATGACTTTACTAGAAACTAACAAAATATACACTAAAAATTTTAAAATTTGTATTATTAAAACTACGGAAAAAATAGGGGGGTAACAACATTCGTTGTGACCCGGTATACAATAATAACATAACATAGTACACAGTAGTAGTATAATATAATTTTATTAAAAATGATTTGACAGTTACGGTGGAATTATTACTGTAATTTTTAAGGGATATTATCGCTGTAATTTTACAAGAAACCACACTTCCTATATAGGTTTTTAGTACATAAGTAAAATATTCTTAATAACTTGGCAACTCTACAAAATTTTGCAAATTCCTTCACACACTTCACCTGCCCTTTTTTTAAAAGCAGGGACCATTCAGCCTGCATCAAGTATAGGTACCAATACAGCCATGCACAATTCAAAAAGTAATTACTCACGTTCATTAAAGATACCACCTGAAAACCTTTTAGACTGTGGATTAGAAGAAACACTTTTTTAGCCACAAACGTCGACTTTAAATTTTTCTTAAATTCTAGAGTGAACAAATAAACACTTCATGCTATATGTCGCAATGGTATGAAAATGACCCGAAAGTTCAAAAAGGAATGTTGATATTAATGGAACGCTGTAAAAGATCGTTGGAGATTAAGGCTTATAATTTCATACCATTGTCCTTTAATACCTTTATTAGCGTAAGTATATTATAAATATCTATATCTACATTGTGTCTGAAACTGAAGTCTTTACATTGGGTTCTCGGTTTTAATATAGCTGAATAATTAAATGAAGCAAATTTTTATTAAATCTTTAGTCGATATCAAATAAATATTCTTCCAAAATTATTATTTCATTATATTTCGTATTTGTGTTACAAAATCTAAAAATGGCCTATTTCGTTTTTTTTTTATAGTTTAGTGCGTAAACTATATTATTTACAACCATACATGTAATAATAACACTTCATGTATTTTTGGACGGAGGAATTTTATTAAAAATTGATATCTCAAAATAATGTACGATGACATTTAGTTTTTAATAATAATTTTAATATAAAAAAATAGAAGTGAAAAACGTGGTTGCAAAATAAAATAGTATACAAACCTCGATGAAACGTTTCATTGCTATCACGAGATTTACGAACTCTCTCTACAGTAAGGAAAGACTTTCCACTTAGGTACGTAATGTACTATATTTAACAGAAAGTAAACTGTCACATTATTGAAGTACTTTTTGACTAGAATCAAAATTTTATATTGTTTTTTATTTTTCAAAATTTTACTTTTTCTTAAATTATTCCTTCTAAAATTACCTTTAATAAATATGATGCAGTACATGCGCATAAACCTTGATAAATACTATAAATAAATTAATATAATAATTATTCTGTTTTGATTTGGCAACACCGTACCGTACATAAAAAATAAATCGGTATAAAATGGCACTCGCAAATAAAATACTTCCAAAAAGAAGAACCTCCTGCTGAAAATTTGGTTTCTTCAACAGTGCCTAATCTTTCACCTAACACCTAAATTTATTTCTCTGAAATGCAAATCTCAGACAATATCTTCTAAGATTGCAATGGACGCCGCTAAATTGATCTGGATAAAGGAGGAAATCAAACACCACTACATGAATCTAAACACAGTTTAATCTAAGCTTAAATATTTATTTTTAACACTTACTCATGTTTTGTCTTTTATAGAATTTGTTATTTATGACAGTAAGTTTAGGGATGAGGTCGAGTTGTTTTCTGACAAGACGTTCCATAGATTGAGTAGGAAGTTATGTAATTTGAGGTTTCAACATAAGAAGAATATTATGAGAAATAATAACTTGCAATATAGACTAGGAATGGGCAGTTCGAACTTTGTCTTTCATAAAAGGTTCTTAAATTTAACAGACGTGTCTTTTACAGAACAAGAACAGAACATTCTTGAGTTAAACTTAAAATATAACTTTTCTCAAAGAACTGACACCAATGTTAGGGAGATGTTAGCTGTGGAAGCTGAAAACATAATACAAACAACAAATATATTAAATAAGAACATTTTAAGAGCCCGCATTATCAGTTTTCTAAATTCTAATTTAAATAACAATAGAACAGTAAATTATAATAGGTCTAGCCTTAAATCTCTAAGTGAAAAGATAAAAAGGAATGATTTGGTTGTGAGTAAGGCAGATAAAGGCTCTTGTCTGGTTATAATGAAAAGATGTGACTACATAGGTAAGGTTGGATTGGTGGATTTTTGGACTCAGACGACTTTGAACAGATTAATAAAGATCCAACTAACTCTTATTTTTCGAGGGTCAAGAATATCCTGGATAAAACCCTCGTTACTTTGGAGTATTTTGGTACTTCCAAACAAAAACTTTACCCAATGAAACCGAAAACACCGTTGTTATGCGGATTACCTAAGGTGCATAAAGAGGGCATTCCTATAAGACCAGTGGTTTCATTTGTTAATTCTCCATGTTACAACATTTCTTCTTGGCTGAATGATATTTTTAGAAAGGTTACTGGCTTTGAGAGTACCTACTCAACTAAAAATTCAATAGAGTTTTCGGAATATTTAAAAAATATCGTAATTCCACCTAACGCCAAATTAATATCACTTGATGTAAAAAATTTATTCCCCAGTATCCCCCCTTCGGATTGTATTGATCTGGTAGAAGGAATGCTTAGAATAAAAGGATTTTCGAATTTGATAGTGTCGAACTTTTCACTGCTATTAAAAACGGTCCTAGAACAAAACTTTTTTCAATTTAACAAGAAATATTTTAAACAAAAAACGGGATTAGCAATGGGGTCTTGCCTTTCGCCATTTTTGAGTGAGGTTTTTATGAATAATATGGAGAACTCAATAATGAGCAGTAACTTTTCGTAATTCTTGGTGACTTATAAGAGGTATGGGGATGATATATGCATAGTTTAGAGTGGCACTGACGAGAGTTTGCATGAATTCATACGCTATGTTAATGGAATACACCCAAAAACAACATTTACAACTGATATTGAGAATGATGGTCAATTACCTTTTTTGAATTGAATTTGAAATTTACAGGAAACCTTCTTCTACTGATAACATAATTCAATTTAATTCTAAATCACCTTATTCCCATAAATTTGCAGCTTTCAACTATTTTTTCTATAGACTATTTAAATTTCCTTTATCTAGAAGTGCCTTTAATAAAGAACTAATTATAATAAAACAATTAGCTTTTAATAACGGTTTCCCATTAAGATTAATTAACAAACTTTATTATAAATTCGTCAATAAATACAAATTATCATATAATATTTTACATTTAAATATATCGAACAAAAATAATTATAGATCATTAACTTATTTCGGTAACATATCTTTACAATTAGGAAATTTCTTCAAATCTTACGACATATCACTAGCTTTCAAGACTAATAATACACTTAAACAGCATCTAGTCAAAATTAAGGACAAAGTTGACTCATTTTCAAAGTCAGGTGTGTATTCTTTGCACTGTGGAGAATACCCTGCAGTGTATGTAGGACAATCAGGACGAAAAATATCGACCAGAATCCAGGAACATCTTAGTTTTGTTGATAAATACCGGAATACTGATACAACTAACACGAAATCAGCGTTTGCAAACCATCTGTTGAATCAAAACATCAATTCTCGGCACCTGAAAATGTAAACATACTTCACGAATGTCAGAAGAGCAAAAAGTTGGATTTACCTGAAAAATTAGAGATAACCAAAGCTAAGAAGAGTCCAGTCCTTACCTGTGTTAATAGAGTTTTTAATTTTGAGCCCTATTTTATTTTCAATAACATAAACAAATGATTCGCTTTTATATCCATAACCTTTTGTTCTCCCGCCTTTTCCGGTGACATTTGACATTTCTCTCTTTAGTTTTATTTTTCTTGGCACTAACAGACAAGGTTGGGCATTTACTTTGTGGGCTACTTTTGACCAATCTATGGAAGGTTGTTACTCCCCACTCAGTATAATTTATTTATGTTTTATTTACAGTTGGGTGAGGTGTTTATATATTTTTAATTTTTAAATGTTTCTTTGTTTGTGTAATTAGGTAAGATACTTTTATGTTTTTTTATATGCACATTTTGCAAACACAATAACGTTTGTAGGTCTGATGATGCTCATTTGTGAGCGAAACATGTAACCGTTATACTTATATATAAAAGAATTTTTGAGACCGGGACTTTGTGGGATTTATTATTTATATAATATAGGCAGTAAATAACTCAATATAATAATGACATAGTTACCTCATTGTAGTACTTATCTTCATCTAGATTAATATAAAATATTCTTTTGCAGATTTTAAAATGGTCGTACTCATATTTTACATTATTAAGGAATATGACTTTTGAGAAAGGAACAGCTATTATGGAGAAATAAATAATAATCTAAGTACATATTACATTAAATAACTGGCATTTTTAGGATAAGAATATTTCACAAAAAATACACACAATTTCACTTGCATATCGTCGTTGTCGCGACGAAACCTTCTATGTGACAATTTTTTATATTTCAATATTATCAGCTAAAATATACTTTTTTAATATAATGCAATGGTATCATTTTACTTATAATTTGTATATAAAATCTGTTTATATTTCCATACAGGTAAAATTGTATAGAGTAAATAAATAAAATTTTTAGATTAAAATAAATTCTCTGATGTTTTTGAACTGAAAACTTTTCTGAATTACACATATGAAGGTTCCATCGCGGCGACGACGATATATGCAAACTGTTAAAGATATATGGGGCAAAGTTCGGTATGTCGAATCCTAATAATAATAATATACAAAAAAAAATTCTCTTAACGCTCCGATCTGAATAATTTGTTGAGTCTGGTATCTTCTTTCTAAACTGTTCTTTTCTGTTAAAGTTATCGAAATAAATAAACCATTATAATCTCTCTCACTAGTGGCAAATAAATGAATAATAATTGTATAGAAATAATATGATGACGAACTTATGCGGCGCCTTTTTTTGTGATCCTCTGGGAAGAATATTATTACTGAGATATGTTTTCAATAGCTTCTAATTGAGGATGTGCCGTAGAGGATGGTATTGAGCCACGAAAACATCACTTGAAAGTTTTTAATAAAAATGGTATTATAATATATTAAAATGTGTTTATAATATAAATGTGTTGAATAGATAGAAATGTAGAAATATTTCTAAATAATTAATTAGAATAAGTCACCATTGTTAAATTTGTTTCATTAAAATAATGGGGGTTTGGTGGGAATTTACACATCATCATTAAAATTGATGCTATTTTTATAATAGTTAGTAATAGAGTGGTAACCAATCGGACTTCCATAAAACCTTTGCGACTGCCTTGACTTCGAAAGCGCCAATTCAATACCGATTGTAAGATATGGTTGGTATTGAAGAACAAGCGGCCACGCCTTCTCTAGGAATCAATTTTAATGCAAAAGGCAGTTCACGTGTGTGTCGCAAAAAAAAAGAAAAAACATTTACCGAAAATATTAAAAAAGTGTATTTGCATTTTATGTTAAATAAAATATATTTTTAATCGAGTTAATTACCTATAGAAGCAATAAGTAGCGCTCTACATGTACTTAGTATTAAAACTCATATTAATATATTAATTTTTAAATTAATGAGACTTTTATTTATTTCCTGATCTAAACCTGGGGGACTAAAGACAAGTGAACATTAAAAGTAATACTAAATTGTGTTTAGTGCAAGTTTGCAGTTTATTTTATTATTAAATATTTGGTTAGTTTTAAACTGCTTGCTTTTGAGATAATTATGAATGAAACGTGCCAAAAGCAGTAAATATTAACAAAACAGTTGTCAAACTATAGCCAACTTACCACTTTATTTCACATGAAAAGATATAATTTATTTATCTTGATTTTCCTTTTCTCTAGTAATATAATAATAGTTTGTACATACTATGATGTCCATATCGCTCGAGGAAGCAATATGGACAATCCACTTCACAGTAGTTGTTCTACAGTATATTTTTTCCACGACTTTCAGACTTCATACAAAATGTTTTAAAACATTATTTAAATCAGGCATTTATAATGTCTTGTTGTCTTTTTAGTCGGCCATCACTTATGAGAAAGGTAATAAAAAAACAGTGAAAGAAAAAATCATATCCTTGTCTAATCCATGGACCAAATTACTTACCTACACTGTAACGTAATTGTCGATTGGGATAATTTCTTATATTTACACAAAATCAGTTTGAATATATCTATCCGTCACACATTCGGCCTTTTGCAGAATAACAGACAAAAAGCAATATATTTATCAATAAAAATAAAAAAAATTATTTTTCTAAATTGTAGCTTGCTGCTTTCGTAACAAATCAGAACAAACCCTTTTTTCTGTGCAAAATACCACTAAATAACATAATCTTGAATAAGCTTTAAATTTCAACATTTAAAGAAAGCCGAATAGATAGGCGCACTATGATTCATTCGCTACTTAAGAACCGACGTGACCTCGAAGCGTGCCGTCTTTTATTGCGTAAAATAATACAATATCTGGTGTCTAAAATTGATCGTAAACGGAGACAAACATTAGTTTGTCTCCAAAAATGGTTGCCAAATTTTTGCACTGATCCGTTGTTCTTTAAATATTGAAATTCAAAGCCATAAGTAATTCATAACATAACTAACTATATAACAATATTTTAATTTCGTCTGTTTTATCTGGTTTTATGTACTTATCGTCATTTTCTTTTTGTTTATTGCGTATAATAAGAATTTTAAGGTCGATTGGGGTTGGACTTTTGAAAAAAGAAAGTACATTTTTGTGTACAAATCTTTTGTTCGGTCAGAAAACACTGAGAAACATTCATTTCGTTGAAAAATCCATACATGGACCAAATTACACTGTAACATATTTTTCTTCTATTTACACAAAATAACTTTGAATATATCTATCTGTCACACATTCGGCCTTTCGCAGAATAACAAACGAAAAGCGATATATTTATTAATAAAAATTAACAATTTATTTTTCTCAACCATACTTAGTTTAATTAAATTGTTTTTCTGAAATTCACAGTACAAAGAAATATTTGTTCGTTTTTTTTTCTGCTTGCGTAAGAATTATAACTTCGAAAGTATAACAAAATAGCTGTAGAATTTGTTTTAAACAGTTAAAAACGGCATTTGTGCGTTAATATGAACTTTTAACGTTCGCTATGGTACATTTTTTCAAAATAATCACCAATTTACAAACTAGCAACACTATTAATGTGAAAAAGGAAAAGTGGCAACACTGTAAAAATAACATAACCTTAAAACATTTACCTATACTAAAGAATTGAATTAATTTTTTTCTAAAATTCTTATAATTTCGTCTGTTTTCTCTGGTTTTATGTACTCATCTTATGTTCCATTTTATTAAAGGAAGATTTAACAATTATTTTTCTATATCTTTTGCTTAAAATAAAAGTTTTAAAGTCGATTGGGGTTAAATTCCCGTTCAATATATATTAGAAAATAACTCGGAGAGATTTTTAAAACATGAAAATAAGTCTGTTCACAAATATTTAGTTCGGTCAGAAAATAAAAGTTTGGAAGAAATATATTTTGATATTATACCTTCAATTTTCGCACCATCTCGTGCACTCTTTAGGAAAAATTTTTGTATGCATAAACTCAGTGATAAATGTTTTGATATTATAAATGTTAAAAAAATAAATTTTGTCACACAGTTGCATATTTTTGAAGTATATTCATATTCTTACCTCACTACTGTATCAGAAAATTTACCACGTGTAAATTTGGTTTCTTTGTAATTGACCACTGTGAGTGTGATTGGTCAGTTTCATATTATAACTAGGATGGATATGAAATCATATCGGTTCAGTTAACCAGAATAGCCTACTTTTCCAATCACTTTAGTATAAAGTAAAGGAAACAGCAAATTTCTACGTGGGAGTAGAAAAACATTATTTCGGTACGTACATAGGCTATAGCGATCCCTATAGACAAGCAAGGCTTTCTTAGAAATCCTGGAAGAGTCATAGAAGAAAAAGTGTACTAGTTTTGTTCCTTTTTCCGTAACACAATTTTAGTTTACAGGAACTTTATTACGAACGTACAATGATTCTACGTCAAAGAAATAATAAATAATCAGTTGACGAACAATAGTTTTACTTATATTTACAACCTCGCATCTTCTTATCATGGATTGGATTCCGTGGGAATCCGGTGCTGGCTGTGTCCACATAACTTACTAAGGAAGTAATATTCATATACAGTGACCGGCAAAAAGTTGGACCCATATGGAAAACTTTTTTATTATTGAAATTATAAAAAAACATTTTATGCTGATAACCTCTGCATGATTGGTAACCTAAAAATTTGTTTTGACATTAGTCACGTGACAACTAGTTTGTCTGAAAAATTGAAAAGTATATATTCTGTCGTGAAAATCTGGTATTAAAGTACAAGATATTGAAAAAAGTTATTTGAAAAAAGTGTTTAGATTTTAGTTTTATGATGGTGAGCAAAGTTTAAAACAAAAATTCAAGAAAAAAATATTTTTTTTTAATGTAAAGAAATATCAAATATTAAGTTCTTTCATATTTCCATCAATTTAATAAAAATGTGTTAAAAACCAATATTTAAACATTTTATTTAAACATTTTTATTATCTTGAAAAAATGTTATTTGCTAAAATTCAAAATTTAGCTTTTTATCATGTAACTGGGTGCGTCCAGGCCCTATATCTAGCAACCATATTCACCAATTATAGGTATTTCTGGAACAATATGCTTACGAAAGGCAGGTCTTTCTAATTTTAAACAAATTTTAACTTGTCTTTTAAAGTTTCTCCTACAAAATTGAAAATTAGAAAAAAGAATATTTGGAATCAATTTATTTATTTTTAGAAATTGATTCCAAGAATTCTTTTTTTTAATTTTTAATTTGGTAAGAGCAGTTTTAGGAGATTTGGTAAAACTTGTTCAAAATTAGCCTTTCGTAAGCATATTGTTCCAGAAATACCCATATTTGGTAAATATGGTTGCTAGATACAGGGTCTGGACGCACCCAGTTACATGATAAAAAGCTAAATTTTGAATTTTAGCCAATAACATTTTTTCAAGATAATAAGAATGTTTAAATATTGGTTTTTAATCATTTAACACATTTTCATTAAATTGATGGAAATATGAAAGTAATATTTGATATTTTTTTTAAATTAAAAAGAAAATTTCTTGAATTTTTGTTTTGAACTTTTTGAAATATTGTAAACACTTTTTCAATTAACTTTTTTCATTATCTTGTACTCTACCAGATTATCACGACAAAATATATACTTTTCAATTTTCCAGACAAACGAGTAGTCACGTGACTATTGTCAAAACAAATTTTTAGGTTACCAATCATGCAGAGGCTATCGGCATAAAAAGTTTTTTCACAAATTTAATAATAAAAAAGTTTGCCAAATGGGTCCAACTTTTTGCCGGTCACTGTATATATTGAAGTTATAGGTATTGTGTGCAATTTCCTAAAAATAGGTTAAGTTTAATTTACAAACTGTTCCCTATTTAGCCAAGAAAATACAAATTTTTCGGAAAAATACATATGTTACAGTGATATGGAGTCCTTACATGGTCTCTGAGGATTTGATACTTATTTTAATAATTTATTTTAGATGTGTAGGTATGCTATGTGTTTAACATGCCATGTTATATAATTATTCTTTAAAGTCGAACAATATCAAGCAATAATTAATTTTAGTGAAACTCCAAATTAAGTTCTCAGAATTGATACTTACACACAGAAGTTAACAGGTGTTGAAATTTGTAGATATTCATTAAAAAGTAACCTATTGGACACTTGGTAAAATAGTTTATTTCTATTATGTATGATAATTGGTAGTTGGTTGTACCATAAACTCCTTGTTATTAAAAATGAATTGAGCCTTAAATATAACCCGAAAGGTACCTATTCCTTTTTAGACTAATTTAAATTTCCATGTTAATTGGACCCTGTTTATCTCGTAAAGGTGAAGGTTTATTTAGACTATTGGCTATTCATTATTAAATGAAATGGTTATAAAACTTAACAATTATCATACTTATTTTTTTTTTCTGCTTATAATTCGTAAAATCCTATTCATCTTTGGTAAAAAAAATTCTGCACGCCCTATCTCTGTCTACTGTCTGGTTTTACTTATTTAGACAACCATGGATATTTTCTTTGCTTACATTATTTAAGAGAAGCAACTTTATCAATAACTTTCTGTATGTTCTTTAGGCAGTCAAAGTAAATAACATGTTAATGTTGTGGACGTTAGTCCACAGAAGTGTAATTCCAATCCTTGCCAATTAATCATTAATTAAAATTTGTATATTTAAATAAATTGGGGATAATTCATAGAAATTAGTTTTAAGCTGCATTTCTGTGCCTATTATACGATGGTCTGTGAGGATCGGAAAGTTCTTTCGCAGCCCCTGAATACAAAATTAATAGTTAGTGATTATATGGATTAACAACGATGATAATACGTTAAAGAACAGCAGGAGTTAACGGCCGTAATAAGTAACAAATGGCAGAAATAAATCATTGGCTGTGTATTTTGTATTAAAATATGCAGAGTTCCAAACAAAATTGACTCTCTGTGGCAGGGTTAGACAATAACGGCCGTTTCATCCTTATTTGGACTCATCGGACTGTTATAAACCCGTTAAAACTCTCTGGCACACCATGGCATGGCTTAGCAAACGAAGACACCCTAGTGGGTGCTGTGTCTCAATTTTTTGAATCTCACCAATCTGTGAGCTATAAATCTGCATCAGTTGATTCATAGAGATGATGTGGTCGCTTGTTTGAGTTGATGTTTTCGCGGTCAAGGAAGTTGCAACGAGTTTATGACAGTTCGATGAGTCCAAATAAGGATGAAACGGTCGTCATTGTCTAACACACCTTCTGGGAGTCCATTTTGTTTGGAGTCCTGCGTATTTTATTGTAAATCATAGTACACACATAGTCCGACAGCCAATGATTTATCTCTACCATTACACGAGTTGCTTTAATAATGTTTTAAGTAAAACCAGTATCCTGAAACATATTTATACATGTCTTAGTTTCTCAGTTGTTTTTTCAGTAAATCAACATTTACGCCTCCGATAATAAAAGTATTATTTTTTTTTTTAACATTTAGTTTGTTTAGTGAAATAATCAAAAAACTTACTTACTTTATAATTAGAAGACCTGTAACATACGGAAACTGAAAACAATCCTTATTGACACGTACTCTAAGAGATAGCTAACATTCAATAACCACTGATGACTGCCTCATTTAGAACCACTTAAAACTATGTATTTTTTCAGATAAATGATAGTTTCCTCTGTAGCTTGCAGATCGAATGGCATATTACTGTAGAATATTCAGGCACATTTTATTGCTAGGAATATTGGGTTCCACTTTTAATTTTTTTCTGTAGGTACTTTTTTTATAGGAGCTACTACTGTCAAAAACAGTGTGATTGTAATCTATGTTTGGCATTTTTAGGACATCATGTACTAATTTACAATTTGTGCATTCCCGAGTTAGTATTGGATCAACAATGTAGTAAGGTATGACCATATCTAGAAAACTTTGTAGGACCACAGTATACTAACATATTCATAAACTAAGCAACTATACCAGTCCAAGAATATTATTTTATGATTCTGAAGGCATTTAACAATATCAAGCGACAAAACGACATTATTTATCAACGAGGCCCTCATCAGTAGTGAGATATTAATTATTATCGACCACAATAATAATTATTTTAGGTCGTATTAGCAGTACTTTGCGAGATTCGGTACAGTAAACACGGTTTTTTTTTATCGGAGTTAATCCTTTACCTTATCGCTTCTTTTTTTGTGACTACTGATATTAAAATTAATCGTATTTAATATATAAAACATTTGTGCTACTTGGCATAGGAATTTAAAAATAAACATGAATCCTCCCCTAGATGGGGAGGATGCAATAGTGCAAGGAACATCAAGTGATGACCTTCAAATTAGTGATTCCAGCTCAAACCCTATGGGTTTACCTGTCGATGACCAACAAAAAATATTAACACCAACTAAAAAATATTTTAATGTTTACTCAGATAAGTACAACCTAAATTCTATATATGTTATGATTGAAAGTATCAATAAAAATAACCTGGGGCGTGTGCATCCCCTAAGAGTAGGACATATTTTACATAAGAAATTAATGACAAAAATATTGTAGAAATAAAATCAGTTGGAAAAAATCGTGTAAGAGTACAATTACGGTCTCTTAAAGACGCCAATGATTTAATTAAATCGCGAGGTCTGGAACAAGAAGAACTGCGGACATTTATCCCGAACCATATACTGGAAACCAAAGGTGTAATAAAAGGTGTCGATACGTACTTCGACGATTCATATATACTTTAAAATATTAAATCATCAAATCGAGTCCTAAGTATGAAAAGATTTACTAAGAAAATACTTAAGCTAGGACAGAAGGAACCTATCTTTGTTAAAACACAAACAGTTCTTTTAACTTTTGAAGGTAATATCTTACCCTCGAACATTTATATTGATAGCGTTATTTTCCCAATTAATGCATATTATGGTAGGGTAACACAGTGTTACAAATGCTTGAACTATGATCATATTTCGAAGCAATGTAAATCTAATGTTGAACTTTGTATTTCATGTGGAAAAAATAAAATTGAAGATGATGAACACCTGTGTAATGCAACAGACATACGTTGTGTTAATTGTAAAGTAAGTACTCATAAATCTAATTCTAAAACCTGTCCCTTTTTTATTAAGCAGCAAATATTTAAAAAGTTATGATTGACAATAGAATCATATTTAGGGAAGCTAAAACTCTTTATGATAATTCATATGCAAATGTTGCCATTAGTAACAGATTTAATTTAATAAAAGATTATGATGACTACAGTGCAAACTTTCCCCCATTATCAAATAATAAACAGACTTTTTCAAGTCAACAGCTTAGACAGATACCAAAAAGGACTCCACCCTCCTTGTCACAATCCATGGCCAGTACTAGTAAAAATGATTTTACCAATAATAAAAAAAGAAAGCATACTTCCCCTACTTCTCCTAGCTCAATGTTTCCTTTTGTATTTGGACCAACTACTCCGCTTCCCCCTAATTATAATATTGACATTGACAAAAATAAAATGATCAGTGAACAAAGTCAGCTGATCGATACTTTTGCTGGGTATTTTATTAAATTATTGAAAAATTTTAATTCTTTAGATGACCTTAAAAAATTGCAAATAGATACTTTAAAAAAAGGTTTGGTAGAAATTGTTAAATCGACTCATAATGGATCCAATAAATAAAGAAAATACAATTTGATTTTTGCAGTGGAATTCGCAATCTGCTATAGCTAAAAAACGTAGCCTCGAAATTTTTTTATATCAAAATAATATTGATATTGCCTTGTTAAGTGACACCTGGTTTCGTCCAGGTCAAAATGTCTCTTTTACAGAATATAACATTCATCGTGAAGATAGAGCAGATGGTAAAGCTGGTGTTGCTATTTTCATAACAAAAAAATTATGTTATTGTCCAATAGTCTTTGTACGTAATTTTAACCCTGGTGTGATGGTTTGTGGTATAAAAATTGTTATTGATAATAAACCTATTTCCCTTGTTTCGATTTATAGGCCACCTAATATCAGAACAAACCAAGATGACTGGCGTAATATTTTTTCACAAATAGCATCCCCTTATCTTATAGGTGGGGACTTTAATGCACATAGTGGCGTATGGGGATCCTATAAAAATGACCATATAGGAGAACAAGTACTTAATATAGTAGTACCTTGATTTGGTAATCTTAAATAATGGATCTGTTACCAGACAGCTACAGCCTGGTACTAGAAATTCAGCTGTTGATCTAATTCTTTGTTCCCTGATATATCTACTAAATTTAGCTGGAATACCGAGTCTGACACACTGGGATCACACCACTTTTCAATTGTAATAAATTTCGATTGGTCTATTACAACACAAGGCAAAATCCATCCAAAAACCAAATGGAATACAAAAAAAGCAGAGTGGAAAACTTATACTAGTTCTATTGATATAAAAATACGACAAGCCCCCTTATTCCAAGCCATCAAAGAAAAATACAATTATTTATTAAATTGTATAAATGATGCTGCGCAAATAAGTTTACCGATTAATAGGCCATACTCTTTTTACCGCCGCCCCACTCCTCCTTGGTGGGATCCAGTAGACTGTGACGAGGCTATTCGTACAAGAAAAGAAGCTCTACGTGAATATAAAAAACGTCCCTACTTTAGAAAACTAAACAAGTTGAGGCGGAAACAAAAAAATTCCTTAAGAAAAAAGCCAGGGACAGTTGGATTTTATGGTGTTCTAAACTAAATAAAAACACTCCTTCTCAACATTTATGGTCACAGGCAAAAAGAATGACTAGAAAAAATATGTATCAAAAACCCCATGGTAATCAATGGTTCGAAGATTTCTTTTGCAAAATTGCACCTCCTACGGTGCTAAATAGTCTAGAAGGTGGCTTGGATGAATTTCCAATTAATCATTTTCTTTGTAGACAATTTTCTATTAACGAATTGGAATGTGCCTTAAAAAATACACAAAACACGGCTCCTAGCTACGATGATGTACAATACTGTATGCTGTCACATCTCCCTTTCAATGCCAAAATCCTATTGTTGGACATTTTTAATAGTATTTATCTGTATGGTAGAAAAATTGAGGATTTTGAAAAAGTTATAGTAATCCCGATACAAAAACCAGGCAAAGATCCTAATTTGGGTACTTCTTATCGACCTATTTCATTACTTTCTTGTATTCTCAAGACATTAGAGCGACTTATTAAATTCCGTTTGGAGTATTAGCTGAACAACCATAAACTTCTGCCGAAAACTCAATATGGATATAAAAAAGGTTTTGGTTCTATAGATGCTGTTTCAGATATTGTAGTTGATATTCAAAACTGTTACACAGATAATGAATATCTTACGACATTGTTTCTTGACATTCAAAGTGCCTATGATTCTGTAGACTTAAAAATTTTAGAGGCAAAAATGGTTTCCAATTTTCATATCCCACTTAATATTTTAAGGTCAACTGTCAGGCTGTTTAATACAAGGCAAATATTCGTGAGAAAGTTTAAATGAATAAGTTGGCCCTAGATATGATTTCACTGGTTTACCACAAGGGATCAGTACTTAGTCCTCTACTTTTTAATCTTTATACGGCTGATATACATAAATTTTCATTTTTTTAAATTGTGCAGTATGCTGATGCAGAGTAAAAAATACCATGAGAGTTTAAAGTTACTCTCAGAAATATTTGAGAAAATTTTTAATTGGTTTAGAATGAATGGTTTTGAGATCTCTGCTGAGAAATCAGCTGTTTGTGTATTTACTAGGCATAATACCCCGAACTTGGATTCGGTTAATTTAAAAAATTGTGTAATTCAACTTGTCATGGAGTTTAAATATTTAGGGATTGTATTAGATAAGAAGTATATTCACTATCTCTCAAGTAAGTGTGAAAAGGGAATAAATTTTCTGAGGTCCATTATGAGAACTTGGTGGGGCTGTGATGTTCAAACTGCGTTGATTTTCTATAAATCATATATTAGATATATTCTTGAAAATGGCAGTATTTTGTATGGTTTTTCCTGCAAAACCCATTTACAGAAGGTTGACCGGGTACAATATAAAGCCCTTAGAGTTTTTTTAGGAGCAATGAGATCATCACCTGTAGAGGCCTTATTAGTCGAAGCTTTGGAGCCTCTATTGTGCTTACGTAGAGAGGCTCCCAGTGCCAAATTTCTGTTCAAACACCGATTTTTTGAAACTAATTTACTACAAAAAATATCCAGACTGAATACATTTGACTTAACTAATAACTACTGGCATCATAAAAACTCTCCCCCTTTATGCGAGGCATTTACAAACTTCAATGAGATTCTAAGTCAAGTTACTCCATTGTGTATAATAGATTACGAATATCATAGTGGTTTTCAGGAAGTTGCATTGAAAATCCCTTCCTTCACTGACAAAAAAATTCGTAATATTCATATTCTAAAGGCAGAACTAAGGGAACATAAAGAATATGTTTTTATATATACCGATGGGTCTAAAACAGAATTAGGTAACGGTGCAGCCATATATTTACCTCAACTCAACAATGAATTTAAGTTTAAAGTTGAAAAAACCTGCAGTATTTTTACTACAGAGGCCCTAGCTATTTATAAAACACTTAATTTTGCACTCGAATACGACAATCAATATTATGCTATTCTGTCTGATTCTATGTCTGTTCTAAAAGCAATAAATCAGCTTTGGTCCTACAAAATTAATCCTATATTGTGGCACATTCGAAAATTATTACGTCAAATCACTCTGCAAAAAAAGCATATAACATTTATTTGGGTAAAAGCACACACTGGAATACCAGATAATGAATATGTAGATACCCTAGCCAAGGATAGCATTCTCAATGGAACACCTATTAGCTCTAGTCTCAGTCTTACCGATGCGCATGTCCTTCTAAAAATACAAATACTGGAAAAATGGAAATTAAGATATTCACTTCTTGTAAAAAGTATTCCCAATAAATACTGGCATAAAGATTTGATAGTTCCCAGACGATTACCGACTAAGGACAACCACATTAAACATCTGACAAAATACCGCACCGGTATCTGCACAGGAAATAAGAATTTTATTTTTAGGTGGTCGAAATATGAACCAGTATCCTATAAAGGGTTAAAGTTACTTTTTCTTCGGCCAAATTAAAACATAGAACAGTTGGTGGAGGACATTTTTAACATCTTATTATTTTATACTGCTACGATGTCCTTCAGCCCGCCCTCAGGAGTGCAGTAGTACTTCCTATGAGGAGAGAAGAAACTAGACACTAACTCTAAAACAGGTAGAAAATTAAAATCAACAGAAATTCTGTTTTAAATTTATTCCCAAGTGTATGTTTTTATTAAAAATTATTCTTTTACAGTAATTTATTTTTCCTGCAATTTCAGAATAGTATATTATATAACAAGTGATGAAAGTGATACTTTTTAACTAGAAGATATTTAGCACGAGGCTTCAGCCGAGTGCGGAAATTCTCCGAGTTTTAGAATAATCACTTTCACATGAGTAATTTACACTATTTTTCCTACGACCACAGAGTTTAAAAAACCCTTTGATTTGTGAAAAAAAATATTTCAACACTAGTGTTGAAAAAAAAATCAACAGTAGTGTTGAAATTAGCATACTTAGGTTTATGTTCCACTTAATATCTGGTTTCATAGTTTGCCAATAGGCTTTTTCTTTATTTGTAGTTTAACTTTTTCATTTTTTCATATTTTATATATCATAGGAAGAGCTAATCCTGGATTGACTTCTAGATTAACCAGAATGAAAAATTTTAAAGTTAGTCAAGGAATGCATTAAACATAAATTTAAAAAATCCACCCAACAAGAAAGATTTCAATTCAAAATATTTCTATAAATTATTTAATGTTTTTATAAAAATAAGTCAAATACTCCTGATGGGATTTGTACCTGTGACCTTGCGATCTGTAGGCTATTCTCTACGCTATCGCTCCCAATAAAGATTTGTTGTTTAATACACAGCGATTTGTTTTTTTTGGTAATAGATTTTTCAGTATATTAATAACATTTTTTATAATTTCAGATGGCGTATTTTTACACTCTTATTCTGAATCACTCGACAAATACATGATAAATAAGTTAAACACTTTACAATTACTGCTTTCTAAAATTTGTTTTTTTTTTAATAAATAAGGGTGGTCTGTCAAATTGGCACCATTTATTCAAATTAAATAGTGTGCAAACACTAGTGTTGAAATACTTTTTTTTAACACGCGTGTGATATTCGGCGTTTTCGAGCCAAGTTAACCGTACTTTTTTTCTCATTTTCATAGGTGGTCGTAGGAAAATTTGCTGGTAAATTCACTTTGAGTCAAAATATATACCTAAATACAGAAGAATGGAATTTCCTTTCGTTTCGTCAGATCCATCCCTAGACGCGTTTCGCCATATCATGGCTCATTAGTAGAGCTAGGACCCGACGAAAGAAAGGAGAACTCAAAGCTGCTTATGCAGCACTTGGTTGAACACACCGGTAAGATGTGGCACAGAGCGCCATCGGTGTCGTTGTTAGACACTCTTGAGCATACCAGCACCTCTAACAAACTTATAGAAATAAGTAAAAAATGTTAAGAGGAAATCACCTGTAAAGACATTTTCGTCACAATTATAGGAGTCCCGCTAGGCAGCGCTAACTCGAATCGGTTTATTTAACCGAATTATACCTAAATATTTAAATAAGTTAACTATTTCCAATATGGTTAATTATAATCCAAAATCAGTCGATACATATTGTCCGGCCTATATTATTTATAAGAGTCGAATACGACACTCAAGGTGTATAATGCGCATCGTGTTTGTGTTTGGCAGGTGGGCTAATAATTATACATTACGGAACACCCCATATAAATAGGATCGCTAAATGGGGTCCTCATTACTCAATATTGTCTAAATACACCACTACAATGGAATTAGCTAAACTGGTCGAATCTTCAAGACAAGTTCTATTAGTTACTGGTATATGGCCTGTAAAAAATCCATCTATTTTTTATGGCATCAAAACTTTTATCACTATGACAATAGTTCTAGTTCTCTGTACTTGTATGTTTGTTAACGCAGGCTACAGCAGCGAGGATTTTTTAACGTTATCAGAAAGCATGTATTTGACCATGTCTGTTGTGAACGCCATACCCAAGAAAATAGTGATGGTAGCGAAGAAGGAACAAATTTTCAAGTTATTTGAGACATTTGAAGTCCCCTCGTTTACTAAATATTTGACAGTTTATAACACTGACTTTCAGAAGTATATAAGAACAATTAAAGTTATTACGTTTTGCTTTAGGGCACAAATTGTGGGATTTATGATTGCAATTACATTTTTTCCAGGTAATATTTGATTTAACTTTTATTATTGTCGCTAAACTAAATTCTAACTTAGTTAGGACGATTGTAGCATGAAAACCAATATAGTTTTAGTAAAGTCACTATACTAAAACTATACTATAGTGCGATTAGTGCCTTTTTGGATCTCCGATTGCATTTATAAAATAATAAATATCCATTTGACAAAATTATTTTTATATGTCTTTATAAACTAATATTGCATTTTCGATTTTTTCTCATTCAATTTTTGTGTTATTGACAAAATATTACTGTGGAATTGTTTTAAAATAAGTATAATTTGATAACTTTTAATAACTTTATATAAAACTAGTGTTGGAGCAACAATTAATCTAGAAAGACGATTATAAATTACTTAAGAGCAAACAGTAGTCGTCATTACGAACAAATAGTGCATTTCCACCACTTCGCGCTTATTGTACATGTGTCTGGCGATGGCAATAAAACGTCTTTTTTTATACACAAAATATTAAAAAATCGAATTTTACGAAAATTAAGTGGTGCGGCGGCGTCAATGGTGATGTTTAAGATAATATCGGGGTATTGTTTGTAATTTTAATGGAAAATAAGAAATTAACATAAATTGCAGCAATATTTCTATTTTTATGTTTTGCATGACTAATGATGTAATTTGAACCTATATAACTGAAACTTTAAAATATTTTTTTTGTTAATAAGCTATTATCCATCAAACTAGAAGTTCTTGTGAACCCCTTAGTCACATTTTTGTATAAAATATTCAATTAGATAAGCCAGGAAACGATGCCGCGTCTCATACTGGTATGGAAGGGTCTTAATTAAATTTATTTTTATTTTGAGAAATAATAATTAAAATACATTTATGAGCAAAATATTGACATAAATAATGTTTATTATAAATTCGTAGAATTATTTTCATTTCATTTAAAAGTAAACATAAAATAAGAAGTTTTTTTTAAACATTTACTACTATCTGACTAATGTTTTTACAATAAAAAGTTTTTAATTTCGTCTATTTATCTCAAATAATCTCGCTAGCTTGTATGCAATTTTCAAAAAACATATATTATGGCATGTGACAATAGGGCTTCGCATCATTTGACGCACTCATTCATTTATCACCTCTCTTGGTTTAATACGATTAAAAGAATAATTTTTAAAGGGTGGTATACCTCTTAGAACTGGTTGTATATCCGTAACTCACACTGAAAATGCTTTGCTTAATGTATTAGCTTATGTACTGCCGCTCTTGAATTGAAGAGAAAGATCGCCGTTCAATAATTCAATAACTGGTACGACAAGGAAGATAATTCGGTATATTTTCTCATAACGTCGTGCTTCGAGCCGGTAACTTTGGAAAAGATTTTAGAAATATTGGTCGGATCCTCTTAAGGTTAGTTCAGCGTTGAACGAAGCTTAAACTTCATTAGTAAAACCTCAACAGGATTGCTGTTCTTTATTGGAGTTGGTTTCTACAGATAACGATGCGGCGTTTTCACTACTTATTTTATTCTTAAGTAAGCCTTGAAAGCGCGCTTTCGCTGTTTCTGGATGGAGTTGCTTGCGGCTTATTGCTTCCTAATAAGGATGAAACGGCCGTCATTGTCTACCTGTGTCCCAGGGAACCCATTGTTTTGATATCCCTGTATACCGGGTGTCCCACTAAGAATGGTTTTCGGCCGTATCTCAGAAAATGTTAGTCGTATGGCTTGCGAACATTTTTATTTATAGGAAAAGTGATCATAAGAAAATTTTAAAAATTTTGTAACGGCAAATCAGTAAAACTCATTATTTTCAAAATTTGCTTTGTTACGGTATATTAACAGTACTTGTTTCGTATACTTTGAGGCTTTCTGAATAAAATTTACTTGTGAAACGACTTGTCAGTTTTAAAATAAAGTGGTGGGGGATGGTTGAATATTATTTTAAATAAATGCTCATAATAACTCCGGGTTGGCTTAACAGAATTTAGTAAACTAAGTTTTGTTAAAAAGAGTTTTCCTTACTCTATATTCCACTATATTAACTATGACAATGTGCTTTTTAAAGTAGCCGCTAGAGGGAGCTATCTTACAACTTAACAAATATTGCGCATTTTTTCAAAAGTTTTAAATGCAATAGTATATTTAATTTTACCTCATGACAAGGATGAATTAAAGCCTAAAATACTGGCGAAAACTACAACTTGATATCTTTTTTCAAACCGGAGACATTAACAAGAACAAAATTAAAAACGTAAAAATATGATTATGTTTAAGTTTCAACGGCAAAGGTTTTTTTAAAGTCAAATAGACCTTGGAAAAACAAAATTTGATTTAAAATTAGGTGCATTTACGTCAAATTATTGTTACGACAATATTTTTAATTGGTCCTCAGTGTTTGGATAGGTGGGCACAAGCGGGCCCGATGATTTTAGGTTAGGCACAGCCCAAATCAAATATGACAAAAAAAAAAGATCGCCGCCTCCCCCACGCTCTATAACTCCAAGCAGCAGGGTAATCAAACTTCCCTCTTATTCAAACTGACGTCTAAAAAACAGGGTCATTATCGTTCTCTTTATCTCTTATTACATCATTTCATCCTTTTATAATACCACTTTTTTTAAATTAAAAGTTTCATAGTCAAATCCACCTTCCCCTACGGGAAATTCCATTAAAAAACGAATCCCTCAATTTTGGGTGGGCATTAGGGTGGGCACCCATTATTTTAGGGTGGGCCTTTGCCAACCCTGTCCTCCCCTGGCGCCGTCGCTGCCTATTTTACTTTTGGAAAAACCTTTTTTATTGAATTTTAAATGTAATCATATTTTTCCGTTTTTATTTTTGTTCTTGTTAATGTCTCCGGTTTAAAAGAAGATATCAAGTTGTGGTTTTCGCCAGATTTTTAGGCTTTTATTCATCGCTGTAATGAGGTAAAATTAAATATACTATTGTATTTTCAAACTTTTGAAAAAATGCGCAATGTTTGGTAAGTTGTAAGATAGCTCCCTCTAGCGCCGTCTTTAAAAAGCATATTGTCGTAGTTTATATAGTGGAATATAGAGTAAGAGAAACTCTTTTTAACAAACCTAAGTTTACTGAATTCTGTTGAGCCAACCCGGACTTATGAGAATTTATTTAAAATAATATTTAACCTTCCTCCATCACTTTATTTTAAAACTGACAAAGTTGATTCATGAGTAAATTTTATTCCGAAAGCCTCAAAGTATACGAAAATAGTACCTTTAAAACACCTTAACAAGGCAATTTTTGAAAATAATTTACTAATTTACCGTTACTGTTGCGCCCTTTAGCGCGTGACTGAGAAACTTGAAATTAATTTTTTTAAATTTCTTATGATCTTTTTTCCTATAAAAAAAAATTTCCGCAACCATACGGCTAACATTTTCTGAGAAACAGGCTTATTTTTCTATTTTATTATTAAACTAAAACTTCAACTACGTTATGTTGTAATATTTATTCTAATTATTTTCTAGTTATTGAACAGAAACCACTACCCATTGACTTTCCATTTCTTCATAACGGATCTTATCACTATCCTTTTTACATTTTTGAGCTAGTCGCTATTTCATCAGCGGCATTTCACAGCATGACCATGGATATATTCATTATAGGAATATTCTCAGTAGCAGCGGTACAATTAAAAATTTTGAATAAAAAATTGAGGAATATTAATGCCAATGTTAAGTTGCTACCGGGATATTCAGAAGACAAAATGGAAGAATATACTTTTGCGTATTTAAAAGAATGTTGTATACATTACAGCGATATTGATGAGTAAGTATAAATGGTATAAATATTTAATTTTGAGTTGAAGTATTTAAGAACAATAAGAAACCGAAGAATAGTGTTTAATGAAGTTTTGTATTTACTACAGTAATATCGAAAAAGAAATAACTATTTTAAAAATAAATTGACTTCAAATTTATTGTCATCGAGTTAAAAAACATAATAATTGATTGTCCAATTAGACTAATTCAAAATAAATAAATTATAATAAACGCTTTTAAACCATTAAAACGTCAATTAAAAAAAATATCTGATTTCGAAAGACTGTAGATCGTACCAGTTAACATATATATTATATTGTTTGGAACAATTAAAAAAACGTTATATTTTTTGTATAAGTTTTCGCCTGCAGCGTTTTTCCTCTCGTCTCACCATCTTGTTGATTAAGATTCTTGTTACCACAAGTTAGGGTACCTAGCACAAAGTTTTTTGAATGAATTATACAGAGTGATTCCTAAGTTGATACTTTTTTAGCTGTGTATAGAAGGCATTAAAATAAACAACATTTTCAAATACCTTTTTTCAAAAACCTTAAAGATAAGGCACTTACATTCATTTATTACAATATGGATCAAATACGGTTCTGCCTAACTTGCCCGTTGAATAACATTAAAAACTTCTGGGTGTAGGATAACCCCGTAAGGGAAAGCGTTCTGCATATAATCTTGAAGCAGCAGCCGCACTTTGACGACACTTTAGCACCATATCTACTAGTTCATTGTTTTCAAATTTTACCATTTCCACTTGTCACCAATTTAAAATTAACTTGCTTTAGAAAAACACACCGCAGCGGATTGCCAAATACTTGACCATGACTAATAAGACAAACAACATAAAGTATAGCAGGCTACGTTTTGATGATCAGGCCCGTACTTAGATATTTTACTTCTTTATCTCGCCTATTTTTAAGTTTTTTGAAAAAAGGTATTTGAAAGTATTTTTTATTTTAATGCCTTCTATACACAGCTAAAAAAGAAGTATCAACTAAGGAATAACCTTGTACCTCTACTAAAAATTAGTTTTATAAAAAATACTATTCAATAATCGTTGACGGGGATTATAGAAATTAATTTTAATATTATGTATTTTAGGTTTATCAGAAATATTCTTGAAATATTTTCTGGAGTAATTTTTGTTCAACTGAGCTCAAGTGTTGTGGCTATTTGCAACGCCGGATTCATATTAACGGTAAAAATATTCTTATCTTACTATAGTAATATGACAGATTTCGTTAGACTTAGACGTTAAATTTTACTAATACTTTAAACGTTATATTTTGAAAATTCAACAGATACTTGAGTCTCTTATCAGCTTTATAGCGCTGGAAACTTATAATTCTGTAATAAGTTCAAATGCATCAGGTTCAGTTGTAGTAAATGTACCTACGTTTATGGAAACATGGTGGTATAATTATTGGTATATTAATAGAAGTGATTCTTATTTTAAATTGTTGTGCAATTTGTTACCACAATGTATAATAACAAAACTATAAAAATATTACACTTACAGTACTTACTAGTTATTTATGAAATGTCCGTAGATTTCATGTAATTTTGTTGAGTATCTATATTGTAATAGTACACAAGTTCTTTGTAAAAATACACTTTTACAGGATATTACAAATTTGACGTACGAGCACTGGAATCTTGGAAACTGTAACAGATATAGAGATGGTTAAATTAGAGCAAAGTTGCATAATTTGGTATTTACGAAAATAACGTTGAAAAATTAAATAAAATCCGTTAATTTACGGATATATCCATAAAAAAAACTGAAATTATAAATATTTGTTTTTAATTATTTACACTATTAATTTCAAATTTATAGAAAAGCTGATGTTTAAACATTTCTAAAACAACTTTTCAAGTTTTACAAAATTATTCATACAGTTTGTCAGTTCGACGTCTGGTATTTTATGTACCATCCTCAATTTTTTTTTTAATATGGAACTGGGTATTTGTTAACTTTTTTTTATTTCTTCTATCTCAGTTACCGATATTGGTTTCCCATAACATTAACGTATCATACCTACAACTAATTTTAAAATTATTTCTAAATATTTTTAATCCTGACCTGACTCTTTTAATTTATCAAATTACAAATTAAATAAGAACTAAATAAATTCGATAAACGAATAGTCAGTAATTCCCTATATGTTCAAAAATATTTTTGTTCCCTCGAATTTATCATCCAATTGTAGTTGTAGCCCCATTTAATGGACCTTCTTTCGGCACAATAAAATACATTTTGCGTGCTTCAATTGTACCGTCCTGTCCATAACTATGTATATAGCGTAAAAAATGCAAAATCATTTTTACAGTGTAGTCAATGTATGCACAATTCTGGGGAATTAGCATTTTAATAGTAATATCAATAATTTGAATACAGTTTAGTCGCTTAGTGTGCGAACCCATCTATAACAAAAGTGTTACCAATATTTACACCATCCACCCATTCACCTGTATTATCTCAATTATCCTTATCACAGTAAGTAAGAGCTCTAACACTATTAACTTGATTTTAAGCTAACTCCAGTATCAATTGAGGCAGTCTCTCTTTACTGTTATCTAGGAGCTCTTTTTCTTCAACTAGGATTGTACTGCTGGTTTGGAAATGATATATATTTTGAAGTAAGTTACTTAAAAGTATTTAATCATTACCGATATTTTTAATATTTTATATTTTATTTTAATCCACTATTTTTAGGAACACTCACAATTATTACATATTTAACGGTACTCATGTCCCGTGACATCAGAAAAGTCTTCGACAGTGTATGGTTTAAAGAACTGATCTTTAGACTTATTAAACAACACAATTTTTCGCTGTACTTAACAACACTGATACACTCATACATTATAAATAGAGCACTAAAAGCCAAAGTGGAAAACAATCTCTCCTCCCCGGTAAACCTGCATGCAGGATTGCAGCAAGGCACATTAATAAACTTTATACCCTTTTGGGATTACACATTTTACAAAATAAAGCCATGCGAATTTTACTTAATATGAATGAATGAATGGTAATGTTAAAAATAAACTAGAATAATTAAATGTAAAAAAATAGTATTATTTTTGGTTTTGATAATATTATTATATTCTGATAAAAGTGTAAGTTCGGACGTCACCCCCCTAAGACCTACGAACAGCGATGATGCTATTTGATTTTTAATTTTCAATTATCGGGGGTAATATCACAAGAAGCTAGTTGCGCATTCGCCATTTCGTTTCTTGATCAATATTTCGTTACTTTTTCCTTTTATCCAAAAATCCGCCAAATACCTATAGCATAATTACCTACAATTTAAAGTTAAACAAGTTTAAGTTTATAAAGTAATAAAAGCAGAAAAAGAAAAATGGATACATTTCATTGATTTTCATTTTTTGCTTTTATTAATCAAAACTTCTTTAGTTAAAAACTGTAGGTAATTGCTAGTCAATGACAGGTATTTAGCCCCTTTTTGAATAAACCGAAAAGAATAAGAAATACTGATTAAAATATGAAATGGCGAATGCATCACTAGACTTTACTCTAGAAGACGTATTCACCTGAATACGACTGTGGATACTTACCAGTTGAAACGTTGTGATATAAAACAAATAAAGGCAATGTAGGTCCAAAACTCTTCTATCACCACACCTCTTATAAGGTTTTTAGTACATAAGTAAAATATCCTTAATAATCTGGCAACTCTACAAAATTTTTAAACTCATCGACCCTTATGTCAAAAGTGGGGCCATTCAGCCTATAACAAGTATAATATATTGTAGCCATGCACAATTCAAAGTATAATATCTTATAGTCTAAGCGATATTACTATAAAGATGCCACATGAAAAACTTTTTGACTGTGGATTAGAAGGAACACTTTTTTGGTCACAAACGTCGACTTTTAATTTTTCTTAAATTCTAGAGTCAACAAATAAACACTTCATGCTATATGTCGCAATGGTATGAAAATGGCCCGAAAGTTCGAAAAGGAATGTTGATATTAATGGAACGCTGTAAAAGATCGTTGGAGATTAAGGCTTATAATTATATACCATTGTCCTTTAATACCTTTATCAGCGTAAGTATGTTATAAGTAAATATATGGTGTGTCTGAAACTGAAGTCTTTACATTGGGATCACGGTTTTGATATAGCAGAATGATTGGATAAGGAGAATTTTTACCAAATTTTTAGTCAATATCAAATAAATATTCTTCTAAAATTTTTATTTCGTTATATTTGGTATTTGTGTTACAAAATCTAAAAATTGTCTACTTCGTTTATTTTATAGTTTATTTATTTATCTATTTTATTTACAACCATACATGTAATAATACCATTTCATCTATCTTTGGACGGTGGAAAACTGAAATTTTTTGACTTAGTAAAATGTAGGGGAGAGTAAGGCAAAATGACATACTTTCTAAAGATCACCGATAAATACTTACTTCGGTTTTCATTAAAAATGGTACTTTAGGTTTTTCTAATACTTTATTTATTAAGTAAACAAAGTACATATATAAACTTACAAAAAAAAATTGTATGTAAATATTACAAATTTTCCAAAAAAAAACAGCAAGTGTGTCATTTTCCCTAACATAGTGGGCAAAATGACATATTCATTTTATTTATATCTTTATATTTATTTGTTGAAGCACTTATCTTGGCACGCTTCACAAATGAATTGTTTTGTCTTCTTAGATACCCCAGCTCATTCTGTATGAGCCCACAGACGACATTGCAAGCATTGATTGTTTCTTCCAACTTTTTAAAATAAGTCTGAACCTAAGACCTACTAAAGGCTTGATCTCTTGCAGCTGAGGTCACTTCAGGAACTCTTAACGATATGTTTGGATTCCGAGAAATAAAGCTGTAAACCCATTGCCTACTAGAATTCTTTTTAGTTTTATTAAATTGGTGCTCATATTCACTGCGTTCGGCCAGTGTGTATGCCAGTTCTCTTAAGTCATAGGTCGTTAGGCCAAAAAGTCGTGATTCTAAATCTAATATGTGTCTGATCAAATTTTGTTCCAGATCAACACTGAGTGACTTCTTAAAGCGACCGATACATTTTGTTACACCACGGGCACCGACATCTTTTTCCTGGGAGCGTCTCCGCAATGTTGCCTGAGGCACATTGAACGTAATAGATGCTTTTTTTCATCCCATCCTTTTATCATTTACCGCTTCTATTGCCTTCTGCATGTCTTCACTGGGCCAGGATTGTCTATTCGATTTTTTCTCCGCTTCCATTGCCTTCTGCATGTCTTCACTGGACGGGGATTATCGATTTGATTTTTTCTTGTAATTAGACACCATCTGAAGCACAAAGTTATGAAATTAACAAACCATCACACTCCGTATATTCATGTAAGGCAAAATGACACACCCCATATGTCGTTTTGCCCTAATGTTTTATGCACAAGATTATGTCAATTTATATGTTATAATGTTTAAGTAGTTGGTCGTATGTAACGGTAATAGAAAGGCACAAAATACTAAGTATTGTAGACAACCGAGAAACAACTTGCTACTAGAATTAGTAAGAAATATATCATGACAATTTTCAACTTACCTTGATCTTGAAAAGCATTTTTTAAACTAATTAATATAACAACAACGGAAAACACTTCCAACGTCTCTACCGCAACTTAAGGCACAGATAATACTACAGTCGAAGTGTTGCCATATACAGAAAACATATTCCTACAAAAAGCGCCGAAAAACAGTCGGTATGTCGTTTTGCCTTCTATGTCATTTTGCCTTACTCTCCCCTATATTTTTTTGTAATTTTATTAAAAGTCGATATCTCAAAATAATGTACGATGACATTTCGCTTTTAATAATAATTTTAATATAAAAAAATTAGAAGTGAATGAAGTGGTTGCAAAATAAAATAGTATACAAACCTCGATGAAACGTTTCCTTGCTATCACGAGATTTACGAACTCTCTCCACAGTAATAAAACACTTTCTACTTAGGTCCGTAATGTACCATATTTGACAGGAAGTAACTGTCACATTATTAGACAACTTCTTGACTAGAATCAGAATTTTAAACTGTTTTATATTCCGACATGTCATAATGACATTATTATGGATTTCATTTGAAGTGTCAAAAGGACATACTTTATAGGACTGAGTACTATAATGATTTCATTATAGGACTGAGTACTATAATGAAAACTTATTAAAAACAAAATGTAACAAAATTTAATGATTAAAATTAAAAGTAACAATATTACAATTCGTTAAATTGATGTTGGACATAGGAGTTGAAATTGTTGCATTGTTGTGATTTTTAATTTCTATGGTTTCTGTTTCTTCTGAAGGAACGACAGTCGATGAAACACTCATTCTTTTCTTGTTTTCGCAAGAATTGTCCATATATCATATTCTGTGTCACTTTTCCAGCCACCATGGCGTTTAATAGTGTGAAGATTGACTCAGCCAGCAGTGAAGCTGAAGATCTCCGGAAACAGTGACCTGTGTATTCGGCGGAATAGGGCAACTTTAAAAAAGCAGCGATCGTTTTGCACATATTTTCGAAAGTATGTATACCCACTGGTTGCTTTATACATTTGTTGTTTCTAAATGATAGAAAAAAACGAGAGACTTCGGCATCGGGGGGTCTCATTGCTACATAGGTCCGAACAAGCTGCACCATATTTATTCATTTGACATCGCCAGGCGTTACGTAAAATTATCGGGAAACCTTGGTTTTTGTGCTAGGTATAAAAATTCGAAAAACAACCCCCTCATCGTGTACATCTTCTATCCTTAAGTTTTTTAACTGAACTCTTCGACATGCTCCACTTATACCTATTATCATTGACACTTTTAATAGCAAGTATGTTTCGTTGTCTGCCTCTTGTAAAACTTTCCAATATTTTCTTTAGTCAAAATCCTGGATTTTGTGGATGTGTACGAATCAGATTTTCGTTTTAAAAAAGCTATCAATTGATTGAACTTACTGATGTCGACGTTATTCTTAAGTAATAGTGTACTCCTTAACATAGAGTAATAACTCCATAAACTCGAAGACTTTTTTTTCATTGATTCTTCCTTAAAATATGCCAAAAGTACCTTTTTGTGTACGATATTGACAATCTTTTTTTGGGAACACCAAGTTTTGTAATTGCCATAAGTTTTTTCATATATTTATGCCTTTAGACTTTTCGGACAACAAACCAACAACTGCTTTATTCGCCAATTCTTCGATTTCTGATGGCAAATTATCCATATTATAAACGTTACATTTAAAAATTCAATTCTGACAATGACAATACAAACAAATATTTCTATAGTTACCTGGTTTTATTAAAATCAAGCTATTAGTTTACTGACGAAAACTTAAAATTCATTAAAAAAAACACAAAAATCGTCGGAATATAAAATATTGTATGAAATTCAAATCATAATAACGATCATTATGGTACACGCCGTGTTATTAGACTCGGCTAACGCCTCGTCCAATAATACTCACGGCTAGTACCATAATGATCGTTATTATGATCCTTATAACATAAATATCTATTTTATTCTTCAGGTACTTACCAAAATTTTACTTTTCTTAAATTATTCCTTCTAATAAATATGATGCAGTACATGCGCATAAACCTTTATAAATACTATAAATACATTAATATAACAAATATTCTGTTTTGATTTGGCAATACCGTACCGTACATAAAACCATTATAAAATGGCATTCACAAATTACTCCAAAAAATAATATAGGCAATAAATAACTCAATATAGTAATAACAACCTATTTACCTCATTGTAGGTAGTACTTATCTTTATCTATATTAATATAAAATATTCTTTTGCAGATTTTAAAATGGTCGTACTCATATTTTACATTACTAAGGAATATGACTTTTGATAAAGGAACAGCTATTATGGATAAATAAATAATAATCTACATATTACATTAAATAACTGGCATTTTTAAGATAAGAATATTTCACAAAAAATATACACAATTTCACTTGCATATCGTCATTGTCGCGACGAAACCTTCTATGTGACAATTTTTTATATTTTAAGATTATCAGCTAAAATATTTATATATTTTCATATAGGTAAAATTGTCTAGAGTAAATAAATAAAATTTATAGAGTAGAATAAATTTTAGTTTTTTGTGGCTGAAAACTTGTCTGAAATACACATAGGAAGGTTTCATCGCGGCGACGACGATATATGGAAACCGTTAGAGATATGAGGCAAAGTTGCGTATGTCGAATCATAATAATATAGTAAAAAAAATTGAAAATATTCTAAATGCTTACAGATATAGCCGAAAAATCCCTGAATTTCTTTCCTTAACGCTCCGATCTAAATGATTTCTCGCGTCTGGTGTATAATTTCTAAACTTGTTTTTCTGTTAAAGTTATCAAAACAAATATACCTACCATTATAATCTGTCTTACTACTAGCAAATAAAAGAATAATAATTGTGGAGTTATTAGGATGACGTACTTACGCGGCGCCTTTTTTTCTTTGTGATCCTCTTGGAAGAATTTTATTACTGAGATATATTTTCAATAGGTTCTAATTGAGGATGTGCCGTAGAGGCCGGTATTGAGCCACGAAACGCGAATGCATCACTTAAAAGTTTTTAATAAATATGATATTATAATATATTAAATGGTGTTGTGTTTATAATATAAATGTGTTAGATAGAAATGTAGAAATATTAATAAATAATCAATTATAACAAATCACCATTGTTAAATTTGTTTCATTAAAATAATGGGGGTTTGGTGAGAATTTACATCATTATTACCATCATTAAAATTGATGCTATTTTTATAATAGTTAGGAATGTACTTTTTTCTACTCCTTAAAAGGGATTGAAAAGTGGGCTATTGAGGTTAACTGAACGGATATGGTTTCATATATCCATCCTAGTTAGGATATGGAACTGACCAATTACAAAGAAACCCAATTTACATGTTGTAAATAGTACGAGTCGTTTTCTGACACTTGACAGAAGTTAGGTTAAGAATATACTTTAAATATATGCAAATCTGTGAAATTAAATTTGTTATTTTTTAATTTAAATCACGACATTTATCCCAGACACATTTTTTCCTAAAGAGAGCACGAAATGGTGCGAGAGTTGAAGGAATAATACCAAAATTAATACTAAAATATATTTCTACCGAACTATAGGTATTTGTGCACAGATGCACTTTCGTATTTCAGAAACCTATAATTTATCACTCATTTCTAGACAAGTACTACAAGATTTAATTCATAAAAGATACTATCTAAACTGCTGGACAATTCAAGCGGACCGAGCTAATTGTTAGGTGAACTTTGGAGTAAAATATTTTACGAACGAATAAAGCTATCGATGCGTGGTTTGCAAAATTTAAAAGAGAATTTAATTCTTAATATGCACATTTTTTCCGATTTTTTTTTACTTCTAACCTTTAACTGTCTACAGGGTTCAAAGAGAAGTATGTTTTTTTTACCAAAGTTTCTAAGTACCGGATTTCCACAAAAATAATTTCAAACTATTTTGGATGGCATTTTCTTTATCTCCTATTTATAGAGAACAAAATAAATTCTCAAATTTTTGATATCCCTCTTTGTTCATGAAATTTCGATTTTTTTCTCAACCCCTGTAAATTTCAGGTATTTTTGTCATAAGGCCTTACAATGTTTTGTAAGAACAGGTTTTGGTAAGTGATTATAACTTCTTAGGACCACCTCTTTTGCAACGAGTACATTTTAATTTCTTGCATTTCGTCGTGACCAGTGGCGTACCCATAATCGGTTTTATTTTTATTTTTTTCATTTTATATGCCTCCATTTCCACACATCGTGTGTTTCGTGCCAGGATAACTGCTCACGACGAAACGCAAGAAATTAAAATGTACTTGTTGCAAAAGAGGTGGTCCTAAGAAGTTATAATCACTTACCAAAACCCATTCTTACGAAACATTGTAAGGCCTAATGACAAAAATACCTGAAATTTACAGGGGTTGAGAAAAAAATCGAAATTTCATGAACAAAGAGGGATATCAAAAATTTGAGAATTTATTTTGTTCTCTATAAATAAGAGATAAAGAAAATGCCATCCAAAATAGTTTGAAATTATTTTTGTGGAAATCCGGTACTTAGAAACTTTGGTAAAAAAAACATACTTCTCTTTGAACCCTGTAGACAGTTAAAGGTTAGAAGTGAAAAAAATCGGAAAAAATGTGCATATTAAGAATTAAATTCTCTTTTAAATTTTGCAAACCACGCATCGATAGCTTTATTCGTTCGTAAAATATTTTACTCCAAAGTTCACCTAACAATTAGCTCGGTCCGCTTGAATTGTCCAGCAGTTTATATACACCTACAAAATTGACGTTTTTTAGCTAGTAACTTTGGTTTTTTGCCATGAAAATATTTTTCTACCGAGATATGATATATAAATTAATAGTTAGGTGTACTATCTAGACAGCATTTTCATCATGTTCTCTTTCCGCCACGGTAAAATAGGGCCAGTTTACATAATATTTAGAACTTTATAATTTTGATTTTTATTATTTTATGTTTATCATTATGTTATATTATATTTTTGACATTACTTTACAGTAATAGCTTCTTGGTATCAGCCAGAAGTTTCAGGTACTTAAGTTTAATTAACCGAAAATTGCGTGTTGCGAAATTGACAAAATAATTTCTTCAAATGCACTACAAAATTTTTTTTAGTCATTTTGTTTCGTAGCCATATTTAAAAAACGGTTTTGCACGATCTATAAATTTGCCGTAAAGAAATTAAAGGCTTAATTTTAATTAATTTTTATAAATATCACACATAACTACCCAACAGGAATTCTGTATATAATAACTTAAAAATGAGGATTCAAGTTTTATAGTTTTTCCTAGACCTAAATGATGATCTCACAAGCCAAATGAAAAGTAAGCATATCGTGGATTTTTCACCGGTTTATTCAAATATCTTATATTTATCAATAGTTACAACTTTATGGTTTCATTTGCTTGACAATCCATTGAACATAACTTGCTACTCTTGTATAGATTCCAGGCCAATTAGCCATTCCGCATGGAGATGGTCCAAAAGACACAACGCCAACTGAGTACCAATTAATTTCTCCATCCGGAGTCGCTTCAACGGCCATGAGGGGTCCGCCACTATCTCCTCTGCAGGAATCTCTACCTTTTTTACCACCTGCGCAAAGTTGACTATTGGATAGTCGGACGTTAGCTTGACTATAAGTACTGCTGCAAACATCTGGAGTATTTACTGGAACCTAGAAATAAAATTATTTAAATAATAATTGGATGGTGTTATGCAATACCAATGTTAACCCCAAAAAACACTAATTTTAAAGAATGAAAGACCGTTTCTCTAAAAAAAGTTGCATTAAAACGTTTTTTTTTAGTATTTGCTAAATCGTCGATTTTGTAACCCATAATGTTAAAAACGCCATTTTTTCAACCAGAGCTGCGAGTAACTTAAGTTACTAGATACTTGGTAACTTAGTTCTTTTTTGAATCATGCCAAAAGTAACTGTAACTTCGTTACTTTTGAAAAGTAACTTGTATCTAGTTACTTTTTAGGAGTAACTATACACTTAAAAAGTAACTAGATACTTTTAAAGTTACTAAGTTACTTTTAAAGTACTTTAAAAGTAAAGGTAACTTAAAGTAACTAAGTTAGGTACGTTTAAAGTTTCTCTAGGATACCAATTATGCACACGTGCCGTCCATCAGATGATGACCAAGGGACGATCGGCGGCCGTTAATCAGATTTTCACAAAGGGACGAGCGGCGAATCGCGAGTGTCAAACAGCAAACTGGTTGGAACGCGAAATTTCTTGGAAAGCATTTTATTCTACTTATTCGTTGTTCGAATTACCACTTCTTAGTTTAGTTTTCTGATGGTAATAGTGGTAGTGTGTACAGGAAAATGAGTTATCACTACCTTGTAAATTTATGGTATCTAGTTCAAAAGCATCTTAGTAACTTTTAGAGTTTCGTAGTTACAATTAAAATAACTAGTTACTCAAAAGTATCTTAGTTACTTTTAGTAACTAGTTACAATCAAAGTAACTAGTTACTTTAAAAGTATCTTAGTTACTTTTAAATTTTCGTAGTTACAATCAATGTAACAAGTTACTGTAAAAGTATCTTAGTTACTATAACTAGTTACTTTAACTAAGTAACTAAGAACTAAGTTACTTTTAGGTAAAAGTATCTAGATACATTTGTGCAAAAGTATCGAAAAAGTAACTAGTTACTTTTCTAAAGTAAAATTCACAGCTCTGTTCTCAACCTGGTAACATCATTAGAAAGCTTAGACAATTCAGCATCAGGCTTATTGGTGTACTGAACTTGATAGGAAGCTATTGAAAGCGTAATCATTTAAATTGCTGTAACTTTTAAACAACTTATCTGATTTGAGTAAACTTACGCTGGTTTGAAAAAAAAAGGTAAGTACTTTTAATTGTCGTATCCCTTAGAACACGATAATTCGTAATAAAAATGCGAGATGGCGCAATTTGTAATAACAGTTTCTTTAATCTTATTACGAAAACTTTTATCAGACGGTATATCTATGACATCATAATGGGAAAGTAGATTAAATTTGCAAGAGAAACACGTTCGCCAAAAGAATAATTTTTAGCTCTTTAATTGAAGAAGTGATGGTTTTCGTAGGTCCATGGTCAAGCATCCCACGACAAAAAATATATTGTTAATCTATATGATTATGTAGGTTTCTCACTTATTCCAATAGCCCCAAAACTACTTATTATTAACATAATCATCGAACACTTCTGATTTAGACATAATTCTAATGTGGTTTTTTAAAAAATAATTCTTGATAGCTGTGAAACAAATTTGGCAGGTTTCCATGGAGATGAATAAATTGAAATAGTTGTCAACTGATTTAATTTTGATACTTGCTAATTTCGTTTCATGGCTATCTAGATTTATGTTTTAAAATGCCATATTTGAATTATGTCTGGACTAGAAGTGTTCCCTAATTATAATATTAATTTGAAAGTAGTTTTTGGGCCCTAAAATAATAAATAACAAACTTGTACAATCAAGTTCTTTTGACAATAACTCTGAAACGAAAGAAGATATTGAAATTCGGTGTTCACAGTTTTTCTTGCAAATTTAATATACTTTCCGAATATTATGTCATCGTTATACCGTATGAATAAAGTTTTTGGGATAAAATCAAAAAAATTATTATTAATATTATTATTATTATTATTATTATTATTATTATTATTATTATTATTATTATTATTATAATTATTATTACAAATAACTCTGAAGCGAACAAAGATATCGGACTGCGGCTTTTGCATTTTTTTTTTACAAATTTAATCTACTTTCCGATTATGATATCCTAATTATTATACAGTATGATTAAGTTTTTGGTATTCTTATTACAAATTGTGCCTTCTAACAATTTTTTCAGAATCATTTACCAATGGATACGACAATTAAAATAACTTACCTTTCTCTTCCAAACAAGCTTCACCCAAATCGGATAAGTCGTTTAGAAAATACAGTAATTTAAATGATTACACTTTCAATACCACTTTTATCAAGGTCGGTACTTAAAAATTATTTTCAGAATTTTCTCATAGCCACTAAAACTGCAATTTTGTTTTCCCTGAATTTCTATGTCCAGTAGTTTCCAAGATATGGCCGGTGTACAATCCTAGATATAAGATGTCGATACTGATCGAGTACCCCACTGTCATCTTTGTCATTAGAAATGCCTGAGGAATTTATTTTGCACGAAAAGAAAAATATTTAGTATATATAGTAATATAACAATTGCATAGAAAATTTCTGAAATTTTTTGAACATTTTGTTCAAATCCAATTTTTAAATAAAAGCATAATAAATGCATATTGCCTGAAAATATCATGAGCTCGCAGGGCAAAATAAAAGCATTTATAAATGCATATTGCCAGAAAATATCCCTCGCTGTGCGAGTTCATGCTATTTCTTATATTTTGACATAATTTTCATTGGCAGTATGGCAATCAATGACAGCTAATAAAGATGCGTATTATTTAATTATCCTCACCTCCAGTTTAAGTTTAACGTTGCTTTCGGATCTATTCTCCGTTTTGCCCCATCCAGCAACAATCAGATTCTTAGCTACGTATGATTTTGTGAGTAAGTCTTCTGATTTTGGTAGACAAATTGGTCTTATAAAATCTAAAACACAATAATTACTTACATTAATAAATAAATTATTTATTATATTATTTATTTCATACTATTCAGTATATTATCCTTCTTAACTTCATTAATTATACACCATTTTAGCGAAATAATTTTAAATATCAATATTGATAATATTTCTTTCAAAAAACAAATATTTAAAAAGAATTCATCGGGATATTTTGAAATAAAAGTTATTATAATAATCCGAAACGGGAAATGTTTTATTACTGTCGAGAGATTATGTAATTAATCGGGAGGCGTAGCGTCAAGACTGTATTGAAATTTCCCGTCGAGGATTATATACAACTTTATTTCCAACCATGAATTTTTGTAATAAAAATCAAACTTTTTGAAATGTTTACTTTCGTAGTAAAAGTTTTATAAAAACCATGATATCTAACAACAAAGAGTCCTAAAATTGTACCACCGAAGCTTAGGAATTGCAGCTTGAAGAGCAATGGAATGTGTGCTGCCGATAAAAAAGGGGGGAGGTAAAAAAAAGTGTTTCAAAAATATGAGACAGGGAAATATGACTTGGTTGAAAATGAAATATTGTACGATACAAGTTCCTGAAGGTATTGCCTAAAAACTCCCTTAGAAATTTAGAACTCGGCTCCTTTATAGCCTAGTTCTTCGCAAACAAGTTTTTCGCAACCATGTTATCGTCGGTCGCTAGAGTCGTTCGTTTACTTTGAAGCTCGCTATATTATATTGATAAAGGAATTTAAAACATAAAAAAGTTCCTCTTCTGTTCTGTACATTTGTGAAAGTGCACATAGAGCAGTCTGAATCTATGAAGACGAATTAACGAATACCAGAAAGCAACAACGTGACAATCAGATTAAGGAGGACGCAGTGATATCATGGTTCTTACCTTTTCTTATGAATTTACCTTACTTTGTTTTGGTTCAAACTTGGAACTGTTCTAGAACATTCCGAAAATGCACAGTGACTTATTTGGTTGAGTTTAGAGTCAATTTTGAACTAAGACTTAGTGTTTTGGTTATATTTTAAACCGGTTCGTAACCGTTTTTAAACGATCATTTCAGTTCGAGCTTTTTGATAGAACCGATTCGGGATTTTTAATTGACGCATGCGCAGTTGGTTAGTCTTAATAAAAATCGGCGTTTCCCCAGCCCAGCTAGGAATATAAGAAATTCTGATAATTCCTTTTTGTTAAAATTTATGATCGGTTGTTAGAAAAATGTTTAAAATATATTAAATTTATCCATTATTACTGTCTGGTACTGTGCAAGATAGGAAACAGTGAAATGCTTTTGCAAGCTAATAATTGTCGGTATCACATAAACAAAACAACACAAAATTTCCTTTTCCTACGACTCTTTGGAATCGATCCTTATTTTACAACCAAAACAAAGCTATTTACAATAAAATTTTCACAGTATCAAAACGGTTAATTCGCCGCAAAAACATGTAGTTAATACAGACCTAAATTTTAATATGACCCCCCTTTAAAATATTCCCTGAGCCGCCATCCTCATATTTTACATAATATTTTACTGATTCTACCTGAAAATCTTACATCCCTAATCAACCGCAACAAGGCAACATCATGATATTGATTCTGATCATAAGGGTCGTATTGTTCGTGAGCGATTCTTTCTTCCACTCCTACGTTAACAGCAGGTGGCGCACACTGCTGCTTATTGTTGGCTATTGGGATGCAATCTTCCTCTGTGTCTGTGTTGTATTCCCCAAGTCTTACACTTACTCTAAAATGTCAAAAGAATGCCATTAATTGGTAATAAGTTTCTCGAATTTACCGGGTGTCTGCGGTAAGGGGATCGCCCCTATATTTTTTTGTAAAGACAGTGAAATTAAATTTTAACTAAATTAAAACTGAATGTTTTACAGGTGATTCAACTTTATGAAACTTCCGGTTTAACAGGAAGTAACAGAAACTTTCTATTTTTAAATGGCACACCTTGTATATTTTTTTATTTTTTTACCTATACATATATGACATTCTAAATATAACCATTATCACTTTCTGTCACCAAACTGTTTTTTTTTAATATACTTTTTTATCTAGAAAGCTATGAATTAGTGATGTAAACTTTCGTTACTTTTAAGGACTTTGACTGATTCGTTACTTCATGTAAATCGTTACTTTTATTTTAATTGTGTTATTGTTGTTATAATTTTAATCGATGGCCAAATATTTGTGTCCCTGTCGTTTGTCATGCGCTATTAAGTCGAACCACGAAGTCTGTTGTAAAATTCTGGGTAAAATAGTTAGTTAGTTTTAAATTCAGTGTAACGAAAAGCTAAGAGTAACGAATCTTTTATAAAATTAGGACTCGTTACTTTTAGTGATCACATAGTAACGCTTACTTTGTAATGAGTCTTTATTTATTTTATATCACTACTATGAATACGTTTACATGACTAATTTCAGTCCTAAAATCTTGGAAAAAATACAACTTTACTGTTTTCGGTCAAAAGTTATCTACTGTATCAAACTTAATATTTAGATTTGTAAAATTAATTTTTTTCAAATGGCAAAGTTTCAGTCCTAACATTTTGGGAAAAATACAGCGTTTTCGGTCAAAAGCTATCTACTGTGTCAAATTGAATATTTAAATGTGTATTACTCATTTCTTTCAAATGGCAATATGGTAGTTCATCGGATTAGGAACAAAGAGTACTTTATTACGATTAATTTGAAACCACACAAAATGAGGTTTTAAACAAATTTCCATGATTTTTTTTTTAAATGTAACGTTAGAACTTTTCTAAATGAAGTATCTTATACGAAAATACGATTTGAACACATTCAGGTATTTTGTCAAACTTTTAAAGCAGAAACTGTCCGCAAAGTCAAAATTTTCTTAAATTAGGAATGTAACTTTTGTTCGAAGAAGAAAATCGTCTTTGAGATGGGGAAGGAAGATCAAATTTTCTACATATTTAGTTAATACTAGTAATATACAGGGTGTCCGGTAACTTATGGGCCATAGAGCAACTGGAGATAGTAGATATAAAAATATGTCTTTTGAGCCAAATTTGCCCAAGTAAAATGTTAGAGGTTAAAGAGATACAGGGTGTTGAAAGTGAAAATTAATTTTCGAGAAATGATGATAATTTTGAAACGGTTTAAGATATCGAATTCAAAATCGGTATAACTAGGTTTTCGAGAGTGAGAAATTCGAATTTGGTGTTAATTTCAAGATACTCCCTAAAGGGCGCTTGCTACGTTTAACTAATTCATCCATATTTTTTTTAACCTTGCAGTTACTAGTATTTATACTTTAAACTATAAAAGAACCTACCTTTTTACGTAAAAAAGATACTCTTGGTCGATCTCGATATCTCAAGCCGTTACCCAGATTCTAGGACTTGATGATAAAAAGGCAGAAAAAAAACAAAATGAAAATATTGGAAACTATTAAGAATTTGTTTTAATTCACTTTAGTAAATGTTGAAAGTGTCCACCGTTTCCTTTAATACATTTTCTTAAGCTTTTTAACAAATGACGTCTCACATTCAGGAAGATATTTTGATTATCTCCTATAACAATGGCGGCTTCTTGAATTTTTTGTTCAAGTTCTTCCCGTGTATTGGATTCATCACCATATACCAAATCCTTCATGTGGCCCCACAGATAAAAATCTAACGGGTTAATATCTGGGCTACGCGGTGGCCAGGGAAATTCGCTACCGCGACCAATCCACCGATGTGGAAAACGCTGATTTAAATGATTTCGAACAGGAACTGCAAAGTGTGCTGGGGCACCATCTTGCATGTACCACATATTGTGTCTTATGTTCAGAGGTATATCATCCAGAAGGTAAAGTAAATCGTTGTCTAAAAACTGCAAATATTGTTCTCCACTAAGTCTCTGCGGAAGCTGATATGGGCCGATCAAGAAATTGTCGATAATGCCGCACCAAATATTTATCGAAAACTCGTGCTGAAAATGTATTTCTTTGGGTAGTCGTGGATTTTCCAAAGCATAGTGATGATTATTTTTCCAATTAAAAATTCCGCGTCTTGTAAAAGTTGCCTCGTCAGTAAATAATATTTTTCTCAGGAACATGGGATCTTCGTTATTCTTATTTAGTAGATTTTGACAGAATTCTGATCTGACTGGCAAATTTCCTGGCAGTAAATTTTGAACGGGCGTGAAATGGTAAGGAAATAAATTTTCTGCATTGATGACTTCTGAGACGGTCAATTAACCTATTCCTGTAGAAGCTTCCAAACGCCTAGTGCTTAATTCAGGATTTTCCGCGATACGAACCAAGATATCTTCTTCTTGTTCGACCGTTATAGTTTTCGGTCGTCCACCAGGATTTTTGACATAAAACGAACCTGTTTCACCTAACTGATTGAATATTCTTTGAAATATTTTTCGGTCTGGAATGATTCTGGTTGGGTATAGTTCTACATACCTTCTAAGTGCCGCACAACTATTATAATTCTCTTGTGCATAAACGCAGACCATATCACGTAAATCACGGTTAGAGAACTTATTAAGCCTGGGCATTTTTATTTGAAAAAATTACAGTACTTGGATATTGCAAAAACTTTTTATTTACGTACCTTTGACGGGAAAAAGTAGAAAATAATGACAGTTTTCACCGCAATAAATTTTGTCAAAATGCAAGGCACACTTTGTGAATTAAATATTTCTCAGGAATCAACCGAATGTGCAATGGAACATTCAGACGCTAGAATCTGGGTAACGGCTTGAGATATCGAGATCGACCAAGAGTACCTTTTTTACGTAAAAAGGTAGGTTCTTTTATAGTTTAAAGTATAAATACTAGTAACTGCACGGTTAAAAAAAATATGGATGAATTAGTTCAACATGAAGCACGTAGCAAGCGCCCTCTAGGGAGTATCTTGAAATTAACACCAAATTCAAATTTATCACTCTCGAAAACCTAGTTATACCGATTTTGAATTCGATATCTTAAACCGTTTCAAAATTATCATCATTTTTCGAAAATTAATTTTCACTTTCAACACCCTGTATCTCTTTAACCTCTAACATTTTACTTGGGCAAATTTGGCTCAAAATACATATTTTTATATCTACTATCTCCAGTTGCTCTATGGCCCATAAGTTACCGGACACCCTGTATGAAAAGAAATTTGAAGTTCTTTACAGAATAATATAATAGTTAACTTCATTTGACATAATGTACTACATTAAAACATTGTGAAAATTTTAATTAAAAAAGTGAATCCTAAAACAACACTTGCGCCTACTTGAATAGTCAAAAAAGGTTATTACCTATACCACCTACCAGCTTAACTTACATTTTCCAGTTATTTGGTAAATCTTTTCCTTTAAGGCAATGTGCAGCCGTAAGAATGTATTTAGAGCTAATGAGAACTCCTCCACAGTAAAATCCTTTTTGTCCATTAGCTAAAGAAAAATATATATAATTTTAAAAGAGTTCAGCCCTAAAATCGCAAAACCAAATAAGTAATTGATATTTCGTGAAATATTTTGTTTCGTAGGCGATAATTACACAGCTCTTTATACATTGGACCAATTGTAAAATAATTAATACATTTACACACTTATGTATTACAGGCAATATGTGCTAATTTATTTTTCAAAAATATAAATTAAGCATTAAAACTCGCCCTAAATATTTACTTGCTAAGTAAATATTTAGTTACTTAGCAAAAAATTATTTTTGAAATAGAGTAGTATAATTTTGCGAAAAAAAATGTTAATAAATTGTTTTTTGCTATAGTCGATAGATGGAGTCAAAGACAAAATTCTGGTATGTTTACTTTCCATAACACAATTCACAGCGTAACGTGTAGGCTTAAAATTCTGGGGAAATTATGAGGTATCGATATCAGCTGATCGACAGACTTCTGTCGTCCGTCGGAAAACGAGAGAATAGTACGTACAAAAACAACTTAATATGATATGTATATATCCAGAAGGAGGAAAGCTACAATGTTATATTTATATATCTTCGTATGTTTGGCTACTAGGGCTTGACACGTGGAACTGGTGACCAACCTTACAACTAATGCTTTTCTTGGTGCAATTCGTCGTTTATCTAGCGTTTTATGTGCGCACGTTTTCTCGGATAACGCCATAACATTTGTAGGCGTCAATTATGAATTGTTAATTGTTTTAATCATGCCATTTTTTTCCTTGGAGCAAATGGCATATAATCCCACCCGGTCGGTTTATGGGAATCTGGTTTCCGCAATTAAGCTCTTTTACGGAGAGTTGTTTGAAATGGGCCATTAATCTATGAGGAACTCAATAAAGTTATTGTGCATTTAGAAGCTTCCATAAATTCCCCATTTTTTCCTTATTTTCCGATATTTAAGACCTAAATCCTATTATTCCTATCCATTTCTTAATTCGCAGCTCTGTTATAGCTATATCTGAACCCGATCTAAAGGAACTGAATACTGGACATTAGACCAGATATTAACGGCTTATCCAATTAAAGCAGCATTTTTAGGAAATATAGGGCTATCGGGTTGAACAAAGAATTTAAATAATAATTAACTAACAAGGAACTTTTACTGTGGTATACATGTGATTGGCAGAAATAATTTTCTCACAATCATGCTTGCCCGGTTACCTTAATTTTTAATTTACTAATCAGGCACCTTTGATTGTCATTTATGTCACGGTCAAACGTGCTGGTTAGTTAATTCTGGTTAAAAATCTTGGTGCAACCCAACATTAATCACCGTTATTGGACAAAGATGGCATGTCATTAGCCTTGTCATGGTCGATTGGTAGCTTTAAGATTTTAATATTAGATGAAATAAAGATTTTATGAGTAGAACAGAAATCATCACTAAAATACACATTACACTTAGAAAAGGGACATTTATGTAAGGTTTGTAGCTTTGGGTGCTATAAGAATTAAAGTGTAGAAAAAAAAGGTTTAACAATAAGGTGTGAGAAAAAGAATTATTAAGAGAAATGAAGAGTAATATGGTTTGAAATATAATAATTTATTTTATAAAATATTATGGGAAGACTTAAGGTTTTTATTTCTTTCCTTCTAGGTATTAGTTTCAAACCGCATTTATCAAGGTTGCTGTGGAAATCCCCTAGAACAATTAGAGTATTTTTTTAAAAAGCCGCACATATAAAACAACTAGTAGCAGCATAGATTAATAGTGGCTAAATTTAGAATTATTACTTAATATCATAAATATTTTCGAAAACACTTAATCTCTATGCCATTAGGGCCGCTCATAGCCAGAATATTACGAAGAATTATTGTTATAACGTATGACAAACGAATTTGCAACAAAACTATGACTAAAATTCGTCTTTGGTATATCTGCTATCAAAATCCGACTAATCCAATTTTGAAATAAAATATTGGAAAGTTTAAATAATTGTCTAATTTAGGCTCTTTCTTATTACACAACATCTATTTTATAATGGTCTTTCGATGAATACCTGAAGACAACTGGAGATACTACAAAACTCTTCTATCATAGCTCTCTCTATTGTGACAAGCTTTAAGAGAAATAAGATTGGCTTATCATATATTTATCTATTGAAATTTCGTTCGTTCGTTAAAACGAATTTAGATTTTTATACATAAGGTTACTTAGGATTTGTTTGAAATTTCCCATCGAGTAAGATTCTAGTAATTACTCAGGTAATTAAGACCTACTTTTACAACTTTTTAGATTTAAAACAACAAATGAATATTGCCGAGATTTGTCTATTATGCGTACAGATTATTTGTTCACCTGCTTACATAAAGCCTTTCAAGGTGATTTTTATGCTATTGAATCTCCACAATTAGAGACTAATAAGCGAGCCGACAAATCTTACTGTTTGAGATACCATAACATCCAGTAAGTGCTTATTTTTTGAAATAAAATATCTAATACTAACGCCGTTCATATTCAACTAAAGCCATCCATGGGAATTCATCTAACTGCGCCTTTTCTCCTCCATATATTCTATTTTGGGTGCTTATTCCACATGTATCGGTTCCAGGTAGCAGATCTGTCTGTATTGTACCACCTTAAAATAAAATATTTATATAAATTAATAAATTATACGAAACATACCTACTGTTTGGTACCATTCTGAAATGTAAAACAAATACATTTAACGTTTGGTAATATTAACCAGATTTTGAAAAAAGAAGAAAATAATTCTGAACTAAAATTATAGTGTTTGGTGGATAATACTTAAATACTGATGTAAAACGCCCAACGACGCCCAAGTACGAGTTTTTATAACAATAAAGCACACATTTCAAAATGACGACTTTATTTGACAGTCATCTTTTACATTGACTGGTGCCCGCAAATACGGGGCCATAAAAAGAAGAAATAGTTAAAAAGAAATCGGCGATAACCCGTAAACGGGCTCATCAAAAATATCTAAAGTTATTCTTTTGAATGTGGGTTTTAGTGCTCTTTAATAAACCTAAATAGAATTTTTCTCTAAAATAATTGGGGAAGCCAATAATTGACCCCATTTAAAGTTACATGGGATTTCCTATGTGCCGCTCGACGATGCAACACCCGGTATTTAATTTTAATCCATCATCTATAACTTTACTGGTTGGTTCAAAGAGGGTTGACCTGTTGTCAGTATACTGCAGCCAAATGGCTTATTGTATCCCTTTTGCTTAACGTCGGGGTAATGTCAGCCAGACGGGACCTACAGTTTTTCACGTGGGATCCGAACCACGCGTATGCACTGGTTTATCCGTCAGTCCCCTTAAGGAAGGATTATCCGCCCCCAATGGGTCGTATTCGGAAGTCAACCAGTGTCATACTGCATTCTTACCTCTGAAATCTTGGGTATACTTTTTTTATTAAGCGTACACCCGTCCCGGGGATCGCACCCGTGGCCGAATGAGACAGCTCTACCACTGAGCTGCCATACTGTGGCTGGGTGCCCTTAATAGTGGACTTATTAAAACTGAAAGTCATTTTTTGAGTTTTATTATTGTTGCATTGGAAAAGGCGGTTTTAGTATTCTCTTCAAGGTTGTTTAGACAAGAAGCAGGTTTAAAAGCATTACATCGTCGACATAAGCAATGCACCCATTATATTTATGTGTATAATAAGAAAATGTTAGTTCAAAATAATACAAGCAACTCCAAGATGAATAAAGCTTGAAAAAGTACGACAAATTGTACGAAACGTCGTTACATTAAAATGAGTTGTTTTTTGTGTAACCTTGAAAACCCAAGAATTACCAAATAAAAATTAATTACAAAGGTTAAGAAACACTTTATCAAAAATAATAAGAAAATGTGCATATAGCCATTAAAACAATACCTACCTAATTACCTAAAAATGTATTATATAATTGTTATTTTATTAACACACTATGATTTAAATTTGGCAACATGAAATATTAAATAGCGATTATACCCGTCTCTCAAAAAAATATTGTGCCATTAACAAGGATGTTCACAAGGGCGTAGACACATATCATAATAAAAAAGGTCGGATCTATGTAAGGTTTCCAGTGGCGTATTTACGGGGCGGGGGCTCCCCAAAAGCCCCATTGAATTATGTAACTTAATATCAAATAAGCTGTCTGCTAATTTGCCCTTAGAGTCAAAACTGATAATGCTACCAAAAATCTGCACGTGGGTTAACTTTACTTTAAATAAATAAGTTAATTTATAAATTTAGTCAATAGTTGGGTGAATTTTTGTCGAAATTTGGGCCTGGTCCTAAACAATTTTTACCTACGGCGATTTTATACCCCCTTAGATGAAATTTGTAAATACGCAACTGAAGGTTTCAATATGTAATTTATATACTTTTGTCAGGTTGGATAAAGATATTTAATAATAAACTAATCAGCAAGTTTGACTGTGATATACATGGCATTGGCTGAAATAATTTTCTCACAATCATACTGGCCCGGTTGCTTTAATTTTTAATTTACTAATCAGGCACCTTTTATTATGAGTAAATAATGTCGGCTAATGTCACTTGTGTCACAATCAAACTTGCTGGTTAGTTAATTGTGAATAAATATCTTTATGTAACCCACATTAATCTTTAAAACAAACAAACCATTATAATTTACAAATTTTGGATTAAATAATTAAAATTGAATAATTACATTTATGCATACCTAAAATGTATTTAATAAAACCTCATAACGATTTAGGTAGTAAATGTGTAAAAATGAACGAATTTTTTTTAAACCCTTATGAAGAAGGAAACGCACCTAAAACCAGTATAACGTAATATGGTAATTTTCGTCCTGACGGTAGGAAAAAATTATCATAAGGTGTATTATATATGTAAAAAAATTCAAAATATATGAGAAACTCTCGGTTTTAAATAACGGCAATTATCCAACTAAAAGAATATAAGTACCTAAAATATACAAAAAATCTTCTTTTAAATAAATTAAGTATACATTTACGGTATGCCATAAGCCTTTCTTACTCCAAGATATCGGTTTTCGTAGAGACGGGATAGAAGGGTTCTCATCGCCCTCGTGGTGATAGATGAGTATCATAAAAAAATAACCAACGGCTCTTGATCTGGAGAAACTTACTCCCTTAGCCAACGATGATGGCGTTATGGCGTCACAAAAACAACCCTGATTCTTCTTCTGTGCGTACTGTAGGAATTATTCAAACCGACAAAATACCCATGTTTTAGAAGTAAATTGCATCAAACTAAACAATTAATTCCCTCTGCAGTAGAACGTGCTACGTACCCACCTAGAAAACTGCGTTTCTCAAGTACCTTCGCCAGGTTCATCGGTAACCAAACTTACAGAGCGAAAAAGGAGTAAAGAAAAGGCAATGGAGCTCCGAGAATTAAAAAAAATAAATATCAAGAAAGAAAATTAAATATACGTTATATCCCTACATTACTAAAAGTAATTATATTGGAGGTCGGTAAAGGTAAAAACATCAATCCTAATGAAACTAATATTGTTTTTTTAATCTGACGATTTGTTAGGAATTAAGTACTGTTAAGATTCATTTTAATATAAATATGTCGTAGCATTTGAAATGCTACACCCTCCTCAAGGACTGAATTCCAATCATGCGTGGTCGTTTTGTAAGTAAATGTCAGGACTTCCCTGTTAGCTATGCCTGCGATCATCGTTTTACCTATATCGCCCTCGCATTTTCAGCTAGGGCTTCTAGGGCTTTTGATCGTGTCTGGCACGATGGGCTTCTAAGTAAATTGCGATCCTACGGTATGCCTAATGGATTTTGTTTATGGTTAACCAGCTTCCTTAAGAACCGTTCTCTGCAAGTGGCGATTGACGGGTTTCTCTCAGACACCTTCACCATCAATGCCGGTGTTCCAAAAAGTCCATATTGTCGCCTACCCTCTTTTTACTGTATATTAACGACCTTCTAGTGAAAACCCAAAATCCAATTTATAGCTTTGCTGATGACAGCACACTTGTCTCATCTTTTACCTTGACTCCCCAAACATCCGCTGCCGACGCACATCTTCGCAGGCAGCATGAAGTATTGCGCCTCAACAATGACCTGGAAGAAATTTTGGCTTGGGGTGACAGTAACCAAGTCAAATTTAATGCTAAGAAAACACAGGCAGCAGTCTTCTCCAAAAAGGTTAACATTGCAGAACCGGATATAGTCATGGCAGGACACGCAATACCCCTGGCACCGTCTATTAATTTGCTGGGGGTCAATCTGGGAGGTAATATGTCTTGGCATGATCACGTTGCCGCAATTGCCAGGGCAGCTGCACAGAAACTTGGTGTACTTTTCCGCACCAAAAGGTTGTACACACCTCATCAACTTTTGACACTCTACAAAGCCCAAATTCGACCATCATTAGAATATTGCTCTCATGTCTGGAGCTCTGCACCCAAGCACACCCTTCGGCTACTGGATTCCATTCAAAGGAGAGCCGTTTGTCTGATCGGCGACCCCGAGCTGACCAAGACCCTCGATAGCCTGGAGCATCGAAGACAGGTTGGTGATTTGGCTCTCTTTTACAGATATTTCCATGGCAGGTGTTCGACTGACATTGCCGACTTGATTCCACCTAGAGCAATGCAAAACAGAAATACACGGCGAACCGCTGCCGCTCATCCATATGTTGTTCAGCTTAGTACTCCTCGAACTTCATTGTTCAAGAATTCTTTCATCTGGAGAACGTCATCTTTGTGGAATGATCTTCCTGAAGTCGTGTTTCCTAATGAATACAATCTTCAACGTTTCAAGACCAACGTTAATCGCTGTTTTCGCACTCGCACCGCTCCCAGAGCGCCTTAAAGGATTTTTCCTACAGTGCAGGTGTTTTATCATAAAAAAAAAAGCACTTGGCACTGCTCATTCTAGTTAAGGTAACTATCTTTCTTCTATATCCAGATGGATGTATTAGGCAGCTCCAGCAGTTCATCCTGTTCCTAGATCTCATGACTCTGATTATAACGATGATAATTTTAATTTACATTTTGTTTATTTCTATATTTGTGCTTTTTTGCACTTCCGCTTATACACACATTGTATGTTATTATGTTATACAATGTACTACAACACTAAAGGTCTAGTTAACATACAATATTATATATAGATAAATATTGAAAAAATCCGGTTGTAGGTATCTACTGTAATCTGTAGATGAGCTGGTTTCGTTTAGTTTTCATGCAAAAAAACAAACAATTGAATATCTATATGGTAGAGATCATATCGCGATAGAAAACGGCGTTTTGACAGTTGAAAGCCACAGATGACATTCACAGCTGATTCTAGTTCCGCCGAAAAGTTACTAGAATTAGTGTGGACCGTAACAAGTTCACATGTCAGTTCGCGTCCTATTATTTTCGTTGTTTTTTGGTGTTTTTTAGTATTTTTGTGGCTGTTTTTTATATAGTGTATATAGAGTTTTCTGATTAAAAGTTAGAGTCCTAACTAAAATGAAGCATAGTGATTGTTTTGTATACCAATATTTTAACCATATGTTTTACGTATTCTACCTAGCTGGTGCAGTATTACCGGCATTTATTATATTCTTTAATATTCACGAGCAAAGGAGAGTAGTGTGTCGATAAGTTAAATTTTTTAAAAGCTTTGTCGATAATATTTATGTTACTAGTACATTACTTTATTGTAAGTAATTCCTATCAAAATATCTAGGTAGTATTCAGTGGATACCTTATAGGTTCTTGACTTTTGTTCCAATTTGGATAACAAAAGTTTCTTGACAACTTTAGTTAAGAACGATAATTTAAATAGAAAAATTTGTAAAGTCTTCTTTGATAAATTAAAATGGGAGATAAGGAACTTAATATTTAAATATTTTTTTAGTTTGTTAATGGAACATAAAAATAGTCCGGTCCTGTCTTTTTAGCCAACCTCTAAACGTAAAATAGACCAGACGCCAACAGGGTGCCATAAATGACAAGTGACTTGGCGTTTTCTTAAAAAAATTTGACTTTACCTTGGTTTACAAATCTGAAAGATCAGAGATCTAAATACAAAGGCTACAGAGCCAACCAAAAAAAAGTTTTCCGAATGGTTCAAAAAATATAAGGATTATCCAAAGCACTCGAAACCTTAGCAAAAGTAAAAAAGTGTGAAAGAATGCCTTTTGACTTTCGTTATTAGCCAGTTTTTTCCACCCACCAAAATCGCTATGCGCGAATTTCTCTAAAACTACCCAAACAATTTGATGAAAACCTGTTTCATATTCAGCAGCAAATATTATTCTATTTATCGAACCGAAATGCATGTTTCGGAAGTGAATGTGGAGATATTAGCATTTGAACATTCGAATAGCGATGTTTCATTGGTTGGCAAAAATCCCCTATTGTTTTGACAATAGGGTAGCGTTATAGATCAAATCCCGCTTTGTTCGGGTAAGTGGTTAAACTTGTACTGGAAATGGATAAATGGAAGGAGAACATACTTTTATGAGTGGGTAAAAAGGGTGATAAAAATTATGCACAACTTGGATTAAAATTGATATAAACCCACCTTGATAAGGTGCAAATGTTGTGGACGATGGTGGTTCGACATTTCCTATAGGGCAACATACTTTGGGTGTAGTTCCTTCGAATCCACACTGGGACCTCCTAAGCAGATCTGCGTTAGCTGAACTGATCGGCCTTTTCTTTAAAATATTATATAAGTATTCACAGCTCATTAAGGATATACATTCACCCTGTTCTCTTAATGGAGTTTCACAGAAGTCTCCAATTTCTGAAAAAAAAAGATAGGAGTTAGTAATGCAGAAAGTTTTAAGGATATTTTATATGAAAATATATTTAGTACAATGGGGTATTAATAAAGAAAAAGCCATTAATTGAATGTTTGCTATAAAATCTTTATTTAAACAGTTATAACATAGTAATAAAATACACTGCGTCCATAATTATGGAATTGGTAAAGAAGACAAAGTTCAAACGTCCATATTTGCATAAAAATTCGATCATTTTGTAACACCCTGTATATACATGTTCGTAAATAGAAAATATATCGATAATGTTATTAGATAGAAAGTCTTAGGGGCAGGTGGACAAAGTAGTGCATCTTTTGCATTAAAGTACACAGGGACGCCGAAGGCAATGCATGGGTTCCCTGGGGCACAGGTAGACAATAACAGGCTGTTTCGTCCTTATTGCGACTCATCAGAAAGCCATAACCTGTAAATAGTTTCCAAGGTTCAGTTTCATTATTCATAGGTCTGACGGTTACTTCTGGTTGAACCGGAAGTTCAATATTTTAAATGGAACCCCTGTATATTTAAAAAAATATGTATTCTATGAAAAATTTTATCAATCAGTTTCCGGGACAATGGCGTTAGAAATTGTCAAAATTAGCTCCCAATATGTATTGTTTTTACAAAAACAAAGAAAAGGGTAATTTAATATTAATTTTTTATTTCTTTTTAGGTATTCCATATGAATGAGTCCCAACTGTGTCACTTCTGGTATAACCGGAAGTGTTACAAAATTTTACATTCAAACACTAATTTCTCCAATAATTTAAATGGCAATATTTTTATTTGTACATCCCTATGTCTAAATTTAATAGTCGCTAAGATATAAGCAAGTAAAGGTTTAGTTATATTATCCGACAAGCAACAATTAATGGTAATTTATTAATAGTTTCATCTAAGGTAGCTATGGATAGAAATTATATGGCGATACCGTCGTAAAGTAGTAGCAATTAGTAAACAGATCTGCGGGGATCCATAGCTACCTTAGATGAAACTATGAATAAATTGTTGCTTGTTAAATAATGTAACTAAACTTTTAATTGCTTATTTCTTAAAAACTATAGAGTTTAGACATAGGAAAGCATAAATAAAAAATATTTAGAAAAGTAGGACAATTTTAAAAAGTAGATTTATAAAAAGGACTGCTATAAAAATTATTGGAGAATTTTGCAGCAATTCTGGTTAAACCGGAAGTGAAATACGAAATAACTAAAATGAAGTAAAAAAATTATATTAAATTTTTATTTATTCATTTGTTTTTTGTAAAAACAGTAAATTGTGTGAGACATACATTGTCGAAAAAGAAAAATTTTATAGGTAAATCGGTAGAAAGAAAATACTGAAAATAATTTTTAAAGTTGTACGATGGCCGCTAAAGGGCATTGGCGGAACAAAATACAAAATTCAAGGTATTTTAAAAATAGCCATCTTAAGGTACTATTTTGATTCGGGAATGGAAAGCCTATCCATTCTTGCGGCAGTATAATCCTAATCTTCAATAAGTGGTTCAAGAGTGGGGGAAGCTGGTAAATAAATTATTACTAAAAGTACTTAATGCAATTTTATTAAATTTGAGCTCGTTTAAAAGGTCATTTTACGCCTATTAAAAAAAATAATTTTGTTGATGGTCGCTAATTCGTATGTTCTTTTACAGAGGGCGGTATGTATAAAAGATTCAGTTTTTCCTAATTTTCTTTAAAAAAATAAATGGAACGGTACACTTTTTATATAATATATTTTAAAAGCATAAAAATATCTATACTTAAGCGAGAACCGTGTTTTGATTTCTTTATTCGTTTTCGAAATATTTCCAAATATCCTTAGTTTGTACCAAAAAATTGATGTTAGCCATTTCAAATTATTCTGAAACACTTGCTTCTTATGCGTTTTGCGTGTATTTTCATTCCATAACAAGATACGGAATGAATATTCTGTAATTGATCTAAACGACATAGGTTGCCATGAATTTCGAAACTGTCAATGACAGCAGACAAATTTTAGTGCGAGTCAAAATATGAGTCAAAAATCGGATAAATCCGATATGGAACTGGATAATACTCCACCTGAAATTACAAATATTGCGAATAGTATTTTCGGTCATGGAGAAAATATCAAATATCGTCAATTACTTACTAAGGGCGAAAACTAATTATAGCTAACTATTCATTTTATTGTTTCGATTTTGATGGCTAAATTATTTATTAATAAACTATTTAAAATGCCGACCTATCTGAAGGCCATAATTTAACCTTTTTAACCCACAATATTAATATAAACATAAACAAAATCTTATCAAATAGTGACTTTATGATGGATATCCTTGTTTCGTTTGTTTATTTAAGGAACTCACGGTCTACCAAGTTTCATTGCTAGCAGTATGTTTAAATGATTAACCAATAGTCATGCTGTAAAATATTTACGATTACTATGTCTTATTTAAGGAAACGATATTATTTTAAAATTTTCTTTTTAAGACCGCCTACTATTATCATGGTTTAGTCAATCCCAAGGCCATCTTAATCAAGATACTCAAGCGGTATTATCATCACCATTTAAAAGGGCTAACATTAATTTGTTGCCGGACAAATAAGGTTATTTGGAAATAACTCAAAAACGAAATCAATACGTGATTTTCGCCAAAATGAAGGTATTTTTAAGCTTTTCAAACTTATTATACTAAACATATACCATTTCATTTATTTAAAAATAGGAAAAACTTAAACTTTTATACCCTCTGCATGTAAAACGAGTTACGAATTAGTGACCATCAACAATATTACTTTCTTATTAAGCATAAAATGTTCTTTCAAACAAGCCCAAATTTCATAAAATTGCATAAAAAATGTAAAAGATACAGTACTTTTAGTAATACCTTATTTACCAGCTTCCTCCAGCTTGTTTTTAGTTATTACCTGAAGATGACTGGAGATTCTCACCAGTTGAAACGATGTGATTTAAAACAAATAAAGACAATACAATTCCAAAATTCTTTTGTCTTTCAAGAGTTGATAGACTTTCCATTCCGGTATCAAAACAGTAACTTAATGAGGCTATTTATAAAATAACGTGAATTTTGTATTTTGTCCCATCGGTTACGCCCTCCAGCGGCAATCGTTAAACTTTAAAACACAATTTCCAGTATTTTCTTTTTGACGGTTTAACTAGAAATAAAAAGTTTCCCAAAAATTTATGACCAATACCTTCCGGAATGCAGCTGCTGGCCTACCTTAGTGGGACACTACATTAAATTAGACGAAAACATTGAGTTCACTTGTCCAATTCTGACCACATTTATTAATGGATTTTTAAAAGCTTTTTAAATTTGAACTCTGCAGATATTGGACCCACGCCCGAATTATAGCAAATTTTGTCAATCATTTATAGTACCGGATGTCCCATTATGGATGGCCACCGACCATATCTGGAAATAATTTTTAAGTTCCGCATTTTGATGCAAGAGGGCAAATATATAAGTTCTAAATTTCTCCGAATATTCCCACATTCAGGTAGGTATACCTTTGATGCCATCATTAGAAAACTTAGACAGTTCTGCATCATTTTGGTTTAAGACTCATTGGCGTACCGACCTTAATAAGAGTGGGGGAAGCTGTGAGAACGCGTGTGTGTGTCTGTGACCAACTGCACTTTTTACGTTTTTCTTGAAAATTTAATCTACTTTCCCTTTATGATGTCATAGTTATACCGTATGATTTGAGTTTTCGGGATAAAATCAAAAAAACTATTAATATTACAAATTGTGTTTCCTAAAATTTTTTTAGGAACTATCGTGTACTAATGGATACGATAATTGAAAGTACTAACCTTTCTATTATAAAGGAGCTTAAGTTTACTAAGATCGGATAAGTCGTTTAGAAGTTACATCAATTTAAATTCTTACACTTTCAATAGCTTCCCCCACTCTTATCAAGTTCGGTACTCTTATGAGCCCCAAAACAAAATGATGCAGAATTGTCTAAGCTTTCTAATGATGTTACCAAAGGCATATTTAGAACTTTAATGTTTAATTTTCAATTGTGCCCTCTTGCGACAAAATTAAAAATTATTTCCGGGATTTTCTCTTAGCCACATTAATAACGATTTTTATTGCCTAGTAGTTTCCGACATACGACCGATGGTCATCCATAATATGACACCCGGTACATGCTACTTAGAAATATATATGTATATAAAAATTAAATCAGATAAAAGCATGTGTGAAAAAATATTTTATTTTAACTCTTTATTTATTTGACATACATACATATGTTTTATAATTATTACATGTTAAATTTATATGCTAAGAACTAAATTATGTAAATTTATATTTTTGTTTGTGGTTTTATTATGTAGAATTTCGGGGGAGGGGGCGACAGCCCCACAACTCCTGGTTTTACCACTGTATCTATCAGACTGAAAGGTTTTAACTAGCTTAAGAGATTTTTGTTATAATTTATTACTTATATTAAACAAGAATCAAAAGGCGGCACATTTAAAATTTAGTTTGTTTCAAACAGTGAAGTATTAATGTTGGACAACATACGATAGAAACTGTTTTTCAGAAGGCCATTTCCCTTCATTCTAGCCCATGATATAACAAAACGCATCTAGGGATGAAGTTTGATGAAGGAAAACAAAAAAAATTTTAGTTTAGTTTATTTGGTTTACCATATTACATACTACTACAATTAAAATTATATACCTTTATTGACAAATCGTGTTAACATTTGCATAAATCTTAGTATTGCTCAGCAACTAATATATTTCGAAGAAATCCTTCCAATACCACTAAAAAGAGTATTTATATTTAATTGTTTACACATATTTTAGATTAATTAAACAGGTTTAAAAATGTTGAAATATAATACTAATAAATAAATATTAATATTTTTAGTATTACAACTACATGGCAAGATTGCATCAAAAAGACGCCCATCAGTAGATCATTAACTAAATATTCGAAATTATTTGGTATATCGCACAGATGTCGGAAACTATTGTCATTTCTTGCTCTTTCGAATGAGGTTTTTTACCTCTTCGTTAGCTGCCAGGGCCATTCCCGAGGGTACCACAGCTTAACGTGGATTTAGGACCATAATCCTCAGTCATGCGACACTCTCCTCAAGAGCTATCAACCCTCGGTTTCTTGCATCATTACATGACCTTCCGATTGAGGAGTATGTACCTTCTTCCGAACCCCATAAGATATCCGATCTCATCCGGCCTGGTTACCGGCGTGAATGGGGTGGGTTGGGATACTTTTTTTTATTGTGCGAAGCTCGAATACGAAACGCCACGGTCGAATGCCAGTGACTAATCTCGGAATCAATTAAAAATTGAGGTTTTCGAGTTATCCTGTGACTGGACTCACGAACATACTAAAGAACAAAACGTTTTTTCTCTAAGGTACTACGTTTCTATGGACCTCTATAATGAAAATGCTTTAATTTCAATAATAGTTTATGTACCTAAAAACATTTATTCATTGCATGGAAATTCCGTCAGTTTGTTATGTTTTCAATGTTTGTCAAATATTAAATGTTCTTATCTGCAGGCAATGTAACTGGACATAAATATTAATGATTCTGAAAATATTTAAAATTATACAAACTTTTTTGCAAGGCGTCTAATCGATTCTTAAAACTCAAGAATTTCCAAAACCACAAACGCAATCTTCTATATTGTAGTCGTCATATTTTATATTTATGGGACACCATTTTCCTATCTAATAAACACAAAGTATTGCTTTAAAAGTTGGCCATTTTTAAGTAATTTACTTTTAAATAATTATTAAGCGTAATTGCAACAATTGTCTAAAATACTGTAATGAAGAGAAACCGGTACTTAATATTGGTATATATACTACGTGCTATTTTGATACAGATTGATACAGAAGGAAAATACAGGGTGATTTCTAAGTTGATACTTCTTTTTTAGCTCTGTATAGACGGCATTAAAATAAACAACATTTTTAAATACCTTTTTTCGAAAAACTCAAAAATAAGGTACTTACATTCATTTGTTACACTATGGATCAAATACGATTCTGCCTAACTTGCCCGTTGAATAACATTAAGAAAACTTCTGGGTGTAGGATGAGCCCGCAAGGGAAAGCGTTCTGGGTATAATCTCGAAGCAGCAGCCGCACTTTGACGACACTTACCGTAAATTAGCACCATATCTACTAGTTCATTGTTTTCAAATTTTACCATTTTCACGTGTCACCAATTTAAAATAACTTGCTTTAGAAAAGCACACCAATATTTGCCAAATAACTGACGACCTACCCGTGACTAATAAGACAAAAATTACATAGTATCTCGCCTATTTTTAGTTTTTTGAAAAAAGGTATTTGAAAATGTTGTTTATTTTAATGCCTTCTATACACAGCTAAAAAAGAAGTATCAACTTAGGAATCACCCTGTATAATCCAACCAAGAGACTGGCTCGGTCACTGCCGTAAAACTATCAATATTTTTCAATATCAGAAACATCTTGAGCGACAAATTTCAACTTAAAAATAAAATATATTACCGAGTGTCAACAAGAATACTAGCAAGGTGGTGCCATCCTTAACTCGTAAATAGAGTATACTAAAAGCTAAGCAAAAAGTTCAAATTTAGGAATGTTTGTGTTAGAGCAGAGCTCATAGATAATATTTTTGAAAGATACGGTTTCCTAGGACTGTATTGTCGGTCGGGGAAAATCGAACGTGGCAATCGTCGGTAGCATCATTAAATTATATGCAACCGACGACCGCTGCGATTAGTTTGGGTCGCTCGGCAATCCTAGTTGCGGGCGACGACGACCCATTGGCGACAACAGATTCGCCAAGACATGTACAATCAACGAAAATAAATAGGGACAGAAGACAAACATACAAAGAGAAAAGCTGGCCATTTGGTTTCAACCAGAACCATAAAGCCAACACACACACACTCACAATCACACACACAAGACAAAGAAACTTGTTAACTGGTCGAAGCAAAGAAACGTCAAAAACAAGTGGCGTCACCATTGTGTCTGGCTAGAACCTTGAGTCTAGAAATGGGACATTTAAATGCCAACATTTAAAATGCCAACAAGTAATATTTAAGGCAAGAAAATATTCAAAATCCCACTAGTTGGTTTTATAAGTTGTAAAACGAAATAGTAGGATTTCAAATATACTTTTCGGGTCTGTTCGTTCGGTTCTGGGCACTGGCCCACCCTAGAAACATGAGTGCCCACCCTGGTGCCCCCCCAAAATTGATGGATCTGTTCTGTAAGGGACTTGGCTATAAAAGTTTTGATGAGTGATTGAATGGTATTTTGAAGAGAACGATAACTTTTTTTTTTTTTAGACATCACTTAGAAAACAAGAGGAAGGTTTTGTTTGTCGCTGCCTATAGCGTCGGGAGGTCGCGACCTTTTTTTTTTAGAAGTCACTTTTATTTTGGTGCCCACTCAAAAATCACCGAGCCCATTTGTGCCCTCCCATCCCAAAAATCCTGACGCCGCCACTGCATCCCCCCTAATGATGCTCACATGATCAGTAAGGTGACTTTTTTAACTGTTAAATTTGATATATTTTGTAAAAATTATGACAATATTGTTAAAACTTTGAAAAACATCAAAGGAAAAAATGACTTATTCATGTAACAATTTTTAACTCTCTAAAAGAAAGCTCATTTTTAAAATTTTTTAATTTAAAATAGTAATTTTTGGATTTTGCACATTTAATTAAACCTGTACAAAATTCTTTCTTATTAATAAAGATTCTATACAGAGCTAAAAAAGAAGTATCAACTTAGAAATCACCCTGTATTTTCCTTGTGTATCAATCTGTATCAAAATAGCACGTAGTATATATACCAATATTAAGTACCGTTTTCTCTTCATTACAGTATTTTAGACAATTGTTGCAAATACGCTTAATAATTATTTAAAAGTAATTTATTTGGAAATGGCCAACTTTTAAAACAATACTTTGTGTTTATTAGATAGGAAAATGGTGTCCCATAAATATAAAATATGACGACTACAAAATTCTTTCTTAATAAGAAACTTATCTTTTGAATAATTATCACCACTTACGTACTAAACGCTGTTTTTTTTTTAGAAAAATGCATGCAGAAACCATGTCAAGCGTTGATAAAAAGTTGACATAATTTGTACAAATAACTTAACATTTAAAGTAATTTCGGTTTTTACTAAATAGTTTAATACATAAAACAAAAATAATCCCAATAAATAATTTTTAATTTACCTTAGTTAAACAATAAAGCAGTAATTTAATAAATAATTACAACGCAAAACGGACTAAAAGTGCGTTAAAATTACAAAATTTCACCAGATAAGGAGAATATTTCTTAGGTCAATATGACAGATGTCAAAAAGTATGGCTATAACAAATTCAAACAATTATTATTGACCTCGTATAATATCTTTTTTACCTACTAACCTATAAAACGACCATTATTGACCGATTATTAACCTTAGAAATTAGTTTTTTCTATCTTAGCATTTATACAGGGTCAGTCATAAGTTGATACTTCTTTGTTAGCTTTGTATAGAAGGCATTTAAATAAACAACTTTTTCAAATACCTTTTTTCAAAAAACTCAAGAATAAGGTACTTACATTCATTTATTACACTATGGATCAAATACGATTCTGCCTAACTTGCCCATTGAATAACAATAAGAAACCTTCTGGGTGTAAGATAAGCCCGCAAGGGAAAGCGTTCTGCGTATAATCTCGAAGCAGCAGCCGCACTTTGACGACACGCACCGTATCACTAGTTCATTGTTTTAAATTTTATCATTTTCACGTATCACCAATTTAAAATTAACTTGCTTCAGAAAAACGCACCGCAGGGGATTGCCAAATAACAAACTGCATGACTAATAAGAGATAAGACAAACAATATAAACTATTACAGGCTACGTTTTGATGACCAGGCCCGCACTTAGATTTTTTACTTCTATATCTCGCCTATTTTTAAGTTTTTTGAAAAAAGGTATTTGAAAATGTTGTTTATTTTAATGCCTTCTATACACAGTTAAAAGAGAAATATCAACTAAATGTACTGTGGTAATTACAGAATATCACTAGATAAGGAGAATATCCTTTACTTTAGATCAACATAACAGATGTCAAATAGTATTGCAATAACAAATTTAAATATTATCGACCTCTTACAATATAGTTTTTCCTGCTAAAACGGCCATTATTGACCGATTATTAACCTTAGAAATTTGTTTTCTCTACCTTGACAATGATTTTTATTGACCGTGGTTATTAATGAAAACAATTTATTTGAAAGCATGTAAGAATCAGTTTTTTCTTATTATTATTATTATTATTATTATTATTTTGCTTATCTTATACAGACTCCCAAAGAAAAAATGCTGAATACTATTTGTCACGCAATTCCAAGGTTTTGTTTATAAAATAATATCCAATGAATGAATGCTGATCACTTAAAAGAATAAACAAATCGGCTGAAAGAGCAGCTAAACGCTAAGCTTTAAATATTTAATTTAGAGTAGTTTTGACGGTTTAAGTGTTTGTGTGATATTTTGTTGGGACAAAGAAGTTTTGATTATTGGTGAGTGTGTCTCACGAGCAATCCAGTTTACCTTAATTAACTATTTTTATATTTAAGGGTATCAGTGAGTGTGTCTCACGAGCGATCCAATTTATCTAAATAAACTATTTTTATATTTAAGGGTATCAGTGAGTGTCTCTCACGGATAACCCGATTAAGCCAATCTATCTATTTTTATTAATTTAAACTATCTGTGTGATGATTTGTTTTACAATTTTGCTTATAAATTATTTGGGTGTAATTATTTCAATTTAATATTTTGTGATTGTATTTTATGTCCCAGGCAAGTTCATAAATTCATAATCTATATTTTGATATTCTCTTTTGCCTGGTAAAATAATAATTAGGCTCCTGTACACCCAATGTTTCCAAACATCCTTACGTGGATGGGCCTGTGTGGCACCTAAACATCCTTACGTGGATGGGCCTGTGTGGCACCTAAACATCCTTACGCGGATGGGCCTGTGTGGCAACTTAACATCCTTATGCGGATGGGCCTGTGTGGCAAAGCCTGTGTGGCACCTAAACATCCTTACGTGGATGGGCCTGTGTGGCACCTAAACATCCTTACGCGGATGGGCCTGTGTGGCAACTAAACATCCTTACGCGGATGGGCCTGTGTGGCAACTAAACATCCTTATGCGGATGGGCCTGTGTGGCAAAGCCTGTGTGGCACCTAAACATCCTTACGTGGATGGGCCTGTGTGGCACCTAAACATCCTTACGCGGATGGGCCTGTGTGGCAACTAAACATCCTTACGCGGATGGGCCTGTGTGGCAACTAAACATCCTTATGCGGATGGGCCTGTGTGGCAAAGCCTGTGTGGCACCTAAACATCCTTACGCGGATGGGCCTGTGTGGCACCTAAACATCCTTACGCGGATGGGCCTGTGTGGCAACTAAACATCCTTATGCGGATGGGCCTGTGTGGCAAAGCCTGTGTGGCACCTAAACATCCTTACGCGGATGGGCCTGTGTGGCACCTAAACATCCTTACGCGGATGGGCCTGTGTGGCAACTAAACATCCTTATGCGGATGGGCCTGTGTGGCACCTAAACATCCTTACGTGGATGGGCCTGTGTGGCACCTAAACATCCTTACGCGGATGGGCCTGTGTGGCACCTAAACATCCTTATGCGGATGGGCCTGTGTGGCACCCCTTTATCCTGTGTGAATAAGCCTGTGTGGCACATATTATTAAATAACTTTTATTATTATTTTCAATTCAAGTTCTGTTGATATTTCTAAATCAGTTTAATTTGGTTGAAGTAAATTTTGGGTAAATTGGTTGCTCAGTGTACTTTTTATTTAATTTCAGGTAAGACCTTTCGACAAACAACTTCGGCCTGAATAACAATAAAGTAATCAATTACAATTTGTAAGTACTTAAACATTTCTTTTAATACAATTAATCATTTGATTAATTTAATTAGCAGGTAATAAATAAGTCTGGACTGGCCTATTTAAAAATATTTGGACAAGATTAAATCGAAATAAATTTTTAAAAAAAGTAACGCCCTAAATTACAAAAATGACGCCTACAAAATTATCAGAAGTGGGATTACTCCAAAAAAAAATGGATTACTCCAAAACTAAATTACTTAATAATTCCTTTACTTAATAAGTTGATTACTTCATTACTAGATGAGTAGTAATAAATTTATATTAATTTGGGAATAGAGTTGTTTGTCGAAGTGGCATATTTTCAGGATAATATTATGAAGTGTATTATTTTTGTTTATTTTATCAGTTGCGTCTTCTAATAACTGACATCAAAAGTCACAATGAGTTCCAAAACACGACAACGTGTACGTTCAGTACTAGAAACAGACTTAGACGAACGTAGTTCGCCTCGAAGTTCCTCTCGAACAACAGATGAATCGATCGATCGGTTAACAGCCGTTATGGCTAATTTTATTGAATCAACCACAGAAAGGGAAAGACCCAGTACTTCGGCTATGAAAGGGGATGTTGTCCCGGAATTTAACCCCGAGGAGAAGGGTAAAAAGACTGTTAGCTGGTGTCAAAAAGTGGATGAATTACGCGAAGTATTTAAATGGTCTGAGGAAGCAACCATCTATTTTGCTACGACTAAACTAAGAGGTTTAGCTGAAACGTGGTATAAAAGCTTGCCTAGTTTAAAGTTCACATGGAATGAGTGGAAACAAAAATTAGCTGAAGGATTTCCATCAAGACGAGATTATTGCACTGATTTGCAAGAAATGCTAAATAGGAAAAAAACTTTATGAGGAATCATATACAAGATACTACTATGAAAAAGTAGCGTTACTCAATAATTGTCAAATTTACGGCTCAAATGCTGTCTCTTGTATTATTGGAGGTATTAATGATGTTGTGGTAAAAACAGGCGCTACCGCTGGAAATCATCAGACTACTGATTCACTGTATGCCTATCTCAGTTCTCTGAGTAATTTGGCAGGACCGTCAAAAATGGGGGACACGTCAAGATTGTCTCTTAAAAACAAATTTAGTCCGTATAACAAAAAAAAAATTCTTTTAGAAAGTGAAAGATTAATGAGATGTTACAACTGTCGAAAACTAGGACATACTGCTAATGCATGTCACCAGAAAGTTGCAAACAGGAAACCACAAACTAAAAACTGGAATAAGCGATGTAACTTCTGTAGTCGAATTGGTCATTTAGAAGAAGAGTGTTTTACAAAAAAAAAAAATCTTTGACTGCTAAGACAACCATTTGACTAATCTCGGATAAACCAAATCAAAAATTCTACAAAAGCATTGAGCTTAATGGAATGTCATCGTCAGCATACATTGATTTAGGTAGTTCATGCAGTACTATTAAATTACAAGAAACTTATCGATTAAATTTACAATATGATTCCACTAATACGACATTTCTTCAAGGTTACGGAAACGGATCTGCTCCCACTTTAGGAATTATGTCCTTTAACATTGTAGCAGACGAAGTGGAGGCATTTATAACTGCACATGTAGTACCCGATTCAGTTCAGGAAGTACCAGTATTACTTGGATGAAATTTTACAGAACTACCTGACATATTTATGGTTAAGGATGATGTTACATTAAAGTTTTTCAAACGAATAAATCCCGAATTAAATGAAATTGAACCAGAACAAACCGATACAAAAATAATACTTCGAGTTGCAGAAAATTCAACCATATTGCCTTATCACTGGGGACATATACAAGTTTATAGCAATGACTTTAAAGGTGACATTTGTATAGAAGCAAGTATGAGGTTAATGGAAGGCCAAGAATATTGCATTCCACATACCGTAATAAGTATTGAAAAGGGTAAATTTTCAGTTGTACCTTGTATCAGTTTAACAAACCAAGAAATATTTTTAAAGAAAAATCAAATTTATGCAAGAGCTATTCACTGTATTGAAGAAGCTGATTGGGTACTTTCAGGACAACTGACAGATGAAAAAAATTAAAGAAATTCATAAAATTCTTTCCAAACCACCAGAAACTGAATACGAAAAACATATTTATCAGAACTACTGTTTACGAAATGATCGAGTATATCGAATAACAGTACGAGGTATATTATGGTTAGTGCCTAGAGGGATGAGGCAAAACATTGTAAAAGCAGCACGTGATGATTTTGGTCATTTTGGAGTAGAACGAACACTTCATAGACTGTGTGAAAGTTATTGGTTTCCCCGAATGCGGAAGTATGTAGAGCAATATATTTCTTGTTGTATCCCCTGCTTATACAACAAAAGAAATTCTGGAAGAAAAGAAGGGTTTCTACATCCAATACCAAAAGGTGTAGAACCACTCAATACATTTCATATAGATCTTTTGGGACCATTTCCCAAATCAAAAAGAAATAATACATATATGATTGTGGGATTTGATGCTTTTACTAAATTTGCATTTTTGAGAGCTGCTAAGAGTACCAAAACTAAATACGTAATTGACTATTTTAAAGACATATTTGCAACCTATGGTATACCTAAAATAATTATATCAGATCAAGCAAGCTCTTTTACATCAAAGAAATTTCAATTATTTTGTAAACAAAATAATATAAGACACATTATAAATGCAGTAGCCACTCCTAGAGCAAATGGTCAAGTAGAACGCTTGAACAGTACAATCCTTGGAGCGTTGTTACCTTCTATTTTTGAAGAAGAACTCTGGGATGAGCAAGTACGCTCAGTACAATTTGCAATTAATAATGTAGTAAATAAATCCACTGGTAAAACCCCTAGCCAATTAATGTTTGGCTTTACACCACGAAATAGTACCGATGCATTATTAAAAGATGAAATTCAGGAAATTCCATTATTATTAGAAGACATAATTAAAATACGGCAGGAAGCTGCAGAAAAGATTGAATCGGCACAACTAAAACAGAAGCATTATTTTGACAAAAAGCGAAAGAGACCACGAAAATACAAAGAAGGCGATCTCGTAGTTATTATGAAACAAATACAATCAACTGGCACCAGTAGGAAGTTGGCTGCCCCTTACAGTGGCCCTATGGTTGTTAAGACAATCTTACCTAATGATCGATATGTTGTCAGAGATATGAGAGGTTCGCATCGTAATTTAAGAACATCGCAGTACGAGAAAACCATTGCTGTTGATCGAATGCGTCCATGGTGTATACCTGGAGGTGTTTCTGATGACACTGATAGGGAAAGTGGGGAAGATGAAGTGCCACTTCCTTCCGATGATGATCAAGATCAGTAGAAGTATCTCGGGGCGAGATGTCTGCAGGATGGCCGACTGTAAGAATCAGTTTTTTCTTATTATTATTATTATTATTATTATTATTTTGCTTATCTTATACAGACTCCCAAAGAAAAAATGCTGAATACTATTTGTCACGCAATTCCAAGGTTTTGTTTATAAAATAATATCCAATGAATGAATGCTGATCACTTAAAAGAATAAACAAATCGGCTGAAAGAGCAGCTAAACGCTAAGCTTTAAATATTTAATTTAGAGTAGTTTTGACGGTTTAAGTGTTTGTGTGATATTTTGTTGGGACAAAGAAGTTTTGATTATTGGTGAGTGTGTCTCACGAGCAATCCAGTTTACCTTAATTAACTATTTTTATATTTAAGGGTATCAGTGAGTGTGTCTCACGAGCGATCCAATTTATCTAAATAAACTATTTTTATATTTAAGGGTATCAGTGAGTGTCTCTCACGGATAACCCGATTAAGCCAATCTATCTATTTTTATTAATTTAAACTATCTGTGTGATGATTTGTTTTACAATTTTGCTTATAAATTATTTGGGTGTAATTATTTCAATTTAATATTTTGTGATTGTATTTTATGTCCCAGGCAAGTTCATAAATTCATAATCTATATTTTGATATTCTCTTTTGCCTGGTAAAATAATAATTAGGCTCCTGTACACCCAATGTTTCCAAACATCCTTACGTGGATGGGCCTGTGTGGCACCTAAACATCCTTACGTGGATGGGCCTGTGTGGCACCTAAACATCCTTACGCGGATGGGCCTGTGTGGCAACTTAACATCCTTATGCGGATGGGCCTGTGTGGCAAAGCCTGTGTGGCACCTAAACATCCTTACGTGGATGGGCCTGTGTGGCACCTAAACATCCTTACGCGGATGGGCCTGTGTGGCAACTAAACATCCTTACGCGGATGGGCCTGTGTGGCAACTAAACATCCTTATGCGGATGGGCCTGTGTGGCAAAGCCTGTGTGGCACCTAAACATCCTTACGTGGATGGGCCTGTGTGGCACCTAAACATCCTTACGCGGATGGGCCTGTGTGGCAACTAAACATCCTTACGCGGATGGGCCTGTGTGGCAACTAAACATCCTTATGCGGATGGGCCTGTGTGGCAAAGCCTGTGTGGCACCTAAACATCCTTACGCGGATGGGCCTGTGTGGCACCTAAACATCCTTACGCGGATGGGCCTGTGTGGCAACTAAACATCCTTATGCGGATGGGCCTGTGTGGCAAAGCCTGTGTGGCACCTAAACATCCTTACGCGGATGGGCCTGTGTGGCACCTAAACATCCTTACGCGGATGGGCCTGTGTGGCAACTAAACATCCTTATGCGGATGGGCCTGTGTGGCACCTAAACATCCTTACGTGGATGGGCCTGTGTGGCACCTAAACATCCTTACGCGGATGGGCCTGTGTGGCACCTAAACATCCTTATGCGGATGGGCCTGTGTGGCACCCCTTTATCCTGTGTGAATAAGCCTGTGTGGCACATATTATTAAATAACTTTTATTATTATTTTCAATTCAAGTTCTGTTGATATTTCTAAATCAGTTTAATTTGGTTGAAGTAAATTTTGGGTAAATTGGTTGCTCAGTGTACTTTTTATTTAATTTCAGGTAAGACCTTTCGACAAACAACTTCGGCCTGAATAACAATAAAGTAATCAATTACAATTTGTAAGTACTTAAACATTTCTTTTAATACAATTAATCATTTGATTAATTTAATTAGCAGGTAATAAATAAGTCTGGACTGGCCTATTTAAAAATATTTGGACAAGATTAAATCGAAATAAATTTTTAAAAAAAGTAACGCCCTAAATTACAAAAATGACGCCTACAAGCAGGTAACTTGATTTTTTCATTCTACAATGAACAACAAGAAAGGTGATTTCTTATGGGTAGGGAACCAGATAATAAATAACAATACAAATCAGATTCTCAGAGATTATTAATCAAAATTGCTTATTCTTTAGAAAAACATTATATTAATATATGATGAATACACAAGTTGTTCATATTTTTAACACGATAATAGTACATTACATAACAAGTAATACTTTTCAAATGAGGCGTTATTTCCTATAGAATTTCTTATAGAAATTCTCTGAATTATAAATTTTTACTGTCACCCCAATAAAGCACACCATTCTTCATACGACAACCAAAAATTATCAATAATTCTTTGACTTTTAATTTATATTTTGTTGGTACATACATCATTACAGCATTAACGAACATCTTTCAAGGCAAATTAAAACAATTAAGAACAATGCTTACTTATACAACATATTTTAACTTCCGCACGTTCAGCAAAAGCGTCGTCCTAGTATTCCTCTGTCTCCAGGCACTTGATATGTTTTATAGGTTGTCTAACCTGTTTTCCATTAGGTACTTTTTTTTTGTATTTTTGTCTACTCAAACGTCATGAAAAGTACATTTCAGCAAACGTATGGAATAGTTATTTATATATCAAGTGCGGAAAAGACACTTTTCGCATGTGTTAGGTACAAACGTTTTCCTACGATCGATATAGTTCTCATAAACGTCAATTAGGTTCGTAATAATACCGGGTCCGCCAACGTGGCGGAAGATTAAATCATTATCGAGGAGCTTATCAAAAATACTAAACCAGCATAAGGTATCGACTTAAAAGCGGCATATTTTAAAAATATTTTACATTATACAGGGGGGCTCAAAAAAGTGTGGCGGACTAAACTTGCATTTTTTTAAATGGAACACCCTATATATTATATTATTTTCTAATTCCCTATAGAATTCCACGTATATTTTGTATAAAATGTCATATGTCTAAATTGAATTGTTTTTGAGTAATTGACGTTTAAAATATGGCATTTTTTGACTTTGACAGGCTGTAACATTGGAACGGTTTATCTTAGAGAAAAATGGTTTTCACCTCCCTATCTTAGTTTTTCATTCTCTATCCAAAGAAACCAACCTCCGATTTACCATGTTAAACCAAAAAAACGGTTTTAACGGTTTAACATAGTAAATCGGAGGTTGGTTTCTTTGGATAGAGAATGAAAAACTAAGATAGGGAGGTGAAAACCATTTTTCTCTAAGATGAACCGTTCCAATGTTACAGCCTGTCAAAGTCAAAAAATGCCATATTTTAAACGCGAATTACTCAAAAACAATTCAATTTAGACATATGACATTTTTTACAAAATATACGTGGAATTGTATAGGGAATTAGAAAATAATATAATATATAGGGTGTTTCATTTAAAAAAATGCAAGTTTAGTCCGCCACACTTTTTTGAGCCACCCTGTATAATGTAAAATATTTTTAAAATATGCCGCTTTTAAGTCCATACCTCATGCTGTTTAGTAATTATTATTATAATGATTTAAATTTCCGTCCCCACTTCGTTGGCGGACCCGGTATACTGTAATTACAAAAATTATTGAGCTTCGGGCAAAAAAAATATTTATTTTGCAAGTATTTCACTTTATTGAGTGTTTTACATAAGGTATTCATTAATTTAACAAGTCGTGCGGAAAAGTTACCAGTGCTAGTAGTCCTGACAAGTTACATTTCCGCACGATTTACATATAACACATATTTACATATAAAAATTTCAAAAATAGTGTGATAAAGTAAAAATTGTGCGTACTTTGTGTTGTACTTTCCATACGATAAATTGTGCCGAAAAGTAGCTTTTCCCCACGATCGTAGGAAAAAATGTATTCAACACGCCTGTGATATACTAAAGTACCTACTTTCTAGCCAGTTGAGCGTAATTTTTTCTTACTTGCATAGGTGGCCATAGAAAACAAAAAAATAGTATCATGTGCGGAGATGAACTATAAAATTTAAAACTCTTTGGTTAATACGCCTTTATAGGAGCTTTAGTATTTGCCATAAAAAAATTGAAAACTTGAAATGAAAAAGAAATTGTTTCATATGTTGATAAAATGCCAAAGCTAAAATATGAGCTAAATAAACTGTCTATATTCTTGATTAGTTAGAAAAAATCACTTTTATGTATCAGTCACCAACTTATATTTTATTTTCTAGACAGGGTGCTACAAATTCGTGTGCGTACAAGGGGATCTCAAAAACGGTAAGAGATACGAAGATGGTTAAATTAAGGCCAAGTTGCGTATTTTAGGGCTTAATAATTTGGTTTAAGAAAATTGTAAATATTCCGAATACCTAAGGAGATATCCGAAAAAACTCGAATTTTTTACTTTTGGTTTTAAATTTTCTGCGCCATTATTTTAGACTTAAAAAAGAAACAAAAAACACTTTCTCATAGCCGTTATTTATGTTCTATAATATGGCGTTATTAGTTTTCAAATTGGACGTTTCGTTCTTTAGATACAAACCCCAATTCATTTTTCCTAAACACGGACCTGGTATTTTTAAAAGAGTTTTAAGGACTTTTAAGCTTTGTAAATTTAATACATTTTAAACGTTTTTAAAATTCCAACATTTTGCCATTAAATAACACATTACTAGTATTTCAAATTATCCTCTCTTTACTATTACGGCCCTGGCAATTATTTTTTGGATTACTTAAATATTAAAATTACATTACAGAAAGTTATTTTTTCAAAAAGATTTACCGTCACAATACTTTAGGAAGTAAGCAAGTTTTTACGGCATGAGAAGTAATTCTATTTTCTATTAGTATTTTATATATTTTATTAATATGATGTATATCATAAGTACTATGTTGTTTTTCCTTAGACCTAGACCAAAATAGTGTAAAACAAAAAAATAGAGTGAAAAATGGTAACTGGAGTGTTAGTCTGGTTACGTTACCGTGATGCGCTTACGTTTGTTTCAAAAAGAATATCAATTTTTATTTTACTATTTATACGATCTGATGATGCTAGTTTCAGGCGAAACTTGAAACAAAAACAAATAGACAGAAAAATATTTGAGACCGAGACTTTGGGTCTCTTTTTTTACAAAATATTAAATATTAGGCCACTTTGTGTAAAAATGAACGGATTATTCGAATCAGAAATCTTTTGTTTTATTTTTTAGTTTGGCTCTAAATGTTCAGGACCGTAATAAAAGGAAAAAGATAATTTGAAAAAGTGTTATGTTTTTTTCAGATATTTCCGAAAGCAATCTGAATAATTAGATTTTTTTTTCACCAAATTATTAAGCCCTAAGATACGCAACTTTACCTTAATTTAACCATCTTCGCATCTCTTACCGTTTTCGAGATCCCCTTGTACGCACACGAATTTCTAGCACCCTGTATAGTGCTACCTTAAAAGTCACATGATCACATCATCACATTTTTCAACAAACCAAGGTTATTTTTAGTAAATTTTGGTAGTACTATCTCAGTTTTTTTATACTATTTTAATTAGTTGTAATTAAGTGTTCATAACAATGTAAAAGTACTTTCTAAAATTAGTTTTAAATTTAAAGTAATTTTTTAAGCTTATAGAACAATGCACAGTGCACACTACACTAAGATAGTTTACAACCTGTACTTGTTTTAATGATAATTTCTATTCATCTCATCTCATGAGGATAATCTGGTTTGTTTTAAAGGTCAGTTGTTACCTGGCGGTATTTATTTTACAACGCATTTTATTTACCAACAATTTTCCGTAATAATGGTATAATTGTTCACCATAATATCCACTTACAAACGAGCTTACAATTAATTATACTAGACAGTTTTTGCAAAACACTCTAATGACACTTATAACCTAAAAATGTCCTAACCAGTTTTTTCAACACGTTGGTATGTCGTACTTTGATTTCAGAAATTAGCGATTTTCGAGAAATTGGTGTTTAAAAAAAACCGAAGAGCGTGTTTACAAAATCATTGGATTATCGGCGAAGTCGATCAGTCTTGAAAAAAATAGCATTTAACTAACAATTCTTTTTTGTATGTTGTTGTTTTTTGTTGAGTTACTGGCATTCGATCGTGGGTTCGATCCCCGGAGTGGGCATACGCTTAATTAAAAAAGTATCCTCGGCATTTAAGTGGATAAAAGAATACAGTATGCTATTAGCGAATCCCAATATCGAGACCTAGAGAGAGAGAGAGGCGCCGAGGACCAACGAACTCTGAAGGAGTAAAAAGGGTAAATTAGTGACTACACATGGTTCGGATTCCACGTTAAGCTTTAAGTCCCGTCTGGCTGACATTGCCCAAACGATAGGGGATAGAATGGGCCTTATAGGCCTTCGTATACTGGTTCTTCCGCCAACTATAGCAACAACAAAAAGCAACAAAAAACTATTTTTGTAAGCAAAGAATTTAGCTCTAAGTATTCAACGAACCACTAATATAGAGTGGATTTTATGATGTTTATATTGTACGAGGAAGAAAATTAAACACGCGTATCAAATTTATCATTTCTTGCATGCCAATCTTTCAAATTAGACTTTTTACCTCTTCGTTCGCTGCCAGGGCCATTCCCGACGGAACTTACAGCTTAACGTGGGTTCCGAACCACGATCCTCAGTCATGCGATCTCCCCCCCCTAAGGGCTAACCCTCGGTTTCTTACGCCATTGCATGACCTACCCATTGGGGAGTGTGTACCTTTTTCCGCACCCCACAAGGTATCTGATCTCATCCGGCCTTGTTACCGGCGTGAATGGAGTGAGTTAGGAGATAATACATTTTACACTATTCCCTGCAATCTTAAACCTACTAAAATTCGAATATACTTTTTTTATTCTGCTTATGCCCACTCCGAGGATCGAACTCGGAACGCAACGGTCGAATGTCAGCGACTCACCGCTGAGCCACCGCCGCAGTTAGTATTAAGGATCGAACAGACCTGTACGACCAGCGCGATTCGATAGCGATAGCGGAAAGGATCAATCACACCTACGCGACGAACGCGGAAGCGTCAGCGAAGCGGTTGCCGCGCGATGGACGCTGCCCATACTTTCTTATTGGACCGTACATACCTGCGCGTCAAACGAGGGACAGCAGCGCTGGGCATCCGCGTTTAATAGACGATTCGCGACGTGCACCATTTTTCACGCGACCAAACGGCGAGATGGTATATTTACTGGAAGTAGTTTGTAGAAGGCTGATTTGTTTCTGCTAATGACTTGTGAAAATAACGCGTCGCGGACGCGCAAGTGTGCGAAGGCAGCGAGAATTCGCGTTGAGCGGCAATCGCGACAGAAACGCTATCGCTATCGAATCGCGCTGGTCGTACAGGTCTGTTCGATCCTTTTAAACTTCCGAGCGCGATATCGACAATCTACTTGAATTGTATGGTATATTTTTTTACGAAGCCAACTCACGAACTTTAAACTAATTAAAAATGTTGCTAAAAGATAGTTAAATAAATACATGCACGACATTCCTACATGACGTACATTTCTAACTTTACTGTAAATCAGATGCTTTATTAGTTATAAAAACAAAATATTTGGAAAAACTTTAATCAAAAACCTGATTAAACTTCCTTAATTCACTTTTTAAAACCACAGATGTCAATTTCAGGTAGCTTATGTGAGCGCAACAAAGTCAGAGATATAATTTGAACCGATCGCTTCTGTATTGTTTAACCTCTAACCCAACGTTTAAAATTTTTATTTGTACTACAACAAATAAAATTTGGAAAAGTTTTACTTGCATTGTCTTAATTTAATTTGCATCACAACATTTCAACTGGTAAGTATCTCCAGTCGTCTTTGCTATGCGCTTGACTCATCTCAGTTATTTCTCATTGCATCTAGCTAGTATAAATAGAGCTGTAGTTACCATATTTATCTAGTATTTACCTGAAGACGACTGAAGATACTTTCAATTTGAAACATTGTGATTTCAAACAAATAAAGACAATGCAAGTCCAAAACCTTCAAAAAGGCAAATAAAATGTATTTATGAATCGTCAACCTCTTCTGCAAAAGTTTAAAAACGAGAATAATGTTGCCAATTAATATTTTCGATTAAATCACACATTATTCAGGGATGAGGAGAGAGGAGATAAGAGAAAATTATGAAGGCCATAAACCAAGAAAGGCGAATGGTGCGAACTGGGTGTTTTTCTGCAAACCTTAATATTATCTCGTGATTGTCGGTACACAGTCTCACGTTTACAAAATACAAAAAATGTTAATAACCAGCTCAATCGTACTTAAAATTATCTTAACAACTAAATTTTTAAAATATTTTACGTTATAACAAAAAAAAATGTAGACCCACCAATATAACAAGTATAAAATCCTTACCGATTTTGATAGAAGGTCGATTCTACCGATGACACCCGAGAATTTTTTCAACACTTAAACACGATCACTTTTTTCTCGACTTTTTTTTTAACATAGTTGCGCCCCTCTATTATATCGCCTAACTGTTTGACATTCCTGTTACTTTTTTACTGAAATCACGCGCTTTGAAAGCGGGCATAGAATGGTACTGCAATTCTATTATGTAATGCCAATAGTGTTATTATTTGTTTAAGTGTTTAAGTAAAATATGAACTGAGGCGGTGGCTCAGCCGTGAGTCACCGGCATTCGACCGTGGCTTCCGAGTTCGATCTTCGGAGTGGGCATACGCACAATAAAAAAGTATATCCGAATTTTAGTGGTTTAAGAATGCAGGGAAGAGTGTAAAATCTATCATCTCCCAACCCACCTCATTCACGCCGGTAACCAGGCCGGATGAGATCGGATATCTCGTGGGGTGCGGAAGAAGGTACACACTCCCCAATCGGTAGGTCATGCAATGGCACAAGAAACCGACGGTTTGCCCTTGGAGGGGGGGGGGGAGTGTAGCATGACTGAGGATCGTGGTTCGGAACCCACGTTAAGCTGTAGGTCCCCTCGGGAATGGCCCTGGCAGCGAACGAAGAGGTAAAAAGCCTAATTCGAAAGCCTGGCAAGAAATGACAAGTAAAAAAATGACAAAATATAAAAATTTATAGTTCAGAATAAGTCGTAATATTTAAAAAAGTTATAATAATTTTTATTTTTAAGATCTTTTGACACGGTTTGAAAATCCTGATATTGGTATAAAACTTAAAGAAAAACAATTGGTATTGTATAATTGCCTATCATAGGCACGAAATACTAGAAGTCATGATTTTGATAAGACTCGTGTCTATCGTCATTTTGATTATCGTGCTATCAGGGTAACGAGTTGGTACCTAGGCACATAAAAAAACACGTCAACGAAGCACCTATTTATTAATTGAACACGAATATATACATTATTTCAGGGGATAAACAGCTTATTTTGCTCACTGTTTCCCGTTGCCTGTACAGTAGAATCCCGATTATCCTGAGCAAATAAAACCAGGGGTATTCCGGATAATCGATTTCAAAGCATATCAAACAATATTTAAATTTTAATAAATTTTTATTATGTTATGGGGTTTTATATGCGTCATTTAGATAATACAATATATAAAAAACGAGCTACATATAACGATATTATTATGTAGTTAATGAATTACATAATATCCTTGTAATTTAAACTTTTGGTTGGAAATAACTTGTTATTGATGTTTGACGTAATTTATCACATCTTTTCATTGCAGCCAAGTCCCTGATGCGCTTCAGTTGTAACAACTGTATGGGATCCGATTCGTTCTGTCTTTCAACCCACTTAAAAGCAACATCCAGAGCTTCAAAAGCTTCTGCGTGAGATGGTACTTGACATACATCCCCAGTTTCAGTCTCATCTTCATCTTCTCTCTCGTTACTGTTCAAATCTTTAATGATTTTTTCATCAGTTAATATTTGGAATCCAGGGTCTTCACTATCTCAGTTCAGCCACTCCTTAACATTCTCTTCATCGCACTCTTCACCAATGCTAACAATTTTAATTACTTCTGTTATTTCTTTAAAATCGTCGTGCGGTTTAATTGAAAAATCAGACAGAGTTAATTTTAATAATTTATTCCATGCCTTTTTTTAATGTTTGCAATTCCACAGAGAATAATGAGTCCGGATAATCGGATGTCCGGATAATCGATGTCCGGATAATCGGGATTCTACTACAATATTTTAATTACATGACGGGCGCCGCCAAAAAAATAGGTGGCATCTTCATACAAATTTGTATATTTTATGTTTATTCCTTATATATACTGAAAAAAATCCATTAGGAAAAATGCCTTTAATTCAAAACATTTGCGCTTTTAAGGCTTTTTTACATTGGGTGCAATTGCACAAAAAATGGCCTGGAAGCATGCGCTTCGACAACGTTTTAATCAGCTGATGCACGTTTTCCCATTTAAAACCTGCATCAGCTGTTTAAAACGTCGACAAAGCGCATGCTTTCAGGCAATTTTTTCGTGCAATTGCACCCAATGTAAAAAGGCCTTTAAACAGGTAGGTTTAAATTATTTTATACGTCAGAACGCGCTTTCGCTGTTTCCTGGAGTTGTTACTCAGATTATGGCTTACCGTAAAAGAATGATACGGCCGTCACTGTCTACCGGTGCCCCGGGAAATTCATTGTTTTGGCATTCCTGTATCCTTTAATGTAATAGACAGATGCACCACTTTGCCCCCTTACGGCTAACTTGCCGCATTTTATGATAATTATTATACAGAATACTAAAAATATTGTACAATCAGTTGTAATAAGGCCAGTTTGCTTAGTATAATTTTAGGTTAAGATGTTTGAGAAAAACACGAATTTTCTTTTTTGTTGAAAAGTTATTTTTTAAATATATTTTATTATTAATATTGTTTATTTTATAATTTAACTATTTTTTTCCAATGGGAAGAGGATGGTTCCAATACTAAAAACGTGTTTGTGCAATTTTCATAAAAAACCTAATACTTATTTTGAGGAATACGAAATGGCATCTATAATACCCTCACAGGATATCCATAATCAAACTACGCTAACACAAAATTAAAGGTAGCTTACAATTTTTGAAAATCGTTTGAACTTTACTAGGTTATAAATATTTTTTCTACGTCCACCTATGAAAATGAGAAAACAAGTACGGTTAATTTAACTAGAAAGCGCCGTATAGCACACGCGTGTTGAAAAAAATATTTCAACACTAGTGTTGAAATACAAGGCACACTATTTAATTTAAACATATGACAACAAACAACAATTTGACAGACAACCCCTATTTATTAAAAATAACAAATTTTAGAAAGCAGTAATTGTAAAGTGTTTAACTTATTTATCATGTATTTGTCAAGTGAATTAGAGTGTGAAAATTCGCCATCTGAAATTATAAAAATGTTAATTATATAGATACTGGAAAATCTATTACAAAAAAAAACAAATCGTGCTGATGAGAGTGTCATATATAATAAACAAAAAAATCTTATGGGTAGCCATTAGCCATAGCGTAGAGAATAGAGCTCTAGCCTACAGATCGCAAGGTCACTGGTTCAAATCCCATCAGGAGCATTTGACTTTTTTTTATAAAAACATTAAATAACTTATAGAACTATTTTGAATTGAAATCTTCCTTGTTGGGTGGATTTTTTAAATTTATGTTTAATGCATTTTTTCTTGATTAAATTTAAAATTTTTCATTCTGGTTAATCTAGATACATAAATAAAATATGAAAAAATTAAAAAGTTAAACTACAAATAAAGGAAAAGCCTACTATTGACACACTATGAAGCCAGATATTTAGTGGAACATAATCCTAAGTATGCTCATTTCAACACTAGTTTTGAAATATTTTTTTCACAAATCAAAGGCTTTTTTCGGCTTTTTTAATAATTCTTTGTGGTCGTAGGAAAAATAGTGTACATTACTCGTGTGAAAGTAATTATTCTAATACTCAGAGAATCTCCTCGTTTGAAAAGTATCACTTTCATTGCTGTTTCCTTATTGAAATTAAATATCAGAAAAATTTGTAAAAATTATTTGACCTGTCAATAAGTGACAACTTAGGTACTCAGAATGTTACTTTGAGTCCAAATAACTTATTAAATATACCGGGGGGTTTAAAAATTAAAGTTATAAGTTAACCAAAAGAGTTGGTTACGTCAGATGCATATGTTGTTACTGATGAAATATTATTTTTGTAATGTAGGTACACCAAAAAAGTTATAGGGGCCAGCGAGTGGGCGAATTACTTTTTAGAATCACCCGGTAGATATATTTAACATATTTTTAAAACTTGTAAAATAAAGAGTTGATTTGCGTCTTTCCTAGAACTTACTAAGTAAACAGTTATTTTTTGCCAAATCGTTTTCTGTAATTTATAATTTTTTTGATTTTAGGGCTACCTAGCGGGACTCCTGTAATTATGACAAATGTCTTTACAGGTGATTTCCCAAGTGATATCCTCTTAACATTTTCGCTTATTTCTATAAATTTGTTAGAGGTGCTGACATTTTCAAGAGTGTATAACAACGACACAGATATCGCTCCTTGCAACATATTGCTGGTGTTGCATTTTCAAGTTAGTGCAATAAACCATTCTTTTCACTCAGGCATTTTCTCTTCATGTTTGAAAATGGCGACAGTATTGCCTTTATTTAAAGGGGGAGATCACAATTTGCCAACAAACTTTAGACCAATTTCACTGTTGCTCACCCTTTCAAAGATTGTTGAAACGTTAGTGAAGAAACGTCTTTAAAGTTTTCTGTGTAGGTTTAATTTGCTCTCTGATGAACAGTTTGGTTTTAGGGAGGCTAGGAATACCGGTGATGCCATTTTTTCTTTTTTGGAGAAACTATATTTGGGGCTTAATAAACGTGATGTTCGTCGTCTCCAGAAAGTTAACTTTAAGAATGCCTTCCCGGAGCAGCGGACAATTTTATATGGCGTACCGCAGGGCTCTGTGTTGGGACCACTGCTGTTTCTGATTTACATTAATGATCTTGCTAAAGTTGATATCAAGGGTTCTCTTACGTTGTTCGCTGATGACGCCACAATTTTATGAATAGACAGGGACACTGAGCAATTAGAATTGGATGTTTCTGAAGATCTACAGAAGATTAAAAATTGGATGGATGCAAATGGATTATCCTTTAATATTTCTAAATCAAATATTATACAGTTTAAATGTCAATTTAATAATATTTCCATAGCAGGACAACCCATTGCAAAGCAAAGCGCAACTAAATTTTTTGGGCTATATATTGACAATAAACTCAAGTTTGATTCACAAGTCTTATAACTTCGGAAGAAAGTTGCTTCAGGCTGTTTTGCAATAAAAGTTATTGCCGACGAGCTGGATGGATCCATAGTTCGGAATGCATATTTGCACTGATAGAGTCCCGTTTGCGTTATGGTATTTCATTTTGGGGTACCTATAGTTGCTCTCAGTATTTGTTTAATTATATGTTTATTTTACAGAAGAGAGTTTTGCGGTACATATTGAGGATTGGATTTAAAGACTCGTGTAGGCGCTTTTTTGTTAATAGTAAAATTTTAAATGTGTTTGTTTTTGTTAAAGTCTTCCTGTTTGATCTTTAGAAAGCATAGGGAAGAATTGGGAGAGGCCAAGGCATATAATACGCGTCAAGCGTTTAATCTTAATTTACCTATACCTACATCTACTCAAGTATATAAGAGTATTGTTTATCAGAGCCAAAGAATCTTTAACCACCTCCCAGAAGAATTTAAAAAAATCCAGTGTGAAAAAAAATTCCGGGGGAACCTTAAGAATATTTTTATAACTAAAGTCTACTATACACTGGGCGAATTTTTTGATGATACCTACTATTAAATTTTCTTTAGGTACTGAATAGATATAGTATGCAATTAGTATTATTTATTTTACCGCGTAGATTGTCCCTTTTTGTACTTCTCCATGTTAATTTTACATATCGCTTGACTCTATGTTTAGTAATGACACGACTTTTAGAACTATATGTAGTACGTCCCTTAAAATGTAACTGTAATTTTCATTTTATTATTTATTTGTATTTTAGAATATAAGAGTACGTATGTGCTATTTATTGTTAAATTTCTTTGCTTTGTCAACGAGACACTGTCTTAGACAATAAAGCTTTTTTGATTTGATTTGTTCCACCAAATATTGCTTAAGGATTTTTGAGTTATTTTTGTTATCGTCATAAAAAAACTCCGTTGCGGCACGCTACTGTACAAAGAAACAACCTGACCTAACCTTAGATTAAATTTCGGTCTTATATTCATTATTTAATAGTCATTGATTTTATTGATGGTAAGTTATAAGTAAATCGTTTCTACCTCTATCATTGATGTCAAAATTTAGTTTGTCTTGTTAATCATTGTTTAAGATATTTGTCATACCTATTTTAAACTCACAACGGTAAATTTGAGACGGTTTTAAACCCTTTAGGATACGACTAAAAAGTTTTAATAAATTTTCAATTAGAATCTTCAAAAACTAAATATTTATTCCCCGAGGACATGTAGATAAAATTTGTTTGCTGTAATTTATAATTTAATGGTTATGAAACCTTAAACTAAAGATCATTATTGTACCTTAGTTTGGCCATCACTTTCTGGATACAATAAACAAAAAAATAATAATATTCTGTTAAACCTCTCTTTTTAAAATTTAAGAATGGCTTACGATCCGAGTTCAATTATGTTAAAATAGTATCTACTAATTATTAAATAAATAAATCCACATCACTTTTAATTTAAATGAAATAATTTGATATAATTGATGGTAATATAATTATTAAAATAAAGTTTAAAAGTCTATAGACATAAATAAAAACTTTCCTCATATATTTTTTAAATTAGGTTAGGTACTTACGGCCATAGCTGGAAGTCACAAACACAGCGAAAGTCACAAAAAGAAGTTTACTCTTCATTGCACTAAAAAAATATATATATCTCACAATAATTCATTAAAAAGATCATTAAAATCTTTACACAACAACCACACACAACAGTTTATTTATAATTTACAGACTATCCAAGAAACTTTACAAAACCAGAACGATAAAGATGTTCTGATTATTTTAGTTTTATTTGTTTGTACTGTTGACCCATACTGACATTTCTTATGTTAATAATAAAGAGTGAGGAAGAGAAATATACATATTAGTTTTATTCTTGACAACCTTGAAAATTCCTGCTAAGCATGGGTGGATTAAGTTGATGACTGGGTTAGTCTCACGAAATGCGCCAACTAGCAAGTAAAAAAGAAAATTTTCTTACAGCGCTATTTATTGCGCGTGTTGCACATTTTAAAATTAAATCACGTGGACTAATACTCATAATATCGCACATCTATTTGTTACAATACCATATACTTATTAATTGTTTGAAATTATTCCTCGATCCGCAGAGGTACGCACACAAAAACTTAAATTTATGGATCGAAAAATGCGTTGGTACCTACGCATGGCCACCGGTCATTTAAGGAGTCCTCCAAAAATGAGGATGAGCACAAGCCCTCTTTAGGTCTACAATCCAATCGCTAACTGCGACCATGGGTGGGGGGTGGAAAGTTTTTGATTGATTTTTTGATTTTTGATTGAGTTAAGGCCTTAACAGCACCCATGCTCTCGTGGGATGTTGCTAATATGGCCCATTATTTCCTGTCCATATTATTAAAATGTAATATGTAATTTTTTTGTTTAAATGGAAATAATAAATGTATTATTATTATTATTATTATTATTATTATTATTATTATTATTATTATTATTATTATTATTATTATTATTATTATTATTATTATTCAGATTATTGCCCCAGGAGTAGTTTCTTGTGTTTCCATACGTTTCGTTCATCAATTACGACCTCTTGTGGTATGTCATAGCGAAACCTTGCGTTTATGTAGTCTGATCTCATTTTAACTCAGGTCCCTATATACTTAGTCTCACTTAAACGTTAATGTCCAGTTCTCTACCTAACGACGAGCGCCGTCGAACTCTGCAGTCTATAGAGTCCCATTATTGCCTCTTCTTTTATCCAATGTGGGGGTCGATTTCATGGCCCCTGTGATGCTCAAGCAGGTTTCCTTGCTTTGATATTGTTGTTTTCTGCAAGACCTTTGGCCACCATACCAACTATTGCGCGTCTTACCACTCTGGTATATAGCCAGTGCACCAGTCTAGGTAAGAGTCCCAATGTTTTTCCGTACATTCGTCTAGTAACTATTAAGATTACTTCCGACTTCCGGATAGTTCTACGTGTTTGTTCCAGGTCAGTCTGGAATCTAAAGTTACTCCCAGGTATTTGACAGTGGAATATTTTCGCCTCGTAGGGTTAAGGGTGTCAGCCCCTCTTTCTTCCTACATTTTGTAAAGGAGATTATAACAGCCTTTGGTGGACTGATGTTTAGTCCTTTCTGTCCTACCCATTTGTCCACAAGAGCACTTACTATCGTGTCGAATTTGCCTTGGGTTACTATGACCAAATCGTCTGCAGAACCTACAATAAAGTATCCTTCTCTAAAGGGTGCTCGGAGTAGTCCATCCATGACAAGGTTCCGGAAAAGGGAAGAAAACCCCTTGCAGACTACCCCTCCTAGATTTGCCAACGAAATGCATTTCTCTTTAATTATTTTTCATTTCATTATCGTTCGCACAAGTTATAATAATACCTAATTTAAATAATTTTTTTAAAGATTTGATACTTTAAATATAGCAATATCGGCACCACCGTAAAAATTACCCTGTATGGTCAGATTTCGTTAATAAGAACATTCTACCGTCCCTAGGTTATCCAAAACCGTAACCATGTATTAGAAAATTTAAATTAGCCATTTTTTTTTAAATAGGTTTTAAATAGGTGGTTTTTCTTGGATTATTTAGTAAATTATAAATAGCGTTGCAACGCCGCAACAACACCAAATTAAAATACCCAAGTATATGCCGAATTTCACGCGGAATTCAATACCCTAAAAAAAATGGGGGTAGCCATTTAAAAAAACTTACCTTTTTGTCGCTCTGCTTTTTTGGGTCACCGTGTATATATATCTGAAAATATTTTTAAAATATGCGTCTCAACTATTGACTTAATATCCTTGGTCTCAACGGATCATATAGCTTTTATCTGTAATATTTGTTACTATTTCTGTTGAAAACTGATTTATTGGACTTTCTCGCACTAATGGGCCACCGTGTATATGGGTTGCTATACAGGGTGCTACAAATTCGTGTGCGTACAAGGGAATCTCGAAAACGGTAAGAGAAGCGATGATGTTTAGATTAAGGCAAAGTTTAGTATTTTGGGGCTTAATAGTTTGTTGAAAGAAAATTGCAAATATTCCGAATACCTTCGGAGATATCCGAATAACAACGAAATTTTGAGTATGAGTTTTTAATTTTTTGCGCAGTCATTTTTGACTTTGGAAAAAAACAAAATACATTTTTTCATAGCCATAACGTTAAAATTTTAAAGAACTTTAAGTTTAATTAAATTTCTAAAGTTTTGAAGTCCCTAAACCTGTATTTAAAATTCCAGGTCCATATTTAAAAAAATGGACTGGTTGTTGGTATTTAAAGAACAAAACGTGAAATTTGAAACTAATAACGCCATCTTGTAAAATATAGAAGACGACTATGAAAAAGTATTTTTTGTTTTTTCCCATGTCAAAAATGAACGCGCAAGAAATTGAAAACCAAAAACAGAAATTTTCGGTTATTTTCGGATTTCTCCGAAAGTATTCAAAATACTTACAATTTTCTTTTAGCAAATTATGGAGTCCCAAAATACGCAACTTTGCCTCAATTTAACCATCTTCGTATCTCTTACCGTTTTCGAGATCCCCTTGTACGCACACGAATTTGTAGCACCCTGTATATGCAGGGAGAGATTTTGCCTATTATGGCTTTGATTAACCTTACTAACTAAATGCCCATAGTTTTATACTTTAGGTTGTTTTAATGAACCCATCAATACAGGGTTGTCATTTAAGCCGCTAATGCGGCAATCTAACAGCTGCGTTATTACCTTAAAATTATGTTTGATTCTACAGGATGCTGCAAAAATACAAACCGAACACCCTATATTTTATATAATTTTTAAATTCTGGGATCCAACCAATTAAATTTGCTGTGATGTTTTCTATACCCAAAACGCATTTAACGAGACATTTCAAAAATTACATTTTTTTTACAATATAACAAGCTACCATTTTATGCATGGTACAACTAGGAGAAAAAATGCTAAAGTTCTTACAATTACTGGCTGGATGCTCGTCACAGCTTCTGACGTAATTTTTGATTCGAGTCATGTCGTTGAATGGTTTATTTTTTCAATTTTGTCCAAACAAATGTCTATGGTCAAAACCTCAAGCGCAAGGTGTACAAACAGAACATATTTTAACCTAAATGATTAACATAAAAATTTGGTATAACTTTCAAATTCCATGTTTGCTTTCATGTTATCAATCAGACCCATGATAAGACCCTTCGTTTTTATGTTTATTAATTTTGCAACAATATGTAAAAAAATGTCAGACACCAAGCGGCCCACGTAAGTGGGACTGACCCAAGTTTATATTGATACAACTCGTTTACTTTGACAATACATACTTGTTATACCTGTACGGTCAAGAATCAAGAATTAGCCAAATTATGTACAAGGTGGTCCGTTTATTTGGTTCTAAAACCTGTATCCCGCGGGAAAACTGTAATAGTAGTTTGTACAACAAGAGTGGATATGATGTCCATATCGCACGAGGAAGTAAATTGATCACGACGCCGTAGGCGGAGTGCTCAAACTTCCGAGGGCAATATGGACAATCAACTCGAGTTGAACAGTATATTTTTTATACGACCAAACTTACAAACCTTATGCTAAAAAATGTAAAAAAAAGTTTTCAGGTTGCCGGTCTCGAACTCACGACTATTGGTTCCATAGTCAAACGCTCTACCTCTCGACTATCGAAACGTTAAACTAATTATGGGAAAACCAACTGATAAATGATGCTACATGAAATTAATTTTCTATGCAGCAGGTTGCATTATTAATAAATCTATTATAAATGCGTCTAGATTTTATTATATTGAACAAATTAATAACAAATTGTACCATAAGCATATAAATTATATAATTTAGTGTCTTGAAAAAGAGGGTGGAGCCTCACTAAAAATAACATACTGTGATTGGTCAGTACTTTTAAGAACAACAATGGCTTCTCTGTAATTGACTACTGTGATTGAAGCTATGCGTAGCTCTGAATTAAACAACCGATTCAATTACCCTGGCGTAGGTATATAGTTTGGTTAGCAAGAAAAGTACCAGTGCAATAATGTGGGGTTACATAAAGATTTTTAACCATAATTAACCAACCAGCTACTTTGATGTTGACATACAGGGTGATTCTCGTTGAGTGGCCTATTAGAGGATCTCGGAAACTAGTAAACTTATCTTTCTAAAAATTTGATAACAGGCATAGTGGGCTTTGAGCTTTTAAAACATTATATTTTGACGTTTTTGTTACTTCCGGGTATACCGGAAGTTGAAGCTAACTTTGCTATTTCAAATGGAACACCCTGTTTGTGTTAATGCGACATTATATTTGAAAATAAGGCTTCGACTGGGATTTTCGTTTGATTGTGAGGTTTGTTGCCAATTTGTAAAGAAGGCTTTGACCAAAATGATTTTAAAGTTGACACTTATTTTAGCCATGTTGTCATATTCTAGTTAACTTATTTAAAATTACGTTCATTCTTGATAATCTGAGAATGGCGAATAATTTTTTAAAATTATTTTATTTAAAAAAATCAGAAATATCTAAGCAACGAACATAGGCACTTAATAAAAAATGGTAACAAAGCTCAAAGTCAAACGAAAATCCCAATCGAAGCCTTATTTTCAAAAATAAGGTCTCATTAATAGTACAGTCATTAGGTGAGAAATATAGTGGTTACCTGGAAAGTTTTCCGGGAGTTTTAAAAATTGGTAAATTTATAGATTTTGAGGTGCTCTTGCCGAATTTTGACTTTGCCACCTCGTATTTTTGCCGCTCGCGCCGCCATATTGGAAAAATGGCACCTAAACGCAGTTTTTTGACAATATCTCCTTTCCTACTCATTTTACGATAAAAACAGTTATATACAAAATGAAACTAGAGACAATTGCCTACAATGTATCTACCTTTTTTTCATAAAGTCAATAGTTTACGCGTGCGAGCGCCGCAAAATGTACTCCAAGGCGCATTTTGGCCAAAAAAAACTCATTTCCACACCACCTTGAGGTAGAGTAAGTGGCGCGTTTTTTTTTTTAATGTGGTATCCCCAATAGGCCTAATCCACATGCAATTTAATGTGCTAAAGTTTAGAGTATTCTCCTTCGCTTTATTGTTCTCGATGGACCAGGTGTTGCAAATTCATCGTCTGTAATACCAATCGAAACGTCACAGACCGGTATTTCATCTACATCATCCGCGATGGGAGTATCAATTTCATCGCAATCCTCTTCGTTTTCGACTTGATCAATTATAGTCTCCGTTCCTTCTTCATCATCGCTATTTGGTGATGGAACTTGCGAGTTACCACAGGTACCGCTACAATTCGTGCATATAACAGAGCACTTTAACCCAGCCTTTCTGCATCCACAAGCTTTCTAACATACTTTTTTGCATTTGCAATAAATGAGTTTTAACAAGCTTTCTGGAGCTGGGGGCTCGAGTGTAGTGACAGGAATTAGCCCATTCTTGTTTTTTTCCACCCCCATTGCTCTGCATTTTGTTCATTCCCATATCACAGCTGAACCTGGTGGTAAGTTTGGAACGAATGTTGTCGTGCTGCTGCTTCTGTTGGTGGTAGCGACGCAATATTAAATTTGCTTTTATATGCTGATGTTGTGAAGCATGCATATCTATAGTTGTTTAAAGATATATTTTTTTACTTTTCGAATTACTGTAGCTGTATAATTCAAGAAGAAAGCGTTCTCCAGCTTTAGCAATGATCTCTGGATCCGCCTTTGGATTTTTAAATACCTGAATAATCTTGTTTAAATCTGGATGTTTTCGGAGCACATTAATAAATCTCATTTTTCCTTGATGAAACAATGCTGATGTTATATTGCAGCCACTGAAGGCATGCAAGAATAAAATATGATCTGCGGATGCTTTATCTATAATACTTTTAGTAGAATATATTTGTTGACAAAGTTTTCCTTTCCCTGGTTTGAGAAAATATATGTTTGAGTGCCTAGAAAGAGCCGTCAAAAGAATAAGAAGATCTACATTTAAAAAAACGCGCCACTTACTCTACCTCAAGGTGGTGTGGAGTATACTTAGCGGCGCTCGTACGCGTAAACTATTGACTTTATGAAATAAAAAATAAAAAAATAACTGTTTTTATCGTAAAATGAGTCGGAAAGGAGATATTGTCAAGAAACTGATTTTAGGCGCCATTTTTCCAATATGACGACGCGAGCGGTAAAAATACGAGGTGGCAAAGTCGAAATTCGGAAAGAGCACCTTAGAATCTATAAAATTACCAATTTTTAAAACTCCCGGAAAACTTTCCAGGTAAAACTACCAAATGACTGTACTATAACACAAACAGAAATTCTAAGATTTTTTATTTAAATTGCTCGTAATTCCAAAACGACTAAAAATGTGGATTGTAACATATTAGGCATTTAAATAGGAAATTTAAATCTCTACGCGCTAGTAAGCTAAAAAGTAGCGTGTTCCATTTGCAAAAATTGACTTATGCACATTTATTTAAATGGAAACATTGGCACAATTTTAAGAACTCTCTGTATAAAAAACGTGAAACCTTAGTAATTTAAACTAAATATCTATGTATTACTTGAAAGCTTACAAAATTTTAAATCTTTACCTTTATTAGTTTCAGAGTTACTAAACTTTCTTCTCGTAGCGTTTTTACACAAAAAAATCCTTTTATAATTCATATCTCAAAAACGGTTAGAGATAGGAATATATTATTATTAACAAAAGTTATTTAGATTTTAATAAGGTAATCAAAAATGCTAAAATATACAGTGTGTTCCATTTGAAATAGCAAAGTTAGCGTTAACTTCCGGTATACCCGGAAGTAACAAAAACGTCAAAACATAATGTTTTAAAAGCTCAAAGCCAATTATGCCTGCTATCAAATTTTTAGAAAGATAAGTTTACTCGTTTCTCGTTTTCTAATAGGCCACTCAACGTGAATCACCCTTGTATATATGTCATTATCAGAAATACTTTTCTCACAATCAAAGTGGCCCAGTTACATTAATTTTTAATTTACTAATCGGGCAGCTTTGATTGTGGGGAAATAATGACTGCCAATGTCATTATATCATAGGTTAAGTTACTGGTTAGTTAATTATTGTAAAAAACTTGCAACCCAACATTTGGTTTATAACTAAATATTATACGACAGCAGATACCAGAATTTAAAATAGCGTTGGGGTCAAAATTTTAGGATTAGGGATAGCAGTATTCCCTTTATTTCTTGGACTTACGCTCCGGGGACTAAACTTTCAATCTATATTAAATACTGAAGTCTATCGTCCTTGTTACTTTAATGAATCTGTAAATATTCCAATGGTAATATGGCTATACTGCCTTTACAATTATTGCAAAATAAACAATGTTACAGATTTGCCAGCATGGTTTCTGACTTGCATGTCTCTAAAAGGTCCACTATAATTTGCTGGTTGATAAATCCATTTATGAATATTTTTCTCATTTTGTTGTGCCTTGTGCTTCTTTGTGCAATCGATTTTTTTTCCATTGTTTCGTTTGCTGCAAAGTTGAAAATTAAAACTATCTATAACAATGACACGTTACCTTATACGTTAAATTAGAAAAAATTATCTTACAGGGTATTTTACCAATAATTAATTCACTTTTGCCCTTGTTGTCTTATGGTAAATCGAAAAATTTAGTTTCATTAGAGTAACGCTAAATTATTTTAGTTTCTAGTTCAAAGTTGTAAAATTTAATGTTTCTCCGGGCAATTTTCAAAATTCAAAACCTTGTAGATGGTAGGCATCGTCACTATTCTACTAAATTCTACATTTAGACAATTTTATAGACAAACAAATAAAAAACTAAGGAAACGCTCATGTTTTTGTATGTATCTTTATTATTTCTGTACCTGCAATTCTAGCAATTATCTTTTATTTTTTACGATGTTTATGTTCATTTTACCGCCGTTTTAATAATGCAGCATTTGGCAATGTTAGAATTTTTAAGAACGTCGCGTCATCGCAATTCACGTCTTTAGAAAGACCACATAGCAGTATTTGCCATCCAGCCGCCATTCTGACATATCGTTGGATTGCCTAATAGGTAATTTCTTCTGTTTTATCTAGTTTTATGTATTTACTTGATTTTCCACCATTTAAGGAAGATTTACCAGTTATTTTTCTATATCTGTTGCGTATAATAAAATTTTTAAGGTCGATTACAGTCACATATATACATACACTATATTGCCAATACAAGCAGCCGCACGAAGCAAGAATACACCCATCGTGCGATTCAAAATAACCTGAGTTGAGGGCCGTGGCGCTTGCGCAGTAGGGAAAAAATTAGGCAACCCACACGATTTCTAACAGAACGTAAACAGAACCCAAGGTATCTTGAACAGAACCGGCTCGCCCTTATATTCTTATTAGTTGCCATCTTTTGTTTCGTTCATTCGTGTGGTGTTATAAAAGTTTTGGGTGTTAATACTTAAAAAACTGTACTTTAGACATTTTTTTTTGTTAGTTATAGTCGTTTCTATCTTTTTTACGTTGTATTCGTTCGGATGTTCCGTGTGTGATTGTGGATATTATTTTTAAGTTTTGGGTGCGAATTTAGGTACAAAACTTTACCAGACATTTTGTTATTGTTAGCGACTTGTGTCTCAAGATGAGTAGAAAAAAGTGCATGATCCTTTTTTACACGAATCCCGGTTCAATACCAGGAATAAGGTATTTCAGGTATGTAAAATATTGGTTACTTAGTTTTATTTGACCATAAACTGTACACTGTACACACCCGAACTAAACGGGCGAACTTAAATAAAATCTTGTAACAATATTTTGAAAGTCGGCCCTGTCAAATGTTTACATCAAGAAGCAAATTTCCGATCTGCGCAAACTCAACGGCCCCTGATCATCGGCTTACAGTGGTGTCATCATTGAATTATGGTATTAGCAATATAGTGTATGTATATATGTGAGAAAGACACGTTGTGACGGCTTTTTTCTTGTTCTTGCTTAAATCAGTGATGCCATGTTTAGGGAATTATCCCTAGTCCTAGGGATAATTGGTATTAAATAAATTTTCATTTTCCTACTTAATAGAATTAACTTTATAGAATGTATAGGTACATTATTACTGGCAAATACGATCTAAAATCCATGGTAAATAATATGTCACATTTGTGTAAACAGCAGCACCAATTCCACACCATTTCATTCCATACGAAACAAGTCCAAACAGGAAGTACTTGGGATTGGAGTGTAAAGACACTGGAAGCATTAAAGGACCACCAGAATCACCGATACATGAATCTCTGCCATCACCTAAAACAAAAGAAATTATTAATTTTCCCACTATTGATTAAATTCTGATCCTAGCTAGCACTTTTAAAATGAGGAATCTAGATGCAAAAGTCACATTTTCAAATTTTTAAATTAAATAAATTAGTGACACCATCTTACAGCCAATATACAGGGTGTCCTTGAAATGACTCTACAACGCTTCACCACAAATTCTTTAACCAAAAATAAGGCAATCTAGGCAAATTTACCTATATGCCATGTTGCATCGTTTTGCCGCTACAGGGCCCTAAAGTTTTCAAATGAATATCGTTTTTCTGGAATAATTTCTAATCGCTTTTATCGATTTCCACTAATTTTGGAACTAAGAATGATCACTATTAATAGCATGCTTTGACGTTATGCGCCTTTTTTTTAATACCTGCAAATTTAAAAATGGCGTGTGATTGGTAAATAAAAATACCAAATAGTTTGATTTTTATAACAATTGTACGTAATGAACGCCAGTAGAGTTTTGGACTTGCATTGTCTTTATTTGTTTATAATCACTACGTTTCAACTGGTAAGTATCTCCAGTCGTCTTCAGGTGAATACTGACAATGCAAGTCCAAAACTCTACTGCCGTTCAAGAAACGTCATTGTCTCCAACCTTTAAACAGACAATTGTACGAAATGTTCACCGTGTTACTGAATACATAAATTAATTCTTTTAAAAAAATTAATCTGTACCTACTTTGAGTATCGTGTTTGACTTGTTTCTAAAATAATCTGCAGCATTCTTTGCAATTACTCTATTCCGTAGCCAATCATACTTCTTGATTTAAGAGCGCCCACAGAAAATAGTCCAGAGGCCTTAGATCTATGGTTTATGCACGACGGGGCGCCACTCCATTTTTGTATTAACTTACGAAGATTTTTAAATAAAAGATATCCTAATAGTTGGATCGAAAGAGGTAACGATGCATCCGTAAATTGGCCACCAAGATGCCCAGATCTAACGTTTATGCAATATTTTCTGTGGGGTGCTTCGCCCATCGCTGAGGAAGGTGCGTTATTGCAAAGAATTATCAATGCTGCAGAATATTTTAAAAACAAGCCCGACACGATTTATTTATTTATTCGCACAAATAGGATGCCAAGAGGCCTCTGGCCCAAATTCGGCACCCACGAATTACAATTGGTGTACAGATTTTGATTTCTTAATACTAAAGTTATATTTTAATAATAATTATGAAAAACCACGTGATTTCTAAGCTTTCTCCTAAAAGTTAGTAGAGATACATTAAACAAATCAATATCATGGTATGAAGCGTTATAAAGTGAGGTTATACGACTTATAGGCGAGTGTTTACCTAAATTAGTTCTATAAAAACAGTTTGCAAATAGGTGAGTATTACGAAAGTTACGTGAGGGGATATTAAAACCTGTACCGGATAGCAAATTTGGAGCATCTATATGGTTATTTACGATTTTAAATAAAAAACGAACATCAGCTTGAATACGCTGGCGCTCAAGAGGTAATAACTGGAAAGTCCGTCGAAGTTCTGGTAAATTAGCATGAAGATCGAAGACACCGGTGCTTTCAAAGTTTAAAAATCTAAGAAATTTATTCTGAATAATTTCCAATCTGTTTTTATATACCGCATACTGAGGCGTCCAGACGACAGAGGCAAAACTAAGTCTACTATAAACATATGCAAAATACAGAACCTTTAGAGACTGCAAAGAAGACACAAATTTGCATGATCTAATTATAAAGCCTACCATGCGATTACATTTGTTAGCAACATAATCAATATGCTCGTTGAAGATCATTTTTTTATCATAAATAATACCAAGATCCTTTATTTTACCTACTTCTTTACGTAATATCCCATTAAAATTGTCCCCACATACACCAATTTGACTAAGCTTAGCTACTGCGCCCAAAGTACAAATTAATTTTTTGAAAAAAATTAACTTATGTATTCAGGAACACGGTGAACATTTCGTACAATGGTTATAAAAATCAAACTAGTTGGTACCTAGTTATTTTAGAATTAATTTTTTTTAAAGTTTCTCGTTCAGAATAAACAGCAATGATGAATTACAAGGTATTGTAAATATTTTTTTTCTAGAGAAACTGCATGTCTGACTAAAATTTAATAAGAGACAAAAAAGTTTTAATATGAAATTAGCTAGGATTACCGCAATATATTTTAATATTCAACTCCCTCTCTATTTTGAGGGGTGGAAGTAATTTTGAAATTTTCAAAATGTGATATAAGATTCCTACAGTTCTTAATAAAATTCAAAGTTACATGAAAAATATATGTTTGTGTAGTAAAAAAGTGTGTATATAAAACGGCTACTCTACTACCTACTTAAAAAATTGGTATTTAATATTAGCACCATCTTCTACTTTTTAGTACAGGCGGTACCGTACGAAACTCATACTTGATAGGCTTGTCTAATATAACTTACCCATCCCTACACAAAGTTGCGATTCATCAATTTTATTGGGCTTAAAAGTCTTCCTGCAAACATCTAACTCCACAACAGGTAAGCTTACAAACATAAGTTTCTTAGCTATGTTTCCAGAAACGGAGTCGGTAGTTCCCCAGCCAGCAACTTCTACATCTGTCTTACCAGGCGCTATGTAATCACCTGTTATGTCCAAAATGTCTTCCCGGGGTAGACAGATTGGTTGCACAAAATCTAAAATAAACAAAAGTGATAACTGATCTAATGTTATTGCAGACAAAAATTATAGTTAGGTAACCCAAAACTAGGTTAGCTTCAAAAAATAATTAGGCGTATATTTTTACAAATTATCAAAAAAAAATGTAAAACAGATATTTTTAACATGTTTGTAATGTGCTGTGAAAATTTAAAATAATTTATTGTTTTGGAATTGGCATCATTTCATTTTAATAACAGCGAAAATGCTTCCTGGATCAAGACGGTTAAAATGATAAATGTGACGAAAATAAAAATTTTCTCTAACTCTTGTTTAGAAGATATAGCGTCAGTTGATTTGTAAGTTATTGCTATTTTGTTGGGTCTATAATCAGGATATACCAAATACTGTTGCTTTATTTATAAACAGGATAACAGAGCACATGATAGAAGAGTGGCCTAAAAGAATGGTAATTGAACCTGGGACAAAAATATTACAAATAATCCTTAAATAAATACTCTGATGAAATCATAAGTGGTGATGAAAAATTAGCATGGAACTCATTCAAGCTTATTATGTCGAACTTTTTAGGGAATCGTAGATCAGAACATTACAAAGAAATGGTCGAATATATGTTAAAATCTTATCAGAAATTAGGTTGCAATATGTATTTAAAAATACATTTTTTATACTCACACTAATGTTAGGTGCACAAATATTTTTAACAATAATTAACTAGCCAGCAAGTTTGACTGTGACATAAATGATATTGATAGGCATAAAATACTAAAAATCAAAGCTGCCTAATTAGTAAATTAAAAATTCGGTAATCGGGCAACGGTGATTTTGAGAAAAATGTTACTGCCAATGTCATATACAGGGTGTCCCACCGGGAACCGAATCGATCTATATATAGAAAACTATACATAGGAAAATTTTGAAAATTTGACAGTATGCTGATTCTGATGGGGGCGACCGGTGTAAAATATTTTCATAATGGTGGCACTTCCGGTTATACCGGAAGCCAGTGTAAACTTGCTTACTTTAAATGGGACACCCTATATATTATTACATTTTTGCATTCTACGCAAGATTCTAGGCAGATTTTGTATACCACGTCCTATACCTATGTCTAAACGTTTTTGACATATTTGAATTTTTATGTCAAAAATGACGTTTGCAAGCCTTTAAATAATTATCAATTTTTTTCTATAAAGAAGCCTTATTTATTTAATTTAAGTGGGATTCCTTGTTATAAAGGACCTGCTTTAATAGATTTTTTATAATATTTTGGTAAGTGTTTAAAAAATAAGATTAAAAATGAAAATGAAAAAACTGCATAAAGTCCAGATTTTCAAATTGAAACACCCAAATTTTATATTTATTTCTTATTTAGCATTAAAAATAAGGGTAAGTTTGTATAAGATTGTATATCCCAAAAATTCTTAGTTTTCGAAGTATTGCCAATTTAATATTTTTATATGGGGATTTTGCTGCAGATTTTAAGTTCAGTTACTCTTAGTTGGCTATGACGGCGTTGAAAAACATTCAAATGCTAAAAAAATCTATGACGCTGTCACTTACCATTTAAACACTATTAATAAGCACATTGTGATGGCTTCTGTTTTTGCGGATATCGAATGGCAAATGTGACATGATATAACTTTATCACATTCTTCATAAATAATAAATAAGTTTAAATAATCTTCGTTTGAATAATTTAAGCGCCCGGGAATGACTATTAATAATGTTAAGTGACAGCGTCATAGATTTTTTTAGCACTTGATTGTTTTTCAACGCCGTCATAGCCAACTAAGAGTAACTGAACTTAAAATCTGCAGCAAAATCCCTATATAAAAATATTAAATTGGCACTATTTCGAAAACTAAGAATTTTTGGGATATACAATCTTATACAAACTTACCCTTATTTTTAATGCTAAATAAGAAATAATTATAAAATTTGGATGCTTCCATTTGAAAATCTAGCCTTTTTGCAGTTTTTTCAATTTTATTTTTTCATTATGAAAATATTTTAGCCCGGTCGCCCCCATCAGCATCAGCATACTGTCAAATTTTCAAAATTTTCCTATGTATAGTTTTCTATATATAGATCGATTCAGTTCCCGGTGGGACACCCTGTATATGTCACATTCAAATATTCTGGTTAGTTAATTATTATTAAAAATCTTTGTACAACTCGACATTAAGTCTTTTTCATAAAAATAACGGATCTGTTAGTCAAGACTGTGAAAAACATCATTTCCACCAGGATATTTCAACTATGGAAAAGAGATATCAAGGAAAATGAAGCCCAGCAATGTTGGCCGATTAATGTTGGTTTAAAGATAGAGATTTATCTCATGCAGAGTACAAAAGACAATCTAAAAAAAACAACGTAATAAATGAAATGTAAGTTAACACCCTGTTTGTTTAGTTTCATTTAATAAAATAAAAGGAACAAAATTGAAAACATTTGCTAAATTTACAGTGTTTAACATCCAGTTGTATGTATGCACTTTCACCAATCGTATTAAGTTGTCCATAATAGTTCTCAAAAAATGCTAGATGGCGCAATTTGTAATATTAACACATTTTTTGATTTTACTTTGCTAGAAAAAATATAACTGCAGCTCGATATCTCCGTTCGTTTTAGCGTTATCGCCAATAGATTAATTTTTAAAACTTTAAATAAAGAAGCGGTTATATATTTTTTAGAAAAAAAGTGGGACGCCACTGATATTTTTTTATGTGAATATTATTTCGGATTAGCCTGGTCAATTCTGCATAAAAATGGTTTCTTGCGTTTTTCTCCTCAGGCACACCGTTCTTAATTAAAATAATTAAATTAAATTACCTCCACTATTTATTACTATTATTAACATTGATAATGAAAAATTTTGTTTTATAAAAACTGTTGGAAATGACCACCTTCACTTAATAGGCAAGCTTCCGCCCGTCTAATTTAATTTAATTATTTTAATTAAGAACGGTGTGCCTGAGGAGAAAAACGCAAGAGACCATTTTTCTGAACAATTGACCAGGATAATCTAAAATAATATTCACATGGAAAAATATCAGTGGCGTCCCACTTTTTTTCTAAAAAATATATAACAGCTTCTTCATTTAAAGTTTTAAAAATTATTCTATTGGCGATAACGCTGAAACGAACGGAGATATCGAGCTGCAATTTAAATATTTTTTCTAGCAAATTTCATCTACTTTTTGATGATGGTATCATAATTATACCGTATGATTTATTTTTTCGAAGTAAAATCTAAAAATGTGTTATTTCTACAAATTGCGCCCTCTAGCATTTTTTTTAGAACTATTATGGACAACTAAATACAATTGGTGAGTGCATACATTTCTCTTCCAAACAGTCTTTAGTTTGCTAAAATCGGATAAGTCGTTTATAAGTTACAGCGATTTAAATGATTATACTTTCAACAGCTTCCCCCCCTCTTATTAAAGTCGGTACGCCAATGAGCATTAGACCAAAATGATGCATAATTATCCAAGCTTTTTAATGGTGTTACCAAAGATATACCTTAATGTGGAATTTTCGGAGATATGTAAAATTATAAAGTTTACTTTTTAATCACGCCCTCTTGCGGCAAAATACGGAACTTAAAAATTATTTTCAGGATTTTCCCATGACCACTTTAGTTATCATTTTTTTTCCCGAGTTTCTATGCCCAGTAGTTTCCGAGATACTACCGGTGGCCATCCACAATGGGACACCAGGTATATACCGGGTGATACAAGAAAGTGCTACTACCCCCAATGGAGTTTGTAAATTTTGCTTGACGACCCATCAATGGAATGCTTCGCCCCGCCCCCCCCCCCTCCCTGACGTACTGTTCTTATATTAGATTTTGTTTACCATTATATTGTATTGCGGTTGTTAATTTAATTAAGCCTATATCTCCATAGCTGACCGCTTGTGTTCCAACATAATGTTCATATCTTATAATCTCTTTTATTCCAATGTCCTGCACTGGTGGCGCACATACACCATTTTCGCAATCCGGATCTTCTTTCACATAATTTTCACCAACTCTAATTGTGGACCTAAAATAAATCATCTGTAAGGTTAAGTCCAGTGGCGGATTTAGAGGGGAGCGCTATGCTAGAATACCCCTTAACGCCAAACCTTTACTATATTATATCAATCGAAGTATGAATTCAGACATAGATGAAATTATCAACGGGTTTGCAAGCAAAAAGAGACGGCTTGATTTTGTCATTTCAATCAATCTTTGAATTTTTCTTATACTTACTAAATGGTATGGCCATTCCCCACTGCCAAGGTGAGGGGACAGCGGGTAATAGACGAAGGGGTGCACAGCGTTCAAACCCCGGACGCTCAGCGCCGTGGAGGTCTACCAATAAACAATTTTGTTTACCGATAGGTACGTCCATCGGGTTTTTGAGGTAACCACGACAGGCCTGTCATTTAATTTGATGTTAACATTCCTTGCCTCACTTAAAATGAAATGTGAGGTCATCCTTGTTTCTGATTCTTGGTGCTCATCAGTGATCTGGCTTGGCAATGTGACACATTCGATGTCCAGTTAGCATAAAGTTAATAAATTGCAATTTTTTAGCTGAGTAAAATCTAATTTACAACAAACCTCGTGTCATAATAAGCCATATCATTTAATTGTATAGAAAAATATAGGTAATGCAAATGCAATTAATTTGTTTTTCGGATGAATATTAATTTTCATCGGAAAAATTGATTAAGCTAAAAAAAAGTTACAGACCAAAGGAATATGAATCGAACTCAATCTCCTCCTTTTACTAAGTCGGTTAAAATTTTTAATAGACTCACATAGTATCACCCAAGACACCAATAGCACAATGCACAGCAGTTAAAATGTACCATTGGTTCAATATTGATCCGGCACACAAGAACATTGGATTTTTTTTTGGTTTTATTTTATAACCTATCCTTGCGATCCATGGAAACTGACCCAATGCGGCTTCTCTACCTCCAACGATTCTATCCGCTGGTGCACCATATCCGCATTCTTCTTTTGGCAGATATTTCCAGCTTGGATGAAAATCTAAATCTGAAAGAAAACGTAATATTTAATAAATAATCCTAATTTAATTTAGTTATTTAATTATGTAATGAGTGTTGTAAATTGCAAACGAATGGAAAAGTTGTAATGCCATCAGTGGCGGCTCGCGGTCTTAAAAAATGGCGAAGAGCTAGGTATAGTGCAGGCACTAAATAAACATTGACTAAAAACCCGTATAACAAAACGTATCTCTTATCCTCATCTGTCCAACGACTGAATGGAGCTTCCAACAAATTACAAACTATGTCATTAATTGGGTTCATTTTTAAAACACACAACTAAGTAGGTACGTACACTACTGAATTAACTGAAAAATAAAAACAAAACTTTTTAATCACATAGTAAATCACGTAAAAACTATATCTATAACCGTAAATTTCGCGTGGCCTCAAAATAAATACCTTAAGGTTAGGCGAACCAATACTATACTATTTACGGCAATGATCGTAGGTAAATACTATAATATAAAACGGACTACTATAGTATAAAATGGAAAATATCCGTACAAAGCATGCCAGTCAACCCATTCCGCATGCCTTACATTATTACTCTTTGAAAATAACTTAATAATTTACTAATATGTAATAATTATTTTTAATCCCGTATTACTAAGCCATAATTAATACACAGAAGAGCAATATCGTAAGGAATCTTTAAGCCTAGTTCTCAGAACTACGTTCTGTCGCTGGCGACATGTGTTGTGACTAATAGAAAATGAGTATTTTGACATGTGACTCCAATACTCATTTTCTATTGGTTACATCACGTGTTGCCAGCGACAGAACGAAAGTTCTGAGAACTAGGCTTTATCCTTAGCCTCTCAACTAGGGTTGCCAGACGTCCCGTATTTTCCGGGATTGTCCCGTTTTTTAAGGTTTTGTCCCGCGTCCCGTGCAAGGTATTAACGGGACGCCATTTGTCCCGTTTTCCTCAATTGACACGAAAATTTTAAACCTTATGTCCACTTACAATAATTGTTTTATTCCAACAAACCAATTGTAACAAAAAAAAAGATAAAACTAGCCTAGGAGTCTAAAAGTCTAATAGCATAATTTTTCGACTCACGCTTGGACTCTTAATTAAAATCTTTAAACAATGTATTCTTGCCTTAGATTACAAAGGTCTTGTAGGAAACGTTTAGTTTTTAAACTTTTTCTTTTACAAGTCCTGTTTTATCTAGAGATTAAGGTTTCAGACGCATATAGTTTTAGTTATTTGATTTATGATGCAGTTTTAAAGGAAAACGAGTAAAAAGAATAATATTTTATAGTGTTTTTCTATTATATATTTGTCTGTTCCATTTTCCCTTATTTAAAGCTATTTTAAATCAACAAAAATATAACCCAATGCAATAATAGCTATTTATACAATTAGTTGCGAAATGAGTGTCTTTTAGGCACGCGACGTGAATTGTCCTACGAGGCGAAGCCGAGTTGGACAACACGTCAAAGTGACTAAAAGACATTGTTTCGTAATGAGTTGTATACAATATTTTTTCTACTGAGGTTTTATAATAAAAAACTTAATTTATTTTACTAACATTTTATTACCTATGTTTCATTTGCCCCTTTCAAAAATTGACACTTGCCAAAAAAAATTAAATTATACCTAGTCTGTGGTTACGTTTTAATTGTGAATAATTACCTGCATTACTTTTAAGCACGTTGCTCCTGATAACGCGCTTAAAAGTTTTTTAAGCACGCTGCGCCTAAAAGGAGGTTATTAAAAAACCTAATGACAATCAAAAAGAGGTTATTATAAAACGTCAGTAGAAAAAATATTTTTACAATAAAAATCAATTAAAGAGAAAAATTAAAGTAAACATTTTAATTGAAACAATTTTTATGGAAGAAGTGTGATAAATTATAATTAAAAAAAATAGTGCGGGAAGAAACGAGAATGCTTTATTACAATACGGCACTTAAGAAGGAGTATTTAAAAACCTAAGCATAAACTGCTCTTATAGATCTACGCTCCGAAAATACATGATTTCTGAAAAAATCATCAATTTTGGCGTGGTGAGCGATATTTACTATATTTTTAATTATGAGAAACGGAGCCCAAAAAACGCTGGTTAGAGTCACACATACGTCTTATGTTAAAATTTTGGATTGACACCAATATTCATATTTTTCACAAATATAAAAAAAAATTTTATTAAAGAGCCAGCTAGGAATATAAAAAAAAACATTTACAAAAACAAATTTAATCCAACCATGCAGATGGGGAAAGGTAATAAGTTAATTTTTGAAATTTGATAGTGAATTTTAAACGAACTTTTTGCGTGGCCCCGAAAATGTTTTGCCTTCGGCGCTGTTTCGCCTTCTTCATTAGGTACAATATCATAAAATACATGTAGTCCCGACTGTCCCTCTCTCCAGAAGAAAACAATGTCCTGCTTACGCCCCCCCCCCCCCCCCCGCATATTTTTTGGCTACGCCACTGCTCCTCTATACGTTTTAATAGTCAATGGATTGTTGTTGGATTATTTATTATGATAGGTACCTTTTTAAAGTTTTAAATATATGTTTCAAACATGCCCGTTTTTTTTTCTGCTTGTCCCGTATTTTTGCTTCTTTTCTAGCTTTAGTCCCGTTTTGACCTAAAACAGATCTGGCAACCCTGCTCTCAACCCTCTACTACTTCTGGTACAGTCGGATCGTTTAACCTAGAATTGTTTCTAAAATGACGTTGTGAAAAATTCCTAATTTTTTAGTTTACTTTTAAAAAAGTGCACTTTTAATTAGGTGAGTTTCATGTATCGAACTCCAGGTTTGAACTCGATTTCACTCTCCCCCTTAAAACACAGGACGGTGGTTTAAAATTAGCAAGCACCAAACTGGGCGGATTGACCTTGAAGTAATGTTACCCTGTATTTATATATTAATCTTTTTATTATCTAATAAAATATAAATCAATTATATACATAAACTATTTATTATAATAGAACAAAGGTGCCTACTACCAATTTATTAAACCTTCATGTACAATTTGAACATCTAGAGAATTGTATACAGGATGATGCAATGACTGGCGCAATATAGGAAATCCCATATAAATTTTAAGGAAGCACAGTTTTTGACTATTTTCTGGTTGCGTATGCAAAATCTGTATAGATTTTTTACAATAATTAACTAACCAGAAACTTTAACGGTGACATACAGAATATTCCCAAAAACAATTGTCTCACAACGACGACAGTGGCGGCTCGCGGTCTTAAAAAATGGTGAAGAGCTAGGTATAGTACGGTTACTTAAACAAACATTGACTGTTGTACCCGTATAACAAAACGTCTCTCTTATCATCATCTGTCCAACGACTGAATGGAGTTTTTAACAAATTACAAACTATGTCATTAATTGGGTTCATTTTTAAAACACACAACTAAGTAGGTACTTACACTACTGCATTAACTGAAAAATAAAAACAAAACTTTTTAATCACATAGTAAATCGCGTAAAAACGATATCTATAGCCGTAAGTTTTGCGAAGCCTCAAAATAAATACCTTGGTTGAGTGAACCAATGCTAAAACAATGGTGCATACGACTGATCTATTTTTAAATTGCCCTTTACTATAATACAAATTGTTACATGCTGTTTGCGTGACTGACGTCACGTAACTATAGTAAAGGTGAATATCAAAGCCATGTTAGGCGTTTGGCCTTCATTTACTTTAAACTAACGGACACGGTAGGCTGGGGCGCACCAAAATGCACGAGTGTTTATAATTATTGTCCATCGGAGTTAACTGTGGCCCTATTATGCATAGCTACATTCGGATTAAATTAATGTTATTCATTCGAACATAATTAATTTTTCAGGGCTAAAATGGTAGCTGTATTGGTACATTAATATTTAATATTGTCGAAAAACTTTCACCCTGGTTTTATTTATTTTTGGTGAAGAGCCCCTTCACCTGACGAGCCGCCACTGAACGATGATTAGATTCATTCAAAATTTAGCAATCAGGCAACTTTGATTGCGAGTAAATAATGCCTACCAAAGTCATTTATGTCAGAGTCAACGTTATTAATAAGTTAATAATTGTTAAAAATCATTGTGCAACCCAACCCAAGAGTCTACCTTATAAAAATTAATAAGGTAAACTCACTTGAAAAATTTTAATCTATTTAATCTATCCAAAACAATTTAATGAACATTATATTATATAGTACCCACATATTGCTAAAATAAATAATACCCTGTGTTATTTTAAAGAAAACACTCTAAAATAATTTTGTATAATTTTGTCAATGTCGACTTCAACTCACACACATGTCCTTTAACGGCTTCGTGGTGCAGGGCTACAGGGTGTTTAAAATTTTTAAAAAAATAGTAGGTAGTAATATTTAAATAATTATTAAATCACTAGATATTTTTAGGTAAAATTTGGTGAATTAAAAAAGACAGTAAATATTCCTAATTTAAAAGTTCGATGCACTCTGAGAGATAACCAATGGCGTCGATACATAATTCTCTAATAATATAATATATAAATAATGCTACGCTACTGATTTTTATATTTAATTTTTATGAGTTCTTACTTTAATTGTAATAAAAACCATATATTTTATTTATTATGCATCATTTGAATTAATGCTCATTTAGCCAATGTGCATTTCGTTTATTTAAATATCGTGTAGGTATCACGAAAATACGGGAGAGCATTTTTATTACAATGAAAGTAAGGAATTTATATAAATAAAATTTTTAAAAAACCATGGCTTAACATAATTCCCATATTTTACCTAAAAATCTCTACTCGTTTAATAACTATTTAAAAATGTTTACTTTTTTTTTTAATTTTGGACTTCTTGTATTTCCGAAACGAAGCCGTTAAAGAACATAGTTCATAAAAACTTTTCCTCTTAAAATATTATTAGCAACCATATCACGTAGTTTGTCAAAGTAATTTGGAATCAACCTGTATAATTTTTCTAAACAACTGGAAAAAAGAAAATGAAAAATCATAAATGCTTTTATAGATAATTACATAAAACATACATGGTGTCAATTGTGTGTCTTGTCGAGTTACACAGCAAAATAAATGTTGGTAAAAAAAGGTTAAATAAGCGCAAAGCCAAAACTAATCAATGTTATTAGGCAATCCAACGATGTGTCTAAATGGCGGCTGGCTGGCAAATACTGCGTTGTAATTGGTGCACGTGACCATTAAAATAATGTTGCTGGTGGCATTTAACTGGTGACTCAATGCTTTTTGCCATCCAACCGCCATATTGAATCACGTGGTTTGGATTCCCTAATTGCCGAGAAACACTACAAACAATTGAAGAGTGGAAGTAACAAAGGTGGTAAGTGCCAAAAACAAAGTTTCGAGATATTCAAGGAAAACGTTAATAAAGAGTCAACATTAGTTTTTTCTGTTTATTAGCATTAAAAATCATGTTAAAGGCTATCGGAAAACCAATAATTCAAACATACATTGATATATATTATGGAACAAAGCTGAAAATATAGTTAACTTCATAAAAAAAATAGAAACGAGGTAAGTGCCACAATAATTAACTTTGTAACTCTGGCACTTGTCCCTCTTGATAAGAAATACCCGTGGTCGCTTACCGGTGGCGCCATCTTATTTTTATTATAAAAAGCGTAATCTGACTCATGGCACTTACTTCCTTTGTGGGGTCACAAAGCATGTCTTTTAACATCGTTCTACAGCAATAACTCAAATTCAGAAAATATGGCACTTACCACCTTTGTTACTTCCACTCTTCAATTAAAGACTCCTAAAAAATTTTGCACAGTTAGACAGTGGCGGCTCGTGATAGCCGATACAAGTGGAGCCAAAATATCAAGTCAAAAATCTTTAATGAGAATAAAAGGTGTTACAAATTGGATGCATTAACATTGCTATCTCGTAACTCTATGAGATTTGGTTAAATGGGGGCAAAGTTGCATAATTTAATGCTGAATTATTTGTTTAAAAAATGTCGATGACTTCAGGAGCATCCGAAAAAAAAAACGAAAAAATTAATTTTTGTTTTTATTTTCTTTACGACAAAATTCGAATTGTTTCGGCCTTTACTTGATGAATATCCATAATATTATTATGAAATAAAACACTTGTTGTTTGTAATTAGGGAATCCAAACCACGTGATTCAATATGGCGGTTGGCTGGTAAAAAGCATTAAGTCACCAGTTAAATGCCACCAGCAGCATTATTTTTATGGTCACGTGCACCAATTACAAAGCAGTATTTGCCAGCCAGCCGCCATTTGGACACATCGTTGGATTGCCTAATTTTCACTCGTATAATGTCAACATGACACGTGTTTCGCTGTCACAGCAGCTTCATCAGATGTGATATTAAAAACAAAATTTCCTTATATTATAGAGGTCTTAATTGACAATGGCTATAAAGAAATTGGTAAAACCAGGTTATAAAATTATTAAGGTATTACTTTACAGGTAGGTGGATACTAAACTATTATGCATTGAATAAATTTAACAAAGGAGAAGTACAATTATCTAATTGTTTTTTTTTCTTTATAGCCATGCATTGTCAATTAAGACCTCTATATTATAAGGAAATTTTGTTTTTAATATCACATCTGATAAAGCTGCTGTGAGAGCGAAACACGTGTCATGTTGACACTATACGAGTGAAAATTACAAACAACGAGTGTTTTATTTCATAATATTACGACAAAATATTGATTATTTTGAAAACCCAAGAGCACTTGCTTAAAGAATTTTTTATGCTCTTCAAAAAAATAATTGTATTTTCAGATACGACGTTCGTTTTTTAGATACGTATATCAACTTACTTTTTTTTGAATAAGGACCTGAATTTTTTTTAAACTTTTGGGTAGCTTTGACCGCTTAAAATATTATTATCTTGAAAAGTGCCTTAAGAAAGTGCTCTCGGTTTTTTAAAATAATCAGTACCTACTTATTTTGTCATAAAAAAATAAAAACAAGTTTTTCGTTTCTTTTTTCGGATATCTCCGGAAGTCATCGAAATTTGATTAAATTTATTTTTAACAAAGTTTTCAGCATTAAAATATGCAACTTTGCCTTCATTCAACCAACTCTCTATCTCTTATAGTTACCGAAATAGCAATGCTAATGCATCCAATTTGTAAAACCCTGTATATAAAAAAAAATCGAAAAAAAAAACTGACTAATTAAAAATGGAGCATTTAATAAGGTATTCCGGTAGTTCTTACAAAAAATGTTCCCAAACGCTAAAACTTTATTATAAGAAAACTCCATACGTCGTTGGTTTTTATTTGAAAATAATTCAATCACTTTTGTCCTTGAAGTTACGAATATTGTTTACAAAATGTTTTTCGGCCGACAACATATCTAAAGCGCTAAAGTATTTCATTTTATTCATTTTTAAACTGATACAGCTAAACCCAGAATCAGGAATATGACGGATTAACTTAAACCTAACCTACAAGAATAATTTATGGTAAATAGTAAAAACTGTTTAAAAGAAAACATTTTTTAAATTAATATCTCAACAGCAGGGCCGTAGTCAGACGTTATAGGGTATGAGGTTAAAAAAAAGTAGCATTTTTGGGGTGCCACGCCCTTTTATTTTTAAAATAGCGCTAGGGAGACGATTTTTGAGTTGGGTAGTAGTCAAGTGATTTGTCATGGGGGGGGGGGGATTGAACCCCGTAAACCCCTCCTTACCTACGGCCCTGCTCGACAAGCCAAACCTTTTTAAAAACAACTGCCACCTACTAGCCTAGTAGTGCCCTAACCCGATCGGGACTCTTCACTCTCGATAAAATAAAGCATCATATTATGAGGATCTGGCCAGGCCAAACTAGGCCGATTTCCCTACGCGTCAGTAAGAGAGGGCGATATATTCATTGGTGTCATTATCTCTCTTAAACGCGTTTACCATCGGGCTAAATACGGAGTTGGCCGGAGCAGCGTGGCGGCAGGGAATTTTCGCGGCATCACCCACACATAAGGGAGTTTTTGAATAGTTAGGAGTTATCAGATATCAACGTCTTAAATTATAAATTATTCACTTTTACAAAAAGAATGAAGCGTATTTAAACATGTCAAAGAAATTATTTTTTATTATAAACAAAACACTTAGATATAAAACAAACAAATTATCTCACGATAGAAGAATTTCGGACTTGCACTGTTTTCATTTGTTTTAAATCAAATCGTTCCAACTGGTGTGTATCTCCAGTCGTCATCAGGTAAATACTAGAAATTTTTAGTGATATTTACCATTGAAACATTGTGATTTAAAACAAATAAAGACAATGCAAGTCCAAAGTTTTTCTATCATTCAAGAAACATCATTGTATCCAACCTTCAAAGAGATGATCTAAAATTTTTGCACAAATATTTGTTGTGTGCAGGGGAAATAAATCAGTGCAGGTACGGGGACTGAGGCGGTCAGGAGTTTAACTAAATAATTTGACGTTTGCCTTGTTTATTAATTAAAAATATTCAATAAATATTTAATAAATGAATTCTATAAATTTTTTTTCTGGAAAAATTAGGTCATGCCGATACCATCATATTCTGAAAAAAATAGTAAAGTTTTGTACTTATTGTCTTTATTTGTTCTAAATTACAACGTATTAACTAGTAAGTATCTCCAGTCCTCTTCAGATGAATACTAAATAAGTTTGGTAACTACAGCTCTCAGAGTCATGCTGACAGGGCGACATATTTCTAAATACATTAATTTTTTTCGTTGTTTTGAATTAAAAGGACCGTAATTATTTTTAAAAAACCTCGACACTCGACAAAAACGTAAAAAAATTAACTGTCCTTTTGGTTTGCTTCTTGGTTATATAGTTTAATTGTATCTTTGTTAGACGAGTAGCAGAGAGCTACGATGCACCGTAGTCAACGTCAAATGTTCACTTGTTTTTTTTTATTAACGGGCCTGCCTGTCTCTCCCTTATTCCTACTAAAATCCAAGGCCCTGGTAAAAAGTATGCGATACAAACAAAAATAAGATTGTTGGTGATAAATTTGTAAATATCAATTTTAATTTTCACAAAAATTAAAACGCCCAAGATTTTTGTATAAACTGAAGAGTATTCAATCCTATACCTATTTAAAATTTTGAACCTATTAGTGCCATCTTGTAGGATATATAAAGCTGCTTTAAAAATAAACTTTTTTTAAATTCAAAAATAAAGCAGTAAAAAATTAAAAATATTTTGTTCTAATGTAATCGAAAGTATTCAAAATATTTGCATTATTTACAATTTTCCTTCGCCAAATTAAACCCCAAAACCACAACAATATAGCGCACAATTTATTATTTAACCCTTACGTAAGATGCAATATTCTAAGCTTATTTACAAAAAATTTTTTTTTTATAATACATCGAGATTTAATAGAAATTTTCTTTTAAAAAAAGGGTATGGTCTGGCTGTTTTTTTTTTAGTTTTCTAGATCCCCATATAAGCACTTAAGTTTATAATATCCTGTATATTTCATGGTCTTAAAAACTATGAACAACTCCACTTTGTATCCAAAAAAATATAAATTAGGTAAATATTAAATATAGTTAAACTAAGTAGACGTTACTTACCATGACATGATACGTAATAAAAACCAACAACTAAAGTAATCACTCTTAAAAATTGACGATGCATTTCTGTTGCCTGGCCACATAAAAAGTTTTCATTAAAAAAAATACATGCCTTATAATAGGCAATAAAAGTTTATATAGATTTATTATTCTGATTGTTGTATACTTCATCAAAATAGGTAAAAATCAGGTATTAATAATGTCATGCTAATAATTTTTAACAGATCAAAAGTTATAATTAAAAGCAATAAACCCAAGGAATAAATGGACTTTACTTAAAGTTATCAAATTAAATGTTACAAAACTCTCAATATTTTCATTTGGTTATGCTTTTAATTAAGCTTACCTACATTTTTTTTAATATTTACCAATATTATTATTTATTGGTCTATCAAAGAAACTTATAACTAAAGCTGGAACATTTGTATTCGAACCATAGGCGTACCCGTCTTTACATATCTAAATTAAAAATGCAAAACAAAAAGTTGTTCTCATTGACATGTAATGCTTTCCCAAAGCATTGTGAAAATACCTTATGATGCCGTGCAATACGTCTATTTTGAAACAAAACGTTCTATATTGAACATTGTCGGCCGCGCGACACTGTTTCATAGATAAGTTACATTCCAATTTAATAAAACTAAACTAACACCGCTAAGGCAGATAGCTCGCAAAAATTTTTGACCTTTCGCGGCAGTTTGGGGGATTCTTATGCCGCTTCATCCATGCTCGCCCGGTTCGACGCTTTTGTAATTGAAGCTGCAGCGATGGAGTCAAAATAGCAAAGGTTTTTTATCATTTCTCAAGGCATGTGCCCCATTCCACACCCACTCCTAAATCCCACCTACGTAGAAGTGTCTCAATTTTTTCAAGTCACGAAACAATAGCGCTACAACGTACCTGAATAAAAATGAGCTGGTTGTTTTGACCGTTTCTCCAGCAACCCCAAGCAAAAATTTGGATAATAGCAGCAATAAATTTATAATAAATTTTAAGTAAATGCTAAATTGATTGTCTCATGCTAGTATAGATTACTAAAACTGGCAAAACTCAATTATTTTAAGTCCGTTTATTTCACCAAGGGCTAAGACTAAGAAACAACCCCGCCAAGGTGTTGCCTTGGCCCATGTCCTAGTCTAGATTGCTAGAGTAGTACCATCGAGATAGAATAACAAGGCGGCGACATCACGTGACTTAAAGTGACCCTACCTGCGCCATACTGGTATGACACTTTTATGTCATTCGTGTAATCAGCTGTTCGATCTATCATAATCGAGGTGGTTTTAGATTTTATGAGAAGTTTTTCAATTTTAGTGTATATAACTATCGCTACTGTGTGATAGATATTAAGTATTTCTTGTGCTGTGAGAAGTTGTTCCAGCAAAAATGCTGTTGATATGAAGAAAACGGCGAAAGTTTCGTTTCATAGGTTAGTATAAATAAAGGGCAGGTCCGTATTTATAAACTTTGGGTGCTAATGTGGTTTGTTTAGTTGCAATTTTATTGAAATTATTAAATAACAAAAAAATATAAAAACAATACATGTACAATTAAGTTAAAGCAGCTTTGGACTTTTTAGGACTAACCGCTTAACTGCAATTTCACCATTTTATTGATACATGTCATTATTTTTTATGTGCGAAATTATATATATAATAATTTTAACCAGAAAATACTAACCAGCAACATTGACTGTGACATAAATGATATTGGCAGGCATCATTTACTTACAATCGAACTTACATTATTTATCAATTAACAAATTTAGGCAACCGGGCCACTATGCCACTACTCGTCTTCGTCTGACAATTCATATGGTTCATAAAAAATTTTCATTTTTGCTGTTGTAGCATGTAAGTCAACTTCTAAATAAAATCATTCATCATTCCATTGTGCACCTTTGCAATGGAACAATACCTATTTAATTACAATACAATATTTTCTGTCACCAATCAATTAAATTAATAAGCACAAACAGGTTTCACTAAATTTTTCTAGCTACTAACAAGTAACATATATGTACAAACATGTGTATAATACCATTATCCGTTATTTCCATTACAAAGCTGTTCATTGCTTAATGAAATTATATTATTCTAGTTGACCCAAGCATTTTTAGAATTGTTTAAAATAAATTTAATCAGGCCCTTATGAATCGGCCATATTGGTATGACACTTTGCCCCACCCCCTGGCACCGTTTTTCGCAGACGAAATTAAATGGTAATAGCGCCTCCTTGTTTATTCTATCTCGATGAGTAGAACCCACATAAAATGACATATAAATTCTTAATTACCAGTGAATAAAGAAATGTTTAAAAGAAAGAAAGGGACATGTTACCTGTTAGAGATGATACTACAAAATAAATGAGAGTATCTTGAATGATAGAATAGTTTTGGACTTGCATTGTTTTTAATTTGTTTTACATCACAACGTTTCAACTGGTAAGTATCTCCAGTCGTCTTCAGGTGAATACTGACGACTGGAGATACTTACCAGTTGAAACGTTGTGATGTAAAACAAATTAAAGACAATGCTGTCAACAGAATAAATTCAGTTCTTAAAGATCACTCTGGTGTATCATTACTTCATCCCCTTTACACCCTTTACAAATGCAAGTCCAAAACTATTATATCATTCAAGAAACATCATTGTCTCCAACCTTCAAACAGACAAATGAGAGTATCTTGCAAAAAAAAATTAAGAATTTCGTTTGCTGGGAGGATACAGATGCTGCAGTGGAACCATGTAGGATAGAAGGATAGAAAAGAAATGTCCTTTTCTTTCTATTCTTATTTGGTACTATGTAAGATCGTTCGGCTACATTCGATGGCCAAAAGACGACTCGCTCCAATAGAAATAGAAATACCTTTACGGCTATTTCCAATCGTCTGTCTTGTTCTTTTAAATCAGATTTTGCCTATTTCTGTTTCATTCTCAAATTATTAATGTCATCGTTGTGTCAAGTTTGTTATTTTGGATATGTCAAATTTTATTTGGATTTATTTAATTCACTTTTATTGTAATTCAACTTTACGTTGTCTATCTTTTTCTTGCTCAAAATAATAATAAAATATTGATTAATAAGGCAGACAAAACATTAGGTATTTATTAAACTAAAACGTCTATATTTTGATTCATATAACATGACCCAAAACCAGAAATTATAAAAATATAGCTATACTTATTCTTCTACAATTTTTGTGCTGGTTTTAACTGCAAAACGATATACATATATGTCGATATGTCGAAACCTTGGGTTATTGTTAGATCCAGAGCTGAGGTTTTCTGTTCATGTTTCAAAATTACTGCAAATAACCTATGCCAAAATTAAACTTCTATATATGCACAAAGATGTATTCTACTCTGCGACAAAACTTAAGCTATGTAATTCTCTAATTTTATCTCAATTAAGTTATTGCGACGTAGTTTACTGGCCGATGCTTCTACAAGTACATAAAACAGTCTTCAAAAACTCCAGGATGCATGTTTAAGATTTAGCTATGGGATACGTAAATACGACCATATAACTCCTGCTCTCCAGGAATCTGGCTGGCTAAATATGCAAGAAAGATATATGCTACATATTGCAAATTAAGTGTTCTCCATTAAAACGACCAGATCTCTTAAATATTTATACGAAGAACTAATCAGAGGTTCGGATATCCATGATAGGCACCCGTTTTCGAGATCTGTATGTATAGCGTTCCAAAGCACAGTTCTGCCCTTTTTCAGTGTTCATTTTCTTACAACTCCGTCAGTATTTTTAATTCTCTTCCCAATGACATCAAAACAGCGTCTAGCTCAAATAAATTTCGTAAAGAATTAAAAAATATATTATTACTAATCGAAACTAATATAATTAATTCTCCTTATATTTAATGATATATATTCTCTATTTACAGTCTCGGCACAGAAAAATTTTTTGAAAATTTACTTTTGTGAAAATTACTACTTACCTATTTATATATAGAATTTATAAAATGTAATTTATTTATTATTAATAACTGATTATTTCTTTCTAATTTAGTATTATTTCCAGCATTATTTATTATAAAATAATATTTTTGATATTCAATTCCAAGTAAGGTGGTTGTATGAGCAGCAGCGTTGATGGATACCGCCACCCTTTTTCACAATCTTTGTAAATTGTACTTACATTTATAATAAAGGCATTTAATATAAATATTCATGGTAAACCTAAGCTTGATAATGTTATGAAAACTTTTTTGTTTAGAGTTTATTATGAATAAATTATTATATTATTATTATTATTATTATTATTATTAGTATTATTATTATTATTATTATTATTATTATTATTATTATTATTATTATTATTATTATTATTGTTATTATTATTATTATTATTATTATTATTATATGTTTATTTCTATTCTTATGGAGTTACATGGTTCCGCTGCTGAACTTTTACGTGTTGCTCGGTGGTTGCCATGATAACTATCGGTACAGATTTTACATGTTTTTACATGCAGTTGACAAGTTAAATTAAATTGATTGCAAGTTAGGTTATTGGGAGATAAGAGATTGGCGGTTTTAATTTGCCACCCCTTCACTACGTAAAAATATCATCTGAGGTGCATACTGGGCGTTGTTGCATCACTCATAAAAAACTGGGATTCTTGATAATGCTAAGCTTAAAAGTGCTCGCTCACTGGGGCGAAGCATTATCTGCCCATGGCAGAGATGCGAAGAGATGCGAAGCAGCGAGCGAGCATACATTTACTTGCATGCAACTTTCTTTATGGATAAAATGTGCTTTGCGTAATGCGCCGCTTCGCCCTAGTGAACGAGCACCTTTATGCTTCTACTGCCAAATGTGACAGGTGAGAATACTAGCGTTGCTGTATAGATGGGAATCGGCCTTTATACTAATCAAGTTGTCAGCTTCATAAAAATGACAATATGTCACTTAATGTCAAAAATGTATATTTTTTTAATATAGTTATCTAATTTTTATGTAAATACTCTACTTTAACAAATTTAAAAATTACGAATAAAAATGGCGGAGGAAACAGACAATACCATGGATGCAACTGATCAAGAAGACACGAACAGGGAAGAAACTGGCAATGAACAAGAAACAGGCAATGAACAAGAAACAGAATTTGAAGATGACAGTCAGGTTGCTGAAAGTGCAACCCAACAAAACAAGGGAAGTGACGAAGATAATCTATCAGATTGTCCGTCTGCTAAAACCACAAAATCGTTTACAGTTCTTTGTACTGATCTCCTCTATACTGTTTATAATTCGCGATATTATTGTCAAATATTCAAAAGTGTGTTGGTTTTTGCATTGGCATTAAAAATGGCCAATGAAAGTTCCATGATGTTAATTCCCATTAAAGAATATGAACCTTTTAAAAAGAAATATTAATATGTAGTACTTATATTGTATATCCTACTTTGTCAAAATTGTGATTGTGAAAATTACTGGAAAATACATTTCTTTTACGGATAATATCTTGGTTTATTTTTCTACTATAGCTAGCGCAACGGCCAGTACCACAACCAAATATCAGGTCAGTAATGCCAGTTGAATGCCAGTAGTCATAATAGTATAAGCGCATAGGGATTTTCGTAGGAACTTAAAGATTAAAGTTGGCAAAGTAATTTTCATGTTCATACTGAATACTAAAATGTTTTGGGCCACACTGAGCTACTCGTCGTTCACCTCCTCCTCCCTATCCCTAGCTAGGTGCACTGGAGCATAACTGAGTTGGGTGCAGTCATGCGTTCAGTTCGTACGCAGTATTATTCTAAGATTACATCTGTATAATAAAGGTTTCCAGATATTTCTTATATCTAATGATGGCTTACTAAAACAACCTGGGTTATGATGTATGGTAGCAGCTTCCTTGAATTTCCTCTTCATACAGTATGGTTCTTTATGCAGGATTTCAGCAACTATCCAGCTTATATGATGGTCGTGTGTCCAGGCGTGGTCAGCCGCACCTGATTTTTCGGTCTCTCGTTTAGCGTATTACTTTTGTGTTCCTTGATCCTTTGTTTCGAGTGGTCTTAGTGTCTCACCAATGTAACTGGCCGCATTCGCGGGAAATCCGGTACATGCATTTGCATTTGGCCGATTCTTATGAGTCTCAGTCTCCCATATTTTGTCCACTAATCTCATGGGTCATTATTAGTTCTTGTCAGCTGCCTTGATATTTTGTGCCTAATATAAAGTAAATAGGTACACAAAGTTAAGATTAAATATTGCCCTAATAAAAAATCTCCTGACTAAACCGCCTAACCACTAAAAAACCCTTTCACCTCACCAAAATTATTAACACTATCAAAAAACTTCAAAACACAAATGTTTAAATTTCGCAAGAATACTTATTTATTTTATTTATTTATTTGTTTACAAACTCTACAGTAAATCCAATTCTGTAATTGGATTTACTGTAGAGTTTGTAATTGGATTTACTGTAGAGTTTGTAAACAAATAAATAAATAAATAAAATAAATAGGTATTCTTGCGAAATTTAAACATTTGTGTTTTGAAGTTTTTTGATAGTGTTAATAATTTTGGTGAGGTGAAAGGGTTTTTTAGTGGTTAGGCTGTTTAGTCAGGACATTTTTTATTAGGGCAATATTTAATCTTAAGTAGGATAGTTGACATAGTAGAAAAAAACTAAAATACTTTAATTAACATTTTCCTAAGCCTAACTTTACTAATATTAAACAAATCACATTGGTTTTGTATTTGATTATATATCTTGCACATTTGCATAAAGGGTGAATTCCTATAGTAATTTGTACGGGGTTATCAACATACAATGTCAGAGGATTTCTTGTCCTGTAAGATGATACATAAAAATTTAAACAAGATAATATACTAGTGTCATAAACTAAGTTATTTACTAGCGTGTGCAAGAAAAGAATAGAAGCTATTTTCCTTTGATTCTCTAAGCTCTTGAGATTGTACGCATTCATAACATCCATTTTGGGTATATGCATCTGACATCCACTTTCTTTATAATAGATGAAGAGTGGTCAAGCTAAGTGATCTAAGTGCCATAATCAAAAACTACCAGAAAATGCAAAAAACTGTTTTAAAGCTAAGAATAAAGCAATAGTATATTTTTTTATTTATATTTTTATTCATAAACATACACAAAAACATTCGTTGGAGAAAATTTTAATATCAGTAAATCGAAAAAACGTTTGTTCATGAATTGAACAAAAAAATGTGGAAAAGATCTAAGTCCACATATCATGGACATTCAAAACGATTCAAGAACAATGATTAATAATCTAAAATAGATGTAAAAAATGCTTTGTTTTTCTCGTCAATGAATTCGAGCATTGCATGAAGATCTTTTTTCTTATTTTCGCTTATCTGCTGAACACCAACCAAGGCCAAGAGCTCTGCTGACTGTATATTTTGGATAGTAACACCCTTTTTTAATACACGGCATTTCTCCGATCCAAGTAAAGGGTTAAAAGTTTTTTTGTGTAATACGACCCCTGGTTCTTCCTTAGTCACACGCAGCCACGATGCTTTACTTATGCCAAGTTTTGATGTATCTATGCATTTGGATGATGCTGTCTGAAAGTCAAAAAATACATGTTCACCCATATCTAACACATTATATGGCCTGGATGGTCTAGCTACCGCAATTACTGTTTTTACATCTTCTACTGTCTGTATTTTAGGCGAATCCATTCTCTCAGTTTTAAAAAGTTTATAAACAGAGCATTACAACTAGTCATAAACAACAAGCGTTACTAAACTAATACAAGACAAGGCGCGTGGACAAACATTTGGGCACTTAGATCATTTAGAGGATATTATGTTGTTGGACATACAGGCAACGCCATCTATGAACGCTTTTTATAACGAATAGGGTGAAATTGGCACTTAGATCTTCTAGTAGGATATTGGCATAGGTACATAGATCATATAAATAGAAAAAAAAATTTTTTTCAATTTTGGCACATAGATCACTTAGCTTGACCACTCTTCAGATATATCTTAAAAATTTATTTTAAATCTTTTCTACGGCATATTTATGGTTCCTATACCTATAGTATGGACTCCATATAATTGAGCAATATTCTAAAACACTTCTTATATACGCAACATAGGTATAGAACTCTTATCCAATTCATACTTGTAAACAGTCTGCAATTTCTAACCACAAATCCATACATTCTGGAAGCTTTTTTGTTATTTCAAATAAATGAATAAAAATTTAATTTAACTGAAAAACAAACACAGATTTAATCTTTTCTTATTAATAATATTTATATTAAAAGTACAATTTGATGCACTATGCAAATTGATTGCGGATGCCAGACAGGTTGAAGCCATCGAAGCCAATTAGGAATTTTACCAACCAAATAATTTCTTTCTGAAACCTTTGAAAAAATATTATTTTTGCATGATGTTTGAAGACAAAAAAATTCTTGAAATATCTTTAAATAAGTAGTATAGAAGCTTACTCAAATTAACATAGAAAATCCTAAATCTGAGATACTCAACTACCTTTAAAAATAATTTTCCAAGTGGTTATTATACCTAACAAGGTATGTAGAAACAAGAATTACTTTGTCAGATCAATAATTTACTACGGGAACCAATAATGATATTTAGTTGACATTGCGGGTAAAATTTGTCCTGTCAAATTGTACGCCAAAGTAAACCCAAATTTCTGTACGTAGAAACAATATGGTCAACTGGATAAGCATTTAGAATAAATTCCATGTAACGCGCAGCATAGGATATAGTTATCTGAATGGGTGGTGTTAACAAATTGAAAGTAAAGAAAAAGTAAGTTTTTGTTTTCACATGGCTGCTCGACTTAGTCCACGAAATTCCGAAGTAAATGCCTTGGAACAAAGGGGGTATTTGATTGGAAAGAAAATTGGGCAGGGATCCTATGCTACGGTCCACCTGGCGGACTATGTGGACAGTTCGGGTCCGAAAAAAATGCGACTCGCATGCAAAATTTTTGACAAAGAAAAAGCACCAAAGGATTTCTTGGAGAAATTTTTTCCCAGAGAACTGGAAATATTAACAAAAATAGAGAATCCTCATATCATTCAAGTTCATAGTATATTACAAAGGGGGCCGAGAGTTTTTATTTTTATGAGGTAAGTCTACACCTGCTTACAAATTTTAAAATGAAAAGGTGTGATTTTTATTGTATACAACCTCGAACTAGTTTTATTATATTATAAGATCACATAGATATCATTCATTAAAAGAGAAATTATTATCTTTTAACTATAATCAGATTTCTATTATGTAGGAGGTCCAATGTCCTTCACTGTTTTTAGGTACGCCGATAACGGAGACCTACTGGATTTTATAAAAAGAAATGGAGTAGTGCCCGAACAGCAGGCCAAAATATGGTTTCGTCAAATGGCGAGCGGACTTCACTACCTGCACGGAAAAAATATTGCACACAGAGACCTTAAATGTGAAAACATTTTACTAAGCAGAAAATTCAACGTCAAACTAGCCGATTTTGGATTTGCAAGATTTTGCGTCGATTCCGAAAACAGAAGAATTTTAAGTCAAACATACTGTGGCTCTGCAGCATATGCAGCACCTGAAGTCGTCAATGGAACTCCTTACAATCCCAAATTGTCAGATGTTTGGTCTCTGGGCATTATATTATTTATAATGCTAAACGCGTCTATGCCATTCGATGATTCTAATCTAAGAAAACTTTTGAAAGATCAAATGACAAAGAATTGGGTCTTTAGATCACGAGTGAGAGAAACTCTCTCCTCAGGTGCCAAGTCTTTGGTGAGACATCTATTGGAACCTGATTTAACTTTGCGTTTAACTCTGGATAGAGTTATGCAACATGAATGGTTGCGAATAAGAAAGGATCGCCCTTCATCTTTAATAGGAAGATTGGTTCATTCAGCTCCTCACGGTCAACCTGCTGGTCAATCGGGTATAGTTTCTGGAGAGTACCGCGCGGATAATGAGCAGGTACCGGGGGACTTTAAAAATCCAGATATTAAGAAAAGCGAGATGATGATAAACGTTAATGAAAATACGCCATAAATTTGGGGATTTTGGGATATATTTTTATAGACCCGAAGGGATATAATTCAAATTTTACCTGTAATCAAGCAACTGTCAAATAAAATATTATATTATTATCGTTATTTATTTTTTTTACATTAAGAAAGTCAAATGTACTTTACCAGACATGTGAGAATTTTGTGATGGGGTGCTGATTTCTTTAAAATTTCATGGTTGTGGTCATCATTTCATTTAGTAGTACGCTTTTTCTTAAACATCGCTATACGAACCAAAGTACAAGCTCGATTTTAAAGAAAAAGCAATCATAACAAAGGAATTGTGAAGAAATCGATATCTATTGAATATAAATTAATATACATGTTCCTATTGCTCCATAATCCATCTTTTTAAATTTTATACAAAATATACGGAATCCACGGCTCTGTCCATGGGCATACTATTTATCTGTAATTTTCCTTAACTAATTATTTATTGGAAAATTGGATATACAGAGGCGTAAATATGATGATCTAACCTAACTTACCTTAGTCCAAAAGTGGATAATTTCGGAGATACCGAGTGTCAAAAGTTCAATTTGGTTTTCATTTTTTATAATTATTTTTTTTTTTGGCTTGGGGGGCTTTTGCGGGGTGAGAAATTAGAATATGGTCCCATTATTATTGTAAAGTTTAGAGGGCGCCACCTGTGGTACCCTCATTTAAAACGAAATAACTTTTTTGAGCCACCCTATATTTAACTTTTAAATAAAAATCGGATTCTCCAACGTCTTTCACCTAAAAAAGGTATACGTGGTAAGAGTTGATTTGAGCAGCTGTTTTTGAGATATCTGGATTTAAAAGATTCACTTCGTGTATTTCCAGGTCTAAATTATTGTAATAGTTGAACACATTTGAAGCGTAGGCGGTAAATTAAAATAACTTCACTAAAAACAGACTTGTGTCCACGAAGTACATTTTTTAAATCCAGATATCTTAAAAACAGCCGCCATCAGTGCACCTTTTAGAGACACGAATTAAATTAGGAATTTAATTCATATGCAGACTTACATTATATCATGTGTAATTTATGACAATATTTTGTCATACGCAGGGTGACCCAAAATAGTGCGATAACAGAAAGGTGTATTTTTAAATGAAGCAACCCGTATTTTATTGCATATTTAGGTTCGTATATCACTGGCGTAGCTAGATATTTTCTTGGAGGGGCAGACAATGTTGAACTCGCGACATGGATGCAAGACAAAGAAAAAGCGCCGAAATTTTTTTTAATGCCACGCCCAAAAATGCCTTGTAGGCTTATCAAAAAAAAATTTGAGATTTTACCAATTTCTATAATATATGTAAGGTGAAGTGGGGTAAGATGGGGATTAAAAATATAAAAGGTCGCCTTTGAAACCACATAACCTCTTTAAAAATCGAGTTACAGAGATGGGCTTTAGACAGGAAGTACTTACCTAGTGATATTTACAATTACAACAAAATTTGTTTAATGATTTACCCAAGAATTTCATTAAAAAAAAAATTGTTACGAAAATATACCCATAGAACGCACTTGCCGCAGGTACTGGGGTAAGTGGGTTTTCAACTTATAAATCGCGTTTAGTGAAGAGCGATATTTCACGAACTGTGATTTAATCACTGATATTAACAAATCACAGGTAGTCACAGTTCCCAAGCAGCAATATAAAACGTGACGTGATCACAATTTAAAGATGTCACTTTTATAATAATAATATGTTACCTACTGTACAGATATTTCACCAAACATGAAACCCATTTAAGAAAATTTGCTTATAATTTATTTCCATAAGGTCCACTTTTATTTAAACACCATTAGAAATACGTTTGCAACAACCGACTACCGCCCTATTACTTTGCACCAAATGTGTAGAAGCAATAAAGGCTATTTTCGCATACGACCATAAGAATAACATGGGTGATACGGGACTTCGTGCCTTATTGGTAGAAATGACGCTCTAATAGTAGTTTGCACAACAAGAGTGGATGTGATATCTATATCACACGAGAGTAAATTGAGCACGACGCCGTAGGCGGAGTGCTCAAACTTTCTAGTGCGATATAGACAATCCACTCAAGTTGAACCGTATATTTTTTCTACGACCAAAATTACAAACCTTATGCTAAAAAATGTAAAAAGTTTGCAGGTTGCCGCGCTCGAACTCACGACCATTGGATCTATAATAAAACGCTCTACCGTCTCGACTATCCAAGCGTTTAGTTAATTATGGTAAAACCAACTGAATAATGATGCTACATGAAATTAATTTTTTATGCATATTCAGCAGGTTGCATTATTGATAAATCTATTATAAATGCGTATAGATCTTGTTATATTGAACAACTAGGATGGATATGATATTTTGCCGCACAGTTAACTGGAATAGCCTACTTTACTCGCCACTTAAGTGTAAAGGAAACAGCAAATTTCCATGTGGGAGTAGAAAAAGGTTATTTTAGCATATCATCGTAAGAATCACATGGATGATATTGGACTTTGTGCCTTATTGGTGGATTTTCTGAAATCACATAGTAAAACTTTCGTTATCAGTATCTAACAGTTTTAAAACATTTTAAACCGTGATCACGTCACGCCCTAATATCACTGATATCAAAAAATAACAGTCACGTTTCACAACGTGACAGAAAAATCACGATATCGCTCTTCACTAATAGCGTTTGAGTAATGTTATATTCAACTGGAGCAAATGGGTTAATCCTATTGCGACTTCACCAACAACAGGCCTTTTTCAGATTTAAAAAATTCCTAAAAATAAAGAAGTTTATAATGTTACAGATTTCTTCTTCTATAACTTTTTTAAAACTACGTAATCCAGGTTTTAAGGTTTTATTTACTTTAGTTTTTGCAGATTCCCACAATCTCACTTCTCAACTTCTTAAAACTTTTCTCTTTGAATTTTACTAATATAAAAAATGTATATGTGACAAGTGGGAACTAATCCCCACTTACCCCACTAACAAAAAAAGCGGGGCAAGTGGGAACTATGGACCTACAACTGAAAACCTGAAAATTCGAATTGTTAAAAAAATACAAGAGATAACGTTAGTGATTACAACTTTGAGGATGTAAAAACTTTGAATCTAAGATTTAAATTAGTACCTACCTAGAGATAAAAAATTTTAAAATTTCCGTAACTTGTAACTATAGATGAAGTTTAGATACATTTGACATCTGCGTTACTTAAAAAAAAATATATTAAAATTTTTTTTAACAATATGTTGGGGTCTATAAAAGTCCAAAAAAACATTTTATTGTAGTTTTAGTTTTTAAAAGTCATTTTTTTTTACAATTATTACAAAAAAAACCACTTGCCCAAAATCCCCACTTATCCCACTTCACCTTAACAAATAACTTATAAGTATTTAAACTTTTTTTAATACGCATTTACAATGTTTTTAATAAATGGATGAAGGTACCTAATATTTTATGTTTTTGGTAATTATTCATAAGATTAGAAAATAAATTACCGAGAGTGGCTTTTATTTAATTTTTTTTTTCTTCAGTACGAAAACAAAATTCAGCACTGTAAAATATATTATTTTTATAATATTTATGGTCCCTAGCTACTAGCTACCTCTGTATCGTATCCTATAATTGTCCAAAATTTTATTTAAATTTTGCTTTGGTAGTTTAGGAGTACCTATAATTTTGGGTTGCACAAAGATTTTTAATCAGAATTAACTAACCAGCAAGTTGGACTATGACATAAATGACATTGACAGGCATTATGTACTCACAAAGGTGCCTGATTAGTACATACAAAATTAACGTAGCCGGGCTGGTAAAATTGTGAGAAAATAATTTCTGCCAATGTTATGTATGTCACAGTCAAACTTTCTGCTAAATTATTATTAACACGTTCGTTACCGTAAGCTTTTACTGCGTTGTACGATTTGAACCAAAGCTGTAACTTTTAGACAAATGGTTTTTATGAACTGAAAACAAACATTCAGAAGAAGCCAAAAATTAGTGCATTTCCGGAACCAACTACCACTATAATGGCATATAGGTGACTTATAATGTTCCCTAACACCCGCTGTATACAACCGATGCAATAGAAACGAACCGACTCAGGTTTAGACTCGCTTTAAATACATGATAAATTTTGCCACTAAAGTGGTAGTCGGTTTCACACATTAGACACCGATCGCCACTATAGTGGTAGTCGGTAACGAACGTGTTAAACTTCTTTGTGCAACCCGACATAAGCAAAATAAATAAAAAACTAAAAAAAATTAGATGGCGCTCCGTACCACATCTTACCGGTGTGTCCCACCAAGTGCTGCATAAGCAGCTTTAAGTTCTCCTTTCTTTCGTCGGATCCTAGTTCTACTGATGAGCTATGATATGGCGAAACGCGTTTAGGTATGGATCTGACGAAATGAAAGGAAATTCTTCTTCTGCGCTAAAAAAAGTAAGTTTTAGTGACCTGGAAAAAAATCAAAAAAACCATCTAAATTGATTTTTTAAACCATGGCGCATTGGGTGGGATTTATGACACGGGTCTAGCGATTAGGGGTGCGCAAAATAATCGATTAATCGTGTAATAATCGATTATTCGATTAAGGATATATTTTTAATCGATTAATCGATTATTAATCGAAAATTATTCGATTTTTCGATTAATCGATTAATCAAAAAATCGAAATGTTTTCGATTAATCAAAAAATCGAAACAACTATTTCGACTTTTCGATCATCGATATAATTTCGATTAAAATATGTCTTTTTCGATTAATCGGAATAATAACAATTTTTAGATTAATCGAATAGATTAATAAAAATATTTTGCGACAAAATCAACTATATAACTTGAGGCCTCTATTACGTATTACCCTCAAGTTTGCCTTGCCAAAATTAATAATAATTATGATTTAGATATTATTTCAATGTTATTTAAGTATATAATAAAAAAAATCGATAATTATTTTCGATTATTTGATTTTTTTTATATTAACTGATTGTTTTCAATAAGGCGATTCGAAAAAAAAAAATTAATCGATTAGTCGATTATTTCGATTAATCGATTATTTTGATTAATCGATCATTTTCGATTAATCGATTATTTTCGATTAATCGATTAATGGAAAATAATCGATTCATTCATATAATCGAAAATCGATTATTTTTTTTGATAATCGCCCAGCCCTACTAGCGATATCATGAATCAGTAATCAGTGGTTATCTATTTTATACAGGATGTTCCTAAAAAAGTGTCAAAAATTACACATTTTAAAATAATTAGCTAATACCAATTCAAACATATCCGATAGTAGTTCTGACATACAACCCAGATACTGATGGTAATGAAGGTTGTATAGATGGAAAAAAAATGCAGTGTGGTCGCTGTTTAAATTGCGCCTTTCAGTTAGTATTTAAGTTAAATAGTAGTGGTTCAAATATATGTTGTTGTGAACGTTTATTTTCTACGCTAAAACTAATAAAAACTAGATTAAGATCAACCCTTGGAGAAGAGCTGTTAGAATAGTTTATAGAAAGAGATTTCAATTTTGATTACAATAAAATAATTGATGATGTTGCATCAGAATCGAAAAATCTATCACCCTTATTGAGATTTTAATTTTGTTCATTAAGTTACGTTCATTTTTTTGGGCATTGTTTTGTCCTTTTTATGTATTTAACTGTGAAATATTTTTCAATTTTATAATTTTAAATGTTTTCCATAAATAAAGACATATTCTTCCACGTTGTTCATTACTGCCCTTTACCGTAGATACTCTATTACTACCTCTTTATTATATTAACTTATTTTGACCTTTGTTTATGCTACCTAGATTTTAAATAAGCTTTAAAATTATTTCGGTATGTCAATATTTATTCGCTATAAAATCCGCTAGCTGATAAAATGGCCATCATAGCAAAAAGAATGGGGGTAGGGGCCATAGAGGCCATGTAACCACCGGGGCCAAATGATTCCAGTCCGCCCCTGAACATAAATATGACATTTTATACAAATATACGTGGAATTTTTTAGGGAATGAGAAAAAATATACCATATAGGGTGTTCCATCCAAAAAAGCATGTTTGTCGTGTGATTATTGGACACTGTTAAACGAATTTTAAATTGTAGACCTGACGCCTTGTTGCGCGCTTTATTAATAATTAAAAAGCTGAGTAGTTTAGATCCTATGGGATCCTACGTTTGGAACGGGCCACTCTGTAAACGTGATTGGCAGAATTCTCTCTACATATGGAAATTTTTTTTATTATTGATTTTAAGGAAAATGTTATTCTTGATAAAAGTTTCAGCGTCCACAACTAAAAAATCGCTCATTAAAATTTTAAAAAACTGTACCTAGTGCATATACGAGTATACGAGGGAGATATAATTTTTTGGCTCAGGAGTAAAGTAGTCCTATTTTTAATTTTAGATACAATTTTCATTTGTAAAATAATAAATAAGTAATTAATGACGGTAAATTAACGGTATTTCATAATGTGATATGTAGGCACTAATCACGTCGTTATGACATCATTATCCTATCATTAGCACTTCAATAAATGACGCCCTACTGATGTCATCGATCTGTGATATAATGACGTCATTTTTAAACTACAGTAGTTGACGTTTGAGATTACGAAAAACTGACGTCATAATAAGATGGTCAGTCCACTCTGTCTGGGTGAGACGAAGCCGCATGCTTTATACTCGTTTCCGTTCACGCTGCCTGTACCTTGATTTATTTCCTATCGTGGAACTTGTCGCATGGTTTTAAATTCAAGAAAGGTCATATAGGTACATATATGACGAATTGCCTCTGGGTATGATGTCCATGCTGAATCCGCATCATATGGGCGGAAAAAGCGGACACAGAGGAATTTAAATTATTTACTATTTCCACGTTTCCCACCCGTGCAGATCCACAAAAAGATGTATATTAATTCCGAATTAATAATTGCCAGATCGTAACGTATCGATATCTAAAATGCCTCGTATTCCAAATATCGCCTGATAAAATAGTTAAAGTATCGATATTCCAAAATCGGTTCGTATCTAACATCCTTACTCTGGAAGTTTTAACTATATTTTTTCTGTGTCAAGTGTCAACGTTAGGTCTGTGTGTTAGGTTAAGATTGGATTGAGATTCAACTGAAACGTATATGTTTATCCACAAATAATAATAAACTTGAAAATCTTTTTTATTATAATGGAGGTAATATTTGGAAAACAAAAATTATGGGACAGTGTTGATTATTCCTTGGAGTTTGAAGACATTAGAACGATGGTTTCCGAAAAAATGGTGAGGAGATATTTTGTTTGTAAAAATAATTATAATTTATTGACGTTGGGTTCGATATATTATGTACTTTTTATTAATAACTCTAACTAAATTTTAGGGACTTAAAATGACTGAATTTTATCTCATCTCCAATGGGCGCCGTATTAATAATGAAAACAATGTCTCTAACAAAGTCTATGTTGCCCTTACAACACTAGGTGGTAAAGGAGGGTTTGGTTCTATGTTACGTGCTATTGGAGCCCAGATAGAAAAGACTACGAACCGAGAAGCTTGCAGAGATCTTAGTGGTAGAAGGCTACGGGATATAAATGAGGAACAGAGGTAGGTATACTTCTTTCTTATATTTTTAGTATTAAAGCAAACTAATGTCTTATTTCTCCTGCAAACTGGTTCGTGAAAAATTTTCCTATTTCATTTAGAAAATATGTTTTTTAATGGTGCATTCTACATCTTATTTTAAAATAAATTAGGGTGTTGTAATTTTTATAAAGGCTAATTTAACATTTAGTATTAAGCATGCCACTACGAAAAACTGTAAACATAAGCAATATTTCTTTACAAAAGAACAACACATTTACCGCAATATACAGACCACCAAATACAAATAAACTGCAATTTCTTTAAGACCTTGAATAATATCTGTTTGAATGCAAGGGCAATCAAACAGACATACTTCTGGGTAATATTAACCTTATTAATAAGACCCCTTATATATAAAAATGATCATTTTATGCACCAAGAACTCTTAATGCTCAATTATTTTGGTTTTTTGTTGTACATAAATTCCCCAACCGTGACACTTCCAAAACATACTGGTGCTTGAATTACATAATTATTTGAACTAAATTAAATATACTGATTTACATAATTCTAGCTCCGAGTCTAGCTTCTATACAGGGTGTCTCATAATTTATGAGCCGTAGAGTAACTGGAGATACTAGATACCAAATTAAGCCGATTAAGTCATATAAGTTTTTTTTGGATTGTTACTCGTTCTAGAGATATAGGGTGTTAAAAATAAAAGTTTATTCTCGAAAATAAGCCATAATTTTAAAACGGTTTAATGAATTGAATTAAAAGTTGGCAATATTATGTTTTTATGAGCAAGAAATAAGAATTTGTAGAAATTTTCAAACTAGCGGGCGCTACTTAGTTGCATACACTGGGCTTCATAAATCTATGATTTTTTTTTACCTGTGATATTAGGTGTTTTTCAATTATAGTCTTAAAGAAGGGCATTTTCTGAGTCAAAAAGGTGTACTTGATTGATCTTAATATCTTTAACGGTTTTCGAGATATTTCCCTTTAAATATCCCAAAGCATAAAAAAACATAGTCCCATAAGTATGGGACACCCTGTATATTATACTCTTATACAACAGATCACCCTCTTGTTATGTTGTGTAAAAACCAGAATGTGTGACAATAGCAAAAATAAGGTTTGGGTCTGTTCGGTTCTGTAGCTATGCAAGTAGTAAACAAGTTGTTAATAGCTGCACATACAGGTGATCACACCTAGGTGCAAAACAGGTACAGTATCTTAACAAATACATGTATAAATAATAATATAAGGAACCAATATTGTAGGTAGGAACTATGTAAATTGTTGCTGTTAAATAAATAAAATATAATATCATAACAACATATTTGGTTCTTTTTCAAATTAGGGTCAATTTTGAAGAAGGAAAATTTAGAAAATTTAATGTTTAAAATTATTTTAATAAATAGAGGCTCTCTGTAACTGCTTTTGTAATAATTGCTAGTAGCAATGCTAAAAAATTGTTTTTTTTTTCCACAAGAATAAATTTATAGCCACCTTAATGAAAAACTTTCCATGTTAGTGACCTCTTATTATGGTTATGTCAATGACAAAATGTCTTTATTTTTAATTAAAAATATAAACAAAATTAAGTTAAAAGTCAAAATTTTACCCAAATGTGAGAATAAACCATTTAAGATACATAATTAACTTTTTGAAGACTTGGTAAGGCAGTGAACTGGAATCCGGGTTTGAGTACAAATGATGTACCTAACCAAATACTAAAGAATTTAAAAAACTAAATTGCAATAGTTTAAAAAACCGTAAATCTTGGATTATGGATGATATAATATTAACAACAAAGAAGAAAAAACTTGCAACAAATTATAATGAACCTAATAACTTACAAATAATACAGAAATAATTTAAAAATAAATTTTCAGAAATGCAAATATGACTATTATAAAGAAAAAATTTACAATGTCAGGCATAATTTAAGTAAAGTTTATAGCTTATTATCTGAAGCCACAGATAGTCAGTTGAATAGCAATAAAACTACTCCACCAATGAAAAATAACCATTCTACTAGTGTGTACAATCTGGCTGATTACTGTAATAAATATTTTATAAATATACATTGTGTCCCTGGATGCGAATTTACATTTCCTATACCAATACACTCACGACGGTGACTGAAATCGAGTAGTTTTTGTTTGCAAAAAATTAATTACATATTCTAATCTATTACCGTCCAGAAATTTACCATATTGGTATAGAATTGGCAAGTGGAATTTAGGGTTAAATGTTAATTGTAAATGCCTATATTGTTTCAGTCATGTCATACATATACCATACATAGATAAATATGTATTTTATCTCTTTAGTAATTATACTGCTTGGGAAAGAAAAACTAACCTAGTATTTATAATATTTCATAAACTTCAGTAATATTTTGGTAAAAGTTTGTTAAAAAATATAATATACACATATTTATGAAGTTTTCACACTTTTAGTAGGTACTTGACAATTTCTTCCTTTTGTTAACTTGCACTGAAATTTAGTCACAAATTGATCTTGATTTTTCTGCTCAAATTCAAAATAATGAATTTCACTTCCCACAATACTATTTATTACGGTTTTAGCCATTTTAAGGCACTACAAAATCGATAAACTAATTTAAAAAATATTATAACCTTAGAAAACCACGTGGCGTTGCGACAGAATAACAAATTGCGCGATCACGACGAGCGTTGACAATAATTGACTGAAATGGGTTAGATTTTCTAATAATGTGCAACTTTAAATTCTATACCAATATGGTAAATTTCTGCACGGTAATAGATTAGAATATATAAACTAATATTTCGCAAACAAAAACTACTCGATTTCAGTCACCGTCGTGACTGGATTGGTACAGGAAATGTAATATAATAATTCGCTCCCTGGATGGGGTTACCCATACCATAAATGAACCTAATTTTTAATTTACCGCCAAAAAGGCATTCTTTATAAAAAAAATTTGCTTGTAAAAAAGTTAAGATTTGTCATAAGAAAATTTTGTTTTTGTATACATGGAGGTCAAAATCGTAAAAGAGAATAATTTTATCTGAGAGTAATTTTACGTTTTTAAGGAAAATGCCATTAGGTTGGTTAGAATTACTTTTTTCGTTATTATTCAAGATTTAAAGAAAATTTATGTTACTCTTCTTACATTCAGAAAACATTTTCTTTAAATTTTTAATAAAACATTTTCTAATGACATTTTCTTTAAAATTAAAGTATTAGAGGAGAAGGTCCGAATATGGGCCCCCATTTTGTTTTTTATTAACAAATTCAAGATTTTTGAAAAAAAAACCCTAAAAATCGGAATTCACCTAGCCCGAGGACTCTTCTATAGTTGTAGAAGCAACAACGTTTCAAAGAGGCAATAGTTACTGTGATTTGAGAAAAAATATGAAATTATGTCAATTTTACATAAGAAGGCAGACTGTGAAATATGAGCCCCTATGAGAAATGACACAAAAAGCTAAGAAGTAACAAAATAAACTTTGTTTTCAAAAAAGAAACTTACATATTATTATAATATATTCAATGAAAATGATATATTATTTGCAAAAATCACAAACATAATTGTCTTTCTCTGCCCCCGAACATTGCTCATGCGCCCACATATTGCACATAAGGCAATGATCTTCTGAAAAACGACCATCACAAAAAGGCATGATACATCTTTATCATCGGGAACGAATTGGCCGATATTCTCTATATCCATATCATCGTCAGCCAGAACAAATTGTTCGTTTTCTGAGCTATCGCTATCAGCATCATCATATTTCTTTTGTTCCTTGCCGGTTTTGCTGTTGTGTGTTCTGGAAACACTTTTTGTTTTGGGGGTGGCTTCTCAGGGGTAGAAAGTGATTGCTCTAAGTCGTTTTTATACGGTGATGAAGTGATAACTTGGGATTTACATGGCTTTCTTCCGCGATTCGATGATTTCTTCTTTATGACAGGGATGGGTGCAACATGGAATGGAGATAATTGGAATCCAGAGCCTGTTGATGGAGATTCGCGAATGTCTAAATCTTGCTCATCTCTTGGCTCTTCTATGCAGGTTCTATTTAGCTTAGCATCAACGACAGGCTCCTGGCTTAAAGTTCCCGAACGAAGAACTGGTAAAAATGGCGTCTCAGCTTCATTCTCCAAAGATACTGAACTTTGATTTGTGTCTGCCCACTTTTTCAGCTGTCAGGTTATTTTCTTTCTGTCCTTTCAAAAATCTAATAGTGTTGATCTCGGTACGTTGTAAGATTTACTGGCTTTTTTAAGCCCATACGTTGGTTATTCACATTGTCCAAAACCCTAACCATATTTTCGGACCTCCATTTCTTTCTTAAATTCTTTGGTAAGTACTTTGGTTGATTTTGTGGCATGATGGTCCTGGAAAAAAAGACTAAATTTAAAATCAGATCCTAATATGGGCCCGGGCCCATATTCGGACCAGCAAAAGCCACATATTACGAGCACAACGTGTTTTCCACTCACTATCTACGTGATTAAAACAAACCTTAATCTTAATACAACACGCTGTCGCAAATATTTGAATCCTAGTCAGCTAATAATATATAAAATATTCTTACACAACTTACCTCTAAATATATTTTCAGATTTCCTGAAACACATTCACCACCACTCGTTGTCTGTAAAATAGTTGGCTATCTAGTAAGACTATTTTCAGCTATTTTACACAAATGTCGCTTGATGTCCTACTGAATTGTTGAGGGGGCTCATATTAAATGCAGGGCCCATATTCGGGCCTTCTCCTCTACTCATAACGACCCTACACCATCAGTATTACTGACAGTCCTGAATGCTGAATGATATTCTTAAAATGACTAAAGTAAAATTATTTGTTAGGTACTAGATATATCGCAGTAAAAATGTAATTATTTTGTAATGGAGACCCTACATGACCATTAAGACTAACAGTGTTGATAATAGAATGACAGTAATACTGATTGTGAAGGAGCTAATATTAAAAAAGTATGAAAATGTATGGAATTGATATCATTCAGGACTGTCAGTAATACTGTTAGTGTATGATCTGCATTAGGTAAAATTGATATATTTTTTTTGATTTTTACCTTCTGTATACAAAAAATAAATTTTTTAATGACAAATATCTTAATTTTTTTACAAGCTAAATTTTTTACAGGCTTAAGTTTATAAATAACGACAGTTTACCGGACTTCTGCCTACTGTCTTGAAATTAAAAATAAGGTCCATTTGTGGTATAGGTAACCCCATCCAGGTACACCTTGCATAGGTCTGCCCTACAAAGGTAAAAGCGTCTAATCGCAAAATTCTCCATTTTCGTATTTTCATATAAATGAAATATTTACATTCAGCTCCACATTTTAGTAAAAAAATGATGTTTGTAGCTCATATAAATTGAGAGTTACAGATGCAACAAAACGGTCTATTGTTAGGACTTTTCTAGTCATGCAAAGGCAAAAGGGTCTAATGAGCATATTTTGTAAAATATTGCAAAGGCAAAACAGTCTAATGTACTTTAGATCACCATAACTGGAATAAAAACAAAGGCAAAAACGACTAATGTATATTAGATCGTTTTGCCTTTGTAAGGGTCATATATTTATATATAATCTATTGTATATTAGACTGTTTTGCCTAAGTTTATTCAAAAAAATGTTCATTAGCCGCTTTTACCTTTTCAAGGGCCTGAAAGAAAATGTAGTTAAAAAATATCTAACAGACAACAATAAACCCATTTCTTATTGTACGTTCGACGTCCTCTAGAAGACCATTTTGGAATAATCTTCCTGAAAATAATAATGCAGCAGATATTTTAAATGAAGGCGTTTAAAAACAATATATTTTATTTTTTGTTGTTGCTTACTCTTTTATGTGTTTTCTGTATTATTTTGAGTTTATTTTATTTTCATAAAGGTATTTTTCATTTATTTGTATCTTTTATTGCCTACCCATCTGATTCTTTACTACAAAATATAATGTTAAAAACAGCTAAAGTACATTAGAGGGCATGTACACTTGCATTGCTGAGTAATAATATTCACTAGTACAAAGGCAAAACAATCTAATATACATTAGACTCTTTTGCCTTTGTATGATATGTTAGTATGAACATTAAAAATCATAGGCAAAACAATTTATGCGTCATAAAGAAGGTTAAAACATAACACTGGTTGATATAAAATTAATACCAGGTTGCTGTAATAGACTGCAATGAAATGCAATACATTTAAAATTTAAAAAATGTTCCTATTTTATTTGGCAAACAAAAATGATATAATGTCGATTTTCTCAGCTTTACACTTTTACGATTAGACGCTTTTACCTTTGTAGGGCAGAGGTGTGATTAAACAAATTCAGAAATCTGTCAATATTAATGAATTCCGGGCAGAATCTAATACCTTAATATTATATTCTTATTTTTAGCCTAAAAAATTATAGTGCTTTGTGCATGGACAAGTTAGAATGGATACTAAAATTATCAAAAAATACATATATGTTGTTGATATACAGGGTGATTCCTAAGTTGATACTTCTGTTTTAGCTATGTATAGCAGGCATTAAAATAAACATTTTCAAATATTTTATTGAAAAAACTCAAAAATAAGGTACTTACATTTATTTATTACACTATGGATCAAATACAGTTCTGCCTAACTTGCCCGTTGAATAATATTAAGAAAACTTCTAGGTGTAGGATGAGCCCGCAAGGGAAAGCGTACTGCGTATAATCTCGAAGCAGCAGCCGCACTTTGACGACACTCACCTTAAATTAACATCTTATCTACTAGTTCATTGTTTTCAAATTTTACCATTTTCACGTTGTCACCATTTTAAAATTCACGTTAGAAAAACACTCCGCAGCGTACCGCCAAATAACTCACCACCGACCCATAAATTGCATGACTAATAAGAGATAAGACAAACAACATAAAGTATAGCAGGCTACGTTTTGATGGCCATGCATGCCCGCACTTAGATTTTTTACTTGTGTCTCGCCTATTTTTAAGTTTTTTGAAAAAAGGTATTTAAAAATGTTGTTTAATACTATACACAGCTAAAAAAGAAATATCAACTTAGGAATCACCCTGTATAGTTCTTTTGATATATGCATTCAACAGTAGTATAAGAGTTAACACTGGTTTATAAATTGTTTTACTTCTAATTTGTAATTTTATGATTACTAATGTATTGTGGAATAATATTTTTTGAATAAATTGAAAGGTACAGTGGCTCTGGGTATACCGAGGGCTTGACCTAGGGGTGTACTATGATTTCAACAATTTAAGTATTGTTTTTTTTTCTAGATTAAAAAAATGGGTCGCAGAACAAGCGGATAGGGAAAAAGAAGCCAAAGAAAGAAAAAAGAAAAAATTAGAGAAACTTCTAGAGCAACCCAAGCATACATTTATTGATCAAGAGTATGACAAAGAAAGATCTTCATTGCCTGAAAAAGTAGAAGATGCAGTGTTGCAAGGTCTTGAAGCATCTTGCAGTACCAAACGAAAATCTGATGATATCAAAAGCAAAGTGGTGAAAAAGAAAAGGAAGTTATGGTATGTAATAAAATGAAGTAATTCAGTCTCAAAAAAAAAACTAAAAGCATTTTGGCTAAATCACAAAGGGTAACCATGTGGCCAAAATTGTCATTTCCAGGCCTAGCTAGATTCTAGATGCCAGGGCAGATCTATTTACAAAATGAAATTAAAAATACTTTCTTGCTAAATAGATTTAACTATGTCAATGATTGATAAAACAGCCTATAAATAGATACAAGAAAGTCTATTTTAATTTTCCTATATTTAACCCATTAACGGCGGAATTTCTAATTTTTTGATTGACGCTTTTTTAAATAAATGAATACTAAAAAAAACATTCTTAAGACACAAAATAACACATATATTAAAAAAAAAACGTTATATTACAAAAAATAATGCCGTTGCCATATGGCAACACTAGCTGGTTAAGGTATACAAATAAGCTTATTTAGTGTGAAATATAAAGTTGCATTCTAGACATAAACCCACATTACATTTAGAACACATTGTGTGTACTATGGATGTGCATCCTTCGCCAGCGCAGCGCATTTTCTTCTTTTCAATGGTATGAACTAACAGATGATCTAGCCGGTCATATCTAATATCATCTGATACTCGATTTAGGGTCACGCTGGACTTTGAAGTAGATGGTCTACCACTATCTTTTGGAAGGACCTTATACCTGTTTAAATAGGTCTGCACTATTTCTCTTCTAAATGCTAGCTGTGATATTTTGCTTGAATGGGAAGTCCTATAAGCAGTCCAAGCATTAACAAGTGCCACATCTAGAAGCCAGGTAAAGATTGGCCACCACCATTTCTTTCTTCTAATGCTGATTCTATATTTTGCAACATTTTCATCTAACCGGTCAGTTCCCCCCATAAAGCGATTATATTCTGCTACTACTGATGGCCTAGGAATTATAATATTTATTTTCTCCTTTTGACAGTATCTTCTAACGTTAGATATCGGCTGAATACCGTGAAACGTAGATGCCATAGTGACAACATTATTGTCTAACCACTTGACTACTATTATACCGTCTTCCCGATCAAGTGATGATGTGTGATAACCTCGATTTTTATTCTTGGCAAATATTTTTTTGGATGCCAGGGGGCATGACTTTGGTATTCTATTTTCTCTTATTGTGCCTGTGCCGTAATATCCTCGCTGCCTCAAATAATACAAAATGTTAAAACCCGTGAAAAGGTTATCAAAATACAACCTAAATGGTTTCTTTTTTTCGGGCAATTCATCAATCATACTGATCAATGGAGCTACACATTTTCCAAATTCCCGTTCAAATATTGGATTGCCTCTTGGATTCTTACCCTGATATAAATCGAAGTTAACTAGGTATCCAGAGGGACAGTTTAGGCACCACATCTTGTAGCCAAAACGTATCGGTTTACCTCGTATAAACTGTTTACAAGAGTGGCGCCCAAAATATTTTACCATCGACTCATCAAAATCCAAATTTTGTTCTGGAATCCAGTTTTTTAGAAAAGTTTGTTTTAATTTATCCATTAATGGCCTTAGTTTCCAGACTTTATCATTTTGGTCGGGTTTTGTATTGTCCGCGCAATGAATGGATCTTAGTATTTGTCGGAATCTGTCCCTGCGCATTGCTTCCGAAACCATATAGTTTTTTACGTCATCTTTAGATTCCCAATAAAAATTACGGCCAGGTAATACCGCATATCCGGATAAAATAAGAATTGCCAAGCAACATTTCATTTCTTCGAGCGAAATTTTTCGGTCCGGGTTATTCATAAATAAAGCATATTTTGTTGACTCTTCAATTAAAAACTTAAGAATATCATTATCAATGAATGTTTCAAAAGTTTCAACAATTCCAAGATCTCCATAAGGATGACAGCGAGTTGAAAATATATTTTCTGATGGCTCCAGATCTCCGTCAATCCAGTTTACCTTTTCCTTACCCGGCCTAGGTTCCACCAAGTATTCAGGTCCATGTTCAGGTGCTGGATCTAGCTCAATATATTGTTCATTTTTAATCTGCTCTGGCGTGTCCCGTTCCGGTCGTTCCCTTACTACTAATTCGGCTTGAGCTGACAATTGTCCCCTACTTAGGTTATCTACTAAACCTCCACTATCTTCATCACCTGAGTCTTCGTCTGTAAGGACGTATGGGTCTGGAGGCTCTATGTAAATTTGTGACACGTCAATGTCGTCATCGTTATAGGCCATGTGAAGGGCCTCTTCGAGAGTAAAACTACGCCTAAGAATAAAACAAACATTAAGATTTTTTTGTAAAATTTGACCCCTCAGAACGCTAGAGTTGCCATACGGCAACGGGCATGTTTTGGGTAAGATATATACAAAAAATAAAAACATACGACCTAACCTATATATAATACCTTTCACACAAGCTTTCGTCTACGTTATTTATAATAATTTACCATTCTAAACAAAAACCATAAATTATAATAGTACTTACTCTAATCGCAAGTCCATATTTTGCTGAAAAATATTGTAACTAGATTTTCTAAACACTCCCACGAAAACAACGTTATATTTAAAAATCCTAATGACTGACAGTATTCTAAGCACATGTTTAGCTAACGTAAAAACCACATTTATGGTCAAGTTTTACTTATCGGTAAAGAGATCGCACCACTTATACACTTTTAAATTTACGTTGCCATATGGCAACGCGAGCTGTTAATGGGTTAAATATCTTCTTTTTCAATTTTTGATTATTTTATTGCATTATTTAAAATAAGCGCGAATATTTTTATTTTTGGCTTATAACCTGCACCTTAAAGCCCTATGGCATACACATTTTTAAAGAGGATTTTTCGAAACTTTGCAAAAACATTTTTTTACAACTAAGCCACTTGAGCATCAATCTGCTTTAATCTCCTTTGAAAATATATTTTTTAAACACATCGCGTGCCATGCTTTAATGCAGCGTTTTAATGAATAACATGAAAACTTAAATTATTATACAGGGTGATTCCTAAGTTGATACTTCTGTTTTAGCTGTGTATAGAAGGCATTATTAACATAAACAACATTTTCAAATACCTTTTTTCAAAAAACTCAAAAATAAGGTACTTATATTCATTTATTACACTATGGATCAAATACAGTCCTGCCTAATTTAAACAATGTTTTTTTGACGACACTCGCCGTAATTAACTTGCTCCAGAACAGCACACCGCAGCGGATTGCCAAATAACTGGTGACCGACCCGTAAATTGCATGAATAATAAGAGATAAGAAAAACAACATAAAGTATCTCGCCTATTTTTAGGTTTTTTTGAAAATTTTGTTTGTTTTAATGCCTTCTATACACAGCTAAAAAAGAAGTATCAACTTAGGAATCACCCTGTATAACTTGCCTGGCACCAAATTAGGACATGTTCTAATTTGATTGCAAATAACATGAAATTTTAATAAATTTTCTAGTAGTATTTTCTACACCAACTTGACAGTCTAGCCGTAGTTTCATCCAGAGCTGGGCACAACTGGCAAGCACTAAGAATTTTGGAAAAAGTAATTGCAAGCACTCTGAAGGGCTTGCAATTAATTTTTCCAAAGTTTTTTTCCAGATCCGGTTTTACCCAACCTCATGTGATGCCGAAGCTCGTTGTGAATATGAGCTATTTCGCACGAGATGTACATGTATTGAGGCGAGTGGTTATCCCCTCGGTTTCATATTACCCCCATAGGCATACTATAAACTTCTGGAATTTTTTTTTAGGGTAGACAGTGAACTAGATGAAGATATAAGTTCTTCCGAATCTGAAAATGATGATAAGGACTCAAAATCACCAGTTGAAAATCAAAGTTCTGATTCACCCGAGAAGACACCTCAAGTATCAAAAGAAGACAATGAAATTCCAGTGGAGACGGATTCAAAAGATACAACCCAGACTTATAGTGAACAACAAAGTAAACATGAATTATCTGAACCGTGCAGTAGTGTCTAACTTTGAAATTTAACAAATTTTAATAATATAGAATATATAATCTGGCGAAAAAATAGTACGCTTTTTAAAGTTTATTAGTTATTTTATTATTTATCTGAATTTAATGATTTTTTTACAATTTAATAATAATAATTATAGATTTAAATTAATACGCAGCAGACGAAATATTTTCGAGACCACGCCCAAATTTCGTTAAAATTTTACCCAACTACTATACCATTTCTTAAATTAAGTTAGAATAAATTTGGTTCTTGCAATATTTTTAACAACACCAGATTACCCTTATCTAGTATTTTTTATATTAAATCTCATGTATTCTGTCAACCTACGAGTTATCTAGTTATATTTTCTTAAAAAACGTATAAAAGACGCTTTGATCGTTTGAAATTTCCACTCTTTAAATATAGTATGTATAAATACAGTTTAATACTTTTTTATGTAATAGATCGTGATTTTACAGATTTCAATTTTTATCAGATTGGTTCACATTTAGGAAAATTTTCATTATTAATAAAAACAAAGAAAATATTAAAACTTACTTTTATTTAAACTTATAAATAGTTGTGACAAGATACCCAAATTAATTATTATTCATCGTTTGCAGCTTCTCCTGTGTCCATCATATCTGACGAATTAACATTTTCTTCCATTTCTTCATCTTGATCTTCTATAACCTACAACGACGTAATATATTATTTACTCAGAAAAAAACAGAAATTTAAAAAAAAATTGGTTACCTTTGCTCAAAAACATTTTTATTTTTTTCATATATCACGCTACCTTGGACGTGTTGTACGACATTTTCTTTACTTTACGGCGACAAAAATGTTTTTTTTGTTGAAACTGAATGATTTTGATTTGATTTCAATAAATGTGCATTAATAACTTTTAAACCTTTCGTTACCTGAATTTCAAGAATTCAGTGCATGTGGCCTTCTATTGCGCCGTACCAAGTAGCCTATTCCTGTGTATTTTTGCAATGAGTTGCATCAGAAATATTAACGGAATAAGTTTAGTGTAGGTATGTGTTTCTTCATTATTTAAATATTAGGAATAAATTGTCAGTATGGATTGTGTAGCCTCTGGTGGATAATAATTTAGTTGTACTATCAATTGTATATTATATTATGCATTAGTTAAAACTCACTTAAATTACGGAATTTTAGGTCGGGGAGGAATAAATAAAACTTTAGTTAAAAAATTAGAAATATTACAGAAAAGGTTTCTAAAAATTATATTCTGAAACAAAAAAAATTAATATTAGACAACTTATATATTATTTATAACATCTTAAAATACATATTTAAAAATAAAAATTCAAATTTAAATAATTTATTTATCATAAACAAAAAATTATAATCTACAAATCAATGTAACTAAAGTTAATGATAAATTGGGCTACACATCGATTATTAAAAAACCGGTCTCACAAGGCACAGATAAACTGTGCCTGTGCAGTACAGCCCAAAAAATTATAACTAAAAATAATATAATATAGATTACCTACTAAAAGTCCAACAAAGATTTAGCAAGGCAACGACCGACCCAGGCGCAAGAGAGAGAGAGAGAAGAGCAGAAAGAAAGAGATAGACAACTTTTTTTGAGTAAAAAGGACGCTTTAAAATGCGAGGAGTTTCCAAGTCAAAACCGATAATAACTCAAAATTAGATAAACAAAAAGAAAATATAAGGCTAAACTTCCCTTCCTTGTATATTTAAAAGATATTGTTTAATGTGGTTATTAAATTTTTTAAATGAAAATTCCTTAACATGATCAGGTAAATTATTCCACATTTGAACCGCTATGAAACTAAATGACTTTTGAAAATTAGATGTACGATGCTGAGGTGGCCTGAAATAATTTACACCTTTTGTATGATGAGGATGTACATAAGAATGGAAGTTTGTTCTCAAATACTGAGGTTCTCCGTTTTTTAGTAGTCTATATATAAAAGCATACATATGGTATTTCTACGATTCTTCATATTTAAAATAGAGTTATTATTTAAATAAGGAGTTATATGATTTCTGAATGGAATGTTAAATGAATATCGCATACAAGAATTTTGAATCTTTTGAACAGAGTAAGAAAGCCCAGCCGTCAATGAGTCGCTGTATACTACATCTCCATAATCGAACAAAGACAATACGAGAGTGTTACATAAGTAATATTTAGTTTTAGCCGGTAAATTTTTTTTTAGGTGATAAAGTTTTTTTAGACGCATGTAGGCTATTTTAAGTTTATAAAGTAAGGCCTTCGTCAAAATAAATACCCAAGTTTTTTGCCTCCTTAACTATAGGAACAGGAGTATCGTTAATGATTACTTGAAAATTGTCATAAATAAATGGAAGAGTACTTTTCTTACTAGTAAAAAATAATATACATGACTTAGCAGCATTAAGTTTTAAGTTGTGGTCCCTAGCATAAGAATTAACAATTTCCAAGTCGGTATTAAAATGCTCTTGAGCAACAAGTAAATCCTTAAATAAGAAGGCTATATACACCTGTGAATCATCAGCATACTGCTGAAGCTTTGTAAATTTTAAAATATGAGACATATCAGCGACATATAAAGAAAATAACAATGGTCCTAAAATGGACCCCTGGGGTACCCCAGTGGTCATAGGTATGTAATCTGACTTGCGGCTTACCATCTTTGGTAAGCAAAACACAGTGGGCCCTATCGGTTAGATATGATTCAAGAAATTTGACAGCATGCTCTGAAAGTCCAAAATAGTGAAGTTTAGCTAACAACATTTTGTGATTTAAAGTGACAAACGCTTTACTAAAATCCAACAAACCTAGACAAGTAATTTGCTTATTTTCTATATTTGAGCGCACTTTATTCAGGATATGAACAAGGCTTGTAGTTGTAAAAAAAATCTTATACAGTTGAAAAACCATAATCATAATACACGTCATAAAAATGAAATAACCATAAAACCTAAAATAAATAAGTCTAGAGGACAAAAAAATTTCAAATATTTATGTTTTTATATAAACGATTATTTACCAACAAATATTAAAAAATATATTTCATTAAAAAATATAAAGTCGAACATGCATGGATATTGTAAACAGATAACTTTAAAAAAATTTTGGAAATGTTTTACAAAATATTGTTATGAATAATATATATTCTTATATCCTATGTATTATCTTCAAAAAAAAAAAACTGCGTTTATATTTATATACATATAGTTAAACGTTTTTTATTTACAATTTAACTTTTATATAATATTAACAAATATTTTTAAAAACATATTTTAATATTCCTATATATTTATAATTTAAAATACTAAGATTATTTGCCCCTAACAAGCACGTCTTCGTCGGGGGATCAAAGAGAAGGTTTATTGAGGAAGATAAATAAACACATTTATTATATTAAAAATAAATAAACTTATTATGTTCTTTATTTTTTTACGTTCTTGAGAAAATTGATTATACAATTTTTTAAAGATTATTGGTAGGTATACTACATGATAATGACAAATCACAAGTTGACAAGTCCAATCAATGCTAGTGTCCGCAGCATCACCTGTTGAATATCCGATGAAAAACCAACAGCAACCGTATTCAAATAAGTTAAGATCTAGTTGTCCAAAATTCTTCAAACTCCGCATGGGCACAGAGACCCTAAAAAAGTATCCCTACAACCCCGCACGCAAGTCAACAGGGGAGCAAATAATTGGACAGTCTTAAACTTGCATGGGATTTCCTATGTTTCTAACTACGATCCAACCCGGTATGTATCCAGCTAAACCGACCCTAGTAAATAATTTGCAATATTTTGTAACGCAGGGGTACTCCCTTTTGTCGTTTCAATTAATAATACATACGGGTACATTTCCGAAAACATACCGAGTCAAAACACACAAGTTATGAAAACATTTTTGTCGCCCTAAATATGTCAAATTGCCGTGTGTGCGGTCTGTCGTTCTGTTTGTACCTCCGTCTCCTAGAGGTTGTGTTTAATCACCACATTAAGTGAGTTTAAAGACAGAAAGTGACTTCATATTAAAAAAAACGCAACTTAAATTATTTTTTAATAAGTTAAAGGAATCATATTCCCTTATCTTATAACTATTATTATGTTATAAGTGGCGTATTAGAGCTACAGCACTGCCTCAAATTTAAAAATAAACTATTATTTTTCTTTATTTGTAATCTAAAACATTCTACAATATGTATTTAAGTATGGTATTTAATTAATACTTCAGTATGCAAGAACTCATTGGCTATTTTAAACTAAGCACGTGGTCGTCGCTGTTGAAAAGTGCCCAGTCGCGGTAGTACAAAAATATCTACGTCATTCCTAATAAAAAAAACTTACCAAAACTTGCTCCGGTTCATCTACTTCTACGGGTTGCTCTGTACTGGTACTTTGCACAGGCGCTTCTTCAATAGGCTCATCCTGAATAGGTACAGGTAACTGTACGTCTGATTCTTCATTTTCTTCTTCACTATCTGTATCTCTGTCTTCACCTGGATGAGAAGAAATCAATCCTTCGTGAGATTTGCCTTCGACGTCTCCTGGCTTTTCCCATTGTTTTTGCGTTTCCTAAAAACCAGCCGTATGCATTATGGTTTTAAATTTTTAACCATATATATTTAAGTTTAAAATGAGTAAGAGTCAAATGAGTTTGTTATTGGATTTTTCTTCAAATTTATAAAGAAAAAAGTATTGCACGCTGTTATGGTCATTTATAGGTTTAACTGCGATTTTCTGTGACGCAAAGCTGTAAATTTATAAGGACTAAGGCTGAACGAATCAAAGTTAATGACCATTTAAATTATATTTTTTATAAATACGGTTTAATAAAGAACTTGAAGTAAGAATAACGACCAAATCGTCGAGGGAACGGTGTATTTTACCAAACAAATCTTGTTCTAGCTATTTTTACAGGTTTTATATTAATTTGAAGACAATCATTCAGAGTGAAGTGTAAGCTAAATATATGTAAAATATTAAATTATGTAATATATTTAATATTGGCTGTTTCCATGCTAGCACGAACAAAAGTATATAATGTTTTTGGAAAATCTTTGTCAGCTCGTCTCTTTATCGAGTAAAGGTTTTAACGATAATATTTTAGGTTTCATGCTGGCCCAGTGGTTATTATTACCGACTTTTATTCGGGCAACCCGGATTTCATCTGAATGAATCAGTGGCTTAGCTATTGTAGAGCAAACCGGGACAGTGCCCTGGCGGCCTCGTAATATTAAGGAAATAAATAATCCCACCATTGGAATGAGATTAAGAATACCAGAAAAATGTATGTTTATTTAATGAGATTTACATATTTATTATTTTTTGCTACTCTTTTTTCCGAATTTAGCCCAATCTGGCAACAACCTGGTATCTCCTAAGTCCTCGCACCCCACGGCGACACCTCGGTACCCGTTGTCTCCGAATATTATTTTAGGTTTCACATTCATAGGTACCGATGCAATTATTGTACCTACCAAATATTACAGAAGAAGAATTTCCTTTCATACCAAATATTATTTTAATGTTGGGTTGCACAAATATTTTAAACAATAATTAACTAACCAGCAAGTTTAACTGTGACATAAATGACATTGACAGGCATTAAATACTCACAATAGAAGCTGCCTGATTAGTAAATAAAAATTAATTAATCAAGCCACTGTGATTGTATATACCGTATTGGCAATCTCAAATCTAGGGTGCCGATATAAACGTATCAGACAGAGATTATTAGTAACGCTTAACACGTTAAACAGAGCACGCTATCCCCTACCTCCCACCATTCTTTAGAACACGCGGTCGAAGCAGGCACGGGAGCGTCGATACGTCGACTCCGCCACACCGCACACATATCCCCCCCTTTCAGAAATTTAGGAGAGTGGTTAGGTGTCCCTTTTTAACTGAAGGTTTTGCTTATATGTGCTTTCTCTCTTGGTTGCATTACAGATTTCGCACCCCAGATTCGAATTTGCCAATACGGTATATAATGTTACAGTCAAAGATGCTGGTTAGTCAATTATTATTAAAAATCTTTGTACAGCCCGACCTATGGTCTATTTCTTTTCGATTGCGAACGATGACAGAAACCCGTTTTACAATAAAAAAAATGCAAGAATCTTCATTTTTGACAAGTTGAAAAAGTAAGGTTAGGGATTTACGTCATAACTGACATTTTGTTGTTTACTGTTTATAGTGGTTAGAATTTTAAATTAACACTTGCTAAGGCCGCTTAACAGTTTGCAATTTTTCTTTCACGCAAGAAAAAATTGCCCGGGAGAATGCGCAGAACGAGGCTAATGATCAGCTGGCACAATTTGTATTGCTTGCAAGAAATATAACTCGGACCGTATTTTTATTGCCATTGCAAGCGCAATTCTGATGATTTTCTGGTGATTTATGAGACACCAAACTAAATATAAAAATCCCTGACATTTATTTATGTTTTTTCTAACCTATAGCGGGTACGTTTTGTTTTTGTTGGTTTGCTTTCATGTCCTGTAATGATGTTTTGTTAAAATGAATGCACAAAAAGCGCCGGTAAGTCCTAACCAAATGTATTTTTATTTTAATGGTTGGCAAGTGGTACATCACCTACGATCTTGGAAAGTCATTGCACGCTGTAAAACGAAGTGAAATTTTTATTGCCGCAATATTAATTGCTGCAAGACAACTTGCGTGAAAGAAAAATTGCAAACTGTAAAGCGGCCTTTAAGAAGGTGAATTTCTAGGTTATGTCACAATGTTTGGCGTTTGGCATGGCCTTCTATATTTTGTCGATAAATCGGGCATCCTTTTTGCTTCAACACAAAGTAGGCATAGGTTTACTATTTTATGTTGCAGAAAAACGTGAAATTAACCGATTTTATGTACAGAAAGTTAATAGATTGCTTGTTTCGTAATATAACTAGAGCTAAAAGTTATTTTTAATTGCTAAAAGGTTTATAATTAGCATATATGTATTTGCTAGAAATCAATCGAACGGAAATTTCTTATTCTTTTTCTGTGATTTAAAAAAAAAGACCTTTAATTAGGTGAATTTTTGTTCAATTTTCATCGTTCGCAATCTAAAAGAAATAGACCATAAGTGTAACGTTTTTTTGCAACATTTTATTACCGAATACGTAAAATCGTACTTTTTTTCATTTTGCAATCATTTACCAAATATTAGTTTAGGTATCAGGTATAAACTGTTTTTTGGTTTTGGTTTTAATTTTGCTTTAACGTTTCGTGTTAAAAATAAAGGTTGCTTTTTATTAACGGATATATATTATTTTTTGAGTTAAGGTATAGGGAAGCCTCAATAATATTTTGCCCCCTGGGGTCCTATGACTTTTTTCTACGCCACTGAACTCAATGACCACTGGGTGTCAAACAGTCACGTCCAAAGTGCATACAAAAAATCATGAGGAAACCATATAAAGGATATTACTCTTAAAACTGCAATTCTTATAAATAACCTTAAACGAATTGGGATTTCTGTAAATAGGTTTTAGTAGGTGTATTCGGTCTTTATAAAATAGAGTAAATTTAGACAGACGCCGACCGATTATATTGCAAAAACAAATGGAGATATCAAATTTGAGCAAACATTAAAAATCTTTTAGAAATCAACGAACGTGTGAAATAATGTAATACTTTCAAGTTAACTGCCATAGATTGACATTTTTATGACACCGTGACGTCTGGTAGTTTTGGCTCTAATTTACATAGAGAGTGACTACGCCCACCAAAACTATTTAATATTTAATATATACTAATTAACTCCATTACGTATGTAAGATATAAGCATTGTCAAATTTAGGTAAAATACCCTGTATATTGAGGCCACGTCATTTTTTTAACATCTACTTAGTCATGTCTGGACGACAATATCGTCTGTCGTGTTGTGAATCTATATAAAGTCCGTACAATTAGACTGGATGCATGTCACAACTCGCAAATACATAATCATCACAGAAACAAAAAATAAGGTAGATCTCTTATTAATTAAAAGGTAATGTCAATTGACATAAAATTCGTTTTGACAACATATGTCACTCGATGAACTTTGATTTTACGAGGTGATTTGCAAGCGAAAAATAATTAGTTGGAACCTATTCTGAAAATATGTCTCATTATTCAACAAAAAAGAAATACTAATATTAAAGTTTATTTCAGTCCTGACAAAATATAGGATTCAATCATCAACAACATGACTCGAAACAAAAAATACGTCAGAAGCTGTGACGTGCATCCAGTTAGTAATTGGACGGACTATACATTGGTTTTATAGAGTATAATTAGGGCCATCTAAAAGTAATCTTAAACCTGTGGATCCGATTGCTCTCCCTTAAAAACACAATAAGGTACAGATCAATAAAACATGTTAGGTGCGCCGTTTGCACGTCCATAGTCCACAGTTCTATTCTATTCTATACGATTAATCGCCAATACATTCGGTGGCACAGATTTTAAAATTGTTACTCGATGTAATCGAACAAATAAATTAGAAATTTGTGTTTCTTTCACCTGCGGGATAATAAGTTTTACTTGGGAGCAAAAAATGGTTCATGTTCTTTGCTTTGCACATGATTCAGTATAACACCATCTCTCAAAATGGAAAAAACTTACCCCATAATGCATTTTCAAAACTTTTACTCTCTCCATATAATACTGATAAACGAAATTCGCCATGTGTGTCATATCTTCAACTACCATAGGTTGGACATTTGGTCTTTCACTATTGAGCCTTTGACTGGGATACAATTCGTTTAAAACTAAGTGGAGTTTAGTGGGTCGTTTGGTTAACTACAAAAGAATAAATATAAGATGTGAGTAAGTAATGGTGATTTTAAGACGAGCATTAGTTAAAAACTTTGGAACAAAACAGGTTGTTGACTGAGTTTGTTTTCTTCTCTCTCCATGGTAAATTTGATTGTCGGTGTCAGGCTATTAATGTGATGTAGGAATTCTCTAAGTTCGTCACCGTTTCCATTTCAAATAATGAAGGTGTCGTCCACATATCTCAGCCACGTTTTTGGTTTCTTAGGTAGATGTAAACTTAAAATACCGCACATTAAACGCATGACTGCACCCATCTCAGTCATGCTTCAGTGCATCTAGCTAGTATAAATAGAGCTGTAGTTACTTTACTTATTTAGTATTCACCTGAAGGCGGCTGGAGATACTTACCAGTTGAAACGTTGTGATATAAAACAAATAAAGACAATGCAAGTCCAAAACAAATCAGTCAATAAACATCATTGTCTCCGACCTTCAAACAGACAAGACAGGTTGTATATAACAGAAAGTTTAAGTGAAGAAATATAAGAATAGTGTATGTTTGAAGGTTGGAGACAATGATGATTCTTGAACGGCATAAGAGTTTTGGCCTTGCATTTTCTTTATTTGTTCAAAACAATACAAGTCAATATTGTTCTGCCGTTCAAATATAAGAATATTAGTGATTATTTTTGGTGAGGATTTTCTGTAATATCATTTGTCAATGTAATTAATTTATTTTTTAAAACAAATAAAAATTATTCTCAAAAAATCCAAATATTCTAAAATGTGTCATTGCACCTCGTGATTCAGTCAGTTAAAATGAAAAATTTTCTTGTCCGGTTTGTACATTTTTTACAATAAAAAAGCTGTAAAAACTTACCTGTTCAAAGGCTGGAGTCAATTCGAAACAATTTTGAAACAGCAATACTCTGGCAAAAATGTATAGGCCTAGTCTAGCACGAGACATTGCTACAACCAAACGTCTCACATCCCTTAAATGACCTACAGCTTTGGTTTTTACTAATGATAAAAGGATATAGTCATTTTGTTGTCCCTGATATTTATCCACGGTAGTGACCTGCAAAATAATATATGTACAAGGTGTTGCATCGTTAGGCGGGACATAGGAAATACCATACAATTTTTGAAGATGTCTAATTTTGGCTCCTCTAATCATTCTGGTTACTGAAACAAAATTAAAATATGGCGAGAAGAGAAACTACCAGCGAGATGGAAGGAAAGCATTATAGTGCCCATTCGTAAAAAAGGGAATAAATCTAACTGCTCCAACCATAGGGGATCTCACTAATAAACACAGCATATAAAGTCCTCTCCAATATCCTGTTATGCAGACTAAACCCGTATGCTGAAAACCTACTAGGAGAATACCAAGCCGGACTTAGGGCAGACAGGTCAACAATAGACCAACTATTTACATTAAGGCAACTCCTTGAAAAAGGATGGGAATATAATAGAACGGTACATAACCTCTTCATAGACTTTCGACAGACATATGATAGCATAGAAAGATGCCAAGTCTGCAACGCGATGGCGGAGTTCTCTATACCAAAAAAGCTAATCCAGATGACTAAGGTCTGTATGGAGGGCGGAGTATCTAGAGTACGAGTAAATAACAGTCTGTCCGGCAGTTTTGAAATACACAGTGGACTTAAACAAGGCGACGCCCTCTCACCACTACTTTTTAATCTCGTCCCGGAGAAAGCAGCAGCAGATCAGCTGAAATCAAAACCGAACTACTAACCACAAAAGGTCCCAAACTACTACTAGCATATTCAGATGACATCGATCTCATTGGGGACTTCGTGGTAACCGTAAAAGACATTTTCAGCAAGATTGAAAGAACAACAGAAGAAGTAGGACTAAAAGTCAATGAGGATAAAACTAAGTACATGTGTATAAATAGAATGGGACGAAGAGATAGATTAGGACAAAACGTCATAGTCAACACTTTCAAGTTTGAAAGAGTAGAGCGTTTCAAATACGTTGGAGCAATAATTACTGCCGACAACGACATCAGCGAGGAGATCAAAGGTAGAATTCAATCTGCAAACCGCTGCCTTTTTGCACTTAAGAACCTCATGAAGTCAAAAAACCTAACACGAACATCAAAAATTAAAATCTACAAAACCGTTGTCAGGCCAACATTTGGATGCGAAACGTGGACAATGACCAAGGCAACCGAAGAAAAACTTAGACGTTTTGAAAGAAAAATCCTCAGCAAAATCTTTGGACCACATCACGATCCGACCACAAATCTATCCCGTACTATAACGAATGTCGAAATCCAAGAGCTTTACAACGCTGCTGATATTGTGCAAGAGATTAAATCTCAACGATTAAGGTGGGCAGACCACGTACACAGACTTCATGATGAAAGACTCGTGAGACTAGTGTGGAAGGAGGTTCCAACAGGAAAAAGACCCAGAATACGTTGGAGAGACAACATCAAATCGGACCTCCAAAAATGAATATTCCTTTTGACCACCGACTAATGGAAGACCGTGTCAGGTAAAAAAAAGTCGTGCAGTCAGCCAAGACCCACCCAGGGTTGTAGCGCTAGATGATGATGATGAATTATGATAATAAATCTCTCTGCAACTTTGTTATTTATTACTTACCCTGGATTAATGAGTAATACCACAATCACCAGTTAGCAATAACATTTTAAAATGTTATTTTGACAATGTAATAAATTTGTAGTAATACGCCGGGGGTTAAAATAATTACTACAGATTTGCAGAATTTCAACAATCCACCCTTAACTTGCTTACCGAAAGACTATCATACAGTTTCCTATGTCACAACTTTTAGTACTTTTTATTAAGTCCCAATAAAATTTCCCTCTAGAATTATTAATAGGGGAGCTATAACATTCCATATATTTAAAAATTGAATGACATTTCCTATGTTCAGCCTAACGATATGCACTACTAAATATTATAATTTCTAAAATATTTTAAGATTTGTCTTAAATCAGGCAAAAATAGGAAGTTCTGATTAAACAATTTAGTCAAAAATGCTTTGGAACAAAAATTAAATAATTTTCCGAAAATCAATCGGAAATATTGACATTTTTGATAACATTTCTGAAAGAAAAAGTCAATATTTCCTTACACTTAGTCGTTGCTAGGCAACGGAAAATAACTGTAAGGAAATATTTATTATTGTACTATAAGGGAATATTATTTCTGTACGGTTACTTGTAAACTAAAATGTGTTAAGCTTGACAATTCAATATTACTATGTTTCCATAGTTACAACACAAATATTTAATAATATCCTTCATTTGTGAACAAAGTTAATAATATTTATTTCAAAATTTTACCAAGTTGATTGTAATAAGGTATGTCCTTTTAATAATTTTCGATTTACGGAAAAATAGTATGTTATATATAGAAAAAGCCACATTCCCGGACTGCGCATTGTCAGTCTCGGCTTGCGCCTCGACATACAATCTTTACGGTCGTCCGGGAATGTTCAGCTTTTCCTACTAAGTATACAATGTTCTATTTCTTTATGACAGCTGTCGTTGCAAAATGATTTCTTTATTATATTGTGTTTTAGTATTGCATTTCTGTCGCTCTCGCCCAAAACGTAGATCATGCCAACTATATAGTTCCTCTCGTAGAAAGTTCATATTTTTCTATTTAGATAAAGTTAATTCATCAAGAAACTAAAATCTAACATGAAGAAATAGTCCCTACTTAAAGTAAAGTGGGAATTTAAATGGAAAGAAATAAAAAAATGTAAGTCTTCTTCCACTGATATTATTCAGAAAATGTTTTAGAAGTTAGAATCTCTACATGTTTCGAGTGTGGAAACACTCATCCTCAGGATAATCACTTTAACTTTATGAAAGGAAAGAAACTAATGTATTGGCGGAGTTTTAGATTCATAGATATTTAGATCATATTCTTATTTAGTATTTATAGTTATTAAATGAATTATGGGCTCAGCATCTTAATTTAATGGTAAAAAAGGTGTAAAGAAGTTGGATACACTGCGTCTAAGGAAGAAAACTTTTTGTTAGAAGGGTAAAATTAGATTGGAAATAATTATTGGACCATTTTAATTTAATTTTAGGGGTAAAATGGACGAATCCCTTGCAAAAGTATTTATTAAAACATTAAAAGTTGGAGTAGTAGAAAATGAAAATTGAGGTCTTTTTGGACATTTTTTTGGGTTTAAATTTTTTTTTTTAATCAGACTCTTAGAACTCAAGAACGAGGCGTGCAGCCTTGGGATAAAGCAAAACACCACTCGTGAAGAACGTAGTGGACATTTGCATATTATGTCTTGTCATCTTGTGATAAATGGGAATGCTTGGTCTTTATTACTTGGTCGTCATTTGGATTCAATAAAGCACTTTAGCCTCTTTTTAAAAAACTAAAGTGTTTACTTAAGTCCAGTCCTTACAAAAAATATTTTTTCCCAATATTACAAATTTGTACCTTATGAGGTCGTCCAATTAGAGGATTGTTGGCACATCGTGAATTAATAACATCTCTTATTAAGTGTTTCTGGCCGTTGTATGTAGTTAATATGGTGATTTTGCTGGCAGGATATCCTATTAGTCTCATGAACATAAATACAGCCACACAGTATTCTGCCTCGGCTAAATTCTAAAAAAGAGAAACAAAAATATATATATATAGTATAGAGATACTAAACTAATTTTTGTATCTTTGATGTTTGTGCCATTTACGAACACCGAGATAAATATTTTAAAATTCGTTGCAGAGGTTCGGCTAGCACCAAATATCAGCCCTAGTATTTGTTTAAACAAGTGCGAATTTAGTATCAATGGATAGATAAAGGTTTAAATGTTGTTTGTCTTGTAATAGGTTTTAAATTTAGAGCTTTCTTTGAGAGATAATAATTCTTAAAGTTGGTCCTTTTAAACGAACACAATTATACAGGGTGGAATTTTTAACTGGAATTAATTCAGTCTTAGACAGCCGCCTTATTTGATGAAAAATGCAGAATTACGGCTGGGTTTATTTTGCCATACTTTTTTTGTATCTTCATGAAATTTCGCCCTGTTTTTGAAGTAGAAACCGCCCCAATAGGATTTCGGATTTTATAAACAGAAAATACCAAGGAAAATACTAAGACTTAACGAGAATGCCAGAAAAGGAAATGCGTAAAAAACACATACAGGTTTAATCCTTTAATATGTATCTATTTAAATTTTTTTAGGTTTTTTTCGATATAAATATTTTTATGTCAACATGCAATTTGCACTTTAAAATTAAAATACGTACTAAGTTTCTATTTTCTTAAGTGATTTTAAGCAAAGAGTTGTATTGCGTAAATGCCAAAAAAATTATTTTTATCATTTTCATCGAGTAAAGCACACAGATCGATTTTTGCATTATGCTTCTAGTTTTGTAAGTCTTCATCTTTAAATATGGCCAAAGTATAATAGTTGTCGAATCCATTATATTACGAGTAAGTCGATAATATTTTTCGGAAGTTATAATTTAAGTTTAATTCTCCAAAAATCTTTTGAATTTTACTCTCTTCTTATTGACTTCCATCTTTCTGTAAAGACAAGTTAAAATTTACGTGGTTATTTTTACAAATATGTACTTGTATTGAAATATGTAGAAAATATAACAAGAACAGTGTAATTTAAATGGCTTAAAATGGTTGTAAATTATTTTGAGTGACGATACCACTAAAAGGGCATCCCTTAAAATACATGTGCGACTGTTATGTAGTTCTTGACCTGAAGAAGGTCAATAAGCATACCAAGCTTTTCGAAAAAGACGCAAACAAATATACAATTTGTTACTAAAAGAAAATTCGAAATATTTACTTTTTAATTACATTTTTGAAAGAAAAAGTCAATATTTCCTTGCATTTAAGTAGTCGTAAACAGAAAATAATTGTTAGGAAATATTTCTTATTGTATTGTAAGGAAATATTATTTCTGTACAGTTATTTGTAATAACATCCGTTATTAGTGAATAAAATTAATAACACTTATTTCAAAATTTTAACAAGTTGATTGTCATAATTCCTGTCCTGTATATAATTATTGATTTTTGGAAAAATAGTATGGATACCTCGAAGAAAAAAACACATTCCCGAACTCCGTATTGCCAGTCTCGGCTTGGCCTTAGACATGCAATCTTTACGATCGTCCGGGAATGTTCAGCTTTTCCTACTAGGTATATAATGTACTATTTTCATGTAGTTCTGAATATGGTTATAGTAAAAAACAAAACGTTAATAATTAAATAAGGATTTTCTTTATTTAAAAGTAACGAAACCCCAAGAAAAAATTTAATAATCAGGCAAAAAAATTTTAAAAAGCATATTATTTTTATTATATTTAAATAAATTAATTTTTTTTGTACATTTAAAAAAATAAAGACTTTCTAGTAAATGCCAAAACAATATTCTTACCTGATAAAAGTAAGGATTGGGTTCAGATTCTCCAACTCCGTTAAAATCTTGTACGTCAATGAGCTGGAAATCAAATTCAAGTCCCGCATTGGCCTTTTGATATTCGGGCCATGTTTCTACATGTCGTAAATTACCAAGTTTCTTGTACCGCCACTGGTAAAGATTACAAATACTGAAAACAGAAATAAGAATAGAAAGAAAAGTTAGCGGCAAGAGGACAAAGTGGTGCTCTATCTTTTGCAATAACGTACACAGGGACGTCAACCATCGCGCCGAACAAAAATTACTTCTCACCCAGTATATTCCACCTAAAATACCGGTTTTTTAAATTTTCTTACGGATTTATGGTTTATTTTTTAAAAATCGCTAAAAAGAATCGGTGAAATCAGGGACTGTAAATCGGTAGAAAACATTGGTTTTTGGTTTATCGACTTTCATATCGCTAGATCTACCGAGATATCGGTATATTATTCAACACTGCGTCAAATTAATGAGTTCCCTACGGCACAAGTAGACAATGACAGCTGTTTCGTTCTTATTAGAATTCACAGAAAGCCAAAACCCGTAAGCCAGAAACAGCGAAAATGAGTTTTCAAGATTTATTTAAAAAATAAATAAGTGATGAAAACCCAGTATCGCCATCTGTAGGAATCAACTCCAATGCAGAAGCAGAAGAGAAAGCGAAAGTTGTGTGTTGTGTTAAGTAATTTTTGATTAAAATCTTTCTGAAATCCTTAGTACCTATTTCTATTGATCAGTTGCAAAGTTTCAGAATCAAAATATATCTCAAGTGGTTTTTTAGCGACACTATAACTATTTAGGCAGTTCAAAAATACCTAATAGAATATGAAAAAAGAGAATAATAGTTTGTACAACAAGAGTGGATATGATGTCCATATCGCACAGTTAATGGAGCACGATGCCGTAAGCGGAGTGCTCAAACTTTCGAGCGCAATACGGATAATCCACTCAAGTTGTACAGTATATATTTTCTACAACTCAACTCCCGAACTTTATACTAAGATTTTAAAAAAATATTTAAATGAGGCATTATAACTTGTATTTTTACTTGGCTGTGAACTTGTGAGAAAGGTAATAAAAAACAACTGAGGAAAAATTAATTTCGTTAGCAAATCCATAGACCAAATTACTAGAAGGTATAGGGAATATATTTGGAGGTTTTGGCTTTCTGATGAGTCCTATTAAGGACGAAACAGCTGTCACTGTCTACCTGTGCCCCTGGGAACTCATTATTTTGGCGTTTCTGTGTACTTTATGCAAAAGATAAGTGCACCACTTTGTCCGCTTTTAAGTCGTCTTCAAATTGCGCAACTTTGTTCCAAATTAATTTTGGAGATCTTAATGGTGGGCGTCGAACACCATGTATAGAGAAAATATAAACTTTTCAAAAGCTGGACAAAAAAAATATGAAAACTTAATCGTTGTAAAATTTTGTAAAGGAGAAGAAAAAAGTATTATTTTACCTTGGCCTAGCACGACCTTGTCCATCCAAATCCACAGTAGGAACACCTAACCTAACCAGTCTTGTAAATAAACTCTGTTCCATATTGGAATATTTCTGGAAAGCCATATTCTTAATGACGGGGGGCAATTGATGATGATCTCCAATCATAATCCACCTCTTGAGTCGATTATAACCATCCTGAGGATTTTGAAGTAGCAGGGGTATAAACGTTTCGATTTCCAAAATTTGAGCGGATTCTTCCATTAAAATGTTATCATATTTAAATCCTAAAAAAGATGGAACAAAATTGTGTAATATAAATAAAGAGGTAAATTGAACTAAAGCTAATGGTTTACAATAAACTAAGTAAACCTAGAGAAATATAATTCATCTACAGGGGCAAAAAGGAGGCTCAAGACCGCAACGTAAATTCCGAGAAGCGAAGTGACGTTAGACGAATAAGTTCACTAAACGTTTACCACAAGCTTTGAATTTCAACATTTAAAGAAAGCCGAATAGATAGGCGCACTATGATTCATTCGCTATAAAGAATGCCATCTTTTATTGCATAAAATAATACAATATCTTGTGTCTGAAATCGATCGAAAATGGAGACAAACATTAGTTCGTCTCCAAAAACGATTGCCACATTTTGCACTCATCCGTCGTTCTTTAAATATTGAAATATTGAAATTCAAAGCCACAAGCATCGCTTTTGAATATTTTCCATTCGCGCATCGCCGTAATTATATTTACTCAAAAACGAGTGAAGCTACAGAATTCAAGATGTATTTGTTCTTAAGAAATACCAAATAAATAAAAGTAATTTTGGTACCGGGTGGCCAAAAAAAAAATGGACGCCGGCCATATCTAAAGCACTGTTTGTCGTAAAGGTTTGAGGGCGCTTAACCTATGATAAGATAATCAGATTTTTATGGATAATAGGCCAAATAAAGATAGGTTAAAAGTGAAGTAATTTATTCTTTGGAATATAAGAAAAAAATTTGCTTTTTAACATTTTACACTATAACTAGTAAAATAGACAAAGGGGAGAAAGAAACTTATTTGAAAGAAATATAATAAAGTAACTCTGCATGGTTTGTCTTAACCAAATTTGTCAAACCGTTTTTCTCGTATAAAAGAGCTTCCCTGTTATAGTAACATTCCAAATTATGTATGACTATTTTTTGTTATATTGGTCGCCTAAGTGGATTTCCTTATGTTGTCTTTATGTTTAGGCCGAAACGCGTAGGATTCATATATAAGTTTAGAAGGAAGAAACGACCATAACTTTTGCCCTCAATTATTAAAATTTATTTTTCATTAAAATAAAAATAAAATTAATTAATCCAGAAAAGATTTGAACCCACATCCCATAATCTCAACTGCGTGAATATGACAAAACTTGTATGATTCTGGCGCAAGAATAAACAATATTTAAATAAGTCGCGTACTCACTATAAATTTACATAAATAAAAAAGTTTGATGTCAACAAAATGTTGGTTTCATGTCGAATATTATTTCGAAAAGGAGAATAAATTATATAAAAAAAAAATTAAAAAAGAAGCTTTTATTTAAATGAACTAAAAAGAAAAAAAATTAACTTTGAAGGAAATCAAACCTATCCTTTTGTTACATTAAAAACTTTTAAGATATAAATGCGACCAGCCTTTATATCATAAAAGAATATGGGTTTGATTTACTTCAATGTTTATTTTCTTCTTTTTAGCGCCTTTAAATAAAAGCTTTTTTTTAAATATTAGTTTATTTATTTCTTTTTTAGTTTTCGTTGAATATTTTTCTTAGTATGTTCATTTCAATAATAAATGCGTCATTGTTGCACGGTCGCTCACAGAAACTGAATCAACATGTAAAGTTTGAAGGAATGAGAAAGGAAGTGGTCCTAATTTCTTTTATATTTCTTGCCATGCCCTGTATACTATTTAACTTAAAGCCATTCTAAGCGCACCTGAAATGGTTATCGGACATACAGTAACTTTTGGCGGTATTTAAACTTTGGTTGTGCAACTAATAAAAAAAAACCATTTGTTACACACTTTATCGACGTATGTATGTATACAGAGTGTTATAAATTCGACATACCAGCATTGGAATCACGGAAACCATAGGAGTTAGAAAAACGGTTAAATGGGGTCAAAGTTGTGCAATTCGGTGCTGATTATAATGCCGCTTTAAAAGTTTTCAAAGTCCGAATACTTCCAATTTTATTCGAAAAAAAACGAACTTTTGTAAAATCGTTTTTATTTTTTCCTGAGCTCATTCGACTAGCTATTTAAAAATAAAGAACACTTTGTCATTGCCACTTTTTCTTCTTTACCAAATGACGTCACTAAACTAAAGATCCGCCGTTTGGTCTCCGAGCGGCCATCACCAACTTTACTTTTTTAAATACGGACCTTTATTTTTTTAACCGATTTTTAAACTCTCCTACCCTCAAATTGTAATGGCGATATTACTTTCTTGTAATGATGAAATGTATTTGCCTATTTTTTTAAATTCATATTTTTTACACTTCTTGTCAGTCTGGTCCTGGCATTGAATTACAATATTAATTAAAAACTTTATTTTATTTAAAACATTCATACATAAGTAGTATAATTTATTTTATAAGAATTTTCTAATAATTCTAAATTGACTAATTATAAATCCTAATTTTCTAAATGTTCAAAGAGATTGCCGTTTTGCTCAATAAAACGATCGATTTTTCTTTCAATTTTGGCGACAGCCCTTTCAACCGATCTTCTCCTTATGCAACTTTGTAAATGCAATTTTAAAAAATATAAATTTTAAAAAATAAACAAGAACAATTCATCGCTATGGGAAAGTAATATCGCCATTACGTTTTGAGGGTAGGAGGGTTTAAAAATAGGTTAAAAAAAATTCAGGTCCGTATTTAAAAAAGTAAAGTTGGTGTAGGCCGCTCAGAGACGAAGCGGCGGATCTTTAGTTTAGTAACGTCATTTTGTAGAGGAGAAAAAGTGGCAATGACAAAGTGTCATTTATTTTTAAATAGCTAGTCAAATGAGTTCAGGAAAAGAAAAAAACGATTTTGCAAAATTTCGGTTTTTTTTCGAATAAAATCGAAAGTATTCGGAAATTGAAAACTTTTAAAGCGGCATTATAATCAGCACCGAAATGCACAACTTTGCCCCCATTTAACCGTTTCTCTAACTCCTATGGTTTCCGAGATTCCAATGCTGGTATGTCGAATTTGTAACACCCTGTATGCTTATTATAAAAATGCATTGAGGAACTGGTTCTAATTTAGCTTGCAAGATTTGAACACTGCTCAAACACTGCAAGTTAAATAAAAGCTGTTAAAAATTAACTGCAGAGACCATTTTGCATTCAAATTTACAATTATTGGGAACAAGGATTTATCTTAAAAAAGTAGAAGAGTGAGTAAATAACCAAGTAACTATAAATATATAATATTATAGTAAAATTTACCTATTTCAACTAACTCCTTCCTTTTTAAGGCAGCGTGAGTACATGTCATGGCAATAATTTTAGCTTCCTTTACCAATAAATATTTAGATCTATCAAGTCCAGATCTTAGAAGTTCAAAAGCTCTAAACTCTTCCAGCTCTTTGAAAATGTGGTCAATGTATCGGAAGCAACTTTCCGCTACATCTAGATCTGCCTCGTAAGATTGTCCTTTGAATAATGGCTGCGGAGCATTGTCAAAAAATGCATGAAAGGGAAATTCTTGAGCCACAGTTTCAACAGACACAGACTGAAAAACAAATTTTATTCAACATGTAACGTAACTGACAAATTAAGGTAGAATTGATTGAATAAAAGATAAAAAAACGATTTTTACGGCAAATAACACAAATTATCCCACAGTGTGATGTCAGCACTGAAAGTTTATGAGTCCCAAAAATAACTGATGCCATCCTGGGACCTATAACTAAACAGTAAAGTCACTTAGTCCAGGTTTTTCAATACTTGATGTTATTGAATCGATAGCTATTTGTAAGATAAGGGTATCACAATTTCAACTCGGCATTTTGCCAGAAGAGGGCACAATTAAAAATTAATTATTAAAATTCTAAATTTTTCCGAAAATTCTCACATTAAGGCATGGTAACATCATTAGAAAGCTTGGACAATTCTGCATCATTTTGGTTTAAGTCTCATTGGCGTACCGACCTTGATAAGAGTGGGGGAAGCTATTAAAACTTAAAATAATTTCAATTGTTGTAACTTTTAAACGACTTATTCGATTTGACTAAACTTAAGGTTGTTTAGACGAGAAAGCTAAGTACTTTCAGTTGTCGTATCCATTAGTACTTAAATCATACGGTATAACTATGACATCATAATTGGAAAGTAGATTAATTTTGCAAGAAAAAATGTGAAGACCGCAGTTCAATATCTTCTGTCGTTTCAGAGTTATTACCAAAAGAATACCTTTTACTACTTTAATTGAAGAAGAGATTGTTTTCATGGTTAAGCATTCCAGTTTATAAAGTGTTCCAAACATAAAGCTGGATTTACAAACTCTCGCTGGCGTTGGTGTTGTCGTTTATCGTCGACGATCGTAGGCGGAATTTATAAACTTGGAGTTGAAGTCGGGGTCGTTCCCGTATTCGAACTGCGGTTGACACAGCTGTCAAGTTGACGTGCTATAAATAGTAAAATACTATTGACTTGACGTCACTGCTACGAACACTCGCGCCGAATAGTTAAAATTGGATCAAGTCGACTGATTGTCGGAGCCAACGCGCATGCTACCATGCTAGCGAAGTTTATAAACCGCTATATTATAATTTCATTATTTTAACTTCTAGCGCCCAAGCCAGCGCAAGCGCCGCCGCGAACTTCGAGTTTATACATCCAGCTTTAGTCATATTATGTAGAAACAAAAATCCAATAAATGAAAATCGAAAGCCATATGCTTCTATTTCGCCCAAATAAAGGGCAGTTTCATATTTATGTAATGCAGCAAATTTAATATCTTACTTCCTGAATATTAAAGGTTATTTTTTTCTCTCTAAAACTTTTTGTTGTGTGACACTGACCTATTAACCTTATTATGTATTATGAAAGTAACATAATAAGAATGAACTTATTTAAACAATATTTTTCAGACAGATATTTAGAAATTAGGGACTAAATATTACCTTTCCACTTTTAGGTTTTACGACACTTAAAAAATGTTCCCATCTGGATAATATTTGGTACAAGTAAAAATATCCAGCTGTTTCACAAGTGTAGGCCTGATCACCTTCTACTGTTAGCGATTCCTGTAGTTTCTGGACTTCGTTTAGCAAGTCTATACGTTTCGCAAGGACATAGTTTACTCGTCCGTATCTACTGAAATCCTAAAAATACATTAATATAAATTTTAAATGTAGGTGTATAGTTGTCTGTATTAAAATAAACTGAAAATGTTTAGCGGAGTGCAGACACAGTTTTTAAAATTGAAAAAGTTTTATGCCTTCGCTGGGATTCGAACCCAAAACCTCTCAATTATATTTCGAACGTTCAAACGAATGGTGCTAGTTACTGAGATTCTTTGAACCAACGTCGGTCATAACCAATTTAATTTTATGTTAGTTTTATACTGTTTGAAATTTCCTGCGCGTTCTAGGTTCGATTCCCAGCGGATGCATGCAACTTCTTAAATTTTAAAAACCCTGTCTGTACCACCGCTAAACACTTGTAGCTTATTAAAATAATTATTTACGCAAATCCTATGCAACGAAACCCAGAGCTTGTATTATCAGATTGATTACACGGCCAAACAGCTTGCACAGAACAGATGGACAGAGTTAATACCCTGGAGTATATCCAAGCAACTGTGGCCATCAGTTGATAAAAGGAGAACCGCAGAGCTATTGAGACACAGTCGGAAAGACGTGAGAAATATTACTGCGGTTGTTACCGGACATTGCCTCTTCGGTAGACATGCCGAACGTATGCAAATACCCACTAAAGACTTCTGCAGAAGTTGCAGAGATGAGGAAGAGGAGGAAAGTATTCAACATTTTCTGTGTGAATGCCCTGGCCTCGCAAGAAAAAGGTTCACTGCCTTAGGTGAACCATTCTTCAATAGCCTGGAGAAACTAAGGAACTTACAACTTGGACGACTGAGCAGGTTTCTCAAGAGTAGTGGCTGGTTTAAATGAGTTGTTAAAATCCTTCTGCGGTGTACGCCGCAATAACCATCAGTGATCTGATGAAGGTGGGTTCTACGGAACACGTGTGGTATCACAACGGACCTAATAGGACGACGTGAGACTGTTTGGTCAGAACCGAAGGTCTGCCACTCTAACCTAACCTAACCTACCTATACAGGATGTTTCATTAAGGAAACTACTGATCATAGAAACTCAAGAGAAAAAATCCTAATTAAAGCAGCTATGATAAAGTCCAGGAAATAATTTTTGCCACAAGAGGGCACAATTAAAAATTAGTGATTAAAATTCTAAATTTCCCCGAAAATTCCCACATCAGGAGAGTAGATTAATTTTGCAAGAAAAAATATGAAGATCGCAGTAGAATATCTTCTTTCGTTTCAGAGTTATTGTCAATAAAATACCTTTTTCTACTTTAATTGAAGAAGTGGTTATTTTCATGGTTAAACATTCCACGACAAGAAAATATTTTTATTGTGTTACTCATTATCCAATGGCCCAAAAATTACTTACGAATTAATAATATAATAAAGGAAAACTTCCAATTTAAGCATAATTTTGATATGGTGTTTTAAAAAATAAATCTAAATAGCCGTGAAACAAAATCAACACCTAAAATATGTATATAAATAGGCTGTACCAGTGAACTGAACGGATATAATTTCATATCCATCCTGGTTAGCTTATGAAACGGATCAATTACAGTGGCCAGATCATTATAACAAAGAAACCCAATGAACACGTAAAATTTACGCGTAGTTTTATGACACCTAAGTAAAAATGAGGTTAAGAATATATTTCAAGAAGATGCAAATCTGTCAGATTTGTTATTTATTATTTGAATAAAAACATTGATCTCAGATGCTCTGCATGCACTAAGTTTTATAAAATGTATATACTTGATTTAACAAAATGAAAGTTTATAGTAATATTTTTTTGTTATTTTCAACACGGTCTCAACCCCAAATCTTCCTTAAGTAATGAAAAATAAAGATGTTTGATAAGGCAAAATTATAAGATTAATCTGAATTTGTCACTATCTACCTCTTTTTTTATATCTATGGTTACCAGTTACCAGTAGCTATAATTTAAGATTATCATTTAAAGAATCATACATTTTTAAGATAAAAATACTACCCACCTTTTCAGTTTCCAAGGCTTCTTCTCCATGACCAAGACGAAGTAAATGCCTCTCGTCTATATCTAAAGTAACGATTTTATCAAAAAGTTGATTTAAAGCTTGATTTGAGTGTGTTACAATCAGTGTACGTTGGTTAGGAAAATTATGGTAAAGATTCGAAATAATTTGTACTGCTACGTCCGTTTTACCCGTTCCAGGAGGTCCTACTACCAGAGTTAATCCAGGCTGCATTCCCGATTTAATCGCTTCTACTTGGGTTGGTGTGAAACGAATCGCATTTCTAAAAAACGAATATTTGTAATTTGAAGAAATAGTCCATACTTGAAGTGAAGTGGATCAAATAGCAAGAAATAATATTTAAAGTCAACCTTCACTAAGATACATTTTATAAGAAAAAATTTACTTAGTTCTACATGTTTCGAACGTAGAAGCGTTAATCTTCAGGAGAAGTATATTTATATTAAAGGAAATTGTGAGTAAAACCCTCATAGAGCCTTTGAGGAAGTTAAATACTTAAAGAGAGTAATGATTACATCGAAGTAGCGGATAAAATGGTACTACCAGGTTCTGAAGATAAATTTGGGAGTCTGTAAAATCCTAATTTTAATTTTATTACATACCCATCTGTTAAAACTAAAGACCATTGTTAGGTCGCGTAGAATTTTTAAAAATAATTATTCATCTGGTAAACCTTAATTTTAATGTTATTACTTACTTAAGATACAAATACCATAATTACAACACAAAAAATTTAGTAGCTCTTGTACTACCTTTAAAAATGATCCGTAAAAAGATCGAAACACGTGTGTCAGGAAACTGCAAAAAAACTGTGAAACATAACAAGCAACCACTGTTTTATTTTCCATATAATAGAAAAAAAATCTTACTTCTTAGGTTCGTTAAAGTGATAAGGCCCTCTTCTAGGAATAACATGAGGTTCCACGACTATAACCTTTTGCTTTTCCTCGTCCTCCTCTTTTCCCAAATCCTCAAACGTCAACTTGAACGGTTTGACTAGTTTTTTCTGATCGTCGATTTTAATTTGATAATCCGGAAAACACGATCGCAAATGATCGATATCGATGAATGTGTCATTATAATCCAGAGTTGAAATTTGATTGGGCATTTTTTCGTAGTGAGCTGCGCTGGGATCGCCGTATCCTAAAATTATGTCATGGAGCCATTCTGGAACTACGCATTCTGTATTCATAAGTTCCCTAAAATTTAAGTACATACTTGAAGTAGAGTGGTAAGTAAATGGACGGAAATAAAACTTCAATAGCATCCGATTAACATTTTTAAATTCGTCTCCATGGTTACCAGCTCCATGCAAAATTATATCTATATATAGTTTGTCTACTTAAGTTGGCAACTAATGGGAAACTTTTTTGTTATTAACTTCACGAAAAAAAGTTATTTTTCATAAAAAGTTCTGCATGGTCCAAAACCTAAAATGCAACCATCAGATGTTAAATTTTTTCAGTCGTATACGTGTTTTGTCAAAAAATATAGATTTTGCCCAAGAGTAAAGTACCTTTATTTTTGACAATATTGAAAACTGTAATTATGAAATGTTGTTTGGAATGTAAAACTATATTTTAATATGCAATTACATCATTCTACTTCATTTTTTTTTTAATAAATAAAAAAGATAAAAAATGTTCGGTATATATCCGTAATTTGAGAAAAATTTGTAAAAATTAAAAAAAAATAAGTAGAAGGATGTAATTGTATATTAAAATATAGTTTTACATTCCGAACAACTTTTCATCATTACAGTTTTCGATATTGTCAAAAATAAAGGTACTTTACTCTTGAGCAAAATTCATATTTTTTGACAAACCTCGTATACGACTGAAAAAATTTAACATATGAAGAATAACTTTTTTTCGTAAAGTTAATAATAAAAAAGTTTCACATTAGTTGCCAACTTAAGTAGACACACTGTATATAGTGTATTTCACGTAAACTTTTAATGGCCGTCGATGAGACATGTCATTCCTAATTACATTTATTTAACAGAACTTAAGGTTTGGTTAGGGCCGGACTGGTGTTCCTGTAATAGTTACTTAATAAACAATATATTAACATTTTTCATAAAAAGAACACTTCACAGATACACACAGTCCAACAGTTTATAACCAGAAATCTCACGCACGAAATTATAGCAAAATGATCTCTAAAAATACCAAATACAATAATACTGCACTTATTATTCAACACGCGATCAAATATATGATATTGGAAGAACTCAGAAAAGGCACACGGATTGATGAACTACGGGAAGAGATATGTTAAAGCGTAAAAAATAGATACACACACTAACATCATCGATGTCAGGTTCTGTAACTCATTTTTTTAAAAGTAGCTCACGAGTAAAGCACTTATAATTAATTTACGTTTTAGAAGTTGTTTAGAATAAATGAAGTTATTTTCAAATACACGACCTACTGTTCAATAAATGAAACATTTTTTTGTCTTACCCTGTATAGACTAGATTTCTTACTTAACGAACATTGGCTAGATTCATGAGAGATTGATATTAATTTACCGTATATTTACATGTACACAACAAAGATACTTACACACTAATTAAATCAAATCAAATCAAAAAAGCTTTATTGTCTAAGACAATGTCTTGTTGATAAAGCAAAAAAAAGTTTTACAATAAGTAATACTCTTATACTCTAAAATTCAAAAAAAATGTAATAGAAACTACGATAACATTTTAAGGGACGTACTACATATAGTTCTAAAAGTCGTGTCATTAGTAAACATAGAGTATAGAGTCAAACAAATAATGTAAAATCAACACTAAAAAGTACAAAAGGAAACATTTACGCTGTAAAATAAATAATACTATATCTATCCAGTGCCTAAAGGTCAATAATATCATCAACAAATTCGCCCAATGTATAGTAGGCTTTAGTTATAAAAATATTCTTAAGTTTCCCCCGGAATTTTCTTTCACACTGGATATTTTTTAATCCTTCTAATCGGTTGCCCTTCAGTCCGCTAAAACCCGTCAAGAAATTATTGTTACAGAACCTGACATCAATACTGTTAGTATGTGTATTTCTTTCTTACGTTTTTACCTTGGCATATATCTTTCCATACTTCATTAATCCGCGTATCTTCTCTGCGTTCTTTCAATATCACAGAGCCGCCATCCATTTTATTACGTGTTGAATAGAAAGTGCAGTTTTGTTATTGTAGTTGGCATTTTTAGAGATCATTTTGCTATTATAAACTGTTGGACTGTATATATTTAAGTGTTCTTTTTATGAAAAGGCAAGTAAAAGACGGCCATTAAAAGCTTACGTGAAATACACTTTACTAAGGAGTCTCTTCCGTAATTTTTGTATTTCTCTTCAATAACTTTCATGAACAAACCTACCGTCCTACTGTAGCTGGTCAGTTAATTATTATTAAAACATTTTGTACAACCCGACTTTAGTGTACTAAGGATATTTCATTTGTAAATTAACAAAATCAATCATAAATGAACAGTTTACGAGTTTAATAAGTTTCTTCTAGAAATTCTACTTTCCCGCCTACACGCCATCCCCAGCGCCACCATGTAACATATATTAAATTAAAGTATAGCAATAATTTACCGAATAGTTTCTAAAACAGCTTTAAAGTTATTTTCTTTAGGTTTTCTTCTCATGATAATATTAAACCCTTCATAGACATCTTCCTTTCCTTTATTTGTCTCGCTCATGTCTTCTCGGTATTGATTACAATCCAGCCAAACTCTGTATGTACGACGATCACCTGAAAAAAAATTGGCAATATTTATAACATATTATGTCGGAAATAAGGTTTCTTGACTTAAACCGATTATATTTTTCATGTCTTAGTTAACATAATTGATTTTATATTTAGTAATGTTACACTTTGTGGAGTGTACGCAACCGTATAAGGTATACCAATTGAAGCTCCATCTTTTCCTGATATGCATATTTTTTGTGAATTTCATTAGCTCTAATGATATACCATTTTATAGCTCAACATATTTTTATAAATGGAAAGAAATAAAAAACTTTAGGTCTTTCTCCACGGAGAATATTAGTTTTCTGTTTTCTGTCCATTTAAATTTCCACTCCACTTTAAGTATGGACTATTTCTTTATATTTTTATAAACTTTATCGACCTCAAAAAGACCAATAGTGATTTTGTCGCTTACCTGGTAAAATTGGCTTGGGATCGGGCCCATCTTCAATAACCCTTCCATTACTGTCTAACATCCCTTCAATTTCACATCCTCGAATATACTGAAGACCAACTTGTGGAACGAATGGTTCTTTGTAGTTATATCTTGTTCCTAGAAAACATTATACTATAATATAATTTTAATTATAGTTTATTTCAAAAAGGTGTAGAGTAATAAAATGAGAAATTCCGTCCAGTTCGGCTCAATTTCGGTGTCGGCCATAGGCGTAGTTCGAAGAAAAGTTCACTCTTATAATATATTAAGCTACTGTTTGATCAAGCCATTAAGGAAGTGACACCAGAGAACTGGCGAAAAGCAGTCCATCATGTCATTAAAGAAGAGAAAATATGGGATCTTGACCCGTTAATTAAAACGACAAGAGGAGATGATAGTTTCTCAGATGATTGAAGAATATTATGATTTTTTATAATTTAATTTCTGTATATTGTATTTTTTTATAATGTTTAATAAAAAATAAGTGTACCTAATACTATATACATAATGCAGGCTTTTGTCACACTATTTTCAGTGTTTGTGAATGGATAACAATTAGCAAAACCCATAAATTGACCCAAGTACTACCTGTACTTGATGAAAAGAAATAATTTTGCACTGAAATCAGTGCCAAATTATGAAAGTGACTTAAATATTCTTTGGCTTACTCTCTAGTCCCTTTGCATACCTAATTCCCAAACCTATATCTTTGCTTGTTGAAATTTATGATAACAAGGAAATGAGCAACATACTACAAAGGGGCGATCTGATTTAAAGCTTGTTTCTCCTTCCATATGTAAACTGTCTGTTTTCTTTGCAATCTACTGAATGTACAAAAACTAGGCTATACTGAACGAATATTATTTCATATCTACCTTCATTAGGATTTGAAACTGACCAATCACAGTTTGTGCTGACTAAGGCTTTGCCTTCCTTAATGGAAAATTTTTAAAATAATTTTGCTACATTTCCTACTAAGAACGTTTGGCCGAGTGGTAAGGTGCTAGAGTTTAAACCCTAAAGTCGTAGGTCTGAGCCATTTACGTCTAAAAAGCTGCATTCCGACCGGCCGTGCAAAACGTTGGTGAATGTTTGCAAACGCTGACACGCAAAATGTGCATTTGTTGTGAACTTAAGGCGTGCGAGCTCTGGCACATGTTTGCAAACGACCGCAAACGTTTGTCGATGTTCCGAATTCTTGCTATTCTTTGTTTGTAAACATTTTTCCAGCCTGCTCGATTACTATGATGGCATTTGACAACGTTTGCAAACATTCGCAAATGTTCGTTAACATATTTTTGGTGCGGCTGCGGCTTTACTTATATTTTCGAAGTGCCTGGTTGTTAAGTATTGTTTAAAAACTATATGCAATCCAATATCTTTAATATATTTGTAATTTAAAATTCCTAAAATTATTAAATTATATAAATATTTAAAATTAAAAACTTTTTATGAATATACAAATTCTTTTCGTGAATAGTAAATTGCACTTTTAAAACCCTCATTTAAATAGATTAAAAAATTATACACAGTAAAACCTACCAATTGTGTTCGGAGGTTTAACAGTTATAAGGAAACAAACGTCGTGTTTTCGCAAATTTTCCCATTCAAGTTTTACTTCCGATTTCACTGCCAAGTTCACTGTGACGTCAGCTCTAACTCGACTAGGTCTCTTCTCGCCTATGTTTGGTTTGGCCACTTCCACGACTGCAAAATGTTGTATTGGTTGAGCCATACGGGCCCATCCACCCCAATAAATATTGGCATCTTCAGCTCTCCTGAAATTGATGAAATTCAATTATACGGTGTGTCCCACAACAGACCAGAGCTTAGTCCATTTTCTTAAACTTTACTTCATTAAATGTAAATTTACAATTGCATTAAATAGGTAGTGATGTTGTCGGATATGGATTGGTATCCTTAAGGATGGATTACTCATCTAATACTTCACTGTGAAGTTAAGACTTTGAATTGGTGATAAATAGGTGTATGGGAAAGATAGTGCATAAAACAAGGATAAGAACATTTCTAGTTTCGTAGGAGTCAGTAGACAAATGTTGTTTATAAAAATAACTGTTTGTAACTGGTTCCTTTTGACTAGTACATTTAAGAAGCTTTTCTCCTAATATTAATAATTCCTGAGACAGGAAAAAGGAACCACTTCTCTATTTTCGTAGGGGTTACAAAACAGAGTAACCTCTGTCCGTTTGGTCACTCAAGTCTCTCTAAATGATGTAGCAATACAATCTCAGAAACAGAGCAGTTTCCAATCAGTGAGTAAGTGATCTTTGTAATGTTTATTTAAGTGTTAAATTGTTTATTTCTTTTTTGCCCCGAGTTGAATGTAAAGCGGAAATTATTTCTCTTGAAATTACTTAAAATAGCATCGTGTGTGAGTTTTAAGAGGACAAGTTTATTTAGAGAAACCTCTCCAAATTTACTGGTTTAATAACTTTCTTAAGACTTATATTTTATTCACCATAATGTAATCGTAAATTGTTTTGCTTTGCTTCGCTTAAATAAAACTATTAAAAATCTTTGGTGTTGTACGAGTCTGAAAAGCAATCCAATAGATCTAAACGGACTGGCAAAAAAATTACCATAGTTATTACTTCCTCACTTTAAATAAAGCTATGAAAAATAAAAACAGAAACAAAGATAAATATTTTTGATAATTTTCTTTTGAGTATGTTCGTTCTCGTTTACCCACTGCTTATATATTTAGTGCAAGTAGACGATGCTGTTTTGCTATCACATTCTTATAATTACTACAGTGCGTACATTTTTATTATGTAAATATCAGTTGTCCTTAATGGGAAATGTAAATAGTTTTGTCTATGGTAAATTTTATTAAAGTGTTTCGTAAACATTCAAATTCAAATTCTTTATTCATGCCACTTAACAAGAATGTTTTTCCATACGTCAATGTTAACAACAAAAACAACAACAAAAAAAATATGTTTAAATAAAAAACTGAATATGAAATGTTACAAATGTAAATATTTATAAGAGTAACCTGACAATGCTGACTAGATAAAGAGGTCTAAATAAGAACGAAACTACAGGTTAAGAATTTGACATTAAAATGAGTAAAAGACTAAATAAAAAAAAATATCAATTACACCATACAAGTACAATCAATACTTAATACTTATACACACAATCAATCTTAATACAGAACATAAGTTAAAATTTAAAGTCTAAGAATTCCTGAAAAGAATAAAAAGCCCCCTGATCATCAATTTTTTTTTTTTTGCGTACGAAAACAACAGGAAGGTTTACCTCAATAACCGGATCCATATATATTCTGACCGTCAGGCAGCCCTTAGAACGCTAACATGCAACAAGGTAACCTCAAGACTGGTATGGAAATGCCAAGAGGAACTGAAGGCCCTGGCAACAGTGAACAAAGTAATACTGCAGTGAATACCAGGCCACGAAGGTATTACAGGAAACGAAGAAGCCGAAAAACTTGCGAGAAAAGGCTCCGAAAACACATTCATTGGTCCAGAACCGGCACTCGAAGTGCCAAGATGCACGGCACGAGATGCTATAAAGCGATGGATCAGGAATGAACACAAAATCCACTGGAGTAACAAACAGGGATTAGCCCATAGCAAAAGTTTCATTGGCGATCCAGACCCAAGACTTACGAAACAGCTGCTTCCAATGAATAGGAACCAGCTGATAACCATTACAGGAATTCTGACAGGACACATGGCTGTCAAGAACCATCTGCACAGAATACAACTGTACAATGGAGACCTTGACTTGCAGATTATGCGGACAAGACAGAGAAACTGTACAGCACATAGTTTGCCATTGCGAGTCACTGGATCGAAAGAGGCAACAAATACTCGGGCAACCAAAACTGGGACCAGAGGACATCCTTACCCTCTCCCCAGTTGACCTACACAAACTAGTGCAAGGAACTGGGATCACAGAGTGGGTGTAACAATCAAACAGGGTGAGCACAATGGGCCAAACCTGGCCTAAGTGCATCCGGCGCATACCTCGGAAAAAAAAATCGTGAAAATGTATGTCCTGGTGCAATGTGTAAACGCACAAGTTCTTTCTGACATGTAGCAGGTTTTCAAGAATATATTATAATGATGGAAAAGTGAGTGTTTTATTTTGAATAAAAGCGTATTTACAGTCGGTTCTGTGCAAAATACCTGATATCAGCCTTACTGCTTTTTGCTGAAGTCCGATTATCTGACTTGCCCTGGCTGTATCTCCCCAAGCCAAAATTGCATACGACATTTTGCTGTGAAATAGTGAAAAATAGGCCTGTCTTAGTACGTCTGCTGTTACACAGTGATTGACTTCTGAACAGAAAGATACTAGAACTAAGTTTCCTGGTTATAGAATCAATATCAGAATGCCATTTTAATCTTGGATCGATGTATACAACATTACTCAATAACTAATGTTTGGTATTATTATATTTAAACGTCGAATGAATAAAATATATGTCCATTTAGTATCAAGGATTATTAAACGTAAGTTGTAAACATTGATATGTTTCTGTACAATAAATTTAATTTCAACGTTGTTGAGGCGAACAATTTGTCCTTTATTAGAAGTTAACTAAAATAACCGAAAATTAGACATTTATTTAACAATTTTATGTTTCTTGGGTTTCAGTTAATTTCGCGTCCCTGCCACGGGAGAGTTTTAATATTTAAAACTACCTGTCGAAATTTCCTTGCAAAAATAAATTTGACTTACCAAGGACATAGACGGCTTACAGCATCTTCAATATCTTGTCTAATTTCATCTGAAAAACAGAAAAATGTATAAACAACTGATATATTATACAGGGTGGTCCAAAAATGCATTTTTTATAAAAGCTTTTGGTTGCAAAACAAATAATATTCTCGTTATAAATAGATCTAGGAAGATACCAATAACTGTTTTACCTTTAATATTTAAATTTTTTAATAAAAGGTTGTATTTCGATTTAGAATTTAATTTGAAACATATTTAATATTATTCTTTTGATGGAAAATGATATACCCATATATGTTTTCGTATTTTTTATGCTCCTTGTAAAAAAAAAAATTCATAACACGAATTCATTTTACAAGGAAAAACTTTTATAAAGAAATTCTTTTTTCAAATCTTTTACTTTTTGGTCCATTTGTCCTCTTCTAAACCGCATCCGCGGACATAGAAAACTTATTTTATCCACAGGAAAAAATACCCTTTAGAAGCTTCAATTTTAAAAAAAAATTTCCATATTATCTCTAATTTAAAGTCTGAAAATTTGTAACAGTAACAAAATATTTACTGAAATTAACATGATGTTTAAGTAAGTTTATAAATAGTAAGAACGCTGCATCATAAAAAACTAATTAACTAAACTAATAAACTACTTAACTATTCGGGTTTCCCAATTAAACTTAAAATCAACCATAAAATCCAATCAAAAAGCAAAAATAATTTATGTTTCAGTGAAGCTGATATTAAGTAGTAAACTGCAATTAGCCTAATTTCGCCTAATGAAACAGTGATGAAACATTATATTTTTGTACTATTAACCAGCGCAAAGATAAATATTTCAAAAATAGTTGCAGACGTTTGGAAGTTACAAAGTATCACCAGACAATATATTTAAATAGGTATAAATTTGGTACTCCTGGATTGATAAAGGGTCAAACAGTGTTTGTCATATAACAGATTTTTCACCTCCTATAAAAATTAGAGAAAAAAATCACTGTTAAAGTGGCTAGAAAGTGCTTGATATCACACGCGTGTTGAAATAGTATATGACAAGTGATGAAAATGATACTTGTCAAACGAGCAGACATTTAGCACGAGGCGTCAGCCGAGTGCGGAAATTCTCCGAGTTTTAGAATAATCACTATCACACGAGTATAATGTACACTATATTTCCTACGACCACAAGAATTATTTAAAAAGCCTTTTATTTGTGAAAAAAATATTTCAACACTAGTGTTGAAAAAAAATATTAACACTAGTGTTGAAATTAGCACACTTAGGATTATGTTCCACTTAATATCTGGTTTCATAGTTTGTCAATAGGCTTTTCCTTTATTTGTAGTTTAACTTTTTCATTTTTTATAATTATATCATAAGAAGAACTAATCCTGGGTTGACTTCTAGATTAACCTGAATGAAAATTTTAAATTTAATCAAGAAAATATGCATTCATCATAAATTTAAAACATCAACCAAACAAGGAAGGTTTCAATTCAAAATAATTTTATAGATTTTTTAATGTTTCTATAAAAAAAAACAAATACACCTGATGGGATTTGAACCTGTGACCTTGCGATCTGTAGGCTAGAGCTCTATTTTCTACGCTATTGCTACCCATAAAGATTTGTTTTTTAATACATGACGCTCTCTTCAGTGTGATTTATTTTTACTGGTAATAGATTTTCCAATATATTATTAACATTTTTTATAATTTCGGATGGCGCATTTTCACACTCTAATTCTGAATCACTCGACAAATACATGATAAATAAGTTAAACACTTTACAATTACTGCTTTCTAAAATTTGTTCTTTTTAATAAATAGGGGTCTGTCAAATTGGCACCATATGTTTAAATTAAATAGTGTGCCTTGTATTTCAACGCTAGTGTTGAAATATTTTTTTTCAACACGCGTGTGGTATACGGAGCTTTCTAGCCAAATTAACCGTACTTTCTTTCTCATTTTCATAGATGGTCGTAGGAAAACATTTTTCAATACGTGTATCCCAAATTTTCTTTATCAGGTATTTTAATTTTGGACCATTTATAGCCTTGAAGAAATTTGTTACAATTATTATTTGCAAAAATAACCGAAATCTACCAAAGTAACCTCGTTTTATATGTTTTTAAAATTAAATGGAAATTTGGCAAATATTTATTTGACTTTTATTAATTGTAAGAGTATTAATAATCATAATCATATTCCGGAATATATAAGGGACCTTCCTATCCTTAAACTATTTAAAAGAACTGTAAGGGAACTGCTGGCGGAGAAAGCCTATTACGAGTTGGTTGAGTATTACAACGACACATTTTAACTCAGTGTGTTAACAGGATTTGGTCATTTTGTAAAATTTGTTTTGTGTGCCATTTACTCGTAAGTTGTTTGTCGCTACTTGCTTGTTTTATAGCGTGTTATGTTTTTCTATTTGATTATTTTTATTGTGTACTTTTTAAGGTTTAAGCATGGTTCTGTTACACCTGCTTGTATATATATTTTAGCTTTGTTAACAAGATTATTTCTTTAGAACAATAAAGCATATTTTGATTGATTGATTGATTGATATTTAAACAACAGATTGCTAGCAGATATATACTTACACGTTGACTCAAGTCTAAATAGATTAAAATTTCTTAAAAGATAATCGTGTAACGTCAAAAATTGTAAATTAAGTTTGGGCAACGCTAGACAGCCTTCTCCTGAAAAATATGCGGTTGGCACGATATTCTCATCCCAAATTATGGTTTCTGTTGGATAGAGTGGCATCTCATTGAGAGCTTCCAGTTGGGACACGCGTTTTTCATGACGTGAAATCTAAAAAAAAAATATAACATTTAATAAAATAGAGGTAAAATAATTAATAGAACAATCTTATACACAAGCGAAGGAACGTGCATTAAAGTTTTTAAAAATTAATATTTTTTGTTACTGAACTATTAAAAAAAAATCAAAACAATGGGACCCTTAGCATGGTCAATATAATATCAGTATATCCAAATTTACAAAATAATGACATTATTATTGTAACATGACAGAAACATGCGCAGTGCGTCCAAAATAGGATATAGTCTATTTCAGAAAGGTGTAGAGTGATAAAAGGGGAAATTTCGTCCAGTTCAGCTCAATTTCGGTGTCGGCCATAGGCGCATATGGAAGCGAAGAGGGATTTTTAAAAGAAGGTTTGCTAAACTTTCAGTAGTTCAATACGGGAGATTACCACGAGGACATGAATTCGAATGTTGTTGAGGACTATTTTGGTGAAATGATAAAATATCTTTCAGCTCATTCAGGAGTAGTTATGGATAACACAAGCTATCATTCACGAAGCGCAGAGAAGATTATAACTTCATCTTGGAGAAAACAAGAAATTATCGACTGATTAACCACCAAAAGTATTGAATTTGAAGATAATTTGATAAAGAAGGAAATATTAGCTATATCAAATTTACATAAACATCGTTTTATGAAATATGCCGTGGAAGATATAACTGAAAAACATAGTGTACCTATTCTGTGCACACCACCATATCATTGCGAACTAAATCTTATAGAACATATAAGGGCGCAAGTGAAATGATTTATAGCAAGACACAACACGACATTCAAAATAAAAGACGTTAAGCTACTGTCGAGGCTACTGTTTGATCAAGCCATTAAGGAAGTGACACCTAAAAACTGGCGAAAAGCAGTCCATCATGGCATTAAAGAAGAGGAGAAAATGTGGGATCTTAACCACCTGATCGATCGACCGTCGACCTGTTAATTATAACGTCAAGAGGAGTTGATAGTTCCTCAGATGACGAAGAATATTATGAATTTTTATAATCTAATTTGTGTATAATGTATTTTTTGTATAATGCATTTTTTTATGTTTAATAAAAAAAATAAGTGTACCTAATGCAGGCCTTCGTCACACCATTTTCAGTGTTTGTGAATGGATAACAATAGGCAAAACCCATCATTTGACCCAAACCCGGGTGGTACTACCTGTACTTAATGAAAATAAATAATTTAGCAATGAAATCAATGCCAAATTATAAAAGTGGCTTAAATATTTGTTGGGTCACTCTGTAGTCCGCTCGCATACCTTATGAGCTTTTATTCCTCTACACCTTTCTGAAATAGACTATAGTTCTCATAAAACGAAGGGTCATTCAAGAGAAGAAGCACTTCTCCTGAAATGGAGAATAGGAGTCCTGGTGTTTATAGGTCACATCCGATTAAACCGAATATTTCATAAAGTTGAGTCACCTGTAAAAAAATGCAGTTTATGCCAATTACATATATACAAATCCTCCATATTTAAATCCATTATCTTTAAAAACACAAAAGTTTTAGGAGCGAGCCACCTGCCGCGGGAGATAACCGTTTAAATTCCTCTCGTGTTTATTATACTTTTTAAATAATGGAACTCTATTTTAGTACACTATTGATTGTATTAAATAATGATTAAACGCCATTCTCATATTGTATATTATTTTAATCGTAAATAAATATTTAAATGTTCTGAAACACTCTCCACAAAAATAAACAAAGGATTCTAAATATTTACATATATTACCGTAAACCGGAGCTACATTGCTACATTTTAATGAACAAATATGAAAAATGTCCTAAACAAAATCCCGATATAAGTTTATTTTCATATGAGGTTTAAAAAAACAGAAAACTGAATATTCCTGTATGTTTGATTTATTAAGCCATTACTTATAACTATTAATTTTAAAAAAATAAAAAGTGGGGTAAGTCTACCAATAAAAAGGGTTTGTTCGTTTCCGGTCCCAGCTCGAATATTGCATTGCAACGTGTGTGGTACGTAATTTGGAGCAATGTCGCACCGTGTATTTAATAGACTGTTTCAAAATATATTTTGTGATAATAAAAGTGTCAAATTATTTTTATTTTAAGTAAAGATATATTGTAAAATGGATTTCCGAGTTAAATTTATATGCAAACTCAAAAGTGCGATAATTACATGAGTGCGTAATTGCTTTACAACACTCAATACGTACTATACTTTTTCTACGACTCTTACTAATAAATTAAAGATCGGTTTATAATTTATAAAGTATCAATTTGAACTGTACGTAAAACAATGTTTACCTACGACCACTACTGTAAATACTTAAAAACACACCGTTTCCGATCAATGTAAGATTCCCATTACGCACGGTAAAAAAATCGCACAGCTTGGTAAAAAAATCGCACAGTTTTCCTAGCAACCGCTTAGCAACGGTCAATACAAACAAACTTATTCAAAAACTGACATAATCGTAGATCAAATTTGTATGTGAGTAATATTATAAAGTGAAATTAGTTTGATTAGGTACATAAAAAATGTCGAGTGACAGTGAAATAGAAAATTTAACTCCACCCAATATTAGCGAAATTGCAGAAGCTGCTAAAAACAACTTGTTACCGGCGAAATCTGAATATCGATACAAATTTACTTACCAAAGATTTATGGAATGGAGATTAAAAAACGACGTTAAATCATTTTCCGAGAATGTAATGATGGCATATTTCCAAGAACTATCAAAAACGATGAAGCCTTCCTCACTTTGGTCATTTAACTCAATGTTAAAGGCCACAATTAATATAAATCACAATGTCGATATTGCAAACTACTCCAAATTACAAGCTCTTCTGAAGAGAAAATCGAACGGCTTTAAATCCAAAAAATCCAAGATTTTGACAAGCAAGAATATAAACGATTTTCTAGAAAACGCACCAGATGATAAATATTTGTTTATGAAGGTAATATATTGAGCTCAATATAATGTTAAATGTGTAAATTTATTTCAAATCGTCTTTTAGGTTGCTCTTATAATTGGTATAAGCGGTGCATGCAGGAAACAAGAGTTGCGTAATATAAAACCGTCAGATATCCAAGACACAGGGAAGAATCTAATTATTAATATTCCCGATTCAAAAACTAAACGGCAACGTTCTTTTGTGGTGTCAGAATATTTTTACCCAAAGGTTAAAAAATATATAAACATTCGCTCTGCAGTAAGTACAGCTCCAAATTTACCTTTTTTTCTAAACTATATAAACGGAAAATGTACCAAACAGTCTGTTGGTATTAACAAGTTAGGAAAGGTTCCAAAAGAAATAGCCAAATATCTGGGACTACCAGAAGCAGCGAATTATACAGGACACTGTTTTCGACGCTCGTCCGCGACTATTCTTGTTGACGCGGGTGGTGACTTATTAGATTTAAAAAGACACGGCGGATGGCAGTCCTCAGCCGTAGCTGAAGGGTATGTGGATAATTCCCTAAATAATCAAACTAACAATTCGTCTAAAATATCATCTGCAATAGCAAGTACTAGTAGTAGTACTAATAGTATTAATGAAAATTTCATTGAGGCAACTAATAATGTAAATCTTACTTATGCTTCAACAAGCAAAAGAAACGATATACCTTTTGTCTTCAATAATTATTCTGTAGCTATAAATAATTATTGTAATGAGAATAAATAATATTATAAAAAATAACATTTGTAAATTTAAATAATCATACTGTAGAATTATTACAATATATACCTTCTCGTTGATGTTATCACGTTCTTAAATTAATAATATTGTTACCAGTTAAGATGAAAAACTAAAACTAAATGATGTTGTGTGAATAAGTAGGTCGTAGGTAAAGTATGGTACGTAATACGTGTTGTAATGCAATTACGCACTCATAGAATTACGCACTCGCCGCTACGCGGCGTCGTGCGTAACTTTTCTATTTGTGCGTAAATTGCTTTTTACAACACTTATTACGTAATATACTATTACTAATATAGGAGTAGAAATCGTAAATTATAAGTATATCTACGTGAGTCCCCATATTATTTTGTTTTACGCAAATTATCATGTCGGCGTTCAATGCTTTTTTAGGTTTAAAACCACATTATAACAAAATTCCCACGTTGCGTTTCCAAACATTCGTATTTATAGTCGGGGTAATCACGTAATTTCTCCCGGACCATTTCTATTCATTCTTCTGGTTATTTTTTTCCGCTTTACTAAACGATCACTACATTTAAATAGTCAACTTTTAATACCGCTTAAAGCGGCCCTCACACGATCAATATTGTTGTCAATATTTTTATTGTCAATATATTGATATTTAATCTCACACGGCCAATAAGTAAGTATATTCATAAATATTCAGTCGCTACGAAATTTCGCATCGGTGTAATTTAAAAAGATGAGTAACAAAAAAAAGCTTGTATACGTATAATGTTATCAAATTTATCCAATTGTGAGCAAATAAAAAGGAAAAAAAGACGACGGCAAAAAAAATGGTTATCATAATGAAAGGAATACACCCATTTACACGTACTACATGCCATTTTGAAAACGGAACCTGAAGATTATCGGAACTATTATCGAATGAATAACGATATATATAAACAACTATTGCATATGTTAACCCCTTATATTAAGAAGCAAGATACAATTATGAGGCAAGCAATATCAGCTCATAAACCTTTTCGGCAGCACTACCTGACCGTTTCGAGTCTTTAATTCTGTCAGTCTCTTTTCTGTAATTTGTTCTGAGGCCATTTATATTCTTTTACATCTTCGGTTTTCGCATCATTTTTTATGCTTTTATAAATTTTCAATAATTTTTTGTAGCCAACTGCCTTCTTATCTCTATTATTACGATTAGTACCTGAATGGAACGATGGGTGATCGCTTGGTAACACCGCTTGCCATCATTGCCTTTGTATTAATTCAAGACTCATTCAACTTTAGAATATACAGCTTATTATTTCTATTTAAAACCTGTGACTATGCATAGCGAAGAATTGAAAACAATTCACTTTCTGCGCGCGACGTAGCTGCTAGAAATTAAATAAAAATGAAATTAGGTTAGGTTGACCTAAGATACTGCTTTATAATACACCAAATATAGATCGCAGATGTTTGAGTAAAAGTGTAAAATTATTTTATACAATTTGTTTACACATAGAAAACAAAGAGGCGGTGAGTATTAGATGACAGCATAATTTAAATAAATATACTTGTACAGTTTTGTTTATCTAGTGCACTGTACAATGTACAGGATGTCCCAAATTCGATGCTGACCATTGGGGTCTCGGAAACTATAAAATATACAGTAAATGTTAAATTGGGCAAAGTTGCATAATTTCGAGCTTAAGTTAATGCAGGTGATAAATTAAAAAAATTCCAACTACTTCCGGAAATATCTGAAAAAAAAAAACCAAAATTAAATTTTTCGTTTTTGTTTTTTTTGTGACGTTACTTCTAAACATATGGAAAAATAAAAAGCACTTACTTACTGGCAGTTTTTGACAATGCATTTAAAGAAATGTCGTTTCGGCTTTCAGATATCATCTACAAATCAACATTTTTAAATACGGACCTGAAATGTAAATATTATTTTTTCAAGTATTTTGTTCCCCAAAAACATTAACCGATTAACCAATAACATTTTGCCAACATTTCACCGTTTTGAACCGAAAATCCATCGTCAGCAACGTAATGCTTTTTTGCATTGCGGTTCTGTTTATTATTATTACTACGTTTTCATGAGGACTGAGTTCGATTTGAATATTTTTTACCCTATTACATTCCAAGGCGTTTTCATTGCAGTTTTCAAATCGAATTGAAATCGATTTCAATTCGGATTTGAATCTTCAACATTTATCAGCTGTCAATGCTGTCATGCGTCAAACCTGTGGTTATAACCTTTGTTTTCTCGTACTTGCGTACTTCTTTATGTTTTTGCTTTTAGGTTTTGTTCTTTACTAGTTTCTATTGCTTTTTTGGTCGGTCATTTTTAAAACGTTTATAAAAAACCGTCAAAACCAAACATAACATACATACAAACTATTTGGAGGTTATGAGAATCATATTCCGTTCAGATCTCGCACCGTTTTCATGATTAAAAATTTCGGTACGATCCCGATACGATCCCAAAAATGGGCGAATCGACCTTGAACTGAAAACGAACTCAATACGGTAAAAATACCTGTTTTCATGTGTTCAATTCGTATTCAAATCGAACTGAATCCTCATGAAAACGTAGTATATGTTTAAAAAATAACCGTAATAACTCATTTAGTTTGTTACCAAAATCTCACTTATTAAAATATTTTTTTTGTTATTGTAAATATTTTGGAATCTTTACTTTAATTATAATACTTTGTGTAAAATTCCTTTGTTACCAAAATATTCCTTATTAAATTCTGCCTGGTTAAAGTAGCATATTTTTCAAACATAATAATTATCATGGCCGCATTGCAAAAAAACTTTAAGTTACATACTCATGATGTGTTTTTGGTTCAAAACGGTGAAATTTTGGCAAAATGTTTTATGTTTTTAGGGAACAAAATATTTCAAAAAATAATATTTAAATTTCAGGTTCGTATTTAAAAATGTTGATTTGATGATGATATCTGACAATCGAAACGTCAAAACTATCTTTAAATGCATCGTCAAAAAGCGCCATCAGAAAGTGCTATCCTGTTTTCCATATGTTTATAAGTAACGTCACAAAAATGGAAAATTAAATTTTCGGCTTTTTCAGATATCTCCGGAAGGACTTATTAGTCGAAATTTTTTTAATTTCGCATTAGCTTAAGCTCCAAATGATGCAACTTTGCCCTAATTCAACCTTTTATAATTTCCGGGAACGCAATGGTGACCATCGAATTTGGGACACCCTGTGCATATGAAATTATAATTTTAACTTATAAAAATAACAAGAAATGAGTAACATTCCTCAATTTTACGTAACTTGTTACTACTTACTAATAATTCTTTTAAAAAGAGTTTATCCAACCGGCACCACTTATATTTTTCTTCTTCTCCAGGCGGTGGAACTAAATTAAGGTAAGTTGCAATTAGTCTTAATTTTTCATGGCTAAAAAAAAAACAAAAAAAAAGCATTAATGAATTGATTAATGCAACCAATTATTTTACTATATTTATAGATTATATAATATTACAGTAAACAAACTGGGCAAGAAATAAACAATACAAAAGAAAATATTAAGTCTAATTTAAAGTCACAAATGTTTTATGTTTAAAAACAAAACCGTTTTTAGGGTAATATTATTAGGGTACCATAAAATGGCATGCATTTTTGCTAAACTTCTAAATTTGACATTTTCGTAGGAGACTCTACTGTCGGAGGTGATTTGGAGTCGAATTTTTCCTTCTGGATTTATTCGGAATTCTTTGAATATCTACAGGATTTCGTTAAAAATTACTTTATTTGAAAATTGTTTTTTAACATTTCATGCCTTAATAAGGTAAAGGATACTATTCTTTCCTAATATGATAATGAAAAGTTTAACAACATCTATTTGTAAGCTGGCACATTCTAAATAAATATTAAAATGGCATAGTATATTCACCCAGTCCAAAAATCATAGGAGACAGAAAATATGTTTTGTTCTTTGATGCCCTATTCCTTTTTTTAACTTATATTTTAAATGGAAACATTTTAAATTTTTCCCAATCCCGTATCAGGATTGTGAAATATTCTCCTTCAACATGCTAGTTACTTAAATTGTTAATAGTGTCTCCTACAGAAATGATCAGCAATTAAAATTTGAGCATCCTGTAACCACAGTAAAAATATATAAAAATGTTTTTTTGAGAATAATTTATAAATTATCTAATCCATAACTATTTTACTTTTAAAACTCCCTCTATTAGTGTCAAAGGCTTACAAAATTGAACTTATAGAATTAGCATAATATTACATTATTATTAATACATTTTTCTCAAACACGTCAAACTTATATTATAAAGTAGGTTTAAAATAAACCATTTTAACGTTTTCATGGCCTATTATTTACTGCTTACCCTGTTTTACCAAAGGAGAAAGAGAAAACAAAGGAAAATTGATCTAGGCGGCCATTTTTAAAACACATGATAAAGTGTGATATGTCATTAAAAAAAGAATTTTTTTAAATTTAAAATTTGACTTTACTTCCGGTTAAACCGGAAGTGGTTTCGAAGGATTGAATTGGTCGAAAAATGGCAAATTACATACTTATTAATGTCTCACATTTTTAAACCTGTACTGCTTAAATTACGGAAAAAATTAAGGGGGGGACAGTTTCTTGTGTCACCCGGTACATAGAAGCTATTTCAGTTATTCTATTATATTTACCTTAGTGGTCCAAAATGCTTTTCCAGTGCTTTTCTGGTATCAACACTTGCAACATTGACTAGTGCAAAATCTCTTAACTCCGGAAATTTGGCAAATGCAGCTTTCTAAAAAATTGAATTATTGAAATAAATTATGCATAGTAGATATTGCGATACACACACCCATATTCACTAAAGGGGTTTAAATTTAGACCATCGAAATATTTAGATCTTATAGTCTCCCAGTAGTGTTTTCATTGTGGCATTATTGTGATATGCCATATGACGCTTTTGTGTTAATTTTGATTTTTTTGTAATTAAAAAATTTTACCGGGATGTGATTATAAATATATTTTTAGTTCTATTAAAGAACGTGCTAAAATACTTTTTTTTAAATAAATTTAAAGACAAATCCTAAAAATATATACGATATAAAACTTGTGTCAAAAAGGGCGGCTGGATATCAACTATGCTATGAAATTGGTTCACGTGATCATAAAAATAATAGTACTGGTGGCATTTAATGGGTGGATCAATGATTTTTGCGATCCAACCGCCATATTGAATCACATGGCTTGGATACCCTAATACGGCTGAAAAGTTCTAATTATCGGCTACTTGTGCCGTTTAGCAAAAGGTGACGATATTAATTTCTTTTATATTCGAGGCAAGTAGATTACAAATATTTTTATTTTGCCATTCTGTTATTTATCAGGTTTTTAAAAACTACACGGAAAAAAGAAAATACTAATCTTAAGTCTAATACTAAGTAAGCTTATAGCATATTTCTTTTTAAAAGGAGAATATGAAATTCTTGAAAGGCAGAGCACATTATATTACTTTGAAAGGATCAATGCTTAAATTAAGTATATATCATATCTGTTTAGTGATAACAAATCTTCAGACTGAGTAAATATTATTTTGAAAATACTCAGTTTATAGTTGATATAATGTAAATATGTACCCTTCAAAACAAACATATAGTTATGCATGGCTTATTTAGCGAATATAGCACTTTATTTAGAAATTACCAAACTTCATTTTAAAAATAACTTTTATTTAAAGTGAATATGTCCTTAAATTAAAGTACAGATTTGAATAAATCAAATAGAAAAATGTAGAAATACCTTCTTATTATAAAAATATATGTTGAAGATATGAAAATCTTATTTTAAGTATTTTTGTGTTTAACTTAAAGCTGTTAACTTCAGATGAGATTTTCTAGTTTCAATATAAGTAGACGTATATGACGAACCAGCTAACGATTCTAACGAATCGTTCTGAAAATTTGGTCCTTTACATAAGCGAATATGCTCTATTTATATAAAATAGTTTTAATGACACAGTGTTGCCACTTCATCCAAATATTAGTGGCAACTTCAATACTCTGGATAGAACACTTTGTATTTTATTAAATATTAATTAAACGGAGGGGCATTCGCACACTAGTTGAAAAACTTTTGCGAATTTCTTCTTATTTAGATCTTGTCTATTTTGTATTGAAATGTAATTTGTAACATTTTGGATATAAATAAAAATATTATTAATACTATTATTATCTTCGAACCCCTTATTAATTTCTTGACAACTTTTAACATTATCCTATAGGTACCTATTTGTTACCGTTTCTAAAATAATAATTAAATTGCAATTTTTTTGACAAAAAAACGTTAACTTAAAAAAATGTTAGGATCCTACAAACGCAGATGGTTATATAATGCCGGGGGGGGGGGGGGGGGCTTCTAACCCTATGGCCCAAATCTTAGTTGCGATATACTTAAAAAATAGAGTTAATTTGGTTTCTTGAATAGGTAACCATAAGTATATTTTTTAAATCTAATACCCTGCTTGTTATTACTGATTTATACAGCTACTTAAATGGTATCTTTATCTTTGTCTGGTATATATACCTAACTAGTAAAGTTTTTGACTTATCAGCCATAATTTGTCAAAATTTCTCGTCATTTAACTTCCATATGTGTGTTATGACCAAGGGGGCCATCACTCATCCGAAAAGTGTACCTGTATTTAGGACAACGAGGATTTCCTCGAAATCGCATAAAATTTCGGAGGATTTCCTTAAAATCACATAAGATTTTGGAGGAATTCTTACAATTGGATTTCGGACGGGATTTCTTAAAATTACAAAGGATTTTGGATGATCTCTCGAAATAACATAGAATTTCTAATGTTTCACTTAATTTTAAATTTAATAAAAATGCCAGAAAAGGAAAAGCGAAAAAAATATTACATTTTTAATCTTTAATAGGTATCTTTTTAAATTTTTTTAAAGGGTTTTTCGATATACATTTTTTTATTCTTTCACCCCCTGGCGTTATTTAAATATCCACTAATTTTCATGGTTAAAAAATTTCAACATTATTTTAAGGTAACGTTTTCCGTCAAAAAATTTGCAATTTAATTATTATTACAAATGGCCTGGAAGCATGCGCTTCGACGACGTTTTAATCAGCTGATGCACGTTTTCCCATTTAAAACCTGCATCAGCTGTTTAAAACGTCGACAAAGCGCATGCTTTCAGGCAATTTTTTCTTGCAATTGCACCCAATGTAAAAAGGCCTTAAGAGATAGGTATAGGATAATGTTAGAGAAAGTTGTTAAGAAATTAAAAACGTTTCGATTTTCCAATCTCATCAGACAGGTGATTTCAACCTATGACGCTACTTGTTAAAATTGCTGTTAATTTTTGGATGAAGTGGCAACACTATATCATTAAAATATATTAGATAAATAGAGCATGTCCGTTTATGTAAATGACCAACTTTTCAAAACGATCAAACGGGTCCTCTTATACGTCTAACTCCCTGTATATCTGAAAATATCCAAATTTGAGTGTATATTTTTTCTGTGTATATCAGTAAAGTTTCCAGTTTTCTCTTAAAACAAACACAATTTGCTTCTTAGTTTACTTACTTGTAGAGAAGTAATTTTTGAGTAATGAATTTGAGTCATATCATGGTCACTCAGTGGATCTCCAGTTTCATCGCTGATTTCAAATCTTGTGTAAAACTTCAACATGTCGAGAAGCTAAAAAAGAAAACAGTATTATACAATATATGTACGTTTCAATTTTGTGGGATATAGGTGGTTATTTAAGTTCGATAAGCTAATTATAGGTTTTTCATAATTTCAAATACCAACAAAATATTGGAAAAACAACCGATTTTGTTGCGATTTCAAAGATATAATTGAATCCTTTTTAAACAAGATTAAGTTTGATCATTTTTGTTGTCCATAACCAACGTTGCTTAATTTTCTCAAAAAAAAAATCCTCCTGTCCCTTTATTTGAGAAGCCAGAGCAATATGTGCTCAAACAAAGTTGTTCATACATTTTTTAATGAAAAACTTGAAAATAATTTCCAGCGATCTTTCTTGGCCACTTCCCTTATAAAAAAGTTTTCCGAGAGCTGTACGATTAAATGGCTCCCAAGATACAGCCGACGTCGGCGGGGCGATTTTTTTAGTTGTACACTCTGTACAATTTACAGCGTAAAAATGGGGATAATGGGAAGACTTAAAAACCAAAATGTGTAACCAGTAAACTGTAAAAATTATTTTAAAGTAGTTATGTTGGCGTCTGTAAATAATTTTTAAATTGAAAAATGTTTTTGCCAGCGTACAGACACGATTAAAATTGAAAAAGTTTTATGCCTCCGCTGGGAATCGAACCCAGAACATCTCGATTACATGTCAAGCGCGCTGCCAATTGCGCTACGGGGGACCTGAAATTCTCTCACCAACTTCGGTCATATAACTTATTCAATTTTATGTTAGTAGTAATAGTCTGGAATCTCCTGTGATTCACAGACCGGGGAGGGTGTTATAAGGGGAAAGGGAACTCACTCACTACCACTGAACATTAAGATATATTTTTCTTTTTCTTTTTCAATTTTAATCGTGTCTGTACGCCGGCAAAAACATTTTTCAATGTAAAAATTATATCAGGAAGAATATGGAACAACGAAACGCAATAGTAAGATTGGAATAAATTAATTTTCATTCAGACGTTTCGTACGCAGGGCCGTCGGCGTCGATTCCTTAATAATTTCTTTCCGGTACACCCTATACATTTGAAATATTTTCTAACGGTGCTCCTCTAATCATTTCGAAGAAAACAATGTCGTATGTTCCGACGTCAACATCCGAACAAATTTCCATGTAAGGGGACAGATACTATACAGGGTGTTTCACGGTGGATGGAACGTTAGACGTTTATGGAAAACGGGTGATACGTTTTCTTCAAAAATTTGGTTGTTGAGATAAACAACCATGGTCTATCATTTTAAAATATTTTTAGCAATGCGGCGATGCAGCTTCTACCCGAAACAGGTGGCAACATCGTTATTTTAAATGGAACACCTTATATTTTAAAGTCAAATTTCCTATACAATTCCACATATATTTTGTATAAAATGTCATAATATGTATATATCAAGTCAATTGTTTTTGATATATTGACGTTTAAAAGATGCCATTTTCAGACTTTGACAGGCTGTAGCACTGGAACGGCACATCTTAGAGAAAAATGGTTTTCCTACGACCACCTATAAAAATGAGAAAAAAGCACGGTTAATTTGGCTAGAAAGCGCCGTATATCACACGCGTGTTAAAATACAAGGCACACTATTTAATTTAAACATATGGTGCCAATTTGACAGACCAATCCTATTTATTAAAAAGAAGTTTTTTTAGAAAGCAGTAATTGTAAAGTGTTCAAAAGTGTCTAAAACACAATTTGCTATGAATCAGGCTAACTCAAGCATTCTGTGGCTTTAGCTTCCTTATCATGTATTTGTCAAGTGATTTAAAATTAGAGTGTGAAAATACGCCATCTAAAATTATAAAAAATGTTAATAATATACTGAAAAATCTATTACCAGAAAAAAAATCGCGCTGAAGAGAGTGTCATGTATTAAACAACAAATGTTTATTGGTAGCCTACAGATCGCAAGGTCACAGGTTCAAATCCCATCAGGGGTATATGTCTTTTTGAAATTGAAATCTTCCTTGTTGGGTGGATTTTTTAAAGTTATGTTTAATGCATCTTTCCTTGATTAAATTTAAAAGTTTTCATTCTGGTTAATCTAGGAGCCAACCCAGGATTAGTTCTTCCTATGATATACAGGGTGTGTCAATAAGGTGTCGGGCTTTGATAGCACCTAAACTATCAAAGATAGGAAAAAAAGTGTAATATAAAAGTTAAATGGTTTGTTAGGATGCATAACCTAAAAATATTTTAAAATCTACAGGGTGGTCCCAAAAAGTGGTACTGAATAATAAAAAAGAAAATTAAATGGGACACCCAGTATAATTTTCCAGAATATGATTCAATAGAATAAGGACTTTGCAACCATCTTAAAATTTTTGAACTAAAATGCAACGTTGCCAAGTAATTAATTTTTTTCCGAAATTTTAGTAATTTTAAGGGTATCGTAAAAAAATCATAGTAACCTGTGGATTAACCCTAGGCAAATATAATTTACATTGTGGGTACTTTAAGGTACGATATATTGATCGATAACAATGTTTTTTAAATCTCTTATACAGAGCGTTCGGTATAAGTTGGACAATTCGACAGTTTTAAAAATGCTTTATTTCAATTTTTTTAAATAGGACCCCACTAATTTTTTTAGGCAAAAGGATGTATCTTTCGAAAACCTTACTTTTTTGTTAAACATGTCATATATCTAAATATTATAGTTTTTGAAATATTTTAGGATTTGTCTTAACTTAGGGTAAAAAAGGAAAGTTCTAATTGAATAATTTAGTCAAGATTGCTTTGGAACAAAAAATAAATAATTTTCTTTATCACAGCTGTCATTGCAAAATTATTTCGCTAACATTTTTGTTTAAAATTTAGTGTCCCGAACTAACTTTATCGAAATAGAAAAATATGAGTTATGATAAAGTTCGTTCAGGAAACTAAAATTTAAACAGTAATTAAACACAAAATGTTGGCGAAATAATTTTGCAATGACAGCTGTGACAAAGAAAATTATTTATTTTTTGTTCCAAAGCAATCTTGACTAAATTTTTCAATTAGAACTTTCCTTTTTTACCCTAAGTTAAGACAAATCCTAAAATATTTCAAAAACTATGATATTTAGATATATGACATGTTTAACAAAAAAGTAAGGTTTTCGAAAGATACATCCTTTTGCCTAAAAAAATTAGTGGGGTCCTATTTAAAAAAAATTGAAATAAAGCATTTTTAAAACTGTCGAATTGTCCAACTTATACCGAACGCTCTGTATAAGAGATTTAAAAAACATTGTTATCGATCAATATATCGTACCTTAAAGTACCCACAATGTAAAGTATATTTGCCTAGGGGTAATCCACAGGTTACTATGATATTTTTACGATACCCTTAAAATTACTAAAATTTCGGAAAAAAATTAACTACTTGGCAACGTTGCATTTTAGTTCGAAAATTTTAAGATGGTTGCAAAGTCCTTATTCTATTGAATCATATTCTGGAAAATTATACTGGGTGTCCCATTTAATTTTCTTTTTTATTAATCAGTACCACTTTTTAGGACCACCCTGTAGATTTTAAAATATTTTTAGGTTATGCATCCTAACAAACTATTTAACTTTTGTATTACACTTTTTTCCCTATCTTTGATAGTTTAGGTGTTATTAAAGCCCGACACCTTATTGACACACCCTGTATAAAATATGAAAAAATTAAAAAGTTAAACTACAACTAAAGGAAAAGCCTATTGACAAACTATGAAACCAGATATTAAGTGGAACATAATCCTAAGTAGGTATGCTAATTTAAACACTAGTGTTGACATTTTTTTTCCACAAAGGCTTTTTTGATAATTCTTTGTGGTCGTAGGAAAAATACTGTACATTACTCGTGTGAAAGTAATTATTCTAAAACTCGGAGAATTTCCGCACTCGGCTGACGCCTCGTGCTAAATATCTCCTCGTTTGACAAGTATCACTTTCATCACTTGTTATGTAATATACAAATTTCAACACGCGTGTGATACCAAGCACTTTCTAGCCAACTTAACAGTGCTTTTTTTCTCTCATTTTTATAGGGGGTGAAAAATCTGTTATATGACAAACAATGTGTGACCCTTTATCAATCCAGGAATACCAAATTTATACCTATTTAATTATATTGTCTGGTCCGCTGTAACGCCTGCAACTATTTTTAAAATATTTATCTTTGCGCTGGTTAATAGTATAAAAATATAATTTTTATTAAGCTAATTGCAGTTTACTACTTAATATCAGCTTCACTGAAACATAAATTATTTTTGCTTTTTGATTGGATTTTATGGTTGATTTTAAGTTTAACTGGGAAATCAGAATAGTTAAGTAGTTTATTATTTTAGTTAATTGGTTTTTTTATGATGCAGCGTTCTTTCTAGTTATAAACTTACTTAAAAATCATGTTAATTTCAGTAAATATTTAGCTACTTTTACAAATTTTCACATTTTAAATTAGAGATAATATGGATTTTTTTTTTTAAATGGAAGGAAAAGGTTTTTTTTCCTGTGGATTAAATAAGTTTTCTACAGTGCACTATGTCCGCGGATGCGGTTTAGAAGAGGACAAATGCACCAAAAAGTAAAAGATTTGAAAAAAGAATTTCTTTATAAAAGTTTTTCTTGTAAAATGAATGAGATTCGTGTTATAAAAAATTTTATTTTTTTCAACAAGGAGCATAAAAAATACGAAAACGTTACGTTGCGTAAGAGTAAACATACATATGTATATCATTTTCTACCAAAAGAATAAATATTAAATATGTTTCAAATTAAATCCTAAATCGAAATACAACCTTTTATTAAAAAATTTAAATATTAAAGGTAAAATCTTCTTAGATCTATTTATAACGAGAATATTATTTGTTTTGCAACCAAAAACTTTTATAAAAAATGCATTAATATACTATTTCACCTCTCTACCTCAGTTCTCAATTATCTATCTAAAAGTTACAAATTACACCTTTTAGACTTCCTGTTTCGTATTATTATGAAGATATCTTATACAAATTAACTAATTAACCCGGTCGTATTAATTGGTTGTATTTCTTTATTACCCGTTTAAGTATTTTATTGTGTTATTGTTATTAATAATTGATTTAATCGGCAAATTCATCAGTGTTTAAATTTTGACTAATTATTTTATTACCTGTCTAAATTATTTGTTTGCGGTTTCCGGTTTAACATGTTAAACCGTGAAACCATCTTTTCGGTTTTAAATGTTAAACTGGAAATTGGTACTTATATATTTTAAAACGATAGACCATGGTTGTTTATCTAAGCAACCAAATTTTTAAAGAAAACGTATCACCCGTTTTCCATAAACGTCTAACGTTCCATCCAACTTGAAACACCCTGTATATTATATGACAGATAATTTACCATTTTTAATCAGTTTCCTGTACGTATCTCTTTGAACTCCTTTGATAACTACCCGAAGGGGTCGAAACACATGTCAGGAAACTGATTAAAAATTGTGACACATAACAAGTATTAGTATTAGTTTATTTATTTCTATTGGGTAATGACTCAAATTTAAAACCCAATTTGAAAGTGTAATTTCTTAAATTCGGAGACAATGATGTTTCTTGACTGATAGAAGAGTTTTGGACTCTATCTCCAGTCGTCTTCAGGTGAATAATAAATAAGTAAAGTAACTACAGCTCTATTTACACTAGCTAGATGCACTGAAGCACATGAACTAAACCCATGACTGCACCCATCTCAATCATACTTGCATCTAGCTAGTATAAATAGAGCTGTAGTTACTTTACTTATTTAGTATTCACCTGAAGACGGTTGGAGATACTTACCAATTGAAACGTTGTGATATAAAACAAATAAAGACAATGCAAGTCCAAAGCTCTTCTATCAGTCAAGGACGTATAATATATTAGATCAATTAAAACTCAAAAAATGTAAAAACCATTTAAAACTCGTTTGAAAAATATTTATTAATGCAACAGAACAAATAATGATGTCCCAAAAGGTCATTTAAAATTTTAATTATAAAAAATGAATTATAATATTTATAATTTGCCATGTGCTAAATAAATTGTGTTATTATTAAAATTTTAATTCTCAAAATTAAACAGGTTGTTTCTAATCCAGGGCCGAGGTTCAGGGGGCCTGGACTCCCCCAAGAGCATTGTCCTGTTTTGTACAGTTTCGTTTTGTACAGCTGCGCGCCGTCACAATGTAACTAAAATCTCCCTATTTCGTATTGCTTACAATTACACCTTTTAGACTTCCTGTTTCGTATTATTATGAAGATATCTTATACAAATTAACTAATTAACCCGGTCGTATTAATTGGTTGTATTTCTTTATTACCCGTTTAAGTATTTTATTGTGTTATTGTTATTAATAATTGATTTAATCGGCAAATTCATCAGTGTTTAAATTTTGACTAATTATTTTATTACCTGTCTAAATTATTTGTTTGCGGTATTTCTAGTAATTCCCTAATTTAAATCCAAACAAATAATTACTGTATACATAAAAAGAGCATTAGTTGAAATGACGGGATTTGCTACCAGTACGTGATTATCTTAAATATTTCGCGAACTATAGTTGTTTTTATTTCGTGATGATAAAGTATCCAACTTCTTTTGTCATGGTTTTGTCTTCAATTGTATTACCAATACTAACATTAAAACTAATTAAAAATAAAAATAAAAAACATGTCTAAAATGGACAAAAGCATGATTGTTTAAGAAAAGTGCTGTAATAGTATTAAGTGTGGTAAAAAGCTTATTACGCACGAATGGAAAAATTGCGAACAAGCTGCGTAGCGGGGAGTGCGGTAATTACATGCGTGCTATATTATTTTACAACACACCCTACGTACTATACTTTGACTGTTATTAGTAAAAGATCGGTTTAAAATTTGAGTCGTCTTTTTGCCATCTGGCGTCTTACAGGCGCCGTAAGATTTTCTATTCGAGCGCTAAAGTAATGACGTCACAAATGTCAATTCTGTAAGCGCTTCCTGGCGTCCTCTAGAGACCGCCAATAGGAGGCGGAGCTTAATATGACAAGTTAAAAGTAGATTGTTTATTGTTATTATTCAGATTTCTATTTTATTTCTGCCTATAAATCGGCAAAAGCTCTTGTCGCATACTATTGAATGTAAGGCTTTTTTCGAAAACATCATAAACTTTAGACAAAAATACACAACAGAATTTTCTTTGAAATAAACCTCTTCTTCTCTAGAAATAAGGTTAGAGAGAAATATATATCAGAATGTCAGTCTCAAGTGACTTTTATTTTCGTGGCCGACCAAATAATGACGTTGTAAGATGCCGTAAGGCGCCAGATGGCAAAAAGACGACTTTATAAAGTGTCGATTTAAACTTCAAATCTCAAATAATAATAATAATGTCACTGTCAAATATTCAAAACGCAAGATAGATAAATGTCACGATTTGAGTGGTTCAAGGCTAACTTGATTGTTATACTAGGCATCATAACGCACAGTTGTGTGTTTTTATTCTTTACGCACAGATGTGCGTAAGAATGGATTTACTTATCGAGTACGTAAAACAATTTTTACTAATAGATAGGAGTAGAAGAACTAAAATAAGTACAACGTACATGTCTAAAGCCGGCCACAGACACAGAGTGATGTACGTGTGCATCAACGTGCGTTCGTCAACCCACGTTCATCAATCAACGTCTGTGTGTGGATGTAAATAATGCACGCGCGTTTAAGGAAGTCAATACAATAATTTACTTCGTGCATCAAAGCTCGCTGATGCACGCGTACTGCGTAGATCTCTATGTGTGCGGCCGGCTTTAGACACCATACTGAACAATCTGAGGTAAATAACAAGTAAAAAACAACGAATCTACAGAAATCAGCCGATTTATATACTTATAAGAATACTGTCAAAAATCCTGATAATGTGTGAGCTTTAGATGGAGTTTGTTCCTCCTGTCGCGTAATCACGTTAGGGTAAACTTATCACGAATCCCGAAAATATATGGGTGCCGTAAGATATAGCTTCTCCCTCCAGAAGGATTTTCTGGCTAAGCCACTGTTCTAATCCTATAATTAATTCGCGCTGAATCGTCTAGACTAGACAACAGAGTCTTGCAGGCCCGGACTGGAACAGGCGAGAGCGAGAAAATCTCGGTTGCGACGGCCTGGGTTACCCCAACTTCGAATTATAGAATTTCCCAACCCTAAACATAACAAAGAGATACTTTGATTTGACCACGATGTAGAGGATTACACAACCTTACGAAAAAAAAGTGATATCCACTGGAGTAGATAGATCTCCATGTCCTAATTATGTCTTCGAGGTCGCTGAATTCGACCTCCGGTTCACCCCAGAAATACCTATAATTGGTAAATATGGTTGCTAGATACAGGGCCTGGACGCACCCAGTTACATGATAAAAAGCTAAATTTTGAATTTTAGCAAATAACGTTTATTCAAGATAATAAAATGTTTGAATATTGGGTTTTAATCATTTAACACATTTTCATTAAATTGATGGAAATATGAAAGTAACATTTGATATTTTTTTAAATTTAAAATTTTTTCTTTTTTTTTTAATTTTTGTTTTAAATTTTGCACACCAACATAGAATTAAAATCTAAACACTTTTTTTAAGTACCTTTTTTCAATATCTTGTACTCTAATACCAAATTTTCACGACAAAATATACACTTTTCCATTTTCCAGATAAACGAGTAGTCACGTGACTAATGTCAAAACAAATTTTTAGGGTTACCAATCATGCAAAGGCTATCGGCATAAAATTTTTTTACAATTTTAATAATAAAAAAAGTTTCCCATATGGGTCCAACTTTTTGCCGGTCACTGAATATGTTACTAATTTTTAAAATAGTTCTTTTGATCATGCCCCTCTTAAGCGATCGATTATCTGACGAATAACTGTCTAAAAAGCATTTAATTTATATTCCTGTTTGTGGTTTACGTAAAGTGACCATGGATAAAAAAATAAGGTTTAAAAAATGAATATAAACGAAAACCTTTGGGAGAAGAAATTGTAAATATGTAATTAATATTTATGTTGAACAAAATATTTACTCTTTTAATTTTAAACGTCTTTAACCCGTTAATATGATATTTTCCTCCCAAGAATCCCAAGGAGGCCGGTCTAGCTTCGGCTTGTTGAAAAAAAATCTGTCAATCCGGTCCTGGTATGCCGTCATAAAACGGCTCATTGAAAGTAGTCGAGCGACACAGTGATTGTCTTTTCCAAACTTGTTTTGGCGTTTTGTTGGTTCATTAATTTTTTTAATTCATTTTTAATAAAAAAATTGTCCATGGAACTATAATCTTTAGCCATGTAAGTATCTACTTCTAACTATGTTTGGGTAATTTTATAATTTAAATTTACCTGTTTTTGAGATGCTGAAAAATCATGACATGTTTGAATTTGTTTGATGTGAGATAACAACTATAAATACATATCACTAGGAAAGTTTAATAATATAAGTATAGTTACTTATTTACAGGGTGATTTATAAGTTGATACTTCTTTTTTAGCGGTGTATAGAAGGCATTAAAATAAACAACTTTTTCAAATACCTTTTTTCAAAAAACTCAAAAATAGGCGAGATAGAGAAGTAAAAAATCTAAGTGCGGGCCTGGTCTCCAAAACATAACCCTCTATAGTTTCTGTTGTTTTTCTTATCTCTTATTAGTCATTCAATTTACTGGTGGTGTTGAGCAATCCACTGTAGTGTGTTTTTCTGAAGCAAGTTATTTTAAATTGGTGACAGGTGAAAATAGTAAAATTTGAAAACAATGAAGTAATAGATAAAGTGCTAATTTACTGTGAGTGTCGTAAAAGTGCGGATGTTTCTTCGAGATTATACGCAGGACGCTTTCCCTTGCGGGTTCATCCTACACCCAGAAGTTTTCTTAATGTTATTCAACGGGCAAGTTAGGCCGAACCGTATTTGATTCGTAGTGTAATAAATAAATGTAAGTAGGTACTTTATTTTTGAGTTTTTGAAAAAAGGTATTTGAAAATGTTGTTTATTTTAATGCCTTCTATACACAGCTAAAAAAGAATTATCAACTTAGGAATCACTCTGTAGAATTTCATTTACAGGGTGTTTGTTTGAAAACGTACCACCCTTAATATTTTAGGGAAATCTGCAAAAACCTGCTAACTGTATTTCCAAGGGATCATATCTAGATTTAATACATTTTTATACTATAAAACACGCGTATTTGGCAATCGATCAAAGCTATACCAATAACACAATATTTTATTTTTAAAAGTAACGATTTATATAAAGTAACGAGTCCTAATACCCAAAGTAACCAATCGATCCAAGTCCTTAAAAGTAACGAAAATTTACATTACTGCTGCTTAAGCAGTTTTGAGTTATTCCTTTCTTTCGTCAGATCCTAGCTTTACTAATCTCTCTACTGATGAGTTATGGCTAGGGATGGATCTGACAAAATGAAAAGAAACTCTATTTGTTTTTCTTATTATAAAACTGGTTTTTTATTTTTGCAATTTTTTTTTTTAAATGTTTAATGTCATGTAAATCTAAAACAAGATACTTTTTAGGCTTGTAGATCTCAGTTTTTGTTTTTAAGAAAGCTTAAAGTCTTGAATAATTTTCTATATCCATTTTCTGGTAAATATTAATGCAAGCCCTTAATTTTGACTATTTATAGCATAAAGACCATAGAATCGACGACTTTTTGGTTTTACTTTCCTCTTCAAAATAAGCTAGTAAAACATTTTCATAAAATTTATACCAGGTTGTGAACGTGGACCTTCCGGAATTTCTTTGGAATAAGATTATTCTTGGTGGCATTTTGCAAACCAACAAAATCCCTATTAACGCTATTTTTTTTCTCGGAATCCACACAAACAATTTTGTAAAAACCTGTTTCATATTCAGCGGCAAATATAATTATTTCCAGCGAATCGAGAATCCGGTTTAAGGTATCAGCCAATGCGGAGATTTTTGCGCCTGAAAAATCGAATAGCGGGATTTTGTTGGTTGGCAAAATGTCACCAATGTCTTATTTGCAATATCCCTAAAATCAACGTGAGTTCACTAATCTCGCTCCATATTTTTTAAGAATATTAAAGAAAAATTAGAGAACACATTTCTCTCCAATGGCGGACACGGATAACAAATTTATTTATTATCAAGGCTACTATGATAAATAATTTAATAATATTACCAATCATTTTTATATTAAAATTGCCAAAATTTAAAAGAGTTATTTTCTTTTTTTATATAAAATAAATAAATTAATAAATAAAATAATAAATAAAATCTTTGGACCGCTCTCAACGCAGGATTTCATCAAGGAGGTATTAGATCTAAAATTTAAAATTATACAGAATGTCCCAAATAGTCAGAGCACATCCAATGTATTTTTTTTTTAAAGAACACCCTATATATTATATTATTTTCTAAATCCCTATAAAATTTTACGTATATTTTGTATAAAATCTCATATGTCTAAAATCAATTTTTGAGATATTGACGTTTAAAATATGGGTTTTTCACATTTTGACAGGCTATAGCATTGAAACGGTGTATCTTAGAGAAATAGGGTTTCACCTCCCTATCTTAGTTCTTATTCTCTATTCGAAGAGACCAACTTCTGGTTTGACATGTTAATCAAAAAATGGTTTTACAGGTAAACATGTTAAACCAAAAGTTATAACTTATAGATAGAGAATGTGAAACCCATTTTTCTCAAAGTCTGTAAATGCCATATCTTAAACATCGCTATCTCAAGGAATTTTATAGGGAATTAGAAAATAATCTATAAGATGTTCCATTTAAAAAAAAGTATGTTGGATATGCCCCGACTATTTGGGATACCCTGTATAACTTAAAATAATTTTAAATTATAGATCTAATGTCTTCTTATAACTCTGTTATTGAAAAATATAAAGAAGTTGAGTAGTTCAGATGCTATGTGATCCTGCGTTGAGAGCGGGCCGTCCTGTATGTATTTTTTTTACGTAACATATAAAAAATAGTATAAAGTACATATTTTATATTACGCGCGATTAAAGCACTTGTCCCGTTATAAAATTCCCTCGGCTCGTTTTCTAATATGAACGCGTGCTATAAAATGAAGCTCTTTAAAAAACGTGTGCTCTCTAATAAAAACAGGCGGAAAAAGGTACCGACCGACGTCACCACAAAACCGGCAAATGGGCAATCCGGAACAGCCTTCATTCGACCCGCTCGAACCCATCTCCGACCTAACTAAACTCTCGAGACTGGTGTTCTGTTTCGAATTTGTACATTTCTATTTAAGTTATCGAAACAAAGCCTACAATATAATCGGTCGTAAAACTCGCAAATAAGAGAATTGCGCGATTAATAGGATGACGTACATCCCTTCTCGCCTCATGTTTTCAAACTTCCAGCTTTCCCGCCGTGTTTTTAATTGTTTATAGAAAAAATGTTTGATGCTCTAGGAAGATTTTTATTATTAAGATATATTTTCAATAGATTTTAGTTCAGGATGTTATAAATTCGATTATAATAAAAAAACCCATTGCAATTTAAGGCAGAAAATGTATGTACATAACGCACAAACTTATGACTTCAAATATTTGTTACTCCTGATGATAGACGTCACTACGCCCGAAACATATAGAGGATACATATCTTAATATACTGGTGGAGAAAGAAATATATAAATTGTTCCATGTACCTATTTAAAAAGAAATTACATTTTTAACTTTGTCCCGCAACTAGGACACCCGGTATGTATTTAATATAGTACCAACATTTATTCTGATCTTTCCATGATCATTTTTAATGCGGTAAATTATGCCACCATTTGGACTATTTCCAATTATCGTATGTCTGTTTAGACTGTTTTGTTAGGCAAAAACAGATTTCACTCAGGTTGGAACAAACGTCACATGTAGAGAAGGGATAAGTCATAAATATTGAACGGAGATATCCAGAAAAATAAACAAAAAGCAGAATTAAAGACGCAAGATGTGTAAAGTAAATCTAACAGTGCCGATGTGAGTTCGTTAGTTTTAGTATATAAGTGCCGTGAATTTCCAAGGTTAATTATTACGGGTATGTAAAAAATTATGTTTATCATTAACGTAAAAACCCAAAAACGAGATGAATGGTCAAATATGTAAATATTTAGCCATGCCATGTAAGTGACTGTGCGGCACTAAACACGTAAAATAAGTCGAATTTTTATATTCACAGGTGAATATATTTTTTGTTCTCTCTTGCTGATCTATTTAAAGAGGAGGATGACGGCAATGGGTGTGGCCAAATCAAAAAAAATATCAATTTGCTTTTATCGCTTTCGGACACTGGGTTCTTTATTTGATAAATATCGCACAAAATCTTATAAACAAAACTCTAGATTGGTGGGATTTGTTTAGTCTACTTATACAGGGTGCTACAAATTTGTGTGGGTATACATGGATATCTCGAAAACGATAGTGGATCCGAACAATATTTCTAAATTCTTCTCCGAAGTTACCAGCTCCATGCAAAATTATATCTACATTATATTAAAAACATTGCGTTCTCTTGAATCGAGACCTGTCCATGTTTATTGACGAATTTTTAAAAACTTTTTAAATTTGGACTCTAGAGATAATGGAGAAGGTGAGAAAGTTATTTTTATATAAAAAAATAATTGCCAATAATTTTTACAACACAATGAACTTTAGTAATTTTTTTGGGATTTTCATTATCTTATATCTTTTTTCTTGTTTTTTTTTCTCTGCGTGGCGTCAAATTGATAATTTTGCGAGTAAGCAAAAAATCCTGATTTTTTTTTCCGAGGGCTCGTCTGTGCACCAGATGCACTTAGGTTTGACCCATTATACTCACCCTGTTTGGTCGTTACACCCACTTCGAGATCCCAGTTCCTTGCACTAGTGTGTATAGGTCAACTGGGGAGAGAGTAAGGATGTCCTTTGGTTCCAGTTTTGATTATCCCAATTTTTGTTGCCTCTTCCGATCTAGTGGCTCGCAATGGCAAACTATGTGCTGTACAGTCTCCCTGTCTTGTCCTCGTAATCTGCAGTCAAGGTATCCATTGTACAGTTGCATTTTGTGCAGATGAGCCATGTGTCCTGTCAGAATTCCTGTAATGGTTCTCAGCTGGTTCCTGTTTATTTGAAGCCACTGTTTCGTAAGTCTTGGGTCTGGATCCCCAATGAAGCTGTTGCTATGGTGTAATTCTTGTCTATTGCTCCAGTGGATTTTGTATTCACTCCTGATCCATCGCCTTATGGCATCTCGTACTGTGCACCTTGGTACTCCCGAGTGCCGGTTCTGGACCAATGAAAGTATTTTCTGAGCCGTTTCTTGCAAGCTTATCAGCTTCTTCATTTCCTGTATCCTGGTTTCCACTGAAGTTTATTTACTATTGCCAGGGCCTCCAGTTCCTTTTGACATTCCCATACCAGTCTTGAGGTTACCTTGTTGCATATTAACGATCTAAGGACTGCTTGACTGTTAGAATATTGTATGGAGCCGCTTATTGAGGTAAGCCCTCCTATTTTTTTCGTACGCACATTGCAATATGGCGTAGATTTCTGCTTAGAACTGTGGGAGACCTTCCCAGAGAGAAAAACGCATTTTCCTCCGGTCTTACTCCGTGTATCCCCGATCCGGCGCCCTCTTAGGTTTTGGAGAAGTCTATGATCAGATTATGGCCCTAGAAGTAGTTTCTGGTGTTTTGTTTTTCCATACGTTTCGTTCATCAATTACGACCTCATAAGGTATGTTATAGCGAAACCTTGGACTTATGTGGTCTGACCTCATTTCTAGCTCAGGTCCACTTATAGTCTCGCTTAAAAGTTCCTGTCCAGTTCTCTGCCTACCAGAACTCTGCAGTCTATAGAGTCCCATTCTTGCCTCTCCTTTTATCACCAGTGAAGTGGAGAAAGGTCTAGGATGATCTCCATTGCGGATGTGGGAGTTGATTTCATAGCCCGCGTGATACTCAAGCAGGCCAGTCTTTACAGGCTTCCTAGCTTTGATATTGTGGTTCTTTGCTGTACCTTTGGCAACCATACCAAGGCTGCATATATAGTTGCGGGTCTTACCACTCTGGTGTAGAGCCAGTGCACCAGCCTAGGTAAGAGTCCCCATGTTTTGCTTTGCCATGCCATATAGGGTGTTTCATTTAAAATATGTATCTTGTTATTATCCTACTTTTCTAGACCATCCTGCATGTTTAAAAATAATTTTAGAGTATATTTTTTATACCTCACAGCTTTTATAAAAACTTATTTTTGCTATGCTTAATAGTAGAGACGGTATATGACTTTGTCACACAAATTGGCAATCTTGTATATGGCGTCCTATTTAAAAATATGAATATTTGGTACACCTAGCATTTCTGAAGCACCCTGTATATTTAAAATAATTTTTTAAAAGATGCGCACCATCAAACCCTACTATCTTTTTATTTACAGTTTTTTTTATAACGTCGACTGGTAATGGACACCCGGTATTTAAACCCGTAAATCCTGATATAACAACATTCCAAGGAAAAAATATTTTTAAATGTAGCATCACTATAATAAACGGGAAAATTGATCTTTTTTTATATATTATGGCTCGACCTCGCCGCCAGTGAAGGAGTTCTAAAGAAAAAGTTATAAGACAGAGTTACATGTGTTTGTTTTTATTTGAAATGATAATTGAGGTCAGTAACCCGTGATTACCTGTTCTAAGTTAAAAAAAATTAAACTTACCTCCTTAAAAAATCCAAAACCATAATAAAAACAATAGCTATCGATCCAAGAAGAAGACAACTTTTGCCGCTTATTACAACAGATAACTCGTTATTGAAAATTTTCCACAAACATTTAAATAGTCTAAAACTAGCCAAGAAACAACCGAACGTGGACGCCACCATTTATTACCAGACTGTAATCGCTAAACGGCGACACGGCATATTATATATTAAATTCGACAACATATGTCACTTTAACTTGGAAGTAAATCATTATGTTTACTTCTCAGCATGGAAATGCGCTCCCAAAAAAAAAATACAGGATGTTATGAAATTGACGCATATTTAAACCAATAAAAGAAACTTTATAAAATTGGGCCTAATTAGGGTATGGCTTGTACCTACGAGTATAACAAAGTTTATAAATTTCAGAGTATATAAGCAACACAATGAGACTACTAGGCCTATCAGTCCTTATTCTTGCAATATCACGCATAGAAGGTAGTCATGAATGCTGTCCCGAAGACAACGTTCTATCCTTAATCACAAAAACTTGTTCCACCAATGACACAATTTCTTTAGAGTGCAATGGAAATCGGTTTCCTTTTAACAAATCACGATTGGAGGAGATAAATTACTTGTTCAGAAATAACATTCTGATTGATCAAAGCACCAATTTAGAAATAAAGTGAGTATGCTCCGTTTAAGTAAATATTTCTACGAAGATTTCGTTTAACTAAGAAACTGAAATAATATTCTGTCATTGTAATATTATATTAATATTTTTAGATACTGCCAATCACATCCACATGAGGATTCAGTAGACATGTTCGGTCACATTTACATTATCTGTTCAGAAACCACAGAAACATTTGAGGATAACAAACTTAAACTTGGAGCCATTTTGGGTTATATTTCAGTCGTTTTTACCATTTTAACCATCATTGTATATGCAATGGTGCCAAAGTTACTCGATTTGCAGGTAAATTACAAAAATGATGTTAAAATCAAGATTAGGCATAGTTATAATTAAAGACCGGAATTTAGTTTTTCCACTCTTTTAATTGTATGCACTACCAACAATAGAAATAATAAGCATCATTCATTGCTATTTCGTACTTAGTTCTAGTATTTTTATTCTAGAATAGCTATAGCCTAAAACCAACAGTCATTATAGATTATATAGATGGACCCAGATTGTTTACCTATGCCGTTCGCGATTATTAGCGATCAGTCTGTCAGATCCTCCAGGAAATATTTCTTTTTGATACATGCAAAAAAAATTCTCTCAATTTGACGTATGTATAGAATAAATACAAATTGGCAAGTGTAAATAGTGGAGAAAACACTGTGTAAGCAGGGCCTATTTTTAATTATGAGGGCCCTAGGCCCGTTACATAATGCGAGGTCCCAAATCATAGGGGCCCACAAAGCAAATTTCAAGTGGGAGGGACCAGCCAAAAAAATATGACTGTAGTATGCAGTATCACAAAATCCTGGCTGTGACTTCTAAAAGCCAGGATCCAGGAGTATTTTAAGTATTGCATTAAATCCTATTTTCAATAACCTTCTCTTATTTTAGGGCATTTGCATGTTTCATGCATTAATAGGATTGGCTGCAGGATATATATTTTTGGGTATTATACAGTTAGTACCAAATTTTGATGACACAACTTGCCAGTCTATGGCATTCATGACCTACTTTTGCTTTATATATTTATTTTTCTGGTTGAACGCGTTATCTTTTCATATATGGAGAACTACAGTGTAAGTATAACGATATTTTTGATATTTGTATAGTAAGGGTCCCTTTAAAAGATAGCGTTAAAACCTTTTAAAAACATTTGGAAGTAGACGCAGTTCAAGAACCATAAATAAGAAGGATAGCTTAGTTCGCTCGATTTGTTAGCCGAAGGTCAAACGGCGGTGACGTCACCGTGGGTATTTAGGCTATTTAGAGATGACAAAAATATTGAAAATACACAAATCACAAATATAAAATAGGTAAAATAAAATACATATGGGCGATTCCCATGTAAGATATGCAGTATCGGATAATCGAACAGGTAACTGGAATAAAAATATCCCAAATCTGCACAAAGTTGGGAGGTACTCCTTTATTTCAAATCTTATTTCGGCACATATAGGCTAATATCCCCTGACATATCTAAACGAGATGCCCAACGTCTTAGGCTGGAGAGTGCTGGCAATGGATAATTTAGACTGTTACGAAGATACAAGTAACATTTTTTTCTGTATTAGCGTAAAGTAAATGCTTCTGAAATTTCTTGATTTGTCCAATGAACAATTTCTTTCCTCCTTGAAAGTAAAGAAATCTGGTTATTAGTAAGCACCATATTCAAAAGTTTCTCAGCCATAACGGACTTTTACTAATGGATTGATTATAGCATTTTACTTTATAGTACTTAAATAAGGCATGTCATTTAACCCTTTCATCTTTTTATCAGTATTGGACTTCAGTTTATTATACTTCACCAATAAATCTTCATACTTTTCCTTATAAGCATCTGGGGTGGGTATGGGCTCGGGTATGGGTAAAGTAGGTACTTGGCTTGTCTAATATTTCAGTATCAGATGAAGATCCAGCTATGGATGTACTTGGGACACTATCACTTTTTGTAAGTAAGGATTGGACCAGATCCTTGTTTATCTTTTTCCCAGCTCTCTTAGCACGCGGTGTATCTTGAATTATTGATTTTTTCTCGGGTCTTTCTAAGTGATTTTCTTTTCTTAATAATATCTTACAGCCTAGAGTGGAAACTGCAGTTTTTTTAAGAACTCGTCGCAAAGGTAAACCTAAAATATAATATTTATTTTGAACTTGTTTTTTAATTAGTATATGAACATATTATTACCTATGAAGCTCATTTTGTAAGTCTCTTTCATAATCATTCGAGGTAAAATGTAGGGAGCATATTCTGGACGTACTTGGATTAAATTTATCCTTTCTTTTATACCTATTTATCCATTCTTTCCTCATGGTAGATGAGACTAAATCACAAGCTTTTGGAAACGAATGGAATATTAGGTGTACATTTTCTTTTTTGAGGGTTAGCCTGTTGCTTTTACATGAAGCAACAGCACAAATCTGCCCAGGCATTTGAATCTATAACAACAAAATAGTATTTTAGATATTTGTTTTCTGTATTTCATTGAAAAAACTTACCAAAACTGTTAAAATACTGATTAGAATGCAAAATGTCAAAAAATACTATATTATACACCAAGTCGGTGTAAAGACAAAAAACACACAGAATCAAGCTTAAGGCACCAAATTTTTAGTGCACGATGTTCTTAAATGTTTATTATCACTTAAAATCAATTAAAAATTAACAAATAGTCACAAAAAACTCAAAAGAAACACAAGAAATCAGAACGTAAACACACTGAATTTCATCGATCTAAACGAATTCTGTACCCATGCCTACGTCACATGCGTTCAGGCAAAATCTAACGTTGCTCTTATGGAAGTAAGCTATCCTTCTTATTTATGGTCGTTGGACGCAGTTACCTACTATAAACGCAGAAAAGCTTATTTATCAGTATTCTTAAAAATGTAATTTTGTGACAAATCTGCAGCAAATAATTTTAGATTAAGTATATTGGGCCAAAGTATGCATGGATCCACATTGCATGGATCCATTGACACAAATCTGACTGATTTCAAGTCGAACACGACCTAGAAGGAGTGGAACTGCAAGACATATTTGCTTTGTGATTTTTGGAATGAATGAATCGCAATCCGGATCAGTGAGTCGAATCCGGAGACCCAACTCCCAAAAAAGGCTCCACTTTCTTGATCGGTTTCCACTCTTCTATAGTCTACTTGAAATTGGTAGAGACTAATAAACCCTAATTAATATGCAAAACCCTAACAAGGTGGTAAAACTAAATTTAAGTGGTTCTATAAGGATTTACATTGCATATTTATTATTACCATCTAAATATATTTATTTGCATACCTCGCCCTGTAAAAGGTCGGAATACCAATAGCCAGTTATTGGCAGACACAGGCGTGCCTTTGGGTCAGACCTTTAAGACCTGCCGAAATATGGTTTTAATAAACTCTACAGCATGTAATCCAAAGGCATTGAAGATGCGGACCAGGTCATTGCATTGCATTGGCATAGATGAATTAGAAACAGACTCATGGTGGATAATTTCCTTTCACAACAATATTTTTTGTCACACACTTGGACAAGCTAAATTTGAGGAAATTAGTATTTTTTAGACGATAATGAACAACTAACTAAAAAAAGAGTACGCATGTTGTTTTCTCCAAGCCAGAAAGATATTTCAGCATGTCAAAATGTGATAAAAGGAATGTTTTGAAGAGGATCTTGGATATGTTAATCTGGTCAATTTTCTCTTTCGTTTGATACAAAAAATCAATTTCTCGGTCAGTTAAGTCAAATCAACACTAAAATCGTAGTTATTCTATCAGCCTAATTCTACGACACACTAAAACCATGTCTTTATCTTTCTCTAACTGTGACGTAACGTTCGGGCGTCTAGTATTTATTTATTGGTGTCAACGGAGATACAAACAGGTAGAAGAGTATCCACATAACACATAATCCAGTATGTTAAAATTATGTGAATTCAAGCAACAAGACTTTATTGTTTAATATTTTCTAAAAAAACACACTAATCTCGACTATATCCTTGATTAATAATAGCAAAAAAGATGACGAGTTTCGAACAACTTTCCTGGTTTTATCTGCAAGTAATAAATAACCGCTAATAATGAGGTTAACTAAAAGTCTAATAAAATTGACTAGAAATATGTGTATTTTAAGGTATCCCGAGTTCTTATCATCAAAGCAATGGTCAATTATATATCATATTTTCGCTATTGGAGGGACTATGGTTTTCCTGATATTCCTCTTGGTTGCACATTACTCAAAATCACAATTTTGGGAATTTATTAGACCTGGATTTGGACTATACTCCTGTTGGTTTCAGTGTGAGTATTGAAAACTTTATAATCTCATGAAATAATGTAAGATTTTTGCCCTTAGATTAAACATTATTTTTAAATTAATGTGTGATATCCATCATAATTTTCAAAATGTTGTTTGTCTTCAGAACAAATATCTTGTACCGATTTAAAAAATAAATAAGAAGGTTTCAGTAAAGTCATCCGGTATGTAACGGCGTGTGAGTACGTGTATTTGTCCATCCATATTTCGGAAGTCACCGGACTGTGCAGTTAAAAATGACGTAAGTCGATTCTTAATTTCTCCTTACAGTTCAGTGTTCGCGGAGAAGTAATATTCAGTTCTAGAATTATCCTGAACTGATTCTTTTAGTTCTGCGGATTAGTATTAAAATGAAACATCCTGTAGTTATAAATTTAGTTCTTATTTTGTTAGTTATTTTTTTTTGTTTTAGCAATGAGGGAGACAATGATATTCTTTTATGGACCGATAGCATGCCTATTATTTCTCAACGTTATCTTTTATTTGTGGACAATGATCGTTCTATGGGGCAGATCTGAAAATACCTCAAAAAAAATTTTCAAATACAGGTACGTAAAAAAACAAACCGTATTATCTGAAAACAAGCGAAAGGAATTTAAAAAAAAGAGTTTATGGTCTAAAAGAACCCCGGTATTGAAAAGATATCATTATTTTTTAACACTAATATATTGACGACAATCACCGTACTAGGTGGCAATATTATTTACAAAAATTACCTGGAAGGAGTTGGTCCTCGGTCCTACCCATCGAAATATAATAAACAAGGAGGCGACATCACGTGACTAAAAGTGACCCTACCTGCGCCATATTGGTACAACACTTATGTCACTCGTGTAATCAGCTGTATGATTCATTATAATCGAGGTGGTTTTAGATTTTATGAGAAGTTTTTCAATTTTTGTGTAAAACTATTGCGACTGTGTGATAGATATTAATTATTTCTCGTGCCGTGCGAAGTTGTTCCAGCTGTGGATAAGAAGAAAACGGCAAAAATTACGTTTCATAGGTTAGTATAAATAAAGAGCAGGTCCGTATTTATAAAGTTTAGTTACAATGTTATTAAAACTATTAATTAACAAAAAAAATGTAAAAACAATACATCTACAATAGGGTTAAAGCAGCTTTGGACTTTTTAGGACTAGCCGCTTAACTGCAATTTGACTATTTGTTTATTGATACTCCTTGTTTATTCTATATTCTATCTCGATGGTCCTACCTGAGCGAAAATTTGACCACTTTAAAAATGTGTGGATTTGACAGCCTGTTAATCTAACAAAACCGTGGAATGCATTCATAGTTTTATATTATATTGCCGTACATAAAACAGGGTGATTTACTATGAGCGTTCGTCAGAACTTTGGGGAAAATCACAGAAAATATTTTTTTAAAACTTTGGGGGTTTATAGTTTTTCTTTTTACCCAAAATATTAGCAATTTTCGGTCACTTCCGGTTATGCTGGAAGTAGCTGTCAACTTTGTTGTTGTATATGATATTAAGGTTCGGCCGATCGTACACTATATTTTTTGCCGATACCAATACATTGGTATACCAGAGTTGATATAGAATACATCTTGAGTAGCAAAGTATTTTACAAGAAAGGTTAAGGAAAAATGTTGGTAACTGTACCATAAAAGGAGAACGTACAAGACACTTTAAAAACTGGTATTGTTGGATGTAATTTAATAGTCTGTTTTGTCGTCACACAGCTCGAATAATTTTACTGTATTAGTTCTATGGTAAATTTAATTGTTTCTGTTAGACAAATCGGCCATAGAACTACATATTTTAATTTTGGTAAGAAACACTAAAAATATCAACATTTTCAGGCTGAAGCTTTGTGTAAAGCTCTTTATCATCATGGGCGTAACATGGATTTTTGAGATCATTACAGCAGTTTTAAAGGATCCCAATATGTCATTCTTTGGAAAACTGATGTTGTAAGTACTACCTAACTATTAGGCAATCCAACGATGTGTCCAAATGGCGGCTGGCTGGCAAATACTGCGTTGTAATAGGTGCACGTGACTATATAAATAATATTACTGGTGGCATTTAACGGGTGACTCAATGCTTTTTACCAGCCAACCGCCATATTGAATCACGTGGTTTGGATTCCCTAATTAAGAAATGTCAACCTAAAAGTCCAGGACGTAATTAATTCTTTTGGTACTAGTTTTCCCAGTCAGAGTTAGGGGAATATTCCTGATGGGTTGAAACAGACACTGCCTTAGATATTTAAATGAGTTCCACTTTTTTTTTAACGAGTGAAAATGGTTCTACAATCAAGTTATACAGTGACCGGCAAAAAGTTAGACCCATATGGGAAACTTTTTATGATTGAAATTGTAAAAAAACTTTTTATGCGGATAGCCTCAGCATGATTGGTAACCTAAAAAATTGGTTTGACATTAGTCACGTGACTTCTGGTTTGTCTGGAAAATTGAAAAGTATATATTTTGTCGTAAAAATCTGGTATTAGAGTACAAGACATTGAAAAAAGTTATTTGAAAAAAGTGTTTAGATTTTAATTTTAGGCTGATATGCAAAGTTTAAAACATAATTTAAAAAAAAAAATTATTTTAAAAAATATTAAATGTTACTTTCATACTTCCATCAATTTAATGAAAATGTGTTAAATGATTAAAAACCAATATTTAAACATTTTATTTAAATATTTTTATTATCTTCAAAAAATGTTATATGCTAAAATTCAAAAATGTTTTTATCATTAAACTGGGTGCGTCCAGGCCCTGTATCTAGCAATTATATTATATTATTGGTATTTCTGGAACAATATGCTTACGAAAGGCAGTTCTTTCTAATTTTGAACAAGTTTGAACGTGTCTCCTAGAGTTTCTCCTACCAAATTGAAAATTAGAAAAAAGAATACTTGGAATCAATGTATTTATTTTTAGAAATTGATTCCAAGAGTTCATTTTTCTAATTTTTAATTTGGTAGGAGCAAAAAACTGCGAAAGAACTGCCTTTCGTAAGCATATTGTTCCATAAATACCTATAATTAATAAATATGGTTACTAGATACAGGGCCTGAACCAGAGCTACTAAAAAGTATCTACTTAAAGTAACTAGATACTTAGTAACTTAGTTCTTTTTGGAATCATGCCAAAAGTAACTGTAACTGATACCAATAATGCACACGTGCCGTCCATTAGATGATGACCAAGGGACGATCGGCGGCCGTTAATCAGACTATCAAGATTAGTAAGTAAGAGTGGGAAAGTATGTAGATCGTAGGTGCATGTAGGAGGTAATTTTTGTGTTTGTTAAGGAAATCAATGAAAGGGAAAAAACATGTCCTCTTAGATGAGAATTTTGAAAGGTTGGTACTTTTAAAAGCCAACGGGGCATTTTAAGCGTTCTGAATTTCTTTGGTTCTTTATAAAAGTATATTTTGATTTATATTTAGTTTTGTTACTTATATTAATTTAATAGGTTTTTTGTTACTTATCTTTTCTTTCTACTTTTATTAGAAATGTATTTTGTAAGTATAATAAATTCGTATTCGTTATAAACTTTTCATTTACATGTTATCACTACCTGGTAAATTTATGGTATCTAGTTCAAAAGCATCTTAGTTACTTTTAGAGTTTCGTAGTTACAATTAAAATAACTAGTTACTGTAAAAGTATCTTAGTTACTTTTAGAGTATCGTAGTTACAATCAATGTAACTAGTTACTGTAAAAGTATCTTAGTTACTATAACTAGTTACTTTAACTAAGTAACTAAGAACTAAGTTACTTTTAGGTTAAAGTAACTATTCCTTATAAGTATCTAGATACATTTGTGCAAAAGTATCGAAAAAGTAACTAGTTACTTTTCTGAAGTAACTTTCACAGCTCTGGCCTGGAGGCACCCCATAAAAATGTTTAAATACACACACTTTCATTAAATTCATCGAAATATAAAAGTAATATTTGATATTTTTTTAAACTTTGCACATCAGCCTAAAATTCAAATCTAAACACTTTTTTCAAATAACTTTTTTGAATATCTTTTACTTTAATATCAGATTTTCACGACAAAATATATACTTTTCAATTTTCCAGACAAACGAGTAGTCACGTGACTAATGTCAAAACAAATTTTTAGGGTACCAATCATACCGAGGCTATCCGCATAAAAAGTTATTTTACAATTTCAATAATAAAAAAGTTTTCCATATGGATCAAACTTTTGCCGGTCACTGTATACTAAGTAAAAAAAATCTGATCCGCAAACATGCTAATTATTTTTTAAATGTTTTTTTTTGTTAGAATAATAATTATTTTTTAGCTTTCTTCTAGACCTCTTTAACATTCTACAGGGCTTTCTTATATTTTTGATACTAGTGGTGTTCAGAAAGAAAGTTCGCAGAGCTTTGGCAAGCAAAAATTTGTGTAATATTCAGTTTCCCAACTCTTGGAGATACTTAGAGGATGAAGAAATGGAAAGTTTAGAACAGAGAGTAAACGGTACTGTGGCTGAATATAAAGTTAATAATGTAGGTTTAGATGATAATAAAACAGAACCAAATAAAAATTAGGTAGAAATGGGGGAACCCCGACTAGAGGGCAATATTGTAAAGCATGGTTTCAAGAAGGCAATACGTAACACAGCATACAGGGTGTCAGCTTAGTGCGGCCAAGTACGATAATAGCTGGGTAGGTATTTGAAATACCAAAAAATATGAGTGCAAAAGTTGAAGAATACAAGTAGCTTAAACGTGACGGACACAAAAAATTACATTTAAAAAAAATAACAATCTCACAAATGGCTATAAAATATACGGTATTATATTTTATTGTTCCTATTTTATTGACCCACCCTGTATAATTAAAAATAAATTATTAGTAATAATAATATTATAGTTTGTTGATCTCCTTGCCTTTGAAGTTTTGTATTAACGTTTTTTTGCATACATATATAACAAAGTTGCTATTATTAATACCTAGTTGGAAACATGCAACCAGTCAATTGTAATCTTTGATGTCAAAATAACGTGAAACATTAAGAAGTTTGGTAGAAAAATACACAATGTCGGATCGTGTGTAATGTTAATTATGCTTGTGCAAGAATCTCTATTGAAACTGCTATACGCTACTAATATTTTTAAAATTTTAATAATAAATGGGATGATTAAAACTTATTCCGATGTTTTAATGTTTCAACCTCACTCCTTATCAGCTCTTTATTACATACAGGGTGTTATAAAAATAACGCATTATATTTAAATGATTGATTCCTTTTAAATGACCGTCTAAAAAGCTAGGTAATGATCCCCAAATGGGTCATTATTAAAAAGTCATCAATTTTGGCTCAATTTTAGTGACATATGAATGCAGCGAAAAATGCAAAGAAATTTTGTTGCACATTTGTGTATTATTGTCAAAAAAAAAAGAGTCGAAATTCTGGAAGGAAACCAACTACGGGCACAGCAGTATACTAAAGATCCACCCGGGGAATAATCTACGAGACCCGACTGATTACTCTGTCCCAATAACATGCTTCGATAGAAGGTATTCTATACTCATTCCGAGTAGGGAAGAGTGGGAAGGCAATCAGAACATAACGAAAACAGATCACGCAATCTTCACAGACGGTTCAAAAATGGACGTTGGTGTGGGAGCCGGGGTCTTTTCCGAAAGTTTACAAATACAGAAATCGTATAGACTCCCCAACTATTGTAGTATTTTTCAAGCAGAAGTACTGGCAGTTCTGCAAGAACACCTTGGCTTGGGAGTAGCCTCGTCAATCACCATCTTCAGTGATAGTCAGGCGGCGATTAAGGCAATCTGTTCCAGCAGCGTTAAATCAAAGCTCGTAAAGCGATGCCGCAACAATCTATGCACACTTGGCAACCAACATTGGGTTATTCTGTGCTGGGTTCCTGGACACTCCAAAATAGATGGCAACGAGGCTGCCGATGCGCTCGCAAGAGAGGGCGCAGGCATGCCAGCTGATCTAGCAGACAATACAGTGAACAAACCACTGGTATTGGACAAAGAGGAGATTGACTACACGGCCAAGCAGCTTGCACAGAACAGATGGACAGGGTTGACAACCTGTAGTACATCCAGGCAACTGTGGCCCACATTCGATAAAAAGAGAACCGCAGAGCTATTGAGAGACAGTCTAAAAGACGTGAGAAATATTACTGCGGTTGTTACCGGACATTGCCTCTTCGGAAGACATGCCGAACGTATGCAAATACCCACTAACGACTTCTGCAGAAGTTGCAGAGATGAGGAAGAGGAAGAAAGTATTCAACATTTTCTGTGTGAATGCCCTGACCTCGCAAGAAGGAGGTTCACTACTCTGGGTGAATCATCTTTCGATAGCCTGGAGGAACTTAGCAACTTACAACTTGGACGGCTGAGCAGATTTCTGAACAGTAGTGGCTGGTTTGAATGAGTTGTTAAAATCCTTCCGCGGTTACGTCGCACAAACCATCAGAGATCTGATGAAGGTGGGTTCTACGGAACACGTGTGGTATCACAACGGACCTAATCAGGGCTATGTGAGACTGTTTGGTCAGAACCAAGGGTCTGCCACTCTTACCTAACCTAACCTATTGTCAAAAGCAAACAACAGTCGATGAGTCATCACGAACAAATAGTGCATTTCCACCACATCGCGCATATTGTACCTGTGTCTGGCGATGGCAATAAAATGTCTTTTTTATATATTATAAAATATTATATAAAACGAATTTCACGAGAATTAAGTGGCGCGGCGTCAATGGAGATTTTTAAGATTTAATCGGGGCATCGTTTATAATTTTATTGGAAAATAAGAAATTAGGTAACATGAATAGCCGCAATATTTTTATTTTTCTGTTCTGCATTACGGATAATATAATTTAAACCTATATTATAATAGAAAGGTCTTATTGTGAACCCCTTTAGTAAAACTTTATATTTTATTAGTATTAAATTTTCAATTAGACAAGCCAGGAAACGATGCCGCATTTCACGCTGGTATGCAAGGCTCTTAAGTAATAAAAATTATTAATATGTACCCATTTTCTCTTATATTTTATAAAACAATTTAAAAAACGGCATGGTAATGAGAAATGACGTATGTATACGGTTATCAAAACTAAAATATCGATGTTTGCTTTTTTACCCATCCATACTCCTATGCGACGATCGACCGATCGATGTAGAGGTAGAAGACTATCGATAGTAGGTAGGGTTCGATATATCGATAGTAAAAGTAAAAGCTACCGACAGACCGATAATTTTTGCTCCCATTAAAAGTTGCTTTTGGTCAAAAGAGACTTCTAAAAACAAACAACGGTCCTATCAACAACTTCTCTCCCGAATATTCTTCCAAGAAAAACCTATTTCTGTCCCCCAACACCTTTTACTACAGGTTGCATTACTATCGATGGACGTAGCCTTAGCTTTATATAACTTTTTACGATACGATTTTTCCACCTCTAGATTAGTGTTGGGACATCGACTCGATACACATCGAGAGCAAGCATCTTTGTTAAAACATCGAGAGTTGTTAAAACATCGATGTTATAGTAATAATTTTAATAAAACTCGCGATATCGTGGCTCACTAATGTGAGATAAATGACGTCCTGGTTAATTTTAGTTTGTTATGAGGTTATGATGTGACATAAATACCCAGTGCAGACTTCACATTTTTAATATGTAGAGAACCGCGACCATTAGTTCCAAAGTAGAAACGCTATACCACTGAACCAGAGCCACTATCGAAAAATTTAGTTCAAATGCGTTACACGACAAAAAGCTAAATGCGATAATATACCTATTTGGTAAAAATTTATTAAAATTGTTTAAAATGACCTTAATCTTTTTAAGAATGGCAACAGCTTAGGTACTAGGTTAACAATAATTATGATTCATAATTGTTAGTTATAGTTTAAAATAAAATGATACGTTTATGAAGTCGAACACTTAGACAAATTAATTGTACTTTCTGTCCAATTAATAATAACTCCAATAATTAAATCTAAATAAAATGTTGAATTTAATGTTCAAAATTACAAAGTTTAACACTAAAAACAATCTAATACAGTTTAAAACTATACACAAACCACAAACTGACATCGGCTGAATACCTCTGTTAAAATCTGAAGAAATGTTGAAGCTTCTAGATCAGCTGGCCGATTTTTTTTTTTTATGATAAAACACCTGCACTGTAGGAAAAATCCTTTAAGGCGCTCTGGGAGCGGTGCGAGTGCGAAAAAAGCGATTAACGTTGGTCTTGAAACGTTGAAGATTGTATTCATTGGGAAACACGACTTCAGGAAGATCATTCCACAAAGATGACGTTCTCCAGATGAAAGAATACTTGAACAATGAAGTTCGAGGAGTACTAAGCTGAACAACATATGGATGAGCGGCAGTGGTTCGCCGTGTATTTCTGTTTTGCATTGCTCTAGGTGGAATCAAGTGGGCAATGTCAGTCGAACACCTGCCATGGAAATATCTGTAAAAGAGAGCCAAATCACCAACCTGTCTTCGATGCTCCAGGCTATCGAGGGTCTTGGTCAGCTCGGGGTTGCCGATCAGACGAACGGCTCTCCTTTGAATGGAATCCAGTAGCCGAAGGGTGTGCTTGGGTGCAGAGCTCCAGACATGAGAGCAATATTCTAATGATGGTCGAATCTGGGCTTTGTAGAGTGTCAAAAGTTGATGAGGTGTGTACAACCTTTTGGCGCGGAAAAGTACACCAAGTTTCTGTGCAGCTGTCTTGGCAATTACGGCAACGTGATCATGCCAAGACATATTACCTCCCAGATTGACCCCTAGCAAATTAATAGACGGTGCCAGGGGAATTGCGTGTCCTGCCATGACTATATCCGGTTCTGCAATGTTAACCTTTTTGGAGAAGACTGCTGCCTGGGTTTTCTTAGCATTAAATTCGACTTGGTTACTGTCACCCCAAGCCAAAATTTCTTCCAGGTCATTGTTGAGGCGCAAAACTTCATGCTGCCTGCGAAGATGTGCGTCGGCAGCGGATGTTTGGGGAGTCAAGGTAAAAGATGAGACAAGTGTGCTGTCATCAGCAAAGCTATAAATTGGATTTTGGGTTTTTACTAGAAGGTCGTTAATATACAGTAAAAAGAGGGTAGGCGACAATATGGACCCTTGAGGAACACCGGCATTGATGGTGAAGGTGTCTGAGAGAAACCCGTCAATCGCCACTTGCAGAGAACGGTTCTTAAGGAAGCTGGTTAACCATAAACAAAATTCATTAGGCATACCGTAGGATCGCAATTTACTTAGAAGCCCATCGTGCCAAACACGATCAAAAGCCCTAGAGATGTCCAGTGCAACAGCCCGGGATTCTCCATGATGTTCGATGGTGTTGCTCCAAAGATGGGTGACATATGCCAGAAGGTCACCTGTTGATCTGGACTTACGAAAACCGTATTGATGGTCGCTGATAATGTTAAGCCCTTTCAGATACTTTAGGAGTTGTTGGTTAATAGCTTTCTCCATTACTTTTGAAATTACTGAAAGCAATGCGACGGGTCGGTAGTTGCTTGGCAGGGTCTTTTTACCTTTCTTTGGAATAGGCTGGACACGCGCCGACTTCCAGCAGGATGGAAATATTCCTTTTTTGTAGGATAAGTTGAAAAGTCTACAAAATACTGGTGTAAGTTCATCGGCGCATGTCTTGAGAACAATGATAGGAATTTCGTCTGGACCAGAAGCTTTATTGACGTCGAGTCCTTTAAGAATCCGTTTAATAAGACGCTGACGGAACACGATTTCAGACATTTGCGATTGAACTGAGGGAATGTTGGGTGGTGATTTTCCCTGAAAGTCTACAGTGGAATGCGAGGAAAACAGTTCAGCAAGTAGGTTTGCTTTATCCCCGGCTGTGGTTGCTATTGTGCCGTCGGAACGTGTTAGAGGTGGAATAGTTGACTTTGTAAAGTTTTGGCTGACGGCCTTAGCGACTGACCAAAAGGACCTTGATCCGTTAGGACTGGCAAGAAGTTTGTTTTTGATTCTCTCGTTATGAGCTTCTTTGCTTTGGTCTATCATTTGCTTACATTGGTTTCGGGTGGTAACAAAGATGGCGCGATTTTCAGGAGTAGGGTTTTTACGCCACTGTCGGTAAGCCAGGTTTTTAGATCTGACAGCACGCTCGCAATTCTTGCTAAACCAGGGCTTGCCGTTAGAAGGGCGCTTTTTGGAGAAAGGAATAAAGGCCTCCATGCCAGTTAGAATGACGTCGGAGACCTCCTTTGCACAGACAGATGGATCATCCGAAGAAAAGCATACGCTTAGCCAGGGAAAGTTGCGAAAATGTTCCTTTAGGTCTTCCCACTTAGCTGATGTATAGTGCCAAATCTTACGGGGTTTAGGAGGTTGTTCAGAACTAATTGGCAGCTCGCTTAGGGTTGAAATAAGTTTGTGATCGGAAGAGCCCAATGGTGGATGTACGGTGACCGTATATAGGTCTGGATTTGAAGTTAAAAAGAGATCTAAAAGACTAGCAAAATCCCCAGCTCGGTCTGGAACCCGCGTTGGTTCTTCTACGAGTTGAGTTAGACCAGAACTGATCGCAAAAGATTCGGCCTCGCGGCCATATCATGTATCTGGATGTCAATTGTCGAAAAACGAACTCTATCGTTATTATTATTATTATTATTATTATTATTATTATTATTATTATAAGGTACATCGATGTTTGTCCTTATTTCCCCAAAATTTCTGCCCAGATAAAAAGTAACTTCTAAAAAAAACACTGTTCTTGCCACCCAACTCACTGCTGAGTTCCACATACGTTTCAAATATCAAAACGCAAGGTCAAACATCAAAAGTTAAACATCGATTTTTGTGACCCTTAATATCGACGGCAAAACATCGGATATCGGTAACAAGATGACATCGCTGTTTGAAGAGCATCAATGAACATCGCCCATCACTACTCTAGATCGAAGACAAATGACAAGACAAAACAAATGAAGAAAACAAACCTACTACTTTAAGGTTGTGTGAGACCTTGTTTTTCGATAACTTTCACTTTAGTGTTCTAGAATTTGTTTTTAAACATTTTCCCAAATGAAAATACCAAAAAAAAATCATAAAACCAAACTAGGTAGGAATGGTAAACAGTGAACGCGCAGCAACCTAACCTTAAACAACAAGACCCAAAAACATACTACAATGCAAAACCACAAAATATTTATAGTTGTAATTCTGCTGTATAGCTTACATAATTTTAATGTAGCACAAAATATTGAAAATAACCCAAAGGTTCCGGTATACAAATGTTGTGAAGATCATGAAATCTACATCGGGATGTACTGTACCGAAGTTAATGAGACTAACCAATGGCACCCCTTATTTACTTCAGAAAAAGGAAAGGCAAACTTACAGATAAAATACACGTAAGTAGGTCTAGGTATAGGAGGAAATTTGATTTGGTATATGACCACAAAGAGGATGATAAAAATACAAATAGTTTATTGGTGTGAAAATACAATGTATTTACATTAAATCATGTTTAAATATTGAACAAGATTATTAAAATGTAGATTAAACAATATTCCGAAAATAATTTATGGCGGAAACACGCGTTTTTGAGATATTCCTTTGTAAAGTCCCTGTTAATAGAGGTAATGTTTCTGATGCAAAACTCTCATTTATAAGTTTAATTTTCTGAAACTCATAAAGATTATTGTAAAACTGGTCACATTTTATGCAGTTTTGGTACTTTTTTCCCATAATATTCATTTTTTGGGGTTCTTTGTTACCAAAATATCCCCTTCAACATAGCAAAATTATTTTTGCAAGTAGGATTTGACAAAAAATTATATTTCCAATGTTGCAAATTGCTCTATTCATCTCGGTACCTATATCAATTTTATAACTATAATCATAGAAACACACACACAATCGTGTGTGTGTGTTTCTGTGTGTAATTAGGTTTTATGGCTCTGGACCTCTGGTTGAAACCAAATGGCCAGCATCTCTCTTTGTTTCTTTTTTTTGTGTTACTTTTACTGAGATAATGGTTTTTACAATTTTATGGTTAAAATAATAAAAGGTAATCTGGCCAATAAACGTAAACAAACCAAAAAGTGAGGTTATTACTACATCCCCACATACTTAGATTTTAATTGATAAAACAATGAAATGTGCTGTTTTCTTTGATTTATTTAATTCAATTACTACTTAATTGCAATAAAAAAGGAAATTTGGACCATTCTGCAGAGGTAACATACCCCTAAGAAAAAGAGCACTTTTAAAAAGGATAAACTCAAAAATTAAGCGGTTTCATTAAAAATCGTTTTCAAAATCATAATCTTCACCCAACTTTTATCAATTCTGAAAAAATCATCAATTGTGGCATGGTGTTCATAATAAATAATTACCAAGAAATTTGTTACAGGACCATAAATGTAAATATATTATGTTCAGTGACATAACTTGACACAGGTAGAATTCAATACCTACTGTCAAATTTAAAGCCACATTATCCAAAGTTGATAGTGTCATTTACATGTCACTGAAAATATAGTATTGGTATGTTCTGTTTTTGTATGAATTGTCAGAACTTTTCATTAAATCTTTTTCTTAGAGCCTAAAGTAGTAGGTAGTATTTTTATAGTTTTCCGTTTTCCTGTGCAGTAAACCATCCATACCATATCAAATGTTCATTTTTTAAAATACCCCAATTTTCCATTAGAACACACGAAATAAAGAAATATGAATAACATGACATGAATGAATTGAATGAATACATTTTGACCTACCTACCTAAATGGTCTAAGCTATTACCCCATTATTAAAACAAATCATTTTTAAATAATATTAATAATAATAATTAATACCTTTATTGCCATAAAATATATTCACGAGTGAACAATAATTAATAGTGACTTATTTATTAGAAACACACATAACAAATAATTATTATATTCTTAAAAAGCCATTAACCAAGGTCCTTCAGACTTTCAATTATTATACTGAGAAAATTTAGAAAAACACCAAAAATGCTTAGTGCATAAAATACTCCAAAAATAAATGCTCGAGCATTTTACGTCACTATGTAGGTATGCTAACTGCACTCATCATACTAGCAAATAAATTTGCTTTCAAACCATTCTAGTACAAAAATTTATTTAAAACATGATTTTTTTCTGAAAAAATTAAACAAAAAAGTTTACTCCGGGCTCAAATATTTCAAGTCCTGTTTAATATTGGTACCTACTAAATGTATGAATCTTCGGATAATTCCCGGAGTCTAGTTTATCCTACTGTACTGTTTTTAAATATACAGTGTTATGGAAATGACATGTTAAGTCCTGTATGTGAACATATTACAGGAAAATTTATACTTATTTGATTTAGAAAATTGTTACTTCAAGATGGCTTATGCGCGTTTGACATCCATTTCTGTCAAATATTTGGACATGCCGAATTTTTCAGAATTTCACCTTTAAAAGTTTATTTTTAACTAATATAAGTTAGAACAGGGTCGTCGAAAAGTTTGCCACAAATGAAAATTTTTTTTGTTATTATTTGTCAGAATTTTATTTTTTTTAATTTATAATATTAAGTAGTTAAAATAATATTGAAAATATTAAATTACATTTTATTTACTTAAGTAGTTTATTGATGTCATAGTCATAAACCAATAAAACCGAGAATAAGACCGATTGGCATAGAACATTGACAATAATATTGTCAAATAAACATATTAAAAAAGTACATTAACAGACGTATCCATAGGTGTCAGTATTGCTGATATGTACCTACTATGTGGGAAATAGTTCTCTGGATATATATAGGTGAGAAAAAATAATAGTAAATTCTTCAAGGAAATCTTGTATTTTGGCTTAGGGTTTAATTTAAAACATATTTGGTACTTGTTCTTTTGATAGAAATTGATATGGTAACTTTCACCTACGTTTTTAATGCTTTGACGTTTCTCTTGTCAAACGCGTTGACCAACAGTGATTTAAAAATTGCTTAATTCCGAAAATTGCTTTTCTTCACGAACACTGGATATATAACTTAGTGTATATTTACATGTATACGACAAAGTTACACACTGAACAGCCCAATCTATCGCCCTTTAATCAGCTAAAACCCGTCAAGAGATTATTATTACAGAACCTGACATCGATGCCGTTAGTATGTGTATCTCTTTTTTACGCTTTTGCCTTCGCATATGTCTCTTCGTACTTCATCAATCCGCGTGTCTTCCCTGCGTTCTTTTAATATCACAGAGCCGGCAATTATTCGTTCGCGTGTTGAATAGTGCAGTATTGTTTTTGTATTTGGTATTTTTAGAGATAATTTTGCTGTTATTTTGTAAGTAGTAAGTCTGGTTATAAACTGTTAAACTGTGTAATTTTTTTATGAAAAAGCAAGTAAATATATTGTGTTTTTGGTAATTAACTATTCACAGCAACCCTAGTCCGGTCGTAACCAAACCTTAAATTCTGTTCAATAAATGGTACTAGAAATGACGTGTGTCATCGACGGCCATTAAAAGCTTACTTGAAATACACTATACCGGGTGATTCACGACGAGCTTGCATTAGAACTTTTGAGGAAATTACTGAACATATTTTTTTGAAAATCTGTAGGTTTAAGTTTATCGATATGCTCTCTTAAACTAAAATATTAACATGTTTCTGTCACTTCCGGTTATACCGGAAGTAGCTTTAACTTTCATTTTTTAAATACAACATAGCAATTTTTATTATATTTTTGGTTTTTGCATTAAATTGTAATAAGATTTTATGGAACACGTTTTTTACCTAAGTCGACTCATTTCTGAGATATCTGCATATTTTGTAATTATTTCGTAAATGCATAGCGATGAAATTATCCGTATATATTTTTTACCTTAGCTCCTGGACTCAAATTTTTTTGTTTGTGTATAGTTAAAGAATCAACAAATCTTAAGAAATAATTAAACTTGGCTCATTGTAAAAAACTTTAAACATTAAGAACTTTCTTATTTTAAATGGAACACCCTGTATATTTTTATTTTATATGATGGTAGATGGTAAATTAACTGCTCCTTAAAATTGCTATAGCTTTTTCTATACCTATATCAACGCGTTTTCTTAGAATATCAAGTTTAATTTTTAATTACGATTTTTTCAGGCTTGCCATGAGAACAAATGTACATGGAGACTCCATAGTGATATTTATAGGGGAAATATTGTTAGCGGCAATGTTTTCTAGAAGGCTTGGACAAGAAAAATTATTTGTTGCGTATTTTAAGAATGTCAATTCTGTTTCTGGAAAATGTCAAGCTTGGGATTTTCAAACGAATATTTTTTTAAATTCATTACTTAAGTGTTTATATTAAATGTGGCAAAATAAATTTAAGAGCATGTCGGATATATCACGATAAATATCCGAATCGACCAACTCCTGCACCTGATATTATAAGACTAAATAATAATTTCCTTAAATATTTCCCTTATAAATATCACTATGGAGTATCCTTGTACATTTGTTTTCAAGGCACGCTTGAAAAAATCGTATTTAAAAATAAAACTTGATATTCTAAGAAAACGCGTTGATATAGGTATAAAAAATATACAGGATGTTCTATTTAAAATAACAAAGGTTTTTACAATGAGCCCTTAATTGTGACCTCCCTGTAAATTTTTTGCCAAGTTTAATTATTTCTTGAGATTTGTTGTTTCTTTAACTATACACAAACAAAAAATTTTAGTCCAGGAGCTAAGGTAAAAAATATATGCGGATAATTTCATCGCTTTGCATTTATGAAATAATTACAAAATAAATTAATTGATTCAGCCGATACTAGGTGGAAATCCATAACTATTATATTATAGGATACAGTAAAACAAAGTTGAACTTGTAAATTTCCACTATATTAAAAAGAAGAAACATAACATGTTTCGCTGCACGGCAGCTTCGTCAGATGACAATGTGAAATAAGATGTAAAAGGTATAGATTATTGACAATGTAAATAAAAACAGTGGGAGGGTTAAAAGCTAGGAAAAACCCAAAGAAAGGGTCGGTATAATTCAATTAAGTAAAATGATGGGTTTTTTCAACCATTGTTAGGTATACAATTATCAACAGAATAAGTTTAACAAAGGTGAACTATTTAAATCTAATTGATCATTAAGTAACAGGTCCGTATTCTTAAGTTTATTAATTTCGACAGACTCTAACAAATTAAGTTTTAAGCCCTTATTTTCTGTATGTAAGATTTTAAAAGATGGATCAAAATTATGTTGGTTGTTGAGCAAATGGTTAGCGTAGTTAGAATCGGTTTTATTTTTAATAAAACTATTATAATGTTCGTGTATTCTTTTGTTGAAGTTTCTCCCTGTTTGACCTATGTATGTTTTCGGACAATCCTTGCAGTTTAATTTGTAGATACCAGAATTTTTGTTTTTATCACTTTTGGTTTTATTGTTTTTAATAAATTTACCTAAAGAGTTATTAGTTTTGTAAGCCACATTTATATCAAGTTTATTGAGAAAATTGCCAATTATTTTGCTAGGTTGACCAAAGAAAGTGACAAGTTTAAAATTGTTAGCGTAAGTTTTGATTTTGGGAAAAACTAGGTCAATAGCTTTTTTGTAGGTTTTCTTTTTTAAAATTTGATCAATAAGATTAGAGCTATAACCATTATTAACCGCAATTTGTTTTATGATGTTTAATTCTTTTTGAAAATTGATTGTGTTTAAAGGGAGAGATACTAATCTGTGTATCATACTATGAAAAGACGCTAATTTTTGTTGTATAGGGTGACATGAAGAGTTGTTTATAACCGTGTCAGTATGAGAAGGTTTATGGAAAACTGAAAAAATGTGTCTACCATTTTCTTTATTAATATTTAAATCAAGAAAATTAATAGAATTGTCAATTTCATGTTCAATTGTAAACTTGATATTCTTATGTAAGCTATTGATATATTCTAAAAAGACTTGTAACTGTCTGTCAGTTCCGAGAAAACATGTTAGGACATCATCAACATACCTATGCCAATAAAGAAACTGTTTGAAAAGAGGATGTTTGCTGATTTTATCTTCTAAAAAATCCATAAATATTTCAGACAACAAGGGGCTAAGGGGATTACCCATGATAAGACCATTTTTACTTGTATATATTTTATCGTTGAACTCAAAGTAATTTTGTTCCAAGCATATGGTTAGTGAAGTTATAATTTCTTGTTTTTTGATCAAATTAACATTTTTTAGGGTGAGAAGTTTATTAACTAAGGTAATAGTTTCATCAATAGGTATGCTTGGAAATAAATTAGTCACATCAAAAGAAATTAGTTTCGCATTATTGGGTAAATCAATATTCTTAATTTTATTTACTAGCTCGAGAGAATTTTTTATTGCAAATTTTGCTGAAAATTGTGTGTTCATTATAATTATATCGATTAGTTTTTTTGAAAGTTTGTATGACGGTGCTGAGAAAAAAGAAACTACTGGTCTAATAGGGTATCCACCTTTGTGGAGCTTTATTAGTGAATACAATTTAGGGGGTTGAGGATTCATGAGACTTAATCTGAAAGAATCTATGTCAGAAAATAAACTTTTACACCTGAACTTAAAACTGAAAATAAACTAGTAGAGAAAGGTTACAAATACAATATACAAGATAATATTTCTCCCAAAACCTTAGAATTGTTAGGTGTCGAAACCGAAATTGCTCTTAAAAACATTCCTTCTAACATTTCTCTGAAACATCAAGCCTCTTCTATAATAAAACAAGAATTTTTAAAACAGACTGTTCCAAAACAGGAAATTCGATTAGCTAAAGATATTAAAAATAAATCTAGTGATATAATTTTTACCAAGGCAGACAAAGGTAATACGGTAGTAGCAATAAATAAAACCGATTATATTCAAAAAACTCTCGAATTTCTTAATCCTAATAATTATCAATGTTTAAAACGCGACCCTACTACTATATTCCAAAAGTCTATAAAAACTATTATTCAGAATTGTAAAAGTTTATTTTCTGACATAGATTCTTTCAGATTAAGTCTCATGAATCCTCAACCCCCTAAATTGTATTCACTAATAAAGCTCCACAAAGGTGGATACCCTATTAGACCAGTAGTTTCTTTTTTCTCAGCACCGTCATACAAACTTTCAAAAAAACTAATCGATATAATTATAATGAACACACAATTTTCAGCAAAATTTGCAATAAAAAATTCTCTCGAGCTAGTAAATAAAATTAAGAATATTGATTTACCCAATAATGCGAAACTAATTTCTTTTGATGTGACTAATTTATTTCCAAGCATACCTATTGATGAAACTATTACCTTAGTTAATAAACTTCTCACCCTAAAAAATGTTAATTTGATCAAAAAACAAGAAATTATAACTTCACTAACCATATGCTTGGAACAAAATTACTTTGAGTTCAACGATAAAATATATACAAGTAAAAATGGTCTTATCATGGGTAATCCCCTTAGCCCCTTGTTGTCTGAAATATTTATGGATTTTTTAGAAGATAAAATCAGCAAACATCCTCTTTTCAAACAGTTTCTTTATTGGCATAGGTATGTTGATGATGTCCTAACATGTTTTCTCGGAACTGACAGACAGTTACAAGTCTTTTTAGAATATATCAATAGCTTACATAAGAATATCAAGTTTACAATTGAACATGAAATTGACAATTCTATTAATTTTCTTGATTTAAATATTAATAAAGAAAATGGTAGACACATTTTTTCAGTTTTCCATAAACCTTCTCATACTGACACGGTTATAAACAACTCTTCATGTCACCCTATACAACAAAAATTAGCGTCTTTTCATAGTATGATACACAGATTAGTATCTCTCCCTTTAAACACAATCAATTTTCAAAAAGAATTAAACATCATAAAACAAATTGCGGTTAATAATGGTTATAGCTCTAATCTTATTGATCAAATTTTAAAAAAGAAAACCTACAAAAAAGCTATTGACCTAGTTTTTCCCAAAATCAAAACTTACGCTAACAATTTTAAACTTGTCACTTTCTTTGGTCAACCTAGCAAAATAATTGGCAATTTTCTCAATAAACTTGATATAAATGTGGCTTACAAAACTAATAACTCTTTAGGTAAATTTATTAAAAACAATAAAACCAAAAGTGATAAAAACAAAAATTCTGGTATCTACAAATTAAACTGCAAGGATTGTCCGAAAACATACATAGGTCAAACAGGGAGAAACTTCAACAAAAGAATACACGAACATTATAATAGTTTTATTAAAAATAAAACCGATTCTAACTACGCTAACCATTTGCTCAACAACCAACATAATTTTGATCCATCTTTTAAAATCTTACATACAGAAAATAAGGGCTTAAAACTTAATTTGTTAGAGTCTGTCGAAATTAATAAACTTAAGAATACGGACCTGTTACTTAATGATCAATTAGATTTAAATAGTTCACCTTTGTTAAACTTATTCTGTTGATAATTGTATACCTAACAATGGTTGAAAAAACCCATCATTTTACTTAATTGAATTATACCGACCCTTTCTTTGGGTTTTTCCTAGCTTTTAACCCTCCCACTGTTTTTATTTACATTGTCAATAATCTATACCTTTTACATCTTATTTCACATTGTCATCTGACGAAGCTGCCGTGCAGCGAAACATGTTATGTTTCTTCTTTTTAATATAGTGGAAATTTACAAGTTCAACTTTGTTTTACTGTATCCTATAATATAATAATTACAAAATATGCAGATATCTCAAAAGACTAGGTAAAAAACGTGTTCCATAAAATGTTATTAAAATTTAATGAAAAAATCAAAAATATAATAAAAAATGCTATGTTGTATTTAAAAAATGAAAGTTGAAGCTACTTCCAGTATAACCGGAAGTGACAACAACATGTTAATATTTTAGAATAAGAGAGCATATCGATATACTTAAACCTACAGATTTTCAAAAAAATATGTTTAGTAGTTTCCTCAAAAGTTCTAATGCAAGCTCGTCGTGAATCACCCGGTATATATACAAAACAAGGTATGTGTACTTTTAAGTAAAACAACGTTTTTGTATTTTTTATGCGACCTGTATAAAAAATTAAATTTTTCATAACGCGAATCTCAATTATGTTATGAGCAAACCCTTTTTTAACGATTTACTTTTTTTTTGTATCTTCCATTTTTTGGTCTATTTGTCTTCTAAACCCTATCCGCGGACATACCTACTGTATATAATATTTTCATATCATCTTGAAGTGCTACGAATATATCTATCGTTATTATTTTTGTTTAAGTTTAATAACTGGTAAACCAAACTGTGGTCACACGCAACCATGGTCAATATACCATTACCAAACTTCAACAGACAAGTTACGATTGCTACCAAATGGCGTTTTGCGCCATTACTTTGATAATCAAATTCCTAATGAATTTAATCAAGATGAGGAGTTTACTGAGGAAGAAAGCAAGATATATCATGACTATGAACCTGGCCAATATTGCTTAGATCGAGTAAGTACTTTATGATCATCAAATCAAAATAAGTTTTGAAATAACAGAACAGTGTGTTATGCAACATAAAACTACAATGTAGGTTTAGAAACAGAGAGCCCAATCTTCCTTCTTACAAATATGTTTATTAAATTAGAACCTACGCATTTCGGCCTACAAGGTCATCATCAGGGAATACTGTAAGAAAATAAATAACGAGTTGTGTTAAATATTTTATTTTATTTTAAAACATTTTTATTAAAAAAATTAATTAATAAATATTTTATTAAACACAACTCGTTATTTATTTTCTTAGAATATGCCCTGATGATGGCCTCTTGTAGGCCGAAACGCGTAGGTTCTAATTTAATAAATATATTTGTAAGAAGGAAGATAGGGTTTTCTGTTTCTAACCCTACATTACCATGTCCCTTCTGGAGAGTAGATACGACTTCGTTATTAAACTACAATATAATCGGAAAACGTGTTTATTCAAATTCAAAAGCCGAATGCAGCCCTGTGGTTAGGTTTTTGTTTACTGTCAATGCCAGTTGAAAATAAATACACTATAACTGAAGCAACTAATTTATAAAAAAAATTTTACCATAATTTTGGTATAAATTAAGGACATAGCGAGGGAAATAGGTATTATAATAAAAATTAAAGATTGATTTATTAAAACACACACGAATGTCGGGTTGCAAAAAGATTTTAAACAATAATTAAATAACCAGGCAATTACGACTGTGACATAAATAACATCGGCGGAAATTATTTTCTCACCAGCAGAGTGGCCGCTTAATTCTTGATTTACTTATCAGGCAACTTTGATTGTGAGTAGATATAATCTCTGCCAAAATCATTTATGTCACAGTCAACTTTGCCTGGTTAGGTCTTTGAGCACCCAGTACTAATAGGTTTCTTACTAATAAAGTTTGTAATAAAAAATAAGTAGTATATTTTTATTACGAAAAATTACTCTCCCGCACAAGTGCTAAAAACTTACGTTACCTCATGATTTTAAAAAATGTTAATATAAAGTAAAAAATAGTTTTATGCATGGTTTTAAATTTTTGGTAAATTTGCAGCAAACCGCCGCTTGTAGGGAAAATTTTTAACTTACCTAAAGCATGCCAAAAGTGTATATTTTTTTTGTATATAAAGTAGTGAATTACAACTGTAGAGGGTGTCCATTTTTGGGCACTTTTGTAGGGTATCTTTCTTATATTTAAAGATAGAGGGTTGCGGTTCTCGCAACACTGTACTACTTTTTTGTGAAACTAAACATGCCGTAAACAAAATTTTCATAGCCGTCTTGGTTTTTGAGATATAGGGTGAAAATGAAAATTATCACTTTTGGGACACCTACAGTATCCCAGTTGTCTTTAAACTTATTAGAGAGGTTAAAAGGCATTCTCATAGAACTTTTTTTGTAGAATCCAATGCCGTAGTTAGTATTTTTCTTGCGTCATCCCTTTTTTAGATATGAAGCAATTATCCATATTTTTAAACGGGACACCCTATATATTTTTAACTAATTAAATTAAGCTTTTCTGGGCTTTTCAAAAACATATCATGGTATATATTTAATTTGAAAAATAGCTGAATAAACAACACTTTTCAACAAATTAATACTTAATTTAACAGTAGGCCATGGCGCTGATGAAACAAAAGAAAAATATCCGCATAATCTTTATTCCGAAAATGTTTTGAATTGATTTTTGGTCGCATAAATGATTCATAATTAATTAAATGATATTTAAGTATAGAGAACCTATCAAAGAAAGGTTGTCTTCTTTCCAGATATCTATAATAAGTATAAAAACGCACAATGATAAAAATAATTTTGGATTAGGAAAAATTGTACCTTTTAAGATAATATGTATATTTCAGAGGCCTGGCGCGAATTTTTATTGTATTGTATAAATAAAATAGTATTACTTATACTTACACACGGCATTTACGGAATAGTGCTGCAAACCAGTGGGCGACTGCAGCGCGATCTAGATCTGAATCCACAAAGCGTGAAGATGTATAGAGAAGCGAAAAAATGTTTCCTATACTGGTGAAGTGGCCGTTCCGTGCTTGATTTAATTAGATTTATTTATATTTCTACGTTTTCACGTTAGATGGCTATCTTTTGCATTGAGTTGATTCCTTCTGATGGCGTTACTGGGTTTTCATCGCGTTTTTATTTCTTAAAAACGCATTGAAAGAACAGGCTCGCTGTACTGGGGGTCGCTTACGGGTCATGACTTTCTGATGAGTTCTAACAAGAACGAAGCAGCCTGTCATTGTCTACCTGTGCCCCAGGGATTCCATTACCTTTGGCGTTCCTGTGTACTTTAATGCGAAAGATAGACGCACTACTCTGTCCGCTTGCCGCTAAGCTTTTTTTCTTTATTGTATTGTATGTAACAAACTAACATATCATACTTTTCAAAGTTCCGATATATTCCCAGTTCAGCAATTTCTAAAAGAAAACACAAATTTTCAACTTACAACTTTTTAGTCAATATTGAATATTAATTTGACAAGCGATCAAACTCACAGAAGAAAAAAGGGTTATCTAACTTATCGCCATTAATAGATTATTTTCTTTTGTTTCATCCGCGCCATGGCCTACTGTTAAATAACGTATTAATTTGGGAAAAAGTGTAGTTTATTCAGCTATTTTTCAAAGTAAATATATACCATTATATATTTTTGAAAAGCCCAGAAAACGCTTAATTTAATTAGTTTAAAATATGTGTATCATTTAAAAATGTAGATGTTTGCTTCATAACTAAAAAACGGATGACGCAAGAAAAAAAAACTAACTACGCCACTGGATTCTACGAAAAAAGTTCTGTAAGAAAATCTTTTCATCTCTCTAATAAGTTAAAAGACAACTGAGATACGGTAGGTGTCCCAAAAGTGATAATTTTCATTTTCACCCTGTATCTGAAAAACCAAGACGGCTATGAAAATTTTGTTTACGGCATATTTAGTTTCACAAAAAAGTAATACAGTGTTGCGAGAAACGCAACCCTCTATATTTAAATATAAGAGAAATACCCTACAAAAGTGCCCAAAAATGGACACCCTGTACATTAATTTGGTGATCAACTGCGCACTAAAAATGGATGAACTTGTTGTTTTTCTTAATAATTAAATAAATTGTATAATAATAAAAAAAAATAATCTCAATTTTTAAAACCCTAAAAATTTTACCGACAAACTGAAAATCATAAAACAAAATAAATTCTTTCAAAATACGAACCAATTTTAGCGTTATGGGGCTGTAGTCACAAAAGTGCATACATTTTTCTTACGAAAAAATCTCACTGTACTACATACGTAACTGACTTAAATTTTAGAGAATTGATCATATCACCAGTGAATTTGCATGGGTTTGTTCGCCCGATCACAAAGAAGGCTGGACCACAAACGAGTTTTTAATGCACAATATTGTAAATCCCATCACCCATGGAATTACCATCATTTGTCTTTTAATAGTGGCAATAATTTACTTTGTGATGCCAACTATAAGAGATTTAGCTGGAAATATTATTACCACAATTTGTATGTGCCTTATTGTAAGCCAAACTGCAGATTTAGTGAGACTTTTGACTGTATTTAAAAGCCATATAAGCCTTCTTATTGCTGGTAAGGTTATTTGCTATTTATTACACAGATATAGATAATATTGCTAGGGATAATTGACATAAATAATAAAAAACTTCAAATAAATGTAATTACAAAAAAATATTGTCATTGCTAGACCACTTATAACTTTAGAAATGATCTTAATTCTTAATAAGAATGCAAAATTTGTCCTTCACCTTCTTTAATATAAAACAATTACTGCCTACGCGTTTCGGTTAACAAACCATCATCGGGGCCAGCAGGTCAAAAACTTAGGCATTAAACAATCAAAACTCCACACTGGTACAGGTCAAAAAAACAAACGACACCACACTTTTAAACTTATATGATAATCAATCTTAATTCTTATAATTTATTTACTACCTAATAATTTTATAAATCAATCCAATGTAAGTAGTTTTGATATTCAATACATATACAACTTTTTTATTTTGCTGATTTACTTGAGTGATTTAATCTTTTTTACAGAGACAATATGTTACATTACCCTCTTGGGTGCCTTCTTTTGGCTGAATAGTTTAGGATATTATATTTGGAAGACTTTTAAGTAAGTATGTTTTGTCTTATTAATAACAGTAGAAATACATATTAACTTTGGTTCATCGGCTACCTTTTTACATGTATGCCGAGTCAAATGTTGTGCTTTTATACATATTTTCAAAAATTGGATATAAGGTTATTTGTATACTGAGTGGCCAAATAGGAATGGACGCCGGCCATATCTCAGGAACCATATATCACAATGTTTTGAAATAACAAATTTGATTACAAAATCGACCAAGAGAAATTGCTGGAAATTATAAATAAATTACTTTTTGTATGGATGAGAGGCAACTCGAGTAGTCTAGTCTCCACGCTGCTACAATTTCTTTTAAGTTTCCCTGTGTGACGAATGCCTTTGTGAGAAAAATATTGCAAAAACATAACCTAACATATTTATAAAAGCAAAATTGAAAAATTTGATTGATACTTTAATGTTCAAAACATTTTTCAGATCAAGAAATGTATTTTTGAGAATAACCGATGGAAAGAAATATTGTTACTATGGAGGATATGCTTGGTCCTGTACCATAACGTTGGGGCTTTTAGCTATATTTGCCCATTTTACAATGGATTATCCAGATCTAAAATCAACAACAAATCCATACCAACAACAAGAACAAATAGGTAAGGGCTTAGTAAGTTTTCTATAGAAACATAATCCTCCAAAAATTGTCCTCCGCCACCCCAGTACCTTGGGAGGATAATCCCTTGGACAAAGGGCTTTTGGCCAGCGGCGGCGTCAGGGGATGGGAGGGCACAAATGGGCCCGATGATTTTTGAGTGGGTACTAAAAAAAAAGGTCGCCGGCCTCACGCCGCTCTAGAACGCGATAAACAGCCACAGACAAAAAGGTTATCGTTTTCTTCAAAATGCCATACAACCACTCATTAACACTTTCATAGCCAAGTCCTTCTTCCCCCGACAAAATTTCATTACAAAACCAACCCATCAATTTTGGGGGGGCACCAGGCGTGAGGCCGGCGACCTTTTTTTTTAGTACCCACTCAAAAATCATCGGGCCCATTTGTGCCCTCCCATCCCAAAAATCCTGGCGGTGCCGCTGCTTTTGGCAGAAGTTAATAAGGATAAACAAGTTATTGGGTACCTTTATCCCTTGCTTGAAAGAAAAAGCAAAATGATGCAGACATACATAGGGAGCTAAACGTTGAAACAATTACCGAATCATTGCAAAAACAACATGAGAAATTGATAAACAAATTACCAACACACAAATTTCATCAATCAAAATACATTTTATCAAATCCCACACCCAGTTCGTCTACGAGCACGATATAGAAACGTCACAACACCAAACACTTAAAAAAACATTATTCATAGCACTATTTTCCCCCCTTATCCCACCATTTCTCATATATTTTCTCTTTTTTTTGGACAGGGTGTCTGTCTTTTCAACTTTAACACTATAAGACTGCTGAAAACACCTGACAAAATGGACATTTTTCTTCATACATTTAAAGGAAATCCGAAAAATGTACTTACAATACAAAACTTATGAAAGGTCGCATAAAGGTTTCTAACGGTAATTAACTAACCAGCAAATTTGATGGTGGCATACATGACATCGACAGAAATACTTTTCTCACAATCAAAGTGGTCCGGCTTTCTTAATTTTAATTAACTAATCAGGCAACTTTGATTGTTAGGAACTAATGCTTGCCAATGTCATTTAGGTCACAGTCAAGTTTTTAGTTAATTATTGTTAAACATCTTTATGCAACCCAACATTAATAGACTTATTCTGACACTTGTAATTTAAAACCCCCAAATCTTGTTTACCATTTTTATAGGTTTTATGTTTTTTTTAGGTTCTCTAGGCATGATAATCTTTTTCGTTCCAGTGGCGTTTACTGTACTTGCAAATGTATTTTTCTTTGCGACAACACTAAAGAAAATTAACAGGATGCATACATATGGTAGAATACACCACAAACTGAGGCATATGTAAGTTTTAATTCAATCAGCATGAAATGTAAAAAAAAACGTACCATACCAAAGAAAGTTCGTGATGAAATCTAGTAAGCATTCTACAAAATTTATATATAGGGTGATTCAGTTAGTCCTTTTGGAAGTACAACTGAAAATATTTTTTTAAAACTTTGCGACTTTATATTTTAGCGCTGCCTAGCGGGACTCCTGTAATTGTGACGAATGTCTTTAGAGGTGATTTCCTCTTGACATTATTTACTTATTTCTAAAAGTTAGTTAGAGGTGCTGGTATGCTCAAGAGTGCCTAACAACGACACAGATGGCGCTCCGTGCCACATCTTACCGGTGTGTCCCACCAAGTGCTGCATAAGTAGCTTTGAGTTGTCCTTTCTTTTCGTCGGATCCTAGCCCTAGCTCTACTGATAAGTTATGATATGACGAAACGCGTCTAGAGATGGATCTGACGAAACGAAAGGAAATTCTTCTTCTGTTTATATTTTTTGATATGTCTATGCCTCTTCACTTTTTTTTTCTGTTACTTCTGGTTAAATCAGAACTAGCTGTCGACTTTGTTATTTTACATAGGATATTTTATTTTTCTTAAGATTCCTATTGTATAACAGGTCGAATGACTAAATTGAATAGTTTTTGAGTTATTAGCATTTAAAAATTACATATTTAGATTTTTTAGTACTTTGACAGGCTGTAGCATCTTAACGGCTTTTATTTTCTACTTAAAAAATTAACTTTCCGTTAACTTTCAGATGTCACAAGATTTGTTTAGAATCTTGAGCAAAATCCAAAAATACAATAAAATTCATATATTTAAAATAACAAAGTTGACAGTCACTTCCGGCACACTGGGAAGTGATAGAAAAACGCCAAATAGCTGGAGACACACGAAGGGGTTTTCCAAACGTCTTATCCCGCCGGCCAGATATTAATTTTGGTCTCTCTGATCAGGTCTGTCCTGCCTATTAAACCGAATTTCACGACACAATGGGCTCTTTCACTAAATTTTGATTTTGGTTGTAGTGTATAAAGGAACATAAAATAAAATTTTCTGTGTTTTTACTTTCTGATATTTTTAAGCCATTACTGAGAAAACAAATAAATAAAAAAACTATTAGAACAAAAACGCGGACTTTATCGAAACTACGTCATGAAAATGGAACTTGACAATGTTGCCAGTGTTTTTGTAAAATGTTTATATTGTAATACAAATAATGACTGAAAAATAATCCAATAGAAATAATAGTCCAAAACGGACTTATCTGGAATAATAAAAAAATTACCATATCATTTCTCAAGTACTATATTTTGTCTTAAAATAAATTTTTAATAAACTTCTAAGCACAATATTTTTCTTAGACCGTATGTAACTTATAAAACATTTTACATTTGGCAACACCGAAATTAATCCCAGAAGGCAGCTTGGATGACAGATTAAAAAAATCCTAACCCACTTTATTTGTTGACATTTCAATGGTTTGATATTTTATTTTTGGTTTAAATTAATTTACATGTATAAATAAAAGTGTCTACCAAAAAACCTAAGCGTTGTGCTGTAAAGTGCTGCTCAAATACCAGCGTCAGCGTTTCAAATAAAATATTCATATCATTTCCAAAAGGAGAGGCGCAACTAATCAGAAGAAAAGAGTGACTGATGGTTAGGATTGCCCCACACGTAACTCTCGAACTCGAACCTTATAATATGGTTTGTGAGGACCATTTTAATGTGAGTATTATTTAAACAGCACAAGACATCTATAGCAATAAAAAATATTTTTTGTAAACGAAAAGAACTAAACTTGTAAGTGTTTTATTAAAAATGAATATAACTTGTGTGAAAGTCTCTTTAAATTAAATTGTATATTACTTATTTATGTTTGTTTTAGCTGCAGGAGGATGCAGCTAATTGGATTCACTATAAAACTATGGGCAATAGAATATTTTTTAAGCCAGATGTTATTCCTTATTTATATTTGAAGCGTCCACCAGCTTCTGAACTAAAAAGCCAGGTAACCAGATCTGCCAAAAAAAAGAAAAATGGAGTTTGTTCATGCTAGAAACAAGACTGCACTACTTGTTCTATAGTTGTACCTGAGATTAATAAAAATGTTCCTTTAAAGCTATGTTTATTATATTTTATATTAATAGTATTAAGGTATTGAAACCAGATTGTCATGGTCTTGTGATAAAAATAAATTGGGTATCAACCAAAATGCGTTTTAATTTACTTATTTCTCAAGCTTTCTACATTTTTTGACCAATTATACTTTCTTATATAAATTAAGTAGATTATAGAGTAGATTTTTAATAATAATTAACTTACCAGTAACTTTGACGGTGACATGACATTGGTAGAAATACTTTTCTCACAATCACAGTGGCCCGGTTACCTCAATTTTTATTTTACTAATCAGGCAACTTTGATTGTAAGTAAATAATGCCTGCCAATGTCATTTATGTCCAGTGAAAGTTACCGGTGAGTTATATATTTTTAAAAATCTTTTCGACCCAACATAACTATTCTTTTAATACTAATCATAATCATAAAATTTTTGGTTGAGCTAAGCATAAGCATTAAAAGAAACCTGCCTATAAAAGATTACCTACAATAAAGTAAAAGATGGCAAATAAACATTTTAAACTTTATTATTATTCTTTTACATGTTTAACATTAATGGGAAAATCTGGCTTTCCCAACACATTTTTGCATAATTTATAATATTTGTACACTTTTCTTCACCTAGAGTAACTTCCATAATATTAACTTGAGGATTCCAAGGTACCAATGTTGGTCCTGCTTTATTTACTAATGAATCCAAGTCCATTTTTGCATCCCCTACCTTGGTTAGTATTGCTTATTTCCAGTAACAAATTACAGAAGTCACTGAAGGCTCTTCACTTCTCCTATGTAGCCATAAAAGAAAGGCAATGCCATGTTTACAGTCTCCTAAAATACAATAAATTGGTATAAATAACAAATAAATGTCCAGCAAGCAGTCGTTGAAATGAAATTTTAAGGTTTACCATTACATTTGACAAATTAAAAGATCTTCTTCTTTCGAACCCTACTTAACTTTTACTTTGAAGGCAAAAACGTGTACTTATGGAAAACTTTACGAAGGTTACTTTAGTGTAACCCAATATATCATCGTAAATTTAAATACAGAAATCATAGACTTACCTTCACTAGCAGCACAATCTTTGCATTCACAACTAATAACAACCTCTTATTTTAAATCAATTGTAGCTTCCACATAGTATCCTTTGTTGCGTACCTTATGTTCAGGTGTAATTTTAACATGTACAATACATAAATGATTTTCTCTTTTCACTTGAACATAGCCTACTGCATTGTCACTGTATGATGATTTTTGTGCTCTAAAAGTAAATAAAAATACATTGGTAATAAATGGAAAAGATAGTTTTAACCTCAGATCGAGCCTCAGATTAAATAATCTGACTTTAAAATTTGTTTTAGTTTATGTAAAAGCAAAGGTCAGAAAGACATAAAAACAGAATATTTTAGATAATGTATACACTGGTTGTTTGTTGTTTAAAGGATAATTTGCAAAAAAGTCTACTTACTTTGTTGTTTTTAACTTCAGCACTGAAAAAGTTTGAGTTTGTAACGAAAAAGTCGTTCACCATTTAGGCATTCACCTTGCGAAGATTATCAGAAGATCCTTTCTCAAACTTGGTTCCATTATCAAGTAAAGAAAAAGACAAAATAAAAATTAATAAAAATTCCACACGATTTCAGATGTCAACAAAAACATAAAAAGACGAACAGCTGTTTCCCGATCGATACCATCCCTGTATGCTTTCATGCGCCGGTCCGCGCATGCTCAGTAGCAACGTTCTTTCAGAGCTACGTCATAGATCGCGCCTGTTTTGGGTTTTTAAATTTGTTCGAATTTAAGCAGGTTTTTAATGAGCTGAAAAAAACTAATGGTATGACCCAGCAACAGTTTTATTGATCAAAACCACTTATAATAGCACCGACTTAACAATTTAAATGCCAAAACTATCAAATTTGAGAATAGTGAAAGAGCCCATTAACGTAAATATCCCATATCTCATGTTATTCACAGTTTTAATGTGTGAAGGAACAGATCTGTGATTTTTTCAAATTTTGTTACGGGTCAAATATTTTAAAGTGGTATAAAATCTTGAGGGATGTTCTTTTGCCACTAACACACAGGATAAAATTGAAAAAAGTTGGCAAAATAAAAGATTTAGGTGTTACATTTGATTGAAAATTACTTTTTGACGAACATGTTGAATCTATTATCAACGCTGCTTCCAAACTGTTAGGTTACGTCATAAGAAAATGTAAACCTTTTTATAATATGAAAACAGTAATTTGTCTATTCAATTCCCTTGTTGCAAGCAAACTAAACTTTGCCAGTCTTGTTTGGAGCCCTAAACAAAAAAACTATGTTGAGAGGTTAGAAAACATTCAGAACAATTTCATTAAATACCTATTAAAAATAAACCCTGATATTCCTAACGATATTACTTTGGCTCAGAATCATTTCCGTTTACCTTCCCTGGCTAGTGGAAGAACATGTACTGATGTACTCTTTTTATATAAACTTGGTACAAAGTCCAGATATTCTTGAACAAATCCATATTAATGTCCCCCAGAGGTCTCTAAGGACAACTGAACTATTTTTCATACCATTTAGATACACTTATTCGGCTCAAAACTCGCCATAGTGTAGGATTGTAAGAAATAGCAATATGTCTGTTAATATTGACTTTTTCTCAATGTCCCTGCGAAAAGTAAAGAAACTTTTAAAGAATTTGTTAAGCTAAAAGAGATGGTGACTAATTTTTATTTTTTCCAAAAATTCTTTAATATACTGATGGTTAATATTATACGAGTAATTTTATTATTAATGATCTAATGCGGAAAGTTAATGTAAATTATTTAGTTCTAGTCTTATTTTAGTATTGTGTTCTTAAACGTGTAGTAAATTGATTTATACAAATTGTTAAATATATTATGTGGATACTCCAGTGGGTATCTTTTCCCTGTTTATATCCCCATTGATACCAATAAATAAATAAAATAACCAACCAGATCACTCCCGCGGCGATCCAAACCTGTTAAGGGAGCGGAAGTCTAGAATGCCCTAATCGCTCAGTCAGCAATAACCTATCGACAAGCGGTGGGGATTGATCGGTAACAGATCAAATCTAATTTCAAAAATCCCTTACGTGTGTGTCCAGCTAATATTTTAGGTAAAGAGAGCACACCAAAAAATATAAAGTCACGTGATTTTCTTAGTGGTTCCCCTAAAAGTTATACATATTCTAAAAAAAAAGTTCTATCTATAATTGTGCATTCTTGTCATAGAACATTTCATTTCTAATTTAATTATAGTAATTAATAAGTGCTTAATTGTTTTTTTTAGTTTTAGGATGTTTCTTTTACTGTTATTGGTGATGACTCTGTGTTGGCTGTTTTTCCTATCATCTTTTTCAAAGTTTGAAGGCCTTATAAACAGCCATATTATAGTAAACACATTCCAAGGACCCTTGATATTATACATTTGTATAATTAATCAGAAACACGTATCTTTTTTACTGAAAAAGACATGTTGTTATGAAAACTGCATATGCCCTTGTTGCCGTCCTGAACCGGACAGCGAGTGGGGAGATGAAATGACCGCCATGAACACGGATTATGCGAGGGAACCACCAACTTACAAATTTTCACATTAATTCCCTTAATAGTGAAGATATTAAAGGTTATGACTAGAATTTTCATATACATGTAAGTAACTAAAGTATTTGTAGATATAAATCCCTAATTTATTGTCAGTATGTTTAATCTTACAGCTTTAGAAACTTTTAAAAAATTTATTTTTTCATAAGTTAATGGTAAAATGCATTTAATTTGCTTTGATTACAAATAAAGCATTTTAGACATTTTAATAAAATATATCTTTGTGGGCCCTGTGAAAAAAAGTCACAAGCTTTTTCGAAAATACACTTAAAGAATATTTTTTATTTTTGGCTTTTAAGCGCCTTCCATACCAGCGTGAAACGCGGCATCGTTTCCTGGCTTGTCTAATTGAAAATTTAATACAAAAATTTTACTGAGGAGTTCACAAGAACTTCTTGTTTAGCCGATGATACCTTTTTTTTCAAAAAAAAAATTGAAAACTTATTTTAAAGTTTCAGTTATATAGGTTCAACTGATAACATTCGCCATGCAGAACATAAAAATAGAAGTATTACGGCTATTTATGTTAATTTCTTATTTTCCAATAAAATTACAAACGATGCCCCGATATTGTCTTCAAAATCTCCACTCTCTTTATTCTCGTGAAATTCGTTTATATATTTTCTATATAAAAAAAATTAATTTTATGGCCATTGCCAGACGCAAGTACAGTATGCGCGAGGTGGTGGAAATTCAGTATTTGCTCGTGATGACTTAGCGACTACTGTTTGCTCTAAAGTAAAATTTGCATCGCTTTATTTTGTAGCATTTGTAATATATTTTTATTTACAACCATGTATGTAATAATGACATTTCACCTATCTTTGAAAGGTGGAAAGTTGACGTTTCTTGACTTTTACTTTCCACCCGGGTGGAAAGTGCTCACTTTCCACCCGGGTGGAAAGTAAAATTGTTATTTTTTGTAATTTTATTAAAAATCGATATCTCAAAATAGTAAATTTTTTTTTTTTTAAATTTTAATAAAAATCGATATCTCAAAATAATATACAAACACACCAACACACAACTCATTACACAAATTCAACAACAATAATTTTATTTTTTATTTCTTTAAATGAATTATACCTAAATGACATTTATAAAAAACAAAAAATTAACATGGTTTATGTTTTACTTATTTACATTAAATATTACATTGGCATTATTGTAGGCAGTCACAGATATGTTTAAACCTTGCTGAAATTCTTCTTTTGAAAGGTTTATTTCATGATTATTTGAAGTTAAAGTAGTGTTAGTAAAACTTGAACTTGGCTTTGAAATCAATTTTGCCGTATTAACCTGAGTAGAAACCGAACTGTCTATGTATCCCTCAGCTACTGTGCTAGATTTCCAGCCTCCTAACCGCTTTATTTGCATAAGATCGCCACCGTTATTTGCGAGCAAAGTAGCCGCTGTTCTTCTGAAACAGTGACCAGTAAAACCTTCAGTATTCAGCTTCAGAAAAGCTGCAATTTTTTTTGGAAACTGACTTAAAGTGTTGTGCCCAATACATTGTTTACTAATTTTTCCATATCTTATTTGCATAAAAAGCTTTCCATCCTGTATATTTTTCCGTAAAGTTATGTACTCCTTAAGTGGTGCAATCCATTTATTATCAGTTATCATAAATGATCGTGGCTGGTACGTTTTGCTATTTTGTATTTCAATCGCGACCTTTTCTTCTAAAAAGTGAACGTCTGTTGTTTTCATTTTGTATAATTCATCTGATCGGCAGGCGCCTGAGACACCAATAACCAATGCGACCTACAAATGTATAAAATAATAAGTTAATATAGAAATAGTCAACCTTTTAGCCTAAAATACCTTTTGAACAAGAAATTCCATAGGTGCTTGTTCCAAAAATGTTTCAATATTATCCATAGACAGTGTGGTCGATTTTTTCGGCTTGTATCCTTTGTTTTGCTTTTTTAAAAATGCTAATAGCTTTGCGTGTTTAGATATGTCTACTTTTTCCCTAATTGATAGAGTGGTCCTCAACATTGAATATATTGACCAAAGCGTTGATATTTTCTTTGTCTTGGCATTTTCACTAAAATAAGCTAGTAGCGCCGATTCAGAACCAGGATTTTGAACTTTGTTTCCAATACACCATTCTTTAAAACAGTTATATGCCTTGTCATATCTCGGGCGGCTTTTAGTTGGCAGAAGATCTTCTTCTACTATTTTTGCTGCTTCTCGAATTTCTGGGGGAGTAGCAGCCAAATCAAATTCCTCATCTGAGAGCATTTTTTTGGTGTTTTGTAAAAACTTTGACACTAACGTTTTAAAAAAATAATATATTGTTTAGTGACATGGAAACCATATTCCAAAAATGATATTTGCCATCTTGATGTGTATTATTACCTACGTTATTTTATCACCTGCGGTTATTTGAAATTCTAAATGTCTGTCTACTTTTGCAATGGAAAAGTCAAAATGACATTTACCTTTTAATAATTATTTGAACTCAAAATAATAAGAAGTGGATGTTGGATGTGGTTGTAAATAAAATAGTATACAAACCTCGGTGAAAAGTTTCATTACTGTCTCTGAGATATAGTTTACCTCGACGCTTCGCGTCTCGGTAAACTATCTAATCTCTCGACAGTAATGAAACACTTTCCACCTCGGTACGTAATATACTATTTACACCTGCACCTGCGAAACTAAATTACAGAACAATACAAAACTGTGATAAAATTAAATTATGTACATTTTTTAAAATAAAATTTTAAATTGAAACTTGTTCAAATCATTTAAATTTGAACAAACCCAAACATATTTTTTTTGAAAAATAAAACTTAATTTTGAAAAGAGGATAGTTTTTAAAATCTGTTGTTTGCTCTAAAGTAAAATTTGCATCGCTTTATTTTGTAGCATTTGTAATATATTTTTTACACCTGCACCTGCGAAAATAAATTACAGAACAATATCAAACTGTGATAAAATTAAATTATGTACATTTTTTTAAATAGAATTTTAAATTAAAACTTGTTCAAATCATTTAAATTTGAACAAACCCAAACATATTTTTTTTGAAAAATAAAACTTAATTTTAAAAAGAGGATAGTTTTTAAAATCTGTTGATGAATGCATATTTTATTAAAAGTATAACGCGTTGGCGTTAATATTCATTAATAAATAAAATAACCAACCATGGGATGACTGTACAACGCTTCACCATAAATTTCTTAACGAAAAATAAGGCGATCTAGGCAAACTTGCCTATATGCAATGTTGGTTCGTTTTGCCGCTACAGGGCGCGAAAGTTTTCAAATTAATATTGTTTTTTCTGAATAATTTCTAAACGAATTTATCGATTTCCACTAATTTTGGAACTAAGATGACCACTATTCATAGCGTATTTTGACGCATGTGCCATCTTTTTTTAATACCTGCAAATTTAAATATGGCGTGTGATTGGTAATTAAAAGTTCCTCGTTTTGTTACCCCCCGTATAAATGACTTAAGTTATTTCTCTGACACTAGCTGACTTCAAGTTGAAACTTTTTTGTTTCTTGTAAAATTTTAGCCAGACATGCAGTTTCTCTGCAAAAAAATTATTTACCATACCGTGTAATTCATCATTGCTGTTTATTCAGAACGAGAAACATGAAAGCATTTTTAATTCTGAATAACTACCAACTAGTTTGATTTTTATAACAATTGTTCGAAACTTTTCCATGTTTTGCATCGTAAATAATTTTTTGTAGAGAAACTGCATGTCTGGGCTGGTAGTTATTCAGAATTAATTTTTTTTCATGTTTCTCGTTCTGAATAAACAGCAATGATGAATTACACGGTATGATAAATAATTTTTTTGCAGAGAAACTGCATGTCTGGCTAAGGTTAGGTTAGGTTAGGTAAGAGTGGCAGACCCTTGGTTCTGACCAAACGGTCTCACGTAGTCCTGATTAGGTCCGTTGTGATACCACACGTGTTCCGTAGAACCCACCTTCATCAGATCACTAATGGTTTATGCGACGTAACCGCGGAAGGATTTTAACAACTCATTCAAACCAGCCACTACTGTTCAGAAATCTGCTCAGCCGTCCAAGTTGTAAGTTGTTTAGTTCCTCCAGGCTATCGAAAGATGATTCACCCAGAGTAGTGAACCTCCTTCTTGCGAGGCCAGGGCATTCACACAGAAAATGTTGAATACTTTCTTCCTCTTCCTCATCTCTGCAGCTTCTGCAGAGGTCGTTAGTGGGTATTTGCATACGTTCGGCATGTCTACCGAAGAGGCAATGTCCGGTAACAACCGCAGTAATATTTCTCACGTCTTTTCGACTGTGTCTCAATAGCTCTGCGGTTCTCTTTTTATCGAATGTGGGCCACAGTTGCCTGGATGTACTACAGGTTGTCAACCCTGTCCATCTGTTCTGTGCAAGCTGCTTGGCCGTGTAGTCAATCTCCTCTTTGACCAATCCCAGTGGTTTGTTCACTGTATTGTCTGCTAGATCAGCTGGCATGCCTGCGCCCTCTCTTGCGAGCGCATCGGCAGCCTCGTTGCCATCTATTTTGGAGTGTCCAGGAACCCAGCACAGAATAACCCGATGTTGGTTGCCAAGTGTGCATAGATTGTTGCGGCATCGCTTTACGAGCTTTGATTTGACGCTGCTGGAACAGATTGCCTTAATCGCCGCCTGACTATCACTGAAGATGGTGATTGACGAGGCTACTCCCAAGCCAAGGTGTTCTTGCAGGATATTGACCGCCTTCTCTACTGCCAGTACTTTCGCTTGAAAAATACTACAATAGTTGGGGAGTCTATACGATTTCTGTATTTGTAAACTTTCGGAAAAGACCCCGGCTCCCACACCAACGTCCATCTTTGAACCGTCTGTGAAGATTGCGTGATCTGTTTTCGTTATATTCTGATTGCCTTCCCACTCTTCCCTACTCGGAATGAGTATAGAATACCTGTCTGGCTAAAATTTTACAAGAGACAAAAGGCTAAAATTTTACAAGAGACAAAAAGTTTCAACGTAAAGTCAGCTAGTGTCAGAGAAATAATTTAAGTCATTTATACGGGGGGTAACAAAAAGAGGAACTTGTAATTACCAATCACACGCCCTTTTTAAATTTGCAGGTATTAAAAAAAGATGGCGAATGCGTCAAAACACTATTCATTTGAAAACTTTAGCGCCCTATAGCGGCAAAACGAAGCAACATCGCATATAGGTAAGTTTGCCTAGATCGCCTTATTTTTGGTTAAGGAATTTATGGTAAAGAGCTGTACAGTCATTTCATGGACACCTTGTATGTATATGCTTTCTAGCGGTCACTGTAATATGATTTTATTTTTTACCAATGTACCTACTTAAAAAAGCTTTTGCAATACAAATATATATTTTTTTGTTCCCTCCGGTAATATCTAGGGATTTATATTAACAAGATTTCAGCTATATGTATATATTTTTAAATAAATTGACGCCGATTCTTATACATTTCTGTAGAAAAATTATCCGCCAGTTATCGTTAAAAACTTTTAAACTTGCTCATTCACATAAATGTGATAAGGCTACACACGTTAGCTGGTCTTTAATTTTTAACATAGTTTAAGGTTGACCTTAATGTTAATTGATAACAAACTAGTAATTTATAAATAAGGCAGCACCTACAGTTAGATAAGTGTCTTAAATAATTTCAAATCAACTTCGTTAATAAAAATATTTTTTCACAATATTTGGTATTCATCACATGAAAATGTACTGCAGTTAATAAGGATTGCTTAGAGCGGTTAAACAGGGTCCAATACACCAGCACTTAGATAACTTTAGGTTTAATTGCACTAACGATATTAAAAATGAGATCTGTTTTACATTTTTATATGTATATTTTTAAATTAAATTAGGTAAAATATATTTAAAAAAAAAATGGTTGAAATATTTCTACATTGTTTGGCATTTTATCACATGAAAATGTACTACAATGAATAAGGATTGCTTAAACAGGGTCCAATACACCTGCACTTCGATAAATTTAGGTTTAATTGTACTAACGATATTAAAAAATAGATCTGTTTTATATTTATAATTTTAAATTAAATTAAGTAAAAATTATTTTTAAAAAATGCTTAAAATATTTCTACATTACTTTTTATTTTATAACATGAAAATGTACTACAATGAATAAGGATTGCTTAGAATGGTTAATCAGGGTCCAATACGCTAGCACTTAGATAACTTTAGGTTTAATTGCACTAACGATATTAGAAAATAGATGTTTTACATTTTTATATTTTTAAATTAAATTAGGTAAAAATTATTAACAATATTACGCCTTGTGATATAAATTTAAAAAACGATAAATTTGTATTTGGAGACAATAATGGTAAATTTATTTTTATTAATATAATTGTCACAAAAATATATCCGTTGCTAAACTCCGCCTTTATTTGGCTCATAGATATCTGTGGGATAAGAAGCAAGCTACGTAGGGAAGTAACATTTGGCACAGTTGTTATTTACAAAACATCAAGTGTCCTTATGTTTATTATATAAACTTAAGTTACATGTTTCGCCCTATATGAGCATCATCAGACCTAAAATGATACATAATTAAATTAATCAATTAATTATTCGTTTTTTGATTTTTGTTTTGGATGCTAGGAAAGAAAAGAAAGTTGTTAGATTTTTTCTCTTGGAAATTTAATTTTAAGTCTAATGATACCCATATAGGACAAAACATGTAACCTTTTAAGTTTATATAATAAACACGAGGAAATTTAATAAGACATTGTTTTGATTTTTTGTAAATTTCTATAAAAATTGGACTGTTTCTTTAAACAGTTATTATTTTTTACTTTTGACCCCAACACAGACCTAAAGGTTAAAAAATTGAATAGGGGTATTTGAATCAAGCGAGTGTCAACTTTTTTTCCAGAAATTCAAGTCCAAGCTCATTATGGAATTAATACATCAAATTTAACCATAAAAGAAATTAAATTGTCCATAAAAACAATAGATTGATAACTAACATTTCCAAAAGTCACAAGAAACGTCGGACATCATCAAGTTTACATGTTCTAAAATTTTATGTGAAAGACGTCAACTTTGCAAAAAGTTTAGTGCTCAATATCTCGAAAATCAATGATACTAGAATAAAGACAGCAAATACCTTTTGGCAGAGATTTAATTTTTCTACGATTTTGTTCCCATGGCTATTTTCTTAAAAAAAAAACGTTTTTTTCAAGGAGTGAAAAGTTGGAAAAAAGTAATTTCTGGGAATTATTTCGCAAACTACCGACATTAACATTAAATGTCAAACAGAAATATTATTTGACATTTTAATATAATATAAGGCGAGTTCGGTTAATCATCTGCGAGGTCTCCGATCCCTCGGATTGTCAAAATGTCGTTCGTTTAATCGTTTCAGAGCTGACGGCTGACATTTTTCTGCGTTCGTTTAAACCGGGGCAGATGATTCGGAGCGTCATCTTTTTCATCGGAGGTTTTTGACCGAGAAATCAAGGATAAAAGCAACGTCAGCTGATTGACAAATATTGCTTAAGAAAGTTGGGTGTTGGGCTGTTGGGTTAATAATTTCATTCAATTCAATTCATCAACAAATTATAGCCGATTTCAATAATTGGAATTAAACATTAACAAATTATTATCCATTTTTATCATGAAAGGCCAAAAGTGAGGTTATCCTGTTTGTCAAATGAATATGAACCGTTCCGTAATTACCGACAACCTCGGAGTAATCTGCTGATCAACTGTTTTAAATCTGTGTTCTCTTTCATCTCATCTGCGAGGAATAACCGAACTAGCCTATAGTCAAAAGTCTGCAAAATAATTTACTAGTAAACTTTGACGAAATGTCATTCGTGATGTCAAAATCCCCATAAAATGTAGATAATTTAATGTTACAAAAAGTTCTATCTACCATTGTCATAGCAACAATGAATTGAGAGATATTTTACATTAAACTTTTTGCAAAGATGGCGGCTTTGCATAAACCTTTCGGCAGCGCCAACTTAATAAGATGCTCAGAAGCTAAGCAATATTTTTTGGACAGTTTAGTTTTAATAAATATGCACTGCTACGATCTTATATTTGAACCCAGAAAATAGCCCCTATTCTCTAAAAATAAACTATAGTTCTAGAAGTGTTCAATTTTGGATGATTGGACAAGTTCCCTCTTTCGCAGTCTCACAGATCCAAAAGACAAATTTAAATCAGTGACAAATCTCTCAAAAAAACTTTACCATTTGAGAAGTATAAGCAACATAATCTCTGACCATTCCAATTCTTTAAATTTTAGCTAAGTGGTATTGACTTATTCTTTTTACTATTTATTTGTGTTAGATAGACTATATTTTTTACAATGACTTTAAGATGTTTGAACATCCGGATTTCTTGCACTTAAAGGCAAATACTCGATTTTAGAGGTATACAACGCAAGCTGCAGTTTTAACTGATGTTTTAATTGGAAAAATAACTTATGGTATAAACGTGAGGTATGTTTAGGGCTGGGCAAAAAATTGATTCGAAAATATCCATCATATCGATAAAGTCCTTGTTAGAGGAAACGCTTTTAGGGGATGGTATTTTTGGTAGGAGCCAACGACTATTTTTTTTTAATACTGTGTTTCTTTGGAAACATTAAAAATATCGGTATTTTTGATATATTTATACATATCGACTTCATCGATATTTTTTTAATATCGCCCGACCCTGGTCATGTTTAAAATTTATATTTTTAATGTAGCCTTAATATTTATAGCAGTTTAGTATATTTCCGTTCCGCATTCTTTTGGTAGCTCTAAATTTATGTGGCGACTATACATATTACTTTTTTGATATTTTAAGTTAATTTAATATATAAGCACTGTATCTTTTGATGTTTGAATATCTGTAACTACTGTCAACAATCTATGTACTTAACTATTTTTAGTTTACTATTTATTATACTTATTTATATAATAGAAGTTGTTTTACTTAAAAAAATCCTTCAGTGCGTAGTTTATCCTTTTACTTTCATAATATACAGTGAAATGAAGAATTTGTGCTTCAAAAGATATCCTTAAAAGTAAACAGCATTATACCCTAAATCAAAGCTAATTTTTTTAAACTGATAAGCGCATGCATGTTTTCTAGTGGAAAATTTTGATATGTAAGGCCTCCTTTAACTTCCGCCCATATAGCAGCTCAAAACATGCATTTTAAAGAAATACAGTAAAAAAAATTCTTACACCCACTTGCACCAACTTTTTTTTAATGGACCTTTAAGCTAAGGGCCCTTTAAAGTACCATTAGCGTATTTTGTATCTTGCACCGACTTTAATGGTCCCTTAAGCGCTCTTTAAAGGAGCATTAATTAATTGGCCAAATTCCGTCAATTAAAAATGACAGTTGTCAGTTTTGAAGTTAGTTGTGTCCCGTATTTTTTATGGTAGTTCCATTTTTACCAAAACGCAAAAACCAGACGCTATAAAGATGGATTATTATGTAAACATTATCGAAGATGAGTTGGTAGAGAAAGCTCTTGAAGACGATTTGGAAATTTTGGATTTCTCCGTGCAAGTCTTTTAAAATTAATGGCCCCTTAAAATTTAAAGGTCCTTTAGTTAATGGTCCATTAAAAAAAAGTTGGTGCAAGTGGATGTAAGTGATTAAAGCATGCAAATGTGGATTTTTTAAATTTACTAATTCTTTGATTTATCTATATTACCGTTTTTTAAAACCCGATATTAATGGCATTTCCCCCAAATTTTTATTTTGACCCTAACGCATCTACAGCAAGAAAAAAAAATTTGATCAAAAGGAAAGGCTTAATCAGCCTTAACTAGAACTCAGGAGCAGCCAAGCTGCCTACCTCTCATGCGTCGAGTAAATCACCGACAACAATGAGATAAGGAGTCTAGAGGATCATTTTGATAACTTAAGACGATGACTGTCCATAGGCGCAGAACCCCTTGGCGGGTCGCGGCCTCAGGATGGTCGCGCGTCTCTGATGAGTCCCAGTAGGACGAAACAATATAAGGACAGAGATGTTTTATAATGGTGTAATGGCTTTTCATTGAAAGGAATGGACACAGTCTGGGGAACGGTAGAAACCATTAACCCTCCAACCCGGTTGTTAGGTCGAGGTGGAATGCTCTTCTGTGACATGGCTTGGCAATGTGACACGTTCAATGTCCAGTTATCAAGAAAAAAAATGTTCCACGGTTTAACTTTTTTAAACCTTGAATTACTTACTCAGAAAATACTTCTACAAAATATGCTTCCCGATTTAAACATGTGAAAACCTAATACTAGTTATGGCGAATCAGCCAGTCAAAAACGACCGTTGTTGCGAATTTTTCGCAGCGGAAATTTTGCAAGCACTGCTGCCACTATTAGCGGTTCCGTGTCTGTTGGTGTAAACACATTCGTCTACCTCTGTGTATGTTAATCCGTCGCGATAACGCATAGATTGTGGCAGCGGAACTTTGGCGCCGGTTATTCAGTAAGAACTATTTTGGTTTCTTTTTAAAAAGAAAATTACTTATGCTCCTTTATGCTTGGGGTAAACTATTATAAAGTTGAATATTTACTGAGTTTTTGTAGATTGTGTAAGCTTCAAATTCGGCGCAATTACGAAATTGGCAGAGCGACTCTGATAATTATGATTTTCTGCACGAGTTTGATAGGTAGGTATAAGAAGATGGTAGAGTAGAAAGCAATCATGAATAGAGGTAAAATTCCCACAGCTTTAAAAAGAGGTATACAGTATCTACGAATATACTTTAAGAGGGTTAAAAATTATTTTAAAAATGTTTTCACTTTATTTTATTCCCCATATTTTCTTAACATCTAAGCACACAAAATGTTTAACATCTTCTTCCAATGTCTGTTTAAAGGTTGGAGAAAATGACGTTTCCTGAACGGCAGTTTTTGGACTTGCATTGTCTCTCCTTTTTAGTATTCCCCTGAAGACGATTGGAAATACTTACCAGTTGAAACGCTGTAAGTCCAAAACTCTACTGCCGTTCATCTTCTTCCAAGTTACAAAAAAATTATTATTACCATTAAGAGTACTGCACAAACACAATTCGTTCGTGATTTCAACAACGTTAACACAACAACATCCACTTTATGAATGAACAGCTCTACATATTTTTACTTCATCTAAACGAATTGATCACCATAATTTTTTAAATATCACTTACCTGATTGAAGAGATGCCCTTCTGGTCTCCTTATTAGCCCAGACAACCAACATATTACTACTAAGTGACAGTCATCCAAGACAGTGTTAAAAAATCTTCTTGTAGGGAGTAATGCTTCCAGGTCTATTAATAGCTCCAAAAATCTCTCGCAGTAGTGAACCTGGGATGAAAAACCGGTCTTTTATGTACCTATAGTAGGTTTTCAAAAATATGTGCTGAAGGCAGGGTTAAAATTTGAAGTTATTTAAAAGCCTCCCTACAATCGTCCCGTAAACCCAAACCTGCCAGAACTCTGACAGCCCTTTATTGCAGCCCTAATATTCTATCAAAATGTGCGGCATGTCCCCACACTACCAGTGCATATGTCATGAATGAGTGAAGGAGTACAAAGGAGGCCATCAGAGTCTTCTTCAGAGCAATGTCTGATAGTCCGCGCAGCACAAACACACTAGGTACTTTTTTTTGCCAATTTATCTATGTATCTATCCCATCACAATGATGGGTCCACCCAGAAATTTAACGTCCGTGATATCGTTATTGGCAGTACCAAGTTCACATAGGGAAAAAATTACTCTTTGTTTTTGATATACTGAGAAGCAGCCTGTTCATACTGAACCAGTCCACAGCAATGTGCCGAGCATGGTTCATTACGTTCATAGCATCGCGTCAAGCGAGTCCCGAGAGTAGTGTCATCAAAAAAAAGCAAGGGGCCCAGAATTGACCCTTGTGGAACCCCCACCGAAACATCCCTTTTCACCGATAACACCTATCCTCACTTCCGTTTTGATAGGTACTTCACTACGGTCCGAAATTTAATTTCCTTTCTAACGGTGTATCACAAGTTAATAATTATTTTTTAGGTAATAGTGGAAATTAACAAAAATATCATAAATGTAATTTCTGGACCCGGACAAGCCATAAGAAGTTATGTCAAGTATGCTGTGGAAAACAAATCATTCATTTCAATCTTCGTAATTATTATTTAATACCATTTGACATTTTAGTCTAATAAATGCAGAAATAGAATTTTTGTTTTCCACGGCATACTAGACTGGTCTTGACTAAATTTCTTATGGCTTATTTAAGTGTAGAAATTACATTTATGATGTTTCTTGGTAATTTATACTATTACTTAATGAATATTTTTAACTTGTGATACATCGCTAGAAAGAAAATTAAATGAAAAATATTATTATAATAAATTATTTTATTTTTTTATAATTATTTTTTTAGAAAACTTGTAAATAAAATAGCCCTAACAGATACATTTCTCTCAAGCAAGTCAATTTTATACTATTAAGTAGGTTAAAATGAGCCATTTCAACGTTTCCATACTTCCTTTCCTACTATTTACTACTTACCTTGTTTTACCAAAACTATGAACATTTTAAAAAACAAAGGAAAATTGATCTAGGCCGCCATTTTTAAAACAAATGATAAAGTATGATATGTCGATAAGAGAATTTTCTGTAGAATTTAAATATAGAATGAAAAAAGGGGTTTCCATTTAAAATTTTACTTTATTTCCGGTTAAACCGGAAGTGCTTTCGAAGATTTAAATTGGTCGAAAAATGGCAACTAACGTCCCATCTTTTTAAATCTTTACTGTTAAAATTATGAGAAAAATTGTGTCACCCGGTATATGCATTACATTGATATGCGCGAAAAACATAAATCGCAGGTAGGTAAACATACATTTTCTCTATGTGATGCGGCAGACTTTGGTAACGCCACTGGATGGGCTAAAAAACAACCAACTCTACAAATTACTCACCCTCTCTGGTGGACAAATCCCTTCCTCTCCAATGCTACTAAGGACAGACATAAACTTTAACATAAGCTTATGCAGAAATGTTCGTTCCCATGTAAGTTGTTCAACTTGGTCAGGTTTGTCCTTTCTTTGAATTGCGCGCCAATATTTTTTCCACTTGGGATTCATTTTAAACTCAAATTCTCTACGATTTGATTGAAGTGACACCCACATGGATAGAGACACTAATCGTTTTACTTGGTCCCGACATATCGCTTCTTCCATACTGTTAAAGCAATGGTTTAAGAATACCAGTAATGCTGTCTGTTCCCTTATATTTATGAGAAGTTCGTCCTCTAAACATGCTTGAAGAACTCTTTGAAAAAAGTCGGGGAAATGATCATTTTGCTTTCTAAATGCCTAAAATAAAAATATATTTATTCGAGTGTGACCATTTGGATTTCAGAAAATATTAGGTATGAACAAGTTAAAAGTGTGACAAAGTTGCACACTTTGGTACCCAATCAAATGTATTTTAAAAATTTAGAAGATTCCTAGTACCTACTTCTGGAGATATCTGGAAAAAAGCTAAATTTTAAAAATTTGTTTTTATTTAACGAAAAATTATGAATTAAATTGTACTTTTTCATTGCCACTTTTTCTTCTCTATAAAATAATTAATTTTTGAATCCGAGATTTCTATGATTTGGGCCCTGTATCAACTTATTTTTTTTACACATGAACCTGGATGATTCTTAAAACAAATATTTAAATGTCGTTCTCTTTTGTAGCCCCCTTTATTTGGAAAAATCTTCCAAATCACGTAACGACCTATCATTCTTCTGTGCCTTGTTCTCACGAATCCGGAAATTTCCCATTAGTTGAAAACATTTTAAGAAAAATTATATTTCTCTGTGGCGTCCTTATAAAGTACTAACCAATCATAGTTTATTGTAATTTGTATTGTATTGTAGTGTATGAGCCTTCTTTTTCAACAAACTGAATTATATAATTTATATGTAAATGATACAATGTCATTAATTTGTTCAATATAACAAAATATAAACGCATCTATAATATATTTATCAATAATGCAGCCTGCTAAATGTGCATAGAAAATTAATTTCATGTAGCATTATTTATAAATTAGTTTAACCATAATTTCTAATAATGATCCCATGGCCAAGACGGTAAAGCGTCGGACTTTGGATCCAATGATGGTGAGTTGTGAGTTCAAGGGAAACATTTTTTTAACATAAGGTTCGTCATTTTGGTTGTGGAAAAAAAAATACTGTTCAACTCGAGTGGATTGTTCATATCGCACTCGGAAGTTTTTACTTCCTAGTAAGATAAAGACATTATATCCACTTTTGTTGCACAAACTACTATGTCCTCCTACCAATTTTCTAAGTAGGTACATTAAAAATACGTTAATACAGCAACAAAGGTTGGTGAATTAAAATATATAATTAAATTAACTTCTATATTTTGGCAATAATCGTGGCTATACTTATTATTTGAAGAAGCTGTCCATTTTCTCTAAGAGACCTGGTTTAAGCATAAATAAAATGGACACCAAGTCATGGTCTTATTCAAATTTCATTCAACTAATTATAAGGTTACATTTTCGCTTTATCTCAGCATCATCAGACCTATAAACATTATTACGTTAGTCATACTATAATTAACAGAAAACAAAGAAACACCTTAGGTACCTACCTAATTATTAAAAAAAAAAACAGAGAAGCATTTAATAAATTCAAAAATAACAACACCAACATTATAAATAGCATAGAGAATATTAAAATTCTTAAAATGATAAGGGCAAGTAAGTAGTGGGATTATACCAAAATCTCGGGAAAAACTTCAAATTTCGCTATTTTAAAGACATTTTCCAAAAAATTAGATATTTCCTCAATTTTTGAAAGACTTATTTGATTAAACATCAAATTGTGCAACTTTATCACAATTTGATTATGGTACATGTTTGTATTTATGGTTTAAAAATAAAATAAAAAATGCGGGTCAATATTAAAACATTGTCATTTATAAATTGACTGGTAACAGCCATCAGATTTTGTAACTATTAGGAGATCCAAAACACGTGATTCAATATGGCGGTTGATGGCAAAAAGCAGTGTCATTTTTATGGTCGCATGTACCAATTACAAAGTAGTATTTGCCATCAAAGCTATGTTTGACACATCGCCTAATCAACTGTGGATAAATTGTGTAGGGGTTTGAACTAAAAAGAGCATAAAAAATGGACTGTATATATGATTGGTTGAGGAGATGAGAGTTGAGAGTAGAGGTTTAAATAAAACAGTACGGCGGCAGCGTGACAAAAAGTATAAAAATGGCCTACCTTTGGTTCATCCTTTACGGCTTGGTGGCCACCAACTTGATCCTAGAGAAGAGGAATGCCACAACCCTGGATCGGGACACTGCACGTCACAATCTGTCTTAATTTAAGAGTTTTATATAACATAAAATGCCGGGAAATATTCCGGGAGCGTGAGTTCTTTTTTAACGACTTTTTCGAACTGTCTTTTAGACGCCCGCGCAAGGTCCAATCGGCCAAATACAAATTGTCACGTGGTTAACACGACTACAGCGACTTACGCGGGGAATTAATATTAAAGAACCAACATTTTTGATTATAAAAAATAAGTAAACTTATAAAATTGAATATTATTGAGATGAAACCTAAACATACCGCCCATCTAAAATGGGACATTTTACCGAAAAAAAAAGTGAAATAAATTCTACGAATCTAAACTTAAAACAAATTCATTTAAATTTACTTTACAAGACAAAAAAAAAATAATTTTAGTTTAGAGGCAGGGGACACACTTTGGTAACTGGTATTTTTAACAGACCTTTGGCGGTGCGCACAGTTACAACGCGTATTACTCCATCCGAACCCGGATGCACCTCAGTAACACGACCTAAAGGCCATTTTAAGGGTGGTATAAGCGCGTCTTTAAGCAACACGAGTGTGTCTTGTAAGACTGGAGTGGACGGTTCCGTCCATTTACTACGCTGCATTAAAGTATGCAAGTATTCTTTATTCCAACGTATCCAAAACTGTTGATGTAATGCCTGTAATAGTTGGAATCGAGATAAACGTCTGATTTTTATTGAGGTTAAATCAGGCTCAACAAAAGAGTTTAGAGGTTCCAAATTTAAAAAATGTCCGGGTGTAAGCACTTTAAGATCGTTAGGATCTGAGCTTAAAGGACAAAGTGGTCGTGAATTTAATAACGCCTCAATTGAGACTAAAACAGTATTAAATTCTTCATAGGTTAAAATTTGTGTGCCAACAACACGAGATAAATGGGTTTTTACTGATTTTACGCCACTTTCCCAAAGGGCTCCAAAATTGGGACTAGCGGGGGGATTAAAATGCCATAATATGTTTTCTTTTTCAGCAACCTGCTGCATAATGGTTACAAGTTCATTATGGGCTCCTACGAAATTTGTGCCGTTATCACTAAAAATATCAGTAATTTTGCCTCTGCGGGCTAAGAAACGACGCAAGGAGGCTAAGAAACAATCAGTTGAAAGGCTAGAACAGAGCTCAAGATGTATAGCTTTCGTAACCATGCACACAAATATACAAATATAAGACTTGTAAGTTTTTGCTCCTCGTAGTTTACCCATCGTAGTGGTGAAAGCCCCGGCAAAATCTATGCCAACCTTCTGAAACGGTTTGCATTGGGCTAAACGAGCCTCGGGAAGATTCCCCATAGGGGGTTGAGGGCTCTTGGGATTAGCTCTAAAACATCGATAACAATGTGACAGAACGTGGCGAATAGCCCTTTTTGGAAATATAATCCAAAATTTTTGAACGATTAAATATTGGAGGGTTTGTTGACCTGGATGTAGAAATTTATTATGGGTGTCTTGAATAATAAGGGTAGTTAGTCGATGAAGACTGGGTAAGAGAGCGGGATGTTTTTGTTCAAAGGAGAGGTGAGAATAGGATAGGCGTCCGCCCACCCTCAAAATACCATCGGTATCAAGAAAAGGATTCAATTTTCTGAATAATTTGGGAAGGGGATTATTATTTCTTAGTCTTTTAATTTCATTACCAAACACAGTTCCTTGGATATATTTTGTCAAGCGCATGAGCGCCTTGTCTAACTCTGGCACCGAAAATGACCCACTCCGAGTAGTTAAGGAATTTTTATTAGACATAAAGCGTAAGAATCTAGCGACGATGCGCAGAATTTTGTCTAGGGAAGAAAATCTGTCTAATAGTCCCGGCGTTGAATCACAGTGGCGAAAACAGTTTTTCTTTGCTCCAAGGCCGATTCTTCGGGCTTAAAGCGTTTATTGAAGTTGGGCCACAACTCTTCGATCTTGCTGAGAAAATCAGGTCCCGCCCACCATAGCGAGTGGTCAAGTAATTGAGAAGGCAATAGACCGCGTGAACCATAAATCTGCAGGATTATATTCTGACGGAACATAAAACCAACGATCAGGAGCTACCTTTTCCTGTATATGGGTAATCCTGTTAGAAACAAAAGTATTATATTTATGAGGGGAAGATTTTATCCAAGATAGAGTGACAGTGGAATCCGACCAAGCATAAATCTGTCGAAAATTAATTTTATTCTTAAAGGCTTCCATAACTGAGATCACCAGATCTGAGAGCAGCACTGCTGCGCATAACTCTAATCGGGGAATAGAGATTCTTTTTAAAGGAGCAACACGAGATTTTGCAGCTACAAATGATATTTTTATCTGGTTGGCTGAATCCATAAATCGAAAATATACGACGCTGCAATATCCATAAGAGGAAGCGTCCGAGAATGCATGAATCTCACAAACTAGGTACTTAGACGCGAGAAGATGACGGGGTAATTGAATTTTAGAGAGCAGGGGTAATTCTTCTTTAAATTTACCCCATTTTATAATAATGTCATCGGGAGGTATCGCGTCCCAATAAATACCTAGAGTCCAAAGGTTTTGCATAATTAGTTTGCCAAAAAGAACAATGGGAGTTAAAAAACCTTCGGGATCAAAGATACGAGCTACATCGGACAAAATGTTACGTTTTGTGCAAGGGGTTTGTTTAATGCTTACATTATAGGTAAATGTATCTGATGATGGTTGCCACCGAAGACCTAATATTTTTACTTGTTCTTCTTTATCATCGAAGGAGAGAGGCTTAATCTGGAGCAGAGAATCCGGGAGATGAGTCAACAATCTAGGATTGTTGCTCGCCCATTTTCGTAATTCAAAACCACCCAGGTTTAGGAGCTCCATCAGCTGATGTTGAAGCTCTAAAGCTTCTTTGATACTATCACAGCTGCAGAGCAAATCATCTACATAGATAGAAGTTTTTAAAGCCTGGCAAGCAAGAGGGTAAGTTAGCTGATTGTCATTAGCCAGTTGCTGAAGAGTGCGAATGGCTAGAAACGGGGCCGAAGAGACACCATACGTAACTGTCGATAAACGATAATCTTTGACAGGCTCGTCGGCGGAAAAGCGGAATAAAATTCTTTGATAATCGCACTGAGCCGGAGTAATTAAAATCTGGCGATACATTTGTCGAATATCAGCAGTAAAAACTACAGCGTGAAGTCGAAATCGCAACAAAAGTGTAAATATATCCAACTGTAGTTTTGGGCCAACTAATAGGGTGTCATTTAAAGACACATTATTCAAGTCTTTCGTGGAAGCATCAAACACAACTCTGAGTTTTGTTGTGAGACTTTCAGGGCGTAAAATACAATGATGAGGTATATAATAAGAGTGGGGAGCTTGTAAAGGATCTGAAATAATTTCCATATGCCCAGCTGATAAATATTCTTTCATAAAATCACAATATTCTTTACCAAGAGAGGGGTTTTTTTGAGACGACGCTCTAGATTTAAAAATCTTCGTAAAGCAATATCACGAGAACCGCTAAAAACTGGGGAAGCTTGGTCCCTAAAGGGGAGAGAGACCACATATCGACCAGTAAGAGTTTTATAATGAGTGTTTATAAATATTTTTTCTGCCGCTAGCTCGTCGGGGTTATGCTGGGGAGTTTGAGCAACTTGCTCCAGTTCCCATAACCGTTTTATGGAATTTTCAATTTGAATTGACGTACAAAATGTGTGTACGCTAAAGTCATTTTGGAGAGAAACCTTGCCCATGATAACCCAACCAAAGGCAGTGTTAAGGGCTGACGGTTCCTGAGGATTAAATGAGATTGATTCGCCTTTTAATAAAAAGGCAAAAACCTCAGCACCAATAAGCATATCTATTGGAGATGAAGTATTAAACTGTGCATCAGCTAAATTTAAATTTAAAAAAGTTTCAAATTTTTCTTGAGGTATGTCAATACTGGGCATGTTTGCACATATTTGGGGTAAAACAACAAACTCCAAATTTAAACAAGGTTCATAGGAGAAATGAGGTTTAACTACACAAGTGACGGCTTGCGTGGCATTAGTATTCAGGGGCCCAAGCCCACCTATGGAAGTGTTATGGGAGTAGCAAGTAACACCTAGTCGCTTGCAACACTTTCTTGTAATAAAATTAGCCTGACTAGCAGAATCTAATAAAACACGGACGCTTTGAAATTGTCCCCAAGCATCTTTAACATGTATCATTGCGGTGGACAATAAGACCGTGTGATTGCGGGGTAGATTAGCAACTAAAGAACTTATAGAGGAGTTATTATGTAAGTTATCCATCGTAGGGGGAGAACTAGATTCAGCTTCGGCATTAGTAGCATGTAAAGCACGTGAAACGAGGGATGGCGTGGAAGTAAGGGGGTTTGACATATATGACGTCGAGCTTGGAGCATTGAATAACCTATTTTGAGACGATTGAGACTTACTTTGTGAGTCAAAATGTAAAAGTGTGTGATGCTTTAAGGAACATTTTCTGCAAGTGTGCAAAGATGTACACGCGGGGGAAATATGCCTGGTACCTAAACAATTTGTACACCATCGTTTAGATTTTACCATATTATACCGTTCCTGGGGCGTTTTTGCCAAAAAGGCTTGACAATTATAAATGGGGTGAGGATTATTACAAACAGGACAAGTTTCTTTGCGATCAGTATTATTAACAAATGTTTTTAATTTATTTCGAATATTTTGAGTATTTTGAATTTTTATGGGAGAAGAGGTTATGTAAACAGCCTCTAGGGCTTCGCATTGTGTTTTCAAAAATTCTTTTAAAATTGTATAATTTTTTGAGCGATTGCCGGGATTTTTTAATTCAGCATGACATTCAATTTCAAAACGGGTTGCCGTACTTTGATTTAAATGCTCCATGAGCATATTAAATAATACAAAATCCCACTGTTGAACAGGGTAATGTAAAGCATTTAACGCCGCCAAGTTTTCTTCAAATTTATCAATAAGATTTCTTAAGGCGCCGACTAAATAATCCTCGGGCAATTTTTTTGTATTTTGTATATCCTGCCAATGAGTTATTGCGATAAGTCTAGGATCCTCATATCTACTAACAAGAGTATTATAGGCAATTAAATAATTCGCGTCACTTAATGGTGTACATTTAACTAAAGCAAGTGGGGCTTTATCTAAAGAGTTTATCAAATAGCTAAATTTTTCGACATTACTTAAATGCGTATTGGTATGAATAAAGTGAATTGTACAAGTCAAAAAACGTTTTCCATTTTTTGATATCTCCTGTAAAAATAGGGATTTCTAACTTGGGTAATCGAACATTGTTTTGATTTAGCGAGGAACCCGAATTTGAGGCATTTAATTGCACAGCGGGTTCGTCCTTAAAAAGGCCAAAATAACTAGCTTGAATTTCAAAATAATCAAAGTCAAATAATTCTCTTATAGTTGCCTCGGTTTTCAATAGATTTTCTTGATTTTCTTTACCTGCGAGTAAATCGATAATAAGTGCATGATTTCTATCAAAATCGTCGTTCAATTCCTCAAGTTTTTTATAGCGCATTTTAAAATGCATACGCGCATTTTGATCTTGTTGAGCCTTTACAGCAATAGCCAATAATTCTTTTAAACGAGAAGTTGCAGCATTTCTGCGGGCATAATATACAGTTTAGACATTTTTTAGTATTTTTGAATTATTTAAATACGAGAAAATAGAACGATATATTTTATCAACATGAGTTTGACAATTCGCACAATAAACGTAAACAAAATTGTTTATGCGAATTTAATGACTATTGCACTTCAGACCGCGCTGATAACCGACAATACCACTTACAGCATTGGTATATCTGAAACCAGTGTATCTTCGGCAGGGTCTATGATGGGAATAAAGAAAGCAGACACTGAACAAAAATGTGAATCACACACAATTCATAAGAGTGAAAATTTTGGAGGTGTATCGGATGCACAGAGTGACAATGATGAAAAAATTAAGCAAGCAAAGGATTGTGCAGATAAATTAAAGAGAGATCTTTTGCTTTTGATGAACAAAAATAAAAGTCTCACAGATCAAGTAAAGGAACTCCAGTCAACAGTTAACAATTATGTTATTGAAATGAATGACCTTAACTCTTTAAAACGCAATATGTTAACAAGCATTGAAGTACTTTCTGCTGAGAATGAGACTTACGTCAATGAGCTTAGTGACGCAAACCGACAGATTCTGAATTTACAAAATGAATTGAGACGGTCCGTTTCTGAACAGTCTAAGGGGAACGGCACTGTTAGGGAATGTGACGTACCGTGGACAGAAGGTTTTGTTGCTTCAACACCTTCAACTCCAGATATAACCGGTGATCATTCTACTGTGACCAAGCCCAAAATGCTTATTCTTAGTGATGATGTCGGAAGAACTTTGCATGTCGCATTGGGAAGGTATTTGACATCCCACCAAATAGATATGAAATTGGAAAGTATATTTAAACCTGGGGCATGTATTGACAGCGTTACCAATAATGTTACAGAGTTAGTAAAAAACTATAATTTTAATGACTTTTTATTAATACTTGGCGGCCTAAATGATATTTTAAATAATAGGTATCCGTCCTTTAGATTGTTAGTCAATATGATTCGTAATTGTTCATTTACTAATATTTTATTCTTGTCTGTGCCTTATGTTAAGAATGACTATAAGACAAACTGTAAGATTTATAGATATAATAATAAGCTAAAAGATTTATGTTTTAAGATTAATAGAGTGACCGAGGGCCTTGTTTGTTTTGTGGATATGAATTCTGAAAAAAGTACAAGATTAAATAACTTTCAATTGAGTAGTAGAATCTTTGAGGTTGTTGGGTGTCAGACTACAGGAGTGAAAAAGAATTTAATTTTTATTAAGACAGTCAACCTTGATCGACCATGTGTTGCAGAAGTGGTACCAATTAACGATCAGTGTAGTAACCCAATAACTTCAACAGCGACCATAGAAATTAGTGAATCAGTGGCTGATAGTGATTATTTGGAGGTTAGTGATACTCCAAAGGTTTGTACTGTAGTTTCTGATAACATTTTTTTAGAGGCACCGCCCATCGAAGAAATAATTACTTAGCTAATAAAACTTTCTCTCTCGTATTAAATATAAGAAGTTTAAAAAATAAAATTAATGAATTAGAAGTTATTTTACATGAATATGAACCGAGTATAATTTGTTTAAATGAGCACTGGTTATCCCGGGAAGAAATAGGTATATATCAAATCCATAATTTTTCTTTAGCAGCCTTTTTTTGCCGATCTAATATTCGAGGGGGCGGTACCTCCATCTATATTCGTAGAAATTTAAATGTTGTTTGTAAGGAATTAGAAACTCATATTCAACCCATACAGAAGGAATGCGAGTTCTGTGGTATTGAGTTTAATTTTAATGGTAAAACTTTTATAGTTCTTAGTATATATCGCTCTCCAGAAAGTAATATAATCAGTTTTATCGCAGTAATGACCCAACTTTTGGAAGAGATATATCATAACGATAAAATTATAATGGTTTGTGGTGATTTCAATGTAGATTTCTGTGCGGGGAATGGAAACGCTCAGGACATAATCAACCTTTTTGCTGCTTATAATTTAGTTTCAAATATTGAGGGATTAACGAGGATTACTGCTCAGGGTGGTTCTCAGTTGGATAACATTTTCTCTTGTCTAGATGTTGATGAATACACAGGTCGTGTTGTGGATACTGGCATATCTGATCATTGTGCGCTTATGCTTAATATAAAAGATATGCTTAAGCAGAGTCAAAGAATTAGTCTCTACAAAAGACATTTTACAAGGGATGATGTTGAAAATTTTAAGAACGACATTATAAATGAGAATTGGCATGATATCTATTCTCATTCTGGTATAAATGGTCGCTATGGGGCATTTGCTGGTATTTTTAGGTATTATTTTGACACATGGTTTCCCTTGCGTAAGACAACAGAAAAGAGAGTTAATACGGGAAAACCATGGGTAACCCAGGCAATAAAACAGCAGTCGCAGAGTCTTAGAGATATGTATGCTTTGTACAAAAGAACTAACAGCCCAGAGGTACTGCAGTTGTATAAGCAAGGTAAGAAAGATTATAATAAACATATTAAAGAACAAAAGATACGATTCAACAATAATTTTATTCTGAACTCCTCAAATGTCTCAAAGACCACTTGGTCATTAATTAATAAGACCAGAAACAAAAAGAAATTAGAAATGGAAATAAAATACAATAATAGTATTATTCGAGATCCAGAAGCCCTTGTTACAGTATTTTCTTCTTTTTTTGACTTATCCAACGATAATATGGCGACTAGTGTCGCAACCCCTGTTTCAGACTTGGATCGCGTACCATACTCCTTTTTCTTGGAGCCCACTACTCCTGATGAGGTTGCAGGAATTATTAAGATGTTAAAACCAAAATTTTCTGCTGGCATCGACGATGTCCCACCAGCTGTCATCAGGGAAATCGCTGATTCTATAAGCTTTCCTTTGGCTAACTTAATTAATGAGTGTTTTGAGGACGGCTTATTTCCTGACTCACTTAAAATTGCCAAAATTATTCCAGTATTTAAAAAGGGGGATAAACGGGATATCAATAATTACAGGCCTATCTCGCTGCTCCCAGTTTTTTCTAAGATCTTTGAAAAGGTTATATATATCAGACTGTTGAACTATTTTATGGATAACAATCTTTTCTATGTCGGTCAACATGGATTTATACCCAAGCGATCAACAATTACGGCAATATTTCAATCTCTTGATCAAATTATGGAACAGAGGGATAAAAGGAGAGTGGTAGGTGGAGTTTACTTTGACCTTAGCAAGGCGTTCGATCTTATAAATCATGAGTTATTGCTTTCTAAACTTGAGTGTTTGGGTATTCGGGGTGCACCAAATAACTTGTTCCGCTCATACCTGTGTAATAGAAGGTTTGTTGTGTCATTGAGTTCGCACAAGGGTGGCAGATCTGTAAATTCCGACGCAAGGAATGTGAATATCGGTGTGCCTCAGGGCTCTATTTTGGGTCCAATACTGTTCTTAATATTTGTTAACGATCTTCATGAGAGGATTAATTTGACTGCCTTATATCAGTTTGCTGATGACACTTCCTGCATCGTTTCTGACCTCAGTGTCACTGCCCTTTCTGGCCAGGTAACTGACGTCATAAGTCGAATGTCAAGCTGGTGTATGGAGAATCATCTGCGACTTAACATTGATAAAACTACGGTTATTCTTTTCAATCATTCTAATGATGAGGATCTGCAACTTACCATTGATAATGCAGGTTTCAACAATTCTGATAGTGTCAAATTTCTTGGAGTAATCGTGGATCAGAAGCTGCAATGGAACCAGCAGGTTGGTGCGATCCTCTCAAAAATGAGCTCGTCCACGTATGTTATTAGGTATTTGAGGGACCAGTTGGGTTTAAACGGCATGTTAACATTTTATCATGCATGTGTCCAGTCCATAATATCATATAGCATTATATTTTGGTATCGTGTTTCAGTGATAAATTCACATAAGGTTTTTGTCGCTCAAAAAAAGATAATTCGGTTATTGTTTGGACTGGGCTACAATGAAAGTTGTAGAGGTAAATTTAGACATCTAAACATTATGACTGTGCCCTCTCTATATATTTTTAATGCTGCTCAGTTTACTAGAAAGAATTTGCATATGTTTTTAAAAAATGGCGATTTGTACAATGCCATGATAACGCGTGGTAGAAATGATCTTAGTGTTCCCATTCACCACACAGCGCTTTATGATAAGAGTCCACTTATTGGATGTATAAAGGTTTATAATGCCCTGCCTCCAAATGTGAAACGGATGCAAAGTGATGCAAAATTCAAGACTCTTCTTAAAAGGTTCCTAATTGAAAAGGAATATTACTCAATTAACGAGTATCTAAACGGTGGGTAAAGCTCACTCTTTTTAGCATTGTGTTTCTGTGTCGTTGGCATCTAATGTTGTAGTTGTATGAATACTACTTGTAATATGTGTAATGTACTGATTTATTTATATATTTATTTGCGTTTGTAATTATGGACATTTTATATTTATTGTAATTTTAACCTTTTAGCTTAAGGCCTGACGTTGTCGATGTTCAACTTTTGAATTTTTATGACAATAAACGTATTATTATTATATTATTATTATTATTATAAGGAGGGAGTATAATGCGTGAACTGGTGCGCCTTCGAGTCTCTGCGATCTAAACTAAAATGTCCAAAATGATTGGGATATTTTACACATTCCAATGACTAAAATTTTTAAATTTTAATTGATTTTTAAAAATATAAAATCCGTGGTCGAAGTAACCAAAAATGTAGGGGTTTGAACTAAAAAGAGCATAAAAAATGGACTGTATATATGATTGGTTGAGGAGATGAGAGTTGAGAGTAGAGGTTTAAATAAAACAGTACGGCGGCAGCGTGACAAAAAGTATAAAAATGGCCTACCTTTGGTTCATCCTTTACGGCTTGGTGGCCACCAACTTGATCCTAGAGAAGAGGAATGCCACAACCCTGGATCGGGACACTGCACGTCACAATCTGTCTTAATTTAAGAGTTTTATATAACATAAAATGCCGGGAAATATTCCGGGAGCGTGAGTTCTTTTTTAACGACTTTTTCGAACTGTCTTTTAGACGCCCGCGCAAGGTCCAATCGGCCAAATACAAATTGTCACGTGGTTAACACGACTACAGCGACTTACGCGGGGAATTAATATTAAAGAACCAACATTTTTGATTATAAAAAATAAGTAAACTTATAAAATTGAATATTATTGAGATGAAACCTAAACAAATTGTTTAGTTGATTTGTTGACAAGTACAAATTAATACCTTACCTGCCAAACTTGAACTCGTTCTCTAAATTTTTCATTTACCATAACAACAATAGACATAATGTGGGCAAGAGAAGCACTTGGCTTGTAATTTGGCCACAAGAAATTTTCCAAATACTGGCTGAACTCTAGGACCATAATTCTTCTTATTGAAAAACTAAAAAAATTATAATATTTATGAAAATCTATGCAAAAAATACACAAATAAACTAATTAAAGTATATTTATTTTTAACGGACACCGATGGTAAACAATAACCCAACCTAAAAACACTTGCGTCTGTTTGAAGGTCGGAGACAATGATGTTTCTTAACTGATAGAAGAATTTTGGACTTGCATTGTCTTTATTTGTTTTATATCACAACGTTTCAACTGGCAAGTATCTCCAGCAGTATTCACCTGAAGACGGCTGGAGATACTTAAGTTGAAACGTTGAGATATAAAACAAATAAAGACAATGCAAGTCCAAAACTCTTCTATCAGTCTCAAAACACTTGATGTGATCAGTACAGGACTGCAATCAGCCTTCGAAATTTAAACAGATAGATTTTTCGATTTTGTAGCTTTATTTTGCACCACAAAACAAGACCTGCACTATACAAATCCAAGATGCCAAAATCAAAACAAGTTTTAAAATAACAGCATGTTATGTAGTGCAAAATAAAGCTACAATATAATTGGAAAATGTGTTTATTCAAATTCAAATGCAGTCCTGTACCAATCGCATTGAGCATTTTATGATTAGGTGGTTTACCTGTTATAGGTGCCAGGTGAAAATAAATACATCAAGTAGATGTATTATGTATTTAAGGAAGTAAGTAATGTTTTTTTCTTACAAATCTTTGCAAGTGTCTATGTCGCCAGAGGTGTGCTCTGTCTGACCTTATACGTGGTTTATATTTGTTTACAAATAAGGTGGGTAGCCAAAATATAAAATTATTGAGACTTCAGTGTATATCAACATACCAAATTAAATTCAGAACAATTATAAGTTGTATTAAAAATGTTGTAACCAGTCTAGGCTAAAGATTTCCCAGAAATTATTTGTTCGTAGTAACTTACTTGCTGCCTCTAATATCTTGCATATAAATGTCTTCAACTACATCAGGATCAAATTCTAAGTGTTTCTCAATGGAATGAGGAGCCCAATACTTTTCAGCAAGCTACAATTTTATTAAATATATATTAAAACAATAAAAAATAGGAAAAAACATTATTAGGATATTGTCTTACTTGGGTTATTCGATCTTTCTGAATTTGTTGTACTGTAGGGGCAGCGGCACTACTTTGTGTAATACTTCCTGCCATAGTTAATACATTAAGTTTTATATTCGCTTAACTTATATTAAAGTACTTGCAATAGTATAAAACAAAAAACGTTTAGGATTATGATTAAATTTTTAAAATTTTGAGGTTAAACCATGAGAAATAAACATCAACCGGTGCGAAGTGTTTGGTAGGTTGCATAAGCAGTAGATTAGCGATGGGCGATAATTATCGATAATTTTAAAACATCGATGTTATGTTACCAATGTTTGCTGTTTTGCCATTGATTGTCTGATGGGTCACAAATATCGATGTAAACATCGATGCTTGACCTAACGTGGCGTTTAGATATTTGATAAGCATGACATGTGTAACTCAGAAATGAGTTTTTTCAAAAAGTTAGGTGGCAGGAAAAGCGTTAATAGTTGTGAGGATAGATACGTCGATGTTTTGGTGACATCCAAGTATCGAGGTCTTCTTGTTCACTTCTTTATGGCGTCGACTGCACTTAGCGCCATTCGCCAAGGTTGATGTCCAATCACTAAAGTGACCTATCATTCCTCTGTGCTAAAGTAGACAAATGAAACACAGAGAAGAATCAGGTGTTATATGGCACAGAGGAATGATAGGTCTACACGTGTCGCTGGTTAAACCCAGAACAACTCATAGTTCTGACCATGGCCTAACGATTAATAAACCTCACAACAACAATCAACTAGGTTTGTATTATAAATTGATTTCGTTTACAATTTGCAAAAAAAACTACCGAAAACTCTAAGCAAGAAGAGTCTTACTTCAAGAATAGAATGTATAGTTTAGTCTTTTATTTTCAAAATTGATAACTATCAGGCTAGAGTGCTACGAAGACCTACCATTCCTCTGTGGTAGGTACTACATACTTTGGTCAGAGGTGAGTTACTGGCATTCGACTGTGGCGGTCCGGGATCGATCCCCGGAGTGGGCATACGCATATTAAAAAAAGTATGTCCGAAATTTGGTATGTTTACGAATGCAGGGAAGAGTGTAAAATGTATCCTCTCCCAATCCCACCCCATTCACTCCAGATGAGATCGAACATCTCGATGGGTGCGGAAGAAGATACACACTCCCCAATCGGTAGGTCATGCAATGGCAAGAAACCAAAGGGTTGATAGTCCTTGGGGGGTGTCGCATGACCGAAGATCGTAACCCACGTCAAGCTGTAGGTGCCCTTGGGAATGGCCCTGGCAGCGAACGAAGAGGAAAAAAACCTAATTCGAAAGAATGGCAAGAAATGACAACTAATAAGATTGACATCGCCGGATTTTCATACCAGGGGGTCCTAGGACACCCAAAAATCGGGACCCACACATTCTTTCTTATACAGCTTTTTTCGCCACTTACGGCCACTTTATAATATAGATTAAAAAATAATACATTTATTTTAACTTAGTAAAATTACCGCTGTTATCTTGTTAATGAAATATTTTTAATAATGATTAACTTTGATTTAGATTACTATAGATAGGACTTATATTAGGCATCCAGTTTAAAAAGGAACAACAGAAAACATTAAATTAGTTATAAATAATTTTTATTTTAGTGCTTTTTTGGGGTATGTCTAATTTGCAGACCAATGTTTAAATTGTACCACACGCTATTTGGTATATGGATATTCCGAGTCAACATACATACTTGATAGTATCTTTAAAAAACTGTTTTGTAAATAGTTTTGTGCGCATGCCTTATTTAGGCACTAAAAAGGTAGATTCAACACAGTATAAAATAGAATATTGTATTTATATTATTTTAAAAAAAAAACTAATACAGTGACTTCTAAAAAAAACGTTTTTTTTTGTACAATAAAGTATTTTATTATTAATAAACAAACAAAAATACGATTCACTATCTATAACAGCCGGTACTGTGACTAAATCCTGAAAAAAGAAAACAATTATTAAAAATCTCTTTCTCAGCCACCTTCAAATCTTAAGGGGGACACTTAACAAAAAGTTAGTATCAGAATATTGGCAAGTGCTTCCCAGTGTCCATCCCCAATCGCTGGTCTACATTAATAGACTTAATAAAATTGGGAGGAAGTTCGGAAAAAGAAATATACGGAGTTCCAAACACGCGTCTCCTGGTTATTTCTAAATTACAATTAAAAGGTAAAACGCAGTTATTCTACGATATTAAATTTTTTTTAAAATGTGTATAGGTATAAAGAAATGAGCTTTATTTTTAGTTGATTAAAAACAATATATTTTGAACGAAAAATGCAAGTGGTCCACGTCCAAAAAATAAATTATTTCATTTTTAGCTTTGAAAAATTTCTAATTTTTTTATTCTTTTATATAGTTTAAATATTTTACAAATCTTAGTCTGACACAGTCAGTTTAAATAATAAAAATAAATCAATTATCAGGGACAGTAGTGGTAAGTATGTATATGCCGATTTGTTTTAAAAAATTATGGTTATATTTGTACGTAATATATTATCAAGATAGTTTTGACAAAACAAAATGAATAAAAAAAGTTTACATATTTTTATTTTTTATTTATCAGTGTATATCGTAGATAATACGTTTAATCTAAATTATACCAAATAAGCCTAATAAAAGCATAATAAAATTACAATAATATACTGTAAACATAATATAACACAATACAATAATTATTATTAAGTATAATTAAGTTAGACATTTTTTTAACAGTATCTATTTATTATTCTTGATACTTTAATTTATCAATATTATAGAGTAACTACTTACATTAGGTAATTTATACGGAATATATTAATATTTATTATAGCATCGTAAATAGTATTTTTCCAAAGAAAAGCATATAGTTGTAGTTGCGTAATTTAAAATGGTTCTAACCCACTGCTATTTATAGTTTGAATATAATATTAGGTATATCAAGAATTAGATGTTATAAAAAGTCACACCTATTTTAAATGCAGCCCCACACGATCAATCGGCAGGCGCGGCTTATTTATAAGGCCAATGACACACCTATAAATTGAACCCACATAATTAATTAATTTTTAAAAACAAATAAAATGGTTATTCTTCAAAAAACATAAATATTCCAAAATGTGTCATGCGAAAACTCCCCAATACAGATCGAAATCGAGGCACTCCGCTCGATTAAATAACACATCGATTTGCTGACTACTTATAATCCATCGGCCAAAATAAATAATTTATTTGCATCAAATACTTAATATTTGCTTAAAAACAATAAATTTTACTTTCGGAAGTCAAATAATTTAAGACAAATTTTTAAATAAATATTTGTCCAGACAATTGCAAATAAATTTTTCCGCGAACCCTTTTTTTATTGGGATTAAATGATTTATTTTTTCAGTGTATTAATTTATACCGGATTATAGGGAATTATTGAAAAGATAATTTTTACGTCAGTACTAATAAGGGAACGCCCTATTTTAATAAGGTCTTAACATTATTTCTCAAAAAAATAAAGACTTATTGGAACGCTTTCGTTTGTACGACAGCGTTATTTTTAACCTATTTTTTTATGATGTGAATTCTGTTTGGTACCTTTGTTAAGTGATTGTATTTAAAAAAATAACCGACACAAAACATAAGGTTCACCACGTTCGCCAATTATAAGATTATAATGCAACCATCTGTTTTTAAGGTTTGGTTTTTCGAATAAGGGAAATAAGGAAACGTTATTTTACTTACGGTAACTAGTCGTAAATAGGGGAAGGCAGTATTTTATTATGGTTCCCATATTAAATTTTTTTTAGTGCGCATGCTTAGCTGTCATTTTAAGAATGACCATAATAAGGCCTTTACCTTATCGGGGTTCTAATAATTCCCTAATACTTTTACCTGACACGCGTTAGAAGTAATTTATTGTCTAAAGAATTTTAAAAAACAAATCAAAAACTACCTACATACAGTTGACGACAGATAAGTTATATCGGCCCAATTTTATAAAGTCCTTTTAAACCTATGTTGATACCTAGGTTTAAACCGAAGAATAATTATTAAATCGTAGAAATGGTCGATTTATAGTGTGGGATTGACAACAATTTTCAATTTAAGTAGAGTAATCAACCTGGTAATAACCAGATAAATCACTTTTAAATCGAACTTTGCTATCAATCACACATTATAAAATTACCATTTTTCACATTTCTTCTACATCTATGATTTAAACCGAGGTCCACTTTAAATCAAAGAAATGTCAAAAATGGTACGTAATTTTATAATATGGAATTGATAGTAAAGTTCGAGTTAAAATTGATTTACCTGGTTATAACTTAATATAAATAACAATACACATAACAAGTTACGACCAGGGACCCGGTTCATTATTCTTATAACTTTGCTGTCAACATTATAAATCGACCATTTCTGACATTTCTATACGATTTTAGAATCACTCTTCGGTTTAAACTTAGGTTCAAGAGGACTTTATAAAATTATGCATTAATGCAACTTTTTTACCTTTATAACCTTTGCGTGGTAACCAGTATTACTTACATTTATCATGATATTTGTGAAACTATTGTCATGATCTCATTCTATTTCAAAATACCTGATTTAAGAATTGTTGATAAAGTAAGAATTATATATCTATAAAAGCAATAGATTGGTCTTATGGACGACTCGTCAAATCATTTTAGAGCACCTAAAAGTATTGTTCAAGGAATTGTGAAAAAATGGCGCTATCATCATACACTTAAAAAGTCTGTTGAGACTTTGAGACAGGTTTAAATAATAATCAAATAAAAAAGACTGAAATTTGGTGGAATATTTAAGGCACAATCCATTTAAAACTGATGTATCCGCTATGCACAGAACAGTGTTCCCTGCTTTATCTAGAATTGCGCCATACCGAGTAGGACGATATTCCCCATTAAAAAATCGAGCAGCTGCAACCAATACGTTTTTAAAAAAACAGGGATAAAGAACAAAAAATTGGTTTTGCTATGTAATAATAATTACCAGAAAATAATTTTTTTGTTTTGCAAAATGTTATCGTTTCCGATGAAAAAATTTGTCACTCCACATATAATATATATAATATAATTCGAGTAACTTAAATAACACGAACACCCAAACTTGTTTTTAAAAAACAATTTATTTAAAAATGAATTACAAGTTATAAAAAATTGACTGTGTGCCACAGAATATAGCCAGAGAATGATTTTAGTTTACAATAAAAGTGATACTTGGCTTGAAACAGATAAGAACTTCTTGGAAAGATGAGCCTGGGAATCTGCTGAATCCGCGGTTTCCGTGGGATTCTGTGCATGTAACTCCTCCCTTCTTAAGCTGACAAAATCGAGGATGGATTTTGAAAGTCATCGATATCTTCGGTTTTTCTGGCTTGATTGGATTTTTTCTTTAACCATCTGACAATATATTGTTTCTTCTTGAAAATGATCCATAATAATAGGATCAGTATAACGAACGTCAATAGGCTGAATGTGATTGGACTCTCGATAGATTGATTGATTTCTTGTATTGGCGATAGTTGATTGGCCAGGTCTTTTAGTCGATAGATTTCTTCGAAATTTATTTCGGTGTAATTTGGTGTTCGGTACAACTTTGTTGTGTCCATAGTGGCTATTTCAACAGTCGGTAGTATTAATGGTTTTCCTTGCTGTAATTTGACGTCATGGATAAACTTCTTGTATTTTGCTTGAATACTGCAAGAATTCGGAATTTTGATCAATGTTGGGTTTTCGATTTCCAAATATTGATCGCTTTTACATTGGGCAAAAATTCTTTCCTTTTGTGATGGTAGGACAAGAATTTCTTCGGGTGTAACTTGTTCAAAGATTGATTCTGCCATTTTTATTTCTAAAATTTTGCAACCAGTGGTGGAGGTGCCTTCCATTAGTTGAAGGGTACAACTGTCTGGTGGGTAGAATTTCTCCATGCAGTAATAGGTATCTTCTACTGATGGACAAGTACTTTCTTCGAACTGGACTTCTTTAAAAGTTTGTGCCAAATAAGGGTATTTTGGGATAAATGCCTTGCCTTTTTGGATCACGGGATATAAATGGGAAAAGGTATAGGTTCCAGGTTTAATTATAGGTACATGTATAGCAAAAATTAATTTTGTTTTAGAAAATGTGACTTGAGTGCTTAAAATTTGATAGTATGATAAAATATTTTTGAAATTTGGAATTTGATTTTCGCTGTATATCGTTTTCAAATAGGTTATCGTCTGTTCTAATTCATGACTAGATATTATAGAATTGTGGAGTGTATTTAGCTTAGCAAACATTATTGCATCTTCTAGATTGTCAACAAAGGTAATTAAATTTTGGCAATCTAGATTTATTTGAGATAAGACGCCTTGAAATGTTATATAATGATTAAGGTTATTAAAAGAATTTTGCACTGTTGCCTGAAAGATATTTAAGCTGTATTCCAGTTCTTTCTGATTTTTATTCAGAGTCGATATCGTTTTGTTGTAATTATCAATCAAATTTTTCGATAGGGATATTTGTAAATTAAGTTCTTTCTTTATATTTTTCTGGTTTTGAGCTAAGTTTAAGATCGCCTCGTCGTAACGTTTACCATCGTCAGCGTCTAACGTGCCAAAAAGCCATTTATATGTTTTACCTATTATATTAATTAAACCTCGTCTATTGCGTATGTGTGGGTGGAGATTTTCGAGTTTTTCTTGTGTAGTTTGAATAAGAAATTCGGTACGTAAGAGAAGACTTTCCGCTAAGCCCTGATAAGAGATTGGGTTATTGGGTTTTTTTGTTGTAATATTGCCTTTTATTATTAAAAAGTATTTTTCAATATTTTGTAGTTGCGTTATTATTGGATTTAAATCTATATAGTGTAAAAAGGTGTGTTTATTATAAATAATTTTTGCATTGCCAAGTTGGATGGGTAAAATGGGATTTTTTATTGTTGTTAATTGTATGTCTGTCTGTTCACTGCTGGCTGGAAGTATCTGAAGGACCGGAAGCAGTGTTAGAAGTATTAGCTTCATTGTTTACCTGCAAAGAGGGTTTTTGTTTAATTTTTGGTTTTCTAGCAAAACTTTTATGGTATGTTCCTTTGTGCGTAATTAATTTAATATTACTCTGTCCTTTTATTGGTGACTTTTTAAATTTAGGTAAGGCTTTATTTCGAGCTTTGGTTTTAATGTAAGCTACTTTTTCTTTATCAAAATCGGGTGGTTCGCGGCGATTTTCGTTTCTTTTTGATATAATTTTTTCTTTAGTTTCCGCGTTCCGTTCTTGAATTTTCCTGTAAAGTTCTTTAGCAGTTTCTTTATGTTTCTGTACGTAATTTGATATAATTATTTGGTCATTAATATCGAATGGGTCGGTACTGTTTATATGTCCTTTAACTATTTCAAAAGGTGTAAATTTCGTTACGCTATGTATAGAATTATTATAGCCGAGTATAGCTCGTTTGATCAGCTGTTCGGGGGTAAAAGTATTAGTTTCCTCTTTTAGACACCGATAGTGTTCGATTATTGTAGAGTGGAATCTTTCAACAGGGGAGTTTGAATTACTATTTTTGGGGGTAGTATAATGTAGTTCGATTTTATATATTTTACAAAAATCTTCGATTTCTTTGTTTTTGAACTCAGTGCCTGAGTCAGCAGTTATTTTTTGTGGCAATCCATGGTGTGATATAAAATTTAGGAGGTTTTCTATTACCATGGGTCCTGTTAGACTTTTTAACGAATAGGCTTGTCCGTATCTTGAAAATGAATCTATTATAGTTGAATAGCTTTCGTTTGAAATTTTAAAAGTATCAATATGAATATGTTCGAAAGGTTTTGAGCTAGTGGGTGTCAAATTAAATTTTATTACCGGGGGGTCTCTGTCGTATTTATTTTTTAAACATGTCTCGCAATTATTAACATAGTTTTCTATGTCGACGGACATTTTTGGCCAATAAAATTTAGCACAAAGAGAAATTTTCATTTCATTTATCCCGCGGTGACAAGTTTTAGTGGTATGGTATAGTTCTAGTTTTTCTTTTTGGTCGTTTAGGGTTTCAACATCCTGTAAAAATTTTGTACATTGAATTAATTTAAAAGAAGAATTTTTAAATAGGTTTTGGACCGTGATAACAAAGTTTTGGGCCAGTTTTGGGTTCCTAAAGTATACTGCGTATACTTGTTTTGGTTCTATATATTCTTTTAAAATTTGTACAAAATGGGGCGTTGGATTTCTACTAGAAACAGATATATACAATCGCGTATTTTGAAATATTTTATTAAACTTACATTGAATTTTGTCTATGTCACCTTCGGTTATTATTATTTGATTTTTAAATGTATTTAGAGATTTTTCCGATATAGGTATATTAAGGATTGGTTCTTCTAAAGAAGTGTGTACTGTTTGTGAGTCCTCTGTGATATTGTGGTCTTTGGGTGTACCGGGGGGTGCAATTTGAATGTCCGAAAGTATTTTAATTCGGGTTTGTTCAAATTGGGGGTCAAGTATTTCTTGGATGATTGACTCATCAATATTTGGGAGTACATCTGCGTTTTGTAAGTAATCCTCAACTGTGATGTCTATGTCTCCGGGGTTATTGTCTATTGATTGAGTTTCCAGTGCGTTTAGATCATTATCGATTGGATATCTTGATAACGCGTCTGCGGCTTGATTATTTTTTCCAGGTATTGTTAAAATTTCACCGTTATATATACTGACAGGAATATTTTTTATAATTTTTTCATTGGGTTTAACTGAAAAAGAAAAATTAACTTCGGTAGGTTCACTGTACTGAAACGGAATTTGAATGTTTTTTCCGACTAATTTTTTGTTAACTAGATCGATATTTAAATTCATTTTTATTAAATCTGAAAGTCCTAAAATTCCATCAAAATACTCGTGAAAATCAAATAAAATAAAATTTATTTTGTGACTACTGCCAAATTCTGCGAATGCTGGTATTATAGCTTGAAATTGCGTGGTTTGGCTCCCTAGGGCTGTTTTGATTGTATTGTTTGAATTATAAATACAATTCGGGTAGAATTGTTCGACTATTGATGGTTTTAATATTGATCGCGAACTACCGGTATCGATTAATAATTTAATTTTGGGTTTTTTTATTGCTACATATGGTAGTGTATTATTTGAAGAAATATTAATTTCTATCAGGCTTGAGAGTTTTCTGGGCCCGTGTCCCGAAAATTTTCAGAACTATGTTGTTCATCTTCGTCATGATTTTTGTCGGTAATTTCCGATTGGTCATTTTCGATAATTTCGTTTTCATTATAGTACGGCATGTTTGGGTCGTACTGATAATAAGAGTCGGTAAACGGCGTCGCTACATCTTGTTCTGTGTTGTCGCCGATTTCGTTTGAAAAAAGCTCCTCGAAAACCAAATGAGGTTTTTGATACTGTGGGTATCTAAAATTTTGATTTTGGAAATTTTGGTTTTGAAAATTTTGATTTTGAAAATTTTGATTTTGGAAATTTTGATTTTGGAAATTTTGATTTTGGAAATTTTGGTTTTGGGGATTTTGATTTTGATTTCTATTTGTAGCTACGGAAGGGTTTCGCGAAGTTGTCGACATAGGGGTTGGTTTTGGCATCTGATTTTGGGGTATTTGGTTGGGTCTAAACACATTTTGCGGGGGTCCAAATACTTGTCTGTTTGTCGGGTATTTTCGTGATTGTTCTGGTCTAGGTTGTAAGTTAATTGGTTGGCTAGGCCACATTGGTCTTGGGTAATATTGTTGGTTTGAAAAGTTTTGGAAGAACTGGGGTCTTTGAACTGGCGTGTTTTGATATTGATTTGGAACAAAATTATGAGAGTATTGCGAATTTTGATAGTTGTTTGGTTTATGCATTTGTGGTAAATTTATTTTTTGATTTGGTCTTTCTGGAATATTTCCGTATAATTTCTCGAAATTTTCATATTCTTTAATATAAGCCATTGCATCTTCTAAAGATGTTGGTTTTTTAATGTACATGTTATTACGTAAAGTTCCCGTACAACCGCCTATAAAGGTATTTAATGCTGTTTTTTCATAATGAACAATTTGGCAATTACGTTGTTCGTCAGATAAGGTAGTATCATTACTAATACGTTGGATAACGTTACTACGCAAAATTTGCAATCTGTTACCAAAATCTACAGGGTGTTCATTTTTATAAGGTCTGGTACGCGTCAATTCTTGTACCAAGCAATCAATATCTCTTCTATCAGAAAAACATTGGAATAATGCAGGTTTTAATTTATCCCAATCATCTAATTCGACACGTCTGCCAACCATGTATTCGGCTTTATCAATTAATTTCTCTTGAATACATTCAAATACGTGTTGATTTAGATCATCGTCATTAAAAGTTTTATATTTATTGACAAGGTCGTCACATCTTTTGACAAATCTAGCTAAAAAGTTACTGTCCCCATTAAATGGTTTAATATTTTCTATTTTGGATTTAAATAAATCCCAATTGACAGTTTTGACTACACTTGGAGCCTCTTTTGTAGCCATTTTCTTAAATTTAATTACTTCAGTAAATTAACAGAATAATTTACTATTTAAAACAATACTAGAATAAACAATATTTCTTTAATAAAAGAAAATTACTTTTTTCTTTACTTTCTCTGCGAGAAGTGTACAAATATATATTATTTCAAAAATCTTAACCTACTTGTCTGCAATAGACTGCAAAAATGAAAGTTCCTTTTTTTCTCTGCGAGAAGGTATTTTTCAAAATCTTAACTTACGTGTCTACGATAGACTGCAAAAATCTTACCCTAATTTGTCTTCCATAGACTGAAAAAATCTAAAACTAATTTGTCTACAATAGACTGAAAAAACTGTGTGCTATACACTGCCCTATAACTATCCCTATCAAAGTCCTAATCGAAGGGTTTGACGGGGGTGAAAAGGAAATGGCACTTACTTTTTCCGAAGTCTTCGTTCAGAGCCTTGTCCTTTCCCGATCCTCTGGCCTGGTCAATACTTGTCCTGGGTCGTTCGATGTTGGTTCTTTCGGATCAGCACTTAAGGGTTGAAACCGCAAAGTGGTCGGAATTCTTCAAAAATTTGGGAAAAACACCACCGTACCAATCCTACCGACTGCGCCACTTAAATAACACGAACACCCAAACTTGTTTTTAAAAAACAATTTATTTAAAAATGAATTACAAGTTATAAAAAATTGACTGTGTGCCACAGAATATAGCCAGAGAATGATTTTAGTTTACAATAAAAGTGATACTTGGCTTGAAACACAGATAAGAACTTCTTGGAAAGATGAGCCTGGGAATCTGCTGAATCCGCGGTTTCCGTGGGATTCTGTGCATGTAACTAGTATGTAGACCACTAAATTCCTGATATGATAAGTAGTATTCTTGAAAAACAGATATCCAGTAGCCATTTCTCCATGAATGTGTGGGCAGATAATAATCTATTACTTCAGATTTTGAAAAATATTTTTCTTTCTTCTGCAGCGACAGTTTTTGAAAAAAATAACTTTATATTTTAGCAGGATAACTACCCCGTGCATACTGCAAAATTTTTTTTGTTGGTTTAACAAAAAACCTTGGTGCTCATAAAGTTAAAAATGTGGGAAGAACTAACCCCGGATTATGACAGAAGTATTATTTTTTCGTCAATGCCAAGAAGATTCCAATTAGTGCTAGAATCGAATTGCGCTTAGATATTTTTGCTTTACAATTCTTTGTAGTTTTCCTGGTACGTTCTTTTTATAATTATCATATTTCGTCGCTATTATAATGTTTATAATTAAAAGACAAAAATAATTGAAAATAAAATATTAATCATTATTAGTTATGGTAAAAAACACATACATATTTTATTCAGGTATAACCACCAAAGTAAATAAAAATTGTTTTAATTGAGTGGAATATACGAATTTATCTGTCGTCAACTACAAATAACTAAAATAGAGCTAGAAAAAAATTATACCATAAAAATCGAGCCGCAGACAAATATTTTTACTGAAGTTTCTATTTTACTTAGTTTGCTTTCAGTAATTTATAGAATAGAATACCCCCCCCCCCCCCACACCGCCCCGTACATCCGTCCTTAAAGTTATTGTAAAGTACAATGGCGGAGAGAAAATTTTAAAAAGCTGGTGCGCATAACTTAAAAGAATTAATATTTTATTTGTAAGTAAGGTCTAAGTAACATGCCATTGCTGTTTTTTTATGGCGTCACGCAGATTTCAAGAGTGACGCCATCAATCGATGCAGAATTCACAGTGGCTTTTTACTCGTGCGTCATTGTTCAACGATTAAGCGCAACGTGACTTACAACCCCCATCTTTATTTATTATAATAAAGGTAATTAAGAACACAACCCAATGTCTTAAGGGCTCTACTCTATTTCCCGATACGTCGTTTCCAATGACACGTGCTATACAGAGAAAAAATTATAAAAGATAGTTGCAAATTAATATGACTATTTGTTTTTTTATTTTTTGAAGTTTGTTAGTTAACTTCCGACGTCATCGTTTTTTTGATTTTCATTTTGACTTAAAATTTTTGTGCCTTAAAAATTATTTTATTCGTAAAATTAGTTCTTTTCAGAGCTTTTATTATCGTTCTTTTGTATTTCCAGTAAGTAGTTTATGGTACGTATTTGCTTATTATAAAAAGGTCTAACTTATAATAGTATGTCGCGAAAAAAATGACGGCTGTGACGTAAGTCCTTTAAATGAAGATATTATGCTAAAAAATAAAATATTTATGTGTACTTTGTTCATAAAAATATATTGTGTAAAGTGCTTTTAAACCGAGTTTTAAACGATCTATTAAACGTATGAATAACATTTTTTTAAATTTTTGATTTAGAATTTTAAATAACTTTTAGGAACTATAGTAAGTCGGGACATTAGGCATAGGTATATATTATAATATTTATGAAATTATTGAATTGATCATATTTTCCTTGATTCGTACCAATGAATGAAGTATAAGTTATGACGCACGGGTAGGTAAATCATTCATTCACTGTGAATACTGTATCTCCATAGACACCTAAGTCATTATAACTTTCATAGTTAATTTTGACTCTAATAGTCAAAAGGATTAAACATCAAATATCTTCAAAAACTTGTATTCCCCTAACGCCGAATGCTTATATATCACTTATAACACCCTTAAGTGAGTTAGATCCTTATAAACATTTCTTGGCGAATACATGATGAAGACCTTGAGTTATTTTTTTTTGCATGTACCTACTTAAAAATATATAGAATATGCGGTAGTCTTTACTATGCCATAAAAATCTAAGAAAAAAGCAATCGATTTTATTGAATTGCTTTTACAGCGGCAATAACCTACCATTTAAAAGATAACTGGGATTTTTAATAATCCAGCGGGTTTATTTCACTATAAGAGAAGTACTTGGAAGTGAATTTTGTGTAATCCTTAAGTAAAACTAATATGTATTCGAAAATATTGGTTGTTCTTTTTTTAGGGTGTATATTTATTTGCCCAAAATCAGTAAGTACTCAAAAACGTTTCTCTTCGTCAAACAAAAATTATAAAAAATGTACTTAGTACCAAAAGATAATAATTTAACTAAATGAGAAAACAAACTTGTCCTTTACCTTCTTTAATTATATTAAAGAAGCTTCTTTATTGAAGAACGTGAAGGACAAGTTTGCTTTCTCATTCAGTTAATGATGGACCCTTCTAAAGAATAGATATGATTTTGTTATTCCAGATATTCATTGCTAACTGAATAGGTTTTAGCCTACAATAAGTGACATTTATAACTACTAAAGGTGAGGCAAGATATTTTTATTTATTACGGAGTTTTCAAAGAAGTGCTTTGCAATGAGAATACCAAATTCGCCACTGGAGACGCAGTCTAAGAGCTTAGCTGATGCGAGCGATCACAAAGTGCTTTCGAGACTATTTTAGCTATAACTGTTGACTAAAAACACAAAATAGTAATTTTCACTTTTTTTTCTTAAAATAGGTTTCTTATTATTTTTCCTAGAATCTGATTCTAAATATTATGGCTAGTCTCTTCCCTTTACCTGAAGCCACCTTAATACCCCTTGACAGGCCTTCCATAAATGCTTGGCGAGCACTGGTTATATTTTTGTCTTGCCACAATTTTGGTACTATGTAACCTTTATTAATCCACGTCTCATCAAGATAAAAGATTTACCTGCGCCCTATGGCAAACCCCGAAATTGAGCCGAACTGGACGGAATTTCTCATTTTATTACTTTTCTGAAATAGACTATAATTAAGTTCCTTTCTCATAGCCCTTAAAACTAGACAACAATACAAGGTGGAATTTTTAACTGTAATAACTTCAGTATTAAGAAGCCCCTTTATTTGCTGAAAAAATACAGAACCAAGGGATGCGTTCATTTTTAGTTTGGCATACTTTTTTTGTGTCTTTATGAAATGTACCCTTCTTTTTGGGGTAGAACTCGCCCCCAACTTTCTTTTTCAAATGTAAGGGTATGTATTGTGGAAATGGCATAACAAGTGGAATAAGACCAATTATTTACTTTTGCATTTCGGTAATCTAGGAAGCCAGAAAAAATAAACTGGTTATTTTAGACAAAAATATGCTACAATTGGTAGAGAAACTTAGGCAACGACTTATACACGAAAATAGCCAAATAATTCCGGATATGGTACATAATGTCAAAAATTAATTTTATTTTAGGGTTTGTCAAGATAATATGGGCAACATTTTCAACAATTTTTACAATAAAACAAATTGCGTCTATAATACTGAAATGCAAAAGTAAATAGTGGGTCGTATTTCCTTTTTTATACCCTTACCAACGAAGTATCACAATACATACCTTCACATTAAAAAAAAACTTGGGGCGGTACTAAATTTATTTCAGTTAAAAATTTCACCCTGCATAGTATATATTTGTACAAACCGATGGAATATCAAGCATCAAGCATGTTGGTGTCTGTATTTAATTTTTGAAATGCAAGTGTTTGCCGGCGTGCAGACAATCATTTCAAAAAGTGCCACACTTGATATTTGGGAATAATCAAAAATGTTTTTTTTTTATGTTTAGTCTCACAATTGGAAATAAAAAGCTGTAAAAGTAATGCATTAACATTTAATCTCTCCAACAAAACCAGATTCTCACTGAAATTATTAACTTTTTATTTCTATAGGGTATATCACGTAAGCTTTTAATATCTGTCGACGACACACGTCATTTCTAGTAACATTTATTTAATAGAACTTAAGGTTTGCTTTCTTCGTTCAGATGTAAAATTTAATTTACCCACATATTGGAAAGCCTTTAAGGTTTATAAAATATTTTTAGAATGCAAAATTTCTACAACACGTAACACCAGGACATCTAGAATACCAACCAGAATTTCAAAAAATATTTCCACACATCCAGCCAACAAATAATGTTAATACTCGTATCGTTGGTGGTTTTGAAGTCACGCCTCATTCCCGCCCTTACCAGGTAATTAAATTATTTAAGCAATGTAAAACATTCAGTAAATAAGTAAATAATTACTACGCCATCTCGGTTCCATTCCATAGGCGTACCTACATTTTCTACACACAGCCAATTGGGAAGTTAAAATTATGTTACCCAATGAATATTAGAAATCCGGATGAGCTGAAGCATGCTGTAAACCTCGGACACTCAAGGTTTGTTCTCGCAGCAGTCCCAGATAGTCCGCGACAATCAGGATTCTGCGCAATAGACTCGAACGCGTTCCTACAAGGATTTCTTGCATTTGGATTGGTTATGAAACTAACAAACTTGTCTGTGATTATCTGTGGGAACAAACTCTCATACATGGGGCGAACTGGCATTATTATAAATGATTGTAAATTTTTTTAGTGTTCTGTATAATACTAGAAAAGTAATATTCTGTACAATCATTTTTTATAATATTAAAATACAATATTTTTTTTATTTGCTTTTACTATATTTTACTGTAAGATTTACTATATTTTATTGTAAGATTTACTAGATTTAATTGTAAGGATTATTATATTTAATTTTCAATTTTCAGGTCGCGCCGCGATGGCGACTGCCACTAACCCGCCAGCGCCATCGCTACCGCGGCGTAACTGAAAAAATAGTAAATTTTACAATAAAATACAGTTAGAGCAAATTAAAAAAAATATTTCCTAATAGAAAATGTTGAAATATTTAATAAAAATGTTCATACATTTTAATATAAACTATATTGAAGATTAAAAACTATTATAATAATTTATATTACCAAAAATAATATCTACCCATCACTAAATGAACTATGCTTAGTAATTTTATTGTAAACGGTATTGTACTGGATTATGGTCCTATATACTACTAGAAATTATAATAAATATTATTATATTTCTTATATGTTATATTATAAATTTCCCTCCGTGTACACACTTGCTTGACTTGTGGACCTCGGCTTCGACTCAGTTCAAAAAACTGTCCCGTTTGTGTGCATAGAATTTTCTTATTATTTAATATACTATTACGTACAAATAATTACCCTATAGCCAGTTTTTCGAAAAATAGTATAGCAAATATAAATCTGATATATATATAGAAAAATTACAGCCTAATTACATTACTAAAAACAACATTTTGTACAATGATGAATAGCATGTTTATTTTTAGGTTGGACTAATTACCCCTGTAACTATTGGTGGTTCATATTTTTGTGGTGGTTCACTTCTTAATGCTCGAACCATCCTAACAGCAGCCCATTGCGTTGATTTGTAAGTAGTAGGTACTTAATTATTTTTAACAACAGAAATGTACTACATTTTTGTAGTTTTTTGTTGTAAAATACGTTTTAATTTAGTTTAAGCGTGCATAAGAGCCTTTCATACCAGCGTAAAACGCGACCTCGTTTCCTGGCTTGTCTAATTAAAAATTTAATACAAAAATGTTATCAAGGAGTTCACAAAAATTTCTAGTTTGGCGGTTGATACCATAGACATAAAACATATTTCTTTTATGTCTGTGGTTGATTATTTTTTGTAAAAAAAAATTGAAAATTTTTAAAACGTTTCTATTATATAGGTTTAGTCTGGTTCAGCTTATATTATCCGCCATGCAGAATAAAAAAATATAAATATTTCGGCTATTCATGTTTATTATTATCCGTTAAAAATACAAAACGATGCCCGAATGTTATTTTCAAAATCTCCCCTTAATTCTCGTGAAATTTGTTTAAGTATATAATATTTTGTATATATTGTATGCACGATGTGGTGGAAATGCAGTATTTGTTCTTGATGACTCATTGACTACTGCTTGCTCTTATGGGTAAAAACTGAAAACCCATAGGAACATATTCTTTTCTCTAAACAAAAGATCTATCCACCTTCTTTCTTCCAGGCGAGCTGGAAACACAACTGTGTATTTGGGAGCACATCGAATGTATCCTGCAGCATCAGAAAATGCGGTAATTGTAACAACAAATGACGTTGTGGTTTATCCATATTGGAACAGAAGTATACTTCTACATGATATTGCAATTATAAGATTAGAACACCCTGTTCAACTAAGTAGTAAGTTTCTAATTTTATAATAATCATGAGTTGGCAACATCCATAAAAGTAGTAGATCCTATTATCTTATTCTTATTTCACTCTTTTAGAATGATGCGTTAAATACTAAAGATAAAAAATTAATATAGCAATAAAGATTATTTCGTTAGAAAGAAGTAGGAAATTAGATATTGCTTATCTATTGTATCGGTTATAGGTAAATTTATATTCTACTAGCAATATTTCGATTTAAAAATATTTACAATTGTCAAGTCAATATATTGTCAATGTTAGCCAGCCTATCGCCAACTCGGCATATCATGTATATTTTGCCGGGGAGTGGGAGAATATATACAGGGTCCTGCACCTCACCTCCCGTCTTCTATAAATCACCTATTAATTAAGTTAGGATTTTGATATTTTGCAGACTTTATCTGTATCCTAAGGCGCATTTCAGTAAAATAGTTTTGTTTATACGGGGTGTTCCAAAAAAGTATGACGTCATAAGGATATTTTTTCTTAGATTACATGCCATATATATTCTTACTTATTTGGACGCCTCTTATAGTTGCTTTCATACCTCTAAAATTTTAATGAAATCGGTTCAGTATTATAGGCGAAAAAAAAAATAAAAACAAAGAAAAATCAGTTTTGCACCACTGGTTTTAAAAATTATTAAATTAATAAATAAGTTCGAACAGTCTCCTTAACCAAATTTGATTAATAATAATTTTACAGGGTGTCCAAAGTTTAGTGTCAAACTTTGCAAACTTTAAATCAATTTATTTTTCTTATTTCAAATTGGAACCCCTGTATAATATTATGTCATTCGATGCAGAATGAAAAATCAAACATTTGTTCTAATTACAACCCTATCACAATTTCTAACGCACCAAAACTTATTTGCAGAAAACTCATTTTATCAACTATTCCAACAGTCATTATTATAAATAAATATCGAAGGTGGCTTTGAAAAACAATTTATTGTTATTAAAGTTAATTAAAGTGACAAAAGCCCATTTTAACTTTAGTTTTCATATAGTTTCAAATATTATTAGATTATTAACAATTATTTAAGCTATATTATTTTTTATGATGGAATACAACCAAGAAGAGCTCGTACATATGATTTTCATATTAGGAGCATGCGAAAATATTTTTTTTTGTCATTTTAGTAAACGTTAATAGCAATAAATTGTTTTCCAAAGCCACCTTTGATATTTATTCATTATATAATGACTATTTTTCTGCAAATAAGTTTTAATGCGTTAGAAATTGTGATAGGATTGTAATTAGAACAAATACTTGATTTTTAATTCTGCATCGAATGACATAATAATATACAGGGGTCCAATTTCAAAGAAGAAAAATAAATTGATTTAAAGTTTGCAAAGTTTGACACTAAACTTTGGATACCCTGTACAATTCGTATCAATCAAACTTGGTTAACGAGACTGTTTGACCTTATTTATTAAGTACCTTTGTGTAATTTTATTAACGAGGCATTATTTTTTAATAATTTTTAAAACCAGTGGTACAAAACTGAGTTTTCTTAGTTTTTATTTTTTTGCGCCTATAATACTAAATCGATTTCATTAAAATTTTGGGGGTATGAAGGCAATTATAAAAGGCATCCAAATAAGTAAGAATATATATAGCATATAATCTAAAAAAATATATCCTTATGACGTCACACTATTTTGGAACACCCCCTATAAACAAAAATATGTTCTTGAAATGCACTCTAGGATACAGGTAAAGTCTGCAAAATATCAAAATTCTAATAGAAGACGAGAGGTGAGGTGCAGGACCCTGTATATACCATCGGTGCATGTGGTGCATCGTGGCTGGAAACATAGGAGTGGTACTATGCGGGAAAAAGCTTAAGTATTGTATCTGATGTTGTTTTCCGTTTATTTCCTTGATAGACCCATTCCTACCAAGTCGGCAATACAAAAAGTTATAACTAAGTTTGAGGCGAAAGACTCAGTAATAAACAACTGAAAATGCACAGCACAGAATCATGATAGAGCTTAAGAAAACAATGATGGAGATCTTAATATTTTACTTCACGACGAAGAAAATAAAAATATCAGCACTAGAACTCGCGGCTAAGGGGTAGAAAAACATCACACCATGGCACTGCTAACTTTGAAAACGCACAAATATTATTCATATAAGTATTAAAACCATCAAGAATTGCTTACAGCGGATGAAGAGTGAAGATCACTTTTTGTTTTCAAATGATGGAGCGACCTAACAACAACAAATATTTGCTTCTCACACAAATGCGCGTTTACATTAAATAATGAGCCGAATATTCAAAATTATCGGTACTGGAGCCTACACAATGAACATCGTCTTGCATGCACTCGAACCCAATACCCTCAGAAAGTAAATGTTTGGACAGGAACTTTTGGACACGCATCATTGGACCAGTTTTTATTGATTGAAATCTTACGGGTCCAACATATTTAGATCTTCTTCAAAATCAAATTGGACCCGCACTGGAGGAAGTAGCTGATGAAAATCAGGAGATTTGGTTTCAAATGGATGGTTGTTCGACCCACAATTCGCTTGTGGTTCGCGAATATCTAAATAATGCCTTTAATGGCCACGTTGTCGGTCCAAACCTGAAAATTTAGAGCAGTTAAAAAATTCAATTTTAATGCAATCTGAAAGAATTAACCAGTACCAACTCGCTAAAGTTCGTAAAGAATTTTGCGATCGTTAAGGATATTGTTTATCAGCAAATGGCGGTTAATTTGAACCTTTCATTAAAAATTAACAATATTCCAAACAATTTTACAGCTTTCTTAAATTAAAATTATTATTTCAAATACCCTCTTATTTGCTTCCCCTTATAGCAATTCTTAATGATTTGAATACTATTTATTAGGTAGGTTTTATTGGCAGTAAAATAATCCGTTTTCTATTAAATTATCCGTTTTAAAAATAATGTTAGTCCTATTTGAAAATATTAGTTATATCCAGTGTACATTTTACACTGTATCTGTTAAAGTTTTTTTTAAAAGGCGTACCGTTCGCAAATTAAATTTAACAATGTCACAGGTTGACAAGGCCAATCAATGCTGGTGTCCGCAGCATCACCTTGAATTCCAATGAAAAACCAACCGCAATCCTATTCCAATAAGTTAAGATTGGGTTGTCCAAAATTGTTCAAACTCCACATGTACTCACCACACAGAGACACTAAAAGAGTCTACCTACAACCCCGCTCTAAAATCAACAGGGGAGCAAATATTTGCACAGTCTAAAACTTGCATGGGATTTCCCATGTTTCCAATTACGATGCACCACCCGGTATGTAGTATAAACAACAAATTTTGACTAAGTTTTTCTCTGTGGATGCCATGCCGAGCGCGATGTGAGCAGAACCGGGTGTACACAAGAGCCCCTACTTAGGACAATTCAGGTGGTTGATATAGTACATTTTAGTGGCCCTTTTCACTATTTATATAATCTATATGTAAAATGCGCAAGTTCTATATCCCCTTTAATCCTCCATCTGGATCAGAAATCTTGTACTTGTCATTGTCAATATATCGAATACATGTGGTTTTGACAGATATTTGATGATCAAATATGAACATTTGGCTATGTTGTAGCCTCCGACAAATATCTAGCCATGAAGAGACGTTTGGCAACACCGCACTCGATGACGTAAACCAGTCTACTTTGAACAACCGACTGCTACGTGTTTACGGGATTTGGCTACCGTAGGTAACAAAACAAAGCGCATCGTTTTAGATATCGATATCAAATAAACAAAATATTTGACCAATTGCATTATTGTTGGTGTCATTGGAAAGAAAAATAAATATTTTTGGGTAATTCCCATTCAGTTTGCTTAGAGAAAGTTTGATCACCAGGAAATTAGTATATACACCAAAAAAACAGACAAACATCACGATATGTAGTTTTTTTGTGTTTAGACATGTTATTTTCCGGGACATTAAACGTTTATGGCGCATGTTTTATTGAGGGTTATTTACGAAGTTTTCAGAGCGCATCTATCGGCCGCCGCTTAACCGCTGGCTGGGATACGAAATTTGGCAGGGCCAAACTGCTGAATTATTTAGTTATAGAATTTCCGACTAAGTCAGTCAGAATCGAGGCAAAGTGGTTTTCCCCGATCCTAAATAGAAGAAACGGATGCAGGGCACCCAGACGAATATTTTGACACCCAAAACATATGGTCCAGAACACAGTCTGGAGCACCAGGGAGTTTAAGGAATTTTTTGGGAAAATATTTTGAGATGAAAATTTGTATTAAAGAATATTTCGGAACGGAGCGGTTTGCTACGATTATTAATAAGAGGAAAACTGTCAAGAATAATATTCCCTATCAACTGGCACAGGAATTGGACCGCCAACAATCTGACCTAGGAAATTGGACCACGAATTAGAAAATAAAGTCGAGGGTGTTTCACTGTGGCAGTAGAGGTGTACAAATTCTTAAGGCAGGACTTAGCAGGGCCAAAAAAGGGCTGGCAGTACAGGCAGGACCGTGAATAGGATCCGGCAGGACCTGGCAAATGGATTTTAACGATAAAGAGACGTACCCAGACCAGACTGGAAGATCGACGATGGTTTGCAAGGAATTTTTTTTTAAAGTTCCATCAGCTCTCTTCTCGGGTAATTTTACTTTCAGAAAAGTGTTTACAACAAACTACGGCCCTATCTGACGGGTTAAAATCATCTCTTGGAATCGCATTTAACCATTTTTTAGGATCTTTGGGAAAAAGAAAAACCGAAATGTGTTTCCCCTTGCTTCTTTTTAATAACGCTATTATAATTTGATTTACACCCGGGAATACAACAAGTACTAGGCCTATTAAACGCTGTGAAATGTAATAAAACTACAAAAATGTTTTATAAATAACTTATACTTACCTGAAAATTTTCGATAACATCCCTTTAACTGCTATTATTTATATTATATTGCACCTACATAGGTAGGAATTTTTTAAACAATACACTACCTACACACAGTCACAATATTTATTAAAAAATTTTTACCAAAATTATCATATTAATAAAAACATTTTTAACAAACGCCATTGTTGCAATAAAAAAAGCCGCATAGTGACACATAAAACCCGGCAACATAAATCACAGTATTGAGTTGAAATAAACTTTATTCGACATTGTAACTGTCCGAAGTTTTAGTTTAGAATGCTGTACGTAATTTCCACTGTTAAAATTATAAAAAACTAATTGATTTTTACAATTTTAGAAGAGATTTGTGCTCCGGGCACACTTTTATAAATATCCAACATGACCGACACGCGGCAACATAAATCACAGTATTGAGTTACAATAAACTTTATTCGACATTGTAACTGTCCGAAGTTTTAGTTTAGAATGCTGTACGTAATTTTCACTGTTAGTTTTATAAAAAACTAATTGATTTTTACAATTTTAGAAGAGATTTGTGCTCCGGGCACACTTTTATAAATATCCAACATGACCGACACGCGGCAACATAAATCACAGTATTGAGTTCCAATAAACTTTATTCGACATTCTAACTGTCCGAAGTTTTAGTTTAGAATGCTGTACGTAATTTTCACTGTTAGTTTTATAAAAAACTAATTGATTTTTACAATTTTAGAAGAGATTTGTGCTCCGGGCACACTTTTATAAATATCCAACATGACCGACACGCGGCAACATAAATCACAGTATTGAGTTCCAATAAACTTTATTCGACATTCTAACTGTCCGAAGTTTTAGTTTAGAATGCTGTACGTAATTTTCACTGTTAGTTTTATAAAAAACTAATTGATTTTTACAATTTTAGAAGAGATTTGTGCTCCGGGCACACTTTTATAAATATCCAACATGACCGACACGCGGCAACATAAATCACAGTATTGAGTTCCAATAAACTTTATTCGACATTCTAACTGTCCGAAGTTTTAGTTTAGAATGCTGTACGTAATTTTCACTGTTAGTTTTATAAAAAACTAATTGATTTTTACAATTTTAGAAGAGATTTGTGCTCCGGGCACACTTTTATAAATATCCAACATGACCGACACGCGGCAACATAAATCACAGTATTGAGTTCCAATAAACTTTATTCGACATTCTAACTGTCCGAAGTTTTAGTTTAGAATGCTGTACGTAATTTTCACTGTTAGTTTTATAAAAAACTAATTGATTTTTACAATTTTAGAAGAGATTTGTGCTCCGGGCACACTTTTATAAATATCCAACATGACCGACACGCGGCAACATAAATCACAGTATTGAGTTACAATAAACTTTATTCGACATTGTAACTGTCCGAAGTTTTAGTTTAGAATGCTGTACGTAATTTTCACTGTTAGTTTTATAAAAAACTAATTGATTTTTACAATTTTAGAAGAGATTTGTGCTCCGGGCACACTTTTATAAATATCCAACATGACCGACACGCGGCAACATAAATCACAGTATTGAGTTCCAATAAACTTTATTCGACATTCTAACTGTCCGAAGTTTTAGTTTAGAATGCTGTACGTAATTTTCACTGTTAGTTTTATAAAAAACTAATTGATTTTTACAATTTTAGAAGAGATTTGTGCTCCGGGCACACTTTTATAAATATCCAACATGACCGACACGGGGCAACATAAATCACAGTATTGAGTTCCAATAAACTTTATTCGACATTGTAACTGTCCGAAGTTTTAGTTTAGAATGCTGTACGTAATTTTCACTGTTAGTTTTATAAAAAACTAATTGATTTTTACAATTTTAGAAGAGATTTGTGCTCCGGGCACACTTTTATAAATATCCAACATGACCGACACGCGGCAACATAAATCACAGTATTGAGTTCCAATAAACTTTATTCGACATTGTAACTGTCCGAAGTTTTAGTTTAGAATGCTGTACGTAATTTTCACTGTTAGTTTTATAAAAAACTAATTGATTTTTACAATTTTAGAAGAGATTTGTGCTCCGGGCACACTTTTATAAATATCCAACATGACCGACACGGGGCAACATAAATCACAGTATTGAGTTCCAATAAACTTTATTCGACATTGTAACTGTCCGAAGTTTTAGTTTAGTATGCTGTACGCAATTTCCACCGTTAGTTTTATAAAAAACTGTTTTTTTTTTCACAATTTGAGAAGAGTTTTATGCTCCGGACACATTAACCAACCGTATATGATGTCGCGTAAAAATGAACTGATATACTGTGTTTCGGATTTAACACGCCAGGGCTAGTTATTTGTCGGAGGCTTTGGCTATGTCTTCAAAATTGTATAGTAATTTAAATATTGTTTAAAATCTTTCTTTAACCCGACATAAACGTTGGCGGTTAGTTAGCTCTTAATTAAAATTTTTCTGTAACCCGAAAATAAATTATTGACATATTAAAATAATCATATTTTAATATATTGTACCCGTCGTAAAGATCGGCTTATCATAATTTCGTATATTGAGATCCGATTTACGGCTTAAGCTTAGTACAACGTAGAGCCAATTTCAAAAGTCATAACCAACAAGAATTTAAAGTTGTTGTCAATAGGGGGGAATACATGAGCGTTCATGTGTTAATATATTAGCGCGCATTCATGTACATCGCACGTCAATGCGAACTTAATTTGGACTACATGGTGAGATATGTTCTAAGACAAAATAACAGTTTTGTTGTGTGGGCACACACGGTCGTACAAATCGGTGAAAAAAATGTCTGAAGAAATGTGTTTGGTGGCAGTGATGTGCGTTATTCTTGTTAAAAATAACTAAAAAATAAAAGAAATAAAGTTCAGTTCCAAATGATGCAAAGAATGGCTGAATAAAAATACGGTTGCGGTGTCGACATATTCTACAAAAACCTTAATTTTATTCACATTTATTTTATTTAGCAAGTTTCCTAAATTTATCGCTTGTGGCGCACTTTTACAGATACCCAGTAAATCTATTTATAAGTAAAATGTTAATATATAAAAATGTTCACTATTTTCAATAAGGTTTTTGCTCGCGGTGCTGTTAATAAATCTTTTATTTTTTAAATACATTTACCAACTTACCGTTCAACACGCTAAACGTCAAATAAACCACAACTTTTTAAATTTTTAATTTATTAATTGTCCTACCTCACTAATCGTTAAAAATACATCACGTAGATGTTTGCCGGGTCCACACACAGTCGCACTTCAGCGCACACTCATATAGGTACGCGCGTTGATAGAAGTACGACACACTTCTTTAATACGCATACATGTTCGCGACGTAAAAATACCCATACACGCTAGGTTTTCTTTGCATGTACATCTGCGTTGATATATTAACACATGAAGGCCTGTGTAAGCCCCCTAATGAGTATCTTTTCTATATTTGTTGCTTATAATAAAATTCCAAGGTCGATTAGGGTTGGATCCCCGTTCAAAATATATCAGAAAATATCGCGGTCAACAAATATTTGCATGGCAAAAAATCAACCAAGGTTATTAAAAAACGCACATTTTGTAGGTGTATAGTATATTTTATGCATTAAATCTTGTAGAAAAGAATGAGACTGGAGATTTTTTCAATAAGAAGTGCTCAAATCTTTAGTTCGGTCAGAAAATAACAATAGTTCGGTAGAAATATATTTTGGTATTATGAGTTTAATTTTCTAAATTGTGGATGCATAGGCTTTCGGATAAATTTCTTTTGATTTAAATTAAAAATAACAAATTGTATCTGACATATTTGCATATTTTTGAAGTATATTCTTGACCTCACTTCTATCAAGTGTCAGAAAACGACTCCTAAAATTTACATCATGTAAATTTAGTTTTTTTTAAATTGACCACTGTGATTGGTCAGTTTCATATCCTAACTAGGATGGATATGAAATCATATCAGTTCAGTTAACCGGAATAGCCCACTTTTCCAATCACTTTAGTTTAAAGGAAATAGCAAATTTCCATGTGGGAGTAGAAAAATAAGTTTTCAGGTTCGAAAAATGTAATTTCTAGAGTAGTAGTAGGGAAACATTATTTTGCTTTTTAGGTAGAATAAGCTCAATACTTTTACCACGGGACAAAAATCAGAATTATTTGGGAAACACTTCCCTTATAAGCGGATGGGGACGACCAGTAGAAATTGTTCCTGGCATTTCACCAGTTCTAAAGGAATTGACGTCCTATATTATTAGCAATTATGCATGTAGATTGGGTTACTTGGGGTATATAGAAGAAAGTAATATTTGCATGGCCACTACTGTTGGACAAAGTACTTGCCAAGGCGATTCCGGGGGACCTCTGGTTGTCAATGGAGTTCAGGTAAAGTACAAAGTTTTGTGACGTGTGTGTCACTTTTTATTTATGACACCTTCAAGGTTACTACAAAATTACTGGAAAAACTGTTCTGTGGTCCTGATAATTCCTAGCAAGTATAGCAGTCGTCCTGGCAAATTTGTGGCAATATATATTTTAATTATAGATTGAGCCTGTATAATATAAATATAAGTTGTTTATTATTTGATCACTTATCTGAGTTAAGCTAACAGAAACTAAGTTGGTCATTCGTTTGTGCTGATTTTTTTGTTAGCAGTCTCCTCCCAAGATGATAGTTTTATTTGCAATTCAGTCAAGACATTTCTTCCAGTTAGCTTAGCTAAGACGAGTGGCCAAATATTAAATTACTATAATGTATGTAGTACCTGGTAATTTTAAAATACCTGAGGTGCTTAGCATATGATACAAGATCCGTGAAGTTTTAGACAATAATTTTTGCTGAAATAAAAATTAGTTTTCTAATTTTAATGTATTATAAAGCCCTTTGTTTTGTCAGATAAGTAAGTTTTATAATACCAAGACATACAGGGTGAAATTTTTAACTGGAATAAATTCAGTATTAGAAAGCCTCCTCCAAAATGTGAAAGTAAAAAGTAAGTCTTATTCCTTTTTTTATGCCCTTTCCAACGAGCTATCGCAATACATACCTTTATATTTGAGAAAAAATAGTTGGGGTTGGTTTTTACCCCCAAAAGAGGGGCACATTTCATGACGGGACGAAAAAAGTGTACCAAACTAAAAATAAAGGCACCCGTATTTCCGTATTTTCTCCCCAAATAAAGAGGCTTTCTAATACTGAATTTATTCCAGTTAAAAACTCTACCCTGTATATGAAGTGAATAACAATGGGATTCTTTAGCCTTACAATTCTTATGAATTTTTAAAAATAATTCCAACGCTTTTTAAGAAAGTTGTTTCAAGTTTTATTTTATTTAAAGCCTTCCACGTACCTAATTATTTAAATTTAATATACTTTCTCTTGTTACATGGTCATGAAGAAGTACAACATTTATTGGAAAAACGTACCTACTACATGGAATAATTGGAAAACAATTACATTTTGAAATAAATAATAAATTATGTGACTTGGGAAAAAATAAATTTATAAATTTATCATGTATTTTAAAAGATTCAATATTAATATAAAGTTGTTATTTTTAGATTGGCGTGGTGTCTTTTGGAAGCGGTTATGGTTGCTCCCAAGGATTTCCTTCCGTTTTCGCAAGAGTCACTTATTATTTGGACTGGATTAATGAAAATATGGCTTCTGTTCCTGAAAGTTCAACTGCTAGTACTACTACTACAAGTATTACTACTAGTTCTACAAGTTCTGTACCCACGACAATAAGTAGTTCTGTTGCTCCGACAATTACTAGTTCTGCTGTTGCTACAACAGTAACTAGTTCTGCACCCACGACAATAAGTAGTTCCGTTGTTTCGACAATTACTGGTTCTACTGTTGCTCCAACAGTAACTAATTCTGTTCCTACAATAATAACTAGTTCTGTTGCTACAACAATAGGAAAGTAATTTTGCTCGTACTATATTAAATAATTTTGCATCTATTTATGTAAATTCATTAATTTTACAATACATTACTCGTATAATGTACTAAAGGTGTATTCAATAATAAAGGTTAGTAAATATATTTTCCAAATTAGTGTTGTTTACATTATTGAGACAGCAATAAAATTAGTTTATTCCTAACCCGTAAAAAAAACGGTTAAATAAAAAGTAGTTTTGCAGACAGGAAATAAAATTGCTGATCAGTGATCACCTAGTAGGCGACAATTAAAAGGATTATTATCTCTCTTATTTAAAATGTTATTTAATCGTTTGATTGAACCCGTGTTTGAAAAACCTAACTTTATTTAATTTGTTATGAAATTAGCGTCCTACTTCAAAATCCAGGTAGGTAGGTATTTGTGGGTTTAGGACAATAAAAAACAATTCCTCTAAATTAAAAAATTGCCGACGTTTCGACCTTTATTAGGTCTTTCTCAAGGCTACAACAAAACATCAATATTAGGGAATACAATGATAAAAGACCTTTTCTTTTCACTCTGTATGTATGTATATAGGAAAAATTAAATTTATGAAATTATTTTAAATTATTTTAAAATAAATCTTACACAAAACTCTTTTATAATTACATAATTTTTTTTTATATAACTTTTTGTACATTTTTTCCCTATCTAAAATTAGAACAATGCTTATAAAATACATTGAGTGTTCTATAAACTAAGAAAAGGGTTTTAAAAAATATATATTTATATAAATCAATATATTATGAAAAAATAAGTTATTTAATTATTTGTGGGAATAAAGAAAGCCAAACAAGACACACATGAGAAGCCCAATGATAATGTAACATGTACAAATGTGTAGTTAATCATAGAATATTTACCTATTTCACAAAGTCGAGGAACATAAGTCGAAAACAATTGTTAAAATCATCTCCAGACGGGAACATACATTACAAACTGACATGGAACAAATATTCTATAAAAATAACGAACCACACCACAACGAGTACTGTTAATATCTGAATAAAGGAATGTGCATTACGCTCTAGCAAACTCGTATATCTTTTTTTTTTAACCTTATTTTTTACCGTTCGTCTTTTTTTTCCCTTTGAGAGAAAACATTATACACATTCGATTTCAATCAATCATGATTATCCACTATACTAAGACAAAGAATTTTTATATAAATTCAGTAAATAATTATATTGTATATTAAGTCCTTGGGTGTCCGTTCTACAATTAACTGTGTTATTAAGAGTTATGTAAATCATTTCACTCAAAACCCTTTTATGGTAGTTACTCTCTCTGTCCAGGATAGAGACACCATTAAAATCAAAATTGTGGTCCAGATTAAAGTGGTGTTGTGATAATGCTGTTTTTTCTGGTTTATTACGATTTAACTCTCTACAGTCATATTTATGTTGATAGGTCCTACTTTTTAAATATTGTTTCGTCATGCCTACGTAACACTTTACGCAACCAGAGCAAGGGATTTTATAAACAATATTAGAACATAGATTTAATGGTGTAGGATCTTTTAATTTTGTAAAAATGGAGCCCACAAGCTTAGTGTTATAAAAGGCAAGTTTACACTTAGGATTTTTTTTTGTTATGTGCGCTTCTATCCTTTCAGAGAGGCCCTTTATGTAAGGAAACTTATAATATCTTATATTATCTCTATTCTTGTTTGACTTATTTTCATTCATTCTATGCACATATTGATTAAATACTCTATTGATTAAAGATATAGGGTAGTTATTATTTTTTTAAATATTTTTAATTATATTCTCATTTTGAGTATGATATTTTGGACAACTCAATTGATGGGAACGATATAACAAATTCTTCACTATACCAATTTTTTGATTAGTAGAGTGTGACGATAAATAATTTATTACTCGTCCAGACGATGTAGGCTTAACATACCAGTTAGTTGACAAAGTACCATCTGTATTTCGAATTATTACGATATCCAAAAAAGGGATTTTACCGTCCATCTCACCTTCCATAGTAAATTTAATTTTCGGGTGAAAATTATTAAAGTAATCCAAAAGGTCAACTACTTTATTCTGTGGACACGCCAAGATTGTATCATCCACATAAAGTTTAAGGAATGACAGCTTGAAAGGGAGTGTATTGATAACCTTTGTTATGAGTTCATTCATAATTAAATTAGCTATTGCAGGACTCGCTGGGTTACCCATTGCTGAGCCATCCAGTTGTTGAAAAAATTTACCATTAAAGGCGAAATAACTAGTATTAAAAAGATGTTCTATAATTCGACAGAAGAAATCGCAGGGCATCTCAGTGTATGCTGAGATAAAACGCCACCTCCTCTTTACGATATCAATAACCAAAAGTTTAGGAATGTTAGTAAAAAGTGATATGACGTCAAGGGAGACAAGGACATAATCTTTAGGTAATGTGACATCCTTAGTGAATTCAACAAATTCAAAAGAGTTTTTTACATTATATTCAAAGGTGGTAGTAGTTTGAATTAGTATTTCGTGGACGAAAACCGCCAAGTTATAAGAAGGTGAGTTGATACAGCTGACAACAGGTCTCAAACTAAGATTCTGTTTATGTGTTTTCCGGAGTCCATATAATTTTGGGGCGATACTGTTATTAGTTTTCATCTTTTTTGATCGGTCATCATCAATGTATTTTTCGAGACAAAGTTTTTTGACAATATCATTAGCTTGTGATTGGAATTTTGCTGTCGGATCCGCATTCAGACATGCATATGTTGTCACGTCGTTCAACATGGCAGTCATTCCCTCAATATATTCATCTTTCAGCATCAAAACAGTCGAGTTACCTTTATCAGAGCGCATAACCACCAGTTCAGGGTGTGATTTAAGAAACGATTTACATATTGCAAATTCCTTGTTCATGACATTGGAGTTGTTTTTATTTATCTGTTTATTACGTATTACATAATTGGTTAACGTGTTTACACAAGAGGCTCTAAGGTTATTTTTTTCCTCGTCATTAATTGTTTGCAGATGGATACAATACTCGAGATCTTTAATTATGTTTGGAATTGGTAGGTCACGATTACATAATGGTAGAGAAAATTTAGTGCCCGCACAAAGAATTTTTTTAACTTCTGTGGGAAGTTCTACATTTGTAAAATTATATAGAAACTTCTCATGTGGCACCAGGTCAAAGCTGTCCTGTTTGTTTATCAACAGGTTTATTTTTTTGAGATTATTTTGTTTAATGGATTTAAATAATCTGTCATAGCTTATTATACATGTATTATTAAAATTATTAAAAAGTTCTAAAGATATTAAGTTTCTCGTTGTGTTTTTTATAGTAATGAGATCATTTTCAATCTTTTTAAGTTTCCATAAAGTGATTTTAATTTCGATATTCAACACAGATTTTTAAAACTTATTTAAAATGTTATCTAATTCGTTAACGTATGGGTGTTGTTCTGACTTTAGAGAATATAAACATTTAACATTATTAACTATGTGATTAGGTATAATATATTTTGTTCTACATTGCAGCAAAAATATTCTTCTATTTCTTAATGAAGCTAATTTCTTATCTGTGTTAATCCAATTTTTAAGCAATTTCACCGTGTCTTCCCCGTAAATGTTCTGGATGTGTTGAAAAAATCCCCCATTGTTATACATGTTATGAAATTAGCGTCCTATTTCAAAATCCAGGTAGGTAGGTATTTGTGGGTTTAGGACAATAAAAAACAATTCCTCTAAATTAAAAAATTGCCGACGTTTCGACCTTTATTAGGTCTTTCTCAAGGCTACAACAAAACATCCATATTAGGGAATACAATGATAAAAGACCTTTTCTTTTCACTCTGTATGTATGTATATAGGAAAAATTAAATTTATGAAATTATTTTAAATTATTTTAAAATAAATCTTACACACAACTCTTTTATAATTACATAAATTTTTTTTATATAACTTTTTGTAAATTTTTTTCCCCATCTAAAATCAGAACAATGCTTATAAAATACATTGAGTGTTCTATAAACTAAGAAAAGGGTTTTAAAAAATATATATTTATATAAATCAATATATTATGAAAAAATAAGTTATTTAATTATTTGTGGGAATAAAGAAAGCCAAACAAGACACACATGAGAAGCCCAATGATAATGTAACATGTACAAATGTGTAGTTAATCATAGAATATTTACCTATTTCACAAAGTCGAGGAACATAAGTCGAAAACAATTGTTAAAATCAGATATTAACAGTACTCGTTGTGGTGTGGTTCGTTATTTTTACAGAATATTTGTTCCATGTCAGTTTGTAATGTGTGTTCCCGTCTGGAGATGATTTTAACAATTGTTTTCGACTTATGTTCCTCGACTTCTATGATTAACTACACATTTGTACATGTTACATTATCATTGGGCTTCTCATGTGTGTCTTGTTTGGCTTTCTTTATTCCCACAAATAATTAAATAACTTATTTTTTCATAATATATTGATTTATATAAATATATATTTTTTAAAACCCTTTTCTTAGTTTATAGAACACTCAATGTATTTTATAAGCATTGTTCTGATTTTAGATAGGGAAAAAATTTACAAAAAGTTATATAAAAAAAAATTATGTAATTATAAAAGAGTTGTGTGTAAGATTTATTTTAAAATAATTTAAAATAATTTCATAAATTTAATTTTTCCTATATACATACATACAGAGTGAAAAGAAAAGGTCTTTTATCATTGTATTCCCTAATATTGATGTTTTGTTGTAGCCTTGAGAAAGACCTAATAAAGGTCGAAACGTCGGCAATTTTTTAATTTAGAGGAATTGTTTTTTATTGTCCTAAACCCACAAATACCTACCTACCTTGATTTATTTAATTTATTTTAATGTCATTTTGTTGAAACAATTTAAAATTTGTTTGACTTTTTAAAAAAAAATTAATTTAAATTAAAAATGTTAAAACAATTTCAAATTTTGTTTTCACTTTTGAAAAGTCTATTTAAATTAAAAATGTTGAAACAATTTAAAATATTTTTGACTTTTGAATGTTATTTCTTTTCATTTTAAAAATAAAATTTTGTTTTCTTTCAAAAAGTTCGTCTTTTTAAAATTTAAATTTATTATATAAATTTAAATTAAAAAAAAAATATTAAAATTTTCTTTTTCACTGATTTTGAAATTTTAATTTTTTTAAATTTTATTTTATTTATTTTTTTTTAAATTATTATTACGTCTATAGCGCGCAGGCACTACAGCATATATAATATTCAAATATTGTAAAGGGCATGTACAAGATTTGTGGTCCAGATGGAGGACTAAAGAAAAATACAGAATATGCGCATTTCGCATCATTTTGTAGATAATGTAAATAGTGAATAGGATCAGTATATTAAGGTTTTAAATTACACGGCACGTAAAAAGCACTATATTTTAAGCAGAGTATTTTTTGGAATAGAGTATAAAGACACTTAAATTATCCTAAATACTTATTTTTCAAATAAAAACAACACAACACTTAAAATTTTCACCAAAATACACGAAAATAATCACAAAAAGTGAACGGCTCAGGCTACAAATGAGCCCAGAGCACAGAAAAATTATAGGTCGGCGCTTTCGTTATACCCAAGGGCTCTTTTGTGGTCAGCTGATCAAAATTTGTTGTTTATACTACTTATTGCGCATGCTCCTACTCCCCAAGACGATATACACGGAAGACCCAGTCAGTTGGCGAAAGGCTGGATGCACACATTGGCAATATATTGATTTGGATCTCTTTTCTGTGATTCGAGTCCAACTTTTCATTAATTTTCCACTGATCAGTGGCCCATTCATACTTAGTATTTATTTATCATATTATTATACCGGGTGACAACGAATGTTGTCCCCCCCCCCCCCCTATTTTTTCCGTAGTTTTATTAATACAAATTTTAAAATTTCGGGAGATTCTAAGTGTATATTTTGTTAGTTTTTAGTAAAGTCATACTTTTAAAATCACTTCCGGTTTGACCGGAAGTGGTATCAACTCAATCAACAGAAACCTATTATTTTTTTTTCGATATTTGAATTCTACGGCAAATTTTCTTTAAAATGACATATCATACATTATCATTTGTTTTTAAAATGGCTACCAAGAAAAAAATCCTTAGATGGCCACGGACTCGCTAATATAAAATGACTTTTTGAGAGTGGGCCATGGAAGTTTTAAAGTGGTCTATTTTAACCCGTTTTATGTTAAACAATAACATTCTTTGCGAAAGATACTTCTGTCAAAAATATTTTAGATATGTCATATTTTTCTAAACAATGAGAAAGAATTACTCAATGTTTTTAAATGGCAAGAAGCCATTCATTTAGGGCCAAAAAATAGCTTATTAAATTATCTTTTTAAAAATGTTTCACAAGTATGGTATTATACTTAAAAGAGCAGCTAAAATTGAAAAAACATCGAGACATGTCATATTTCAAAAAAAGTTCTTCAATTTTTGTTACGAATACTTTTATTATTTCACAGAATATTTCATAGCCTACTTGTTTAACATAAAAACAGGTTAAAATAAACCAGTTTAAAACTTCCATGGCCCACTCTCAAAAAGTCATGTTATATTAGCGAGTCCATGGCCATCTAAGGATTTTTTTGAAAATTTTTCCTGGAAGCCATTTTAAAAACAAATGATAATGCGTGATATGTCATTTTAAAGGAAATTTGCCGTAGAATTCAAATATCGAAATAATAGGTTTCTATTCAAAATAAAAGAGTTGATACCATTTCCGGTCAACCCGGAAGTGATTTGAAAGGTATGACTTTACTAAAAACTAACAAAATATACACTTAGAATCTCCTGAAATTTTAAATATTGTATTAATAAAACTACGGAAAAAATAGGGGTGGGGGGGTAACAACATTCGTTGTCACCCGGTTAATTGCTAAAACTCTATCTAGAGGATATTATATTGTTTACAATATGTTTATATATTATTAAAAACAGTTATAATTCTCCATATTCTTACTCTTTATTTATTGATCTATAGACTTGGAAAAGGTTAAAAATTATTACATGCAATAAATTAATAGATAGATGTCTCCTGTTCTTTTAAGATAAACATTAAGGATTAAACTTGTAACTTGTAAATAAAATATTAAGGATACGAATTCAGTTATTAATAAACCATGAATCAAACAGTATTATTTTTCCTAATTTTCTTATTTGCAGGGGCTCAGGCTGCTTTGGTGCCGGTAAGTAGAAAATTTGTATTCCAGGTATTAACTATTTTTTTTATTGACTTTATTATAAGTTTTAAAGACTATGGTAGATGCCACGCCAATCTTGACGTTATTGAATTCATTCAAATCTGGTCAATAGAGTGGATGAGAAAGGAGTTCATAATTTAATATTTCTTTTGGGCAGTTGGATTGGTTCTAATGGATTAAAACCTTTTCTTTACAATTCCTGAGAGTTTTTATGAATTGTTAGCTTTTAGTTCATTTAGTGCTGCATGGTATTCCCCAATCTTTATGGTAATCGAGAATTTTGTATCTGAACCCAGTTCTCCACCCAACCCACTATTTTCCTTCATTTCTGGAGTACAATGGTAAATCCAAGTTCCATACATGGTTAAAGTCCTTTTCATGATAAATGGTTCTGATTTAATTACTGCAATAAAATGGGTGCTAAGTGCGGTTGTAAATACCCGTTAAACCCTAGTATTTATTTTCGTACCGGATTATAATGGTTTCTAGTATATAAGGTTAAATTAAAATAATATAATTTTAAATGTTTAAACCTCAACTTAGAAATATATTAACCATTTACATATAACGCGGAGCAATTCTAAGGCATATTAAAAAAATCAGGAAAAGTTGCAGCACATTAATACAGGGTGGGGACTTCAACTGTAATAAATTCGCTAGAAGTTTAGAACATTTTTTTTGAAAAATGGAAAACACGTCGAATGGGCTTAAGTAGGACATTTTTTTTTGGAGAAAGGGACAGTCGGGGCCACATGTATTTTATGATATTGTAACTAGTGAAGAAGGCGGGAAATCGCCGTGGGCGAAAAATTTTCGGGGCCACGCTCTAATTTCGTTTAAAATTCACCTAACTACTATCAAATTTCGAAAAATAAATTATTCCCTCTCCCCCTCTGCATGGTCGGATTAAATTTGTTTTTGTAAATGTTTTTTTTTTATTTTTTTTTGATATTCCTAGCTGAAACTTTATTAAAATAAAAACATTCTTTATATTTGTGAAAAATATGAATATTGGTGTCAATCCAAAGTTTTAACATAAGACATATGTATCATTCTAACCAGCGTTTTTCGGGCTCGATTTTTCATGATTAAAAAATAAAGTAAATATCGCTCACCACGCCAAAATTGATGATTTTTTCAGAAATAATGTATTTTAGGAGCGTAGATCTAAGAGCAGTTTTTGGTGAAAATGCTTAGGTTTTGAAATATTCCTTCTTAAGTGCCGTTTTATATATTCATAATAAAGCATTCTCATTTCTTCCCGCACTATTTTTTTTTATTATAAATTATCACACTTCTTCTATAAAAAATTTTTAATTCAGATTTTTACTTTAATTTTTCCCTTTAAAAATAAATAGGTACATACATAAGTATTATTAGAATTTATGATGAATGTACAAGTACATCTATAAAAGTACATAGATATCTTGATTAAGGAGGCCTTGGAATTGACTTAACCAAAATAATAGTAGGCGATGATATCTCATAAAAAGAAAATATTAAAATAATAGCGTCTTCTTAAATGAGATTTAATTAAATTCAAAGACACAATATTCAAATTCAAAATAATGAATTAATTACTTACTAAAGGCGAAAACTAATGATTAATGAACGAAACTAATGATTAAAAATTAATGACTAATTGTTAATTTTATTGTTCAGGTTTTCGCGGCTTACTTATTTAATAATGAACATTTTAAGATGCCGACCATCCTTCGGAATGCAATAAATTAGCATTTTTAACCTGCAATAACCCTCTCACTATTTTAACAACAAACATCCAATCTGCAAGCATAATGGGACTTAGCAGCGTAGCAGTATTTTTGGATATGGGATAAGGGCATCCTCTTCAAATTGTATCAACTTTAGTGTCCTACCTTTTTAATCTGGATTGTCAAGCACTTTTTGGAAAACCGCATAAATGTTGTTAAAGTAAATGGAGTCTCTTCAATGCCTTTTTCTTATGCGCAGGGAACACCTCAGGGCTCACCACTATCACCCCTTTTATACAATGTTTTTTGCTTCGACATCTTTCCAGAGCTAAATCAAGTCCTGCCAGAAATACCATACTTAATACAGTTTGCCGATGACACCTCAATGATAGCTCACCATACAAATGCAGCAAAAGCAGTGCAAGCACTACAAATAGCACTTAATAGGGTTATAACATGGTTTCGGAAATGGAAATTGAAAGTACACCCAGAAAAAACTCAGTTTATAATTTTCCATCATAAAAATAAAAACTCATGGCCAACTATAAAAGTTTTGAACCACCAAGTAAACCCACTTTGATCACAAACTGCCTTTTAAACATCACCTAACAATTACAAAGAAAAAAATGATAACTAGAAGTAAACATTTTAGAAATCTCACCTATAAAAATGAAGGAATTAACTTAAAAACTGCTTCTCATATTATATAAAATATTGGCTCGACCAATGGTGGAGTATGGCCAAATAATTTTCAGCTCTTGTAGAGAGTAAATATTGCTGTAAATATTATAGAAACAGCCGAAAGATCAAGCCTTCGAAAAATTACTAGGATGAGACACCCTACCAATCTACTGCACAACCCATCTAACGAATACCTCTACGAAAAGACAAAAGTTGAACCAATTGTCCAGCGATTTCACCGACTTACTGAGAAGTTTATAAGCAAGGCCCCGAATATTAATATAATACAGCCATTTATTATGAACTCTCTTAATCAATAGATTAGAAAAAGACGATTCCCAGAAAGGACAGTTTTTGAGATACTAACAAACTAGTGTTTTTTTTAACATAGCATTTCACTCTTCTTTTCCAAAATTGTTTTTTGTAATAGGTACAATATTTTTGATATAAATTAAGGGCTGAAAGACCTAGGTCGATAGCCTTTTAGACTTGTGTCTAATAAATATGTTTTAATAATAAAAAATAACCTGCAATATTAGTAATTGCTAGCAGTAGGTTTAAATGATTAGCCATTGTTGTAAATTATTTACGATTACTAGGTACACAGTAGACTCCTGATTATCCGAAATATTGTGGACCGGACCGATTTCGGATAATGCGGAGATTGAGGAAAATCATTAACTATAGAAAAAGTATATCTACACTGAGAAAATTGAAATCTTAAATTGTCTTACTAGAATTGTCTTCATTACGGACAAAGAATATCTAATAACCTTTATAAATTATCTATCTCCTATTAAAATAAAAATTACAATGACTGCTAAAAATTCTTTTTTAAAATATCTTTATTATTATCTATATGTATTTAGAGAGTAAAAAGAATTTTTTTTTTCTTTTTACTCTCGGAGACTAAATAAGCTTTTGGCAATACAAAAACGCATGTTGACTTTTTCTCTAATTTTACCGACTTTGTTACTTTTATCATTTTCAATATAGCAAAAAGTGGCACATGGTATTTTAAACACCCTGTAGAAAAGCTATCACGAATGCGCATGCGCCAAAACAAATTAAAGTCCAGCAAATAAACCTTATTACCACAGATAGATCCTGTAATAAAGCTTGCTAAGAAATTTTCTATGATAAATAAGATGCGTTACAACTACCGTTACATTTTTAAAGAGAATTATTGATGGTCAAAAAAAAAATATTAGCAGTTAAAAAATTGTTTTTTAGCCAACAAAAATTGTTTTATGATGATTAATATCCACTGTTTTAATGGTCTTATGACGATTTTAGTAAATTTGCTTATTGATGGTAGCAAAGTAAAAGTTTATAAAGTGACATTAATAATGGTAACTAACTTGTTTTTCTGTCCCCTATTTTATGGGATATTTTTATTATGGTTATTAAGATTTTTATAATGGTCTAAAATTAATTCTCTCGGTGTATGTACGTACCTAATTGTTTTTGTTATAAAATATTTTATTGCATTGGGTTTATTTTTGGTGATTTAAAATAGCTCTAAAAAATGGAAAACGAAAAAGACAAGTATATATAATAGAAAAATACTATAAAATATTATTCGTTTTACTCGTTTTCGATATGCGTCCAAAACCTTAATATTTATATAAAACAGGACTTTTAAAAGGAAAAGTTTAAAAACTAAACGTTTCCTACAAGACCTTTGTAATCTAAGCCAAGAATACATTATTTTAAGATTTAAAAACAGTTCATGTATAATTACCAAAAAAAACATCACAATTGTATGTCCATTGCCACACCCTGGGGGAGGGGGGAGAATTTAAAAAATTGGATATTCAATTTCCTCTCTAAATGAGATTTCCAAAAAGGTATCATCCCATTTAAAAAAATTAAGTTGGGTTATGTTTCATCTTATACAGGGTAAAAAAAAACTTTTTTTGGTGCCAAAATGTAGGTTATACAAAATCTCAATCGTCGTGTTTTTGCATTTTAAAAAAATATTTTTTCCTACACCCCTAGCGAATTTGTTCCAGTTTAAGTCCCCACCCTGTATACAGTGTCACAGAAAAAGTCCACAACTATAGGAAATTGTTTTTTAAGTAAAATCTTGATTTTGTAAATCGTTTTTGCTGTAAAAATTATGTCAAATGACGTGCATATGACTTTGTTTAATTAAAAAATTGCTTATAACCATCGAACCGAATTAAATATCAAAAAATGTCATAATACTTTTTTTAAGAATATAAAATACTTTAAGATGTAAGTCATACTTAATTGTAAAAAATTTGCGACTAGTTTCAAATAACTTCTTTTTTTAACCTCCTGTATGAAATTGTAATTTAATCTTATTACTTTTAAATTCATTTTACGAGAACCTATACTTTTGTTAAAATGTCCTGCAAATTTGGTTCAAAAATAAAGTTCAATTCAAATGTGGTCACCTATTGGCCCACCGTGTATAAATTATAAACAATAATGGACACTTACTGAAAACTATAACAGAGCAAAATTTCAGAAAAGTTGACTAAAAGTCAAAATATCCAAAATTCCATTTCCTCGCTTGCGTCTTGAAAAAGTCAATAGGACACAAACCTTTCAAGGAAATAAAGCTGCTGCTTTTCATTACACGTCACGTCACAATTGCTCTTATATTTCACATTTAAGGAGTAATGCAAGGTTTCTATTTTGTTTTGAATATAATACTTAGGTTAAACTATGTTTAATGATTGCATATTTTTTAAATATGATATATATGTTTAAATAGGCTCACGAAGATTTAAAGAATGCTGCTCCGGGACATCTAGAATATAACCTAGAGTTTCAAAAGAGGTTTCCTCATATATCACCTAGAAATATAGATGCTAGAATTGTAGGAGGTGATGAAGCAATTCCCAATTCTCGGCCATATCAAGTAAGTATCTAAGACTCCAAGCTCCGCTATAGATCCATCTCCTGATAACTGTACCAACAAGATAATTTCCGAAGAAACCATTGTTGAAATAATGTTTCTATAGAAATTATCTGCGTGGTAAAGTTACCAAGAGCCTGATCTGCCCGACCTAAGTGGTGGTAACATGACGTAAGTTAAAAAAAATCTTCCTCAAAGTTAGCTGTGCAATTACATAGACAAACATATCGGAAATATTTAGCCTAATTTCTGTTATGAAATAACAAGTCACTGAAAGCCAATATTATCTAGGTATACAGGGTGATTCATTATCTCGGACACTACTGGAAATAGAAACCCAGGGGAAAAAAATTGTAATTAAAGTGGCCATAAGAAAATTCTGGATTCTCATAAAATTCCCACATTAAGGTATACCTTTGGTAATATTATTAGAATACTTAAGCAAATAATTATGCATATTTTTGGTTTGAGGCTCATTGATGTACCGACCTTGATAAAAGTCTCTTGAAAGTGTAATCATTTAAATAACTGTAACTTCTTAACCATCCGATTTTAGTAAATTTAAGCTTTTTTAAACAGAAAGGTGAGTTCTTTAAATTGTCGTATCTGTTAGTAAGAGATATTTTCTAATAGAATTGCCAGGTTTGAGGTCGTTTTTGATTTTATCCCGAAAACTTACATCATACAATACACCTAGGTATAACATTATAATCAGAAAGAAGATTAAATTTGCAAGAAAAAATATTAAGGTCGCAGTGATGATAACACTTTCGATAGCTTCCCTCACTCTTATCAAGGTCGGTACGCCAATGTGCCTTAAACCAAAATGATGCAGAATTGTCTAAGCTTTTTAACGGTGTTATCAGAAGTATAATGTAATGTGGAAATTTTCGAGAAAATATAGAATTTTAATATTGTCAATAATTGTGCCCTGTTGCGGCAAAATGCGGAACTTAAAAATTATTTTTAGAATTTTGTCATAGCCACTTTAATTACAAATTTGTTTGCCTGAGTTTCTAAGATATGGCTAGTGACCACCCTTAATGAATCACCCTGTATACTATTATGAATTTATATTACATTAAGAACTAGTCAAGTGACTCAAGTGTCAATAAAAAAAAAGGCTAAAAACTGTTTCTTGTTATTGAAACTAATTTAGATAAATTAAAATTACACCAAAACACTTAATTTATGGTGGTCAAGTTAAGATGTTACAGTGATACGTTTAACATTACATTTTTTGATAGATACTTCATTTTATCCAAAAAGCGGTCAATTAAGTACATTAAAGTTTTAAGCAATTTAATTTATAAATAGTTAATAAAATCAAAAAACCGATATTGGTCAACATTTTTTAATCACAACTTTTTAAACTTGAAACTGTAGATAATAATTGTATTCCATATACCTAGAAGAGGAATTTGGTCGATTAAAAAAAACTAAAATATTACAAAAAATTGATAAAAACGAAATGGGTATCAGTGGCTATATTTCTTTTAAGTTACCTTAAAAAAAATGCAGAATTAAAATGATTTATTATATTTAAATTGCTGGATCCCTTGGATGTGCTGGAGAAACACTACATTATTTTTTGAATCGATCTTCTGAAATACCTAGCCAAACATTTTCCGTGTCTTTTTAACACTGTATTGCGCCAATGCTGTATATATCGGCTGACCGTGACGGTATGCAAGTAAAAGTAGTTAGTATACAATAACGAGTTTAAATCGCTTGTGATTTCAAATTATTTTAGCTTTTCTAAGTAGTTTTAGTGAAAAATATAGATTGCTTAAAACAACAATACTTTTTTGGTGGCTTTTATAAATACGAATACAGAATATATTCACAAATTTCACAATTTAAATGGTTGGGCCAACTTCATTAAACACGTTGCCCAGTTTTGGATTTATGAAGTACGTTTAATTTGTATTATATTATATTTACTTCTACAAAACCAATATATCATTTCATGCCATGAGGCTTTGTTTACACATCCGTCAGTAGTACGGCTGACATCCATTTCACAAGACAAGAAAGGTGTATTTCCAGCTGATTATAACACAGTTAAAATTTATTAGTTGTTTTAATTTTAGGATTTTCGCAAATTTTTCATAATGCTCTGTATTTTTAATAGTAGCATAACTGGTTTTAGGGGACATGGCACACTCTACAGGTTACAATTCACTAAGCAAAACATTTTCAAATATTTAAAATGGTAAAGAACAGCTGGGCTGGAAATAGTATATTACATAACAAGTGATGAAAGTGATACTTTTTAAACGAGTTTTAAAATAATCACTTTCACACGAGTAATGTATACTATTTTTCCTACGACAACAAAGAATTATTAAAAAAGCCTTTGATTTTTGAAAAAAATAGCAACACTAGTCTTGAAATTAGCATACTTAGGATTATGTTCCACTTAAGATCTGGTTTCATAGTTTGTCAATAGGCTTTTCCTTTATTTGTAGTATAAGTTTTTCATTTTTTCATATTTTATATATCATAGAAAGAACTAATCCTGGATTGACTTCTAGATTGACCAGAATAAAATTTTAAATTTAATCAAGAAAAGATGAATTAAACATAAATTTAAAAAATCCACCCTACAAGGAAGATTTTAATTTAAAATAATTCTATAAATTATATGTTTTTTTAAAAAAAAGTCAAATACTCCTGATGGGATTTGAACCTGTGACCTTGCGGTCTCTAGGCTAGAGCTCTATCCTCTATGCTATCGCTACCGATAAACATTGGTTGTTTAATACATACACAGCGCGATTTTGTTTTTCTGGTAATAGATTTTCCAGTATATTATTATTAACATTTTTTATAATTTCAGATGGCGTATTTTCACACTATAGTTCTGAATCACTCGACAAATATAGGATAAATAAGTTGAACACTTTACAATTACTGCTTTCTAAAATTTGTAAATTTTAATAAATAGGGGTGGTAAATAGTGTGCCTTGTATTTCAACACTAGTGTTGAAATTTTTTATTTACAAACGCGTGTGATATACGGCGCTTTCTAGCAAAATTAACCGTGCTTTTTTTTTCATTTCATAGGTAGTCGTAGGAAAAAGTAGATATATTTTCATGAAATGCAAATAAAAATGTTAATCCACCAAAAAATAAAGAAAAACGCTTAAACCCAATTTTAAATTATAGTAGTTGTTAATCTAAAATATGTTAGAAATGGTATCATTTCGAAAAAACTGTAAGAAAATAATATTTCTTACGAAAATAAAAAAGTTATTAATTTTCTTGCTTGGCTTTAGGGTCGTTAGTATATTTTCTATCTTAATTCTGTATTAATCTTATTACTGTATTGTTAACTATTAATTAGTCTTAACCACTTTTTAGGTTGGAATATTTATCCCCGTTGGCGCTGGAACTTCCTTATCATTTTGTGGTGGATCTCTGATTAATGCTCGTACTGTCATCACTGCTGCCCATTGCGTAGATCAGTAAGTAATAACCATTTTAATTTTTTACACTTAAATAGCAGGGTAGAGGTCTTAAACGGAACGCTGCTTATAGCAGCCCTGGAAATAAGTTTTCTCTTAACGACATTAAAAATAACTTTAAAACTGTAATGCCACTTTTTTTTAGCTTTTTAGCGTAACAATTGTTGAAAATGTGCCCCATTTGGGACAGGCCCATCCGTACGCCAATTACGTTATTTTCTTGGTAATATAGCCAGATTTTTTATATTTCACAAGTTATTTATTTACTATCAAGATTTGTGAATAAAGTTCCTCTGTACTTCCACCTAGTATTTATTATTATAGTCGTAGATAAAGTATAGTATTCAACTTGCGGTAATGGTCATAACTCACTTGATGAATTACAGCACTCGCCTGCGGTTCGTGCTGCAAACTTTATCTGCGTGAGTTATGACCTACATTACCGCTCGTTAAATAATATACTATTAGGTAACATATTTTGACATTATTCTTTGATAATTGAAATTGTTGAGATACCATTTAAATAAACTTCGCATCACATAGTTCTATATAATATGTACTGTTATAATAAATCTTTATTAAAGATATTTAGTTTGAAAGCAATATCTTATTTCCAATGTCTCTTATAGATTAATAGTGTTGCAGCTATGACGTAGGACATGGCTAATGTCTTTATTGTTATGCAGGGTAAGAAAGACAATTTTCTATTAAGAACAGCTTTTATGAATATAATTAAAAAATATGAATCACAAAGCTTCTATTTTATCTAACATATTTGACAATAGTATAGTCGACACCGCTATAATAAATTACGTATCTCAAAAAAAATTGAGTTTTTACATCGACTTAAAAGAAACATGGACCCGGCATTCCTATTTGCTTAGAACATGTCAGCTTGACACCTGGTATTTACGAAAGTAAACATAACAAACTTCTACATATGTAGAATCTCTATTTCTTTTTAGTTTCAGTCTGTTTCTGTTATCATTCAAAACAGCTGATAGATTTGATGTTTCGTTTGGGAATAATATACAATCGACGGACGTATCTAAAAAGTCCAAAGACGAAATTTAGGAAAGCGGAACCGTTCCGTGATTCTCTAAAAATCACATTTGGCTCTTTTCAATATGAATGAAAGTAATAGGGAGTTACTTTATACCAACGTGGAAAATTAAATATTAAGCATTAGTCAATTTGAGGTCCTAACCAATGTTTCAAATTTCGTTGTTACGAAATGAAAAGGTAGTTAATAGAGGGATGGATACTTTTAATATGGTTCTAATATAGTAACATAATTATTACCAAAATTCGTGGTATTATTACCAATCATACTTAGTCAACAAATATTTTAAATTTACCATGAATATGAATGATATGAAATAAAATGAATAGATAATTTTTAACGATTTGATTTAAATATTTTAAAAATGTATTTAACTGAAACGCCAAAAATTAAAATGCTGATGATGGTCGGATTTGGAGAAAGAAAGCGAAGTTAAGAAGAAGTTGCTGCGTTGTTTCTGAAAGTCATCCTGATTGGCCACCTTTGTCGCAAAGTACAGTCAGCAAAATTGAAAAGAAATTTCGAGAATTAGATGCTGTAAGACATGTTCTTCGAAAAAGACCCTCAAAAGTAGCAGATGAAAGTAAATTGGACATCCTATTAACCTATCAAGAAAACCCTATTACATCAGCAAAGCAATTATCTCGTTAGCACAATATCGATCATAAAACGGTGTTAAAGATCACAAAATATACTGGGATAACACCATTCCAAATGCAGTCAGTACAAGAATTATTGGAGGCTGACTTAGATAGAAGGGTAGAATTTTATGAGTTATGATGGCCGCATTGGATAACCGACAAATTAATTTAGCTTGGATACTTTTTTCTGATGAATCAACACTCTCAACGCCAAGGGAAAGTGAATATTTGGGCTGGACTAATAGGCGACATAATAATTTGTACATTCTTTTTTGAAGGTAATTTAAATGGAGAACTGTATTTAAGTTTTCTGCAAACTTTTTTAATACCATAACTCCTACGAATATTCCCTAAATATGAAAATCTAGTTCAAAGGTTTTTCAGCAGGATGGAGCCCCTAACTAATTTGCAAGAAATGTAAGAGAATTCTTAAATATGACATTTCCAAATGGGTGCATAGAACGTGGCCGCCCAGATCCCCGGATATTACACCCTTAGATTTTTATTTATGGGGCGATTTAAAAAGCTGTCACCAGAAGACGTAGAAATCTGACAGAATTGAAGGAACAGATTTGGGCAGAGATAAGTTTAATCACTCCAGAGGTTTTAGAAAGAGTAAGAGAAGAGTACTACCATCGGCATCAGTTGGGTCTGTGCCAACAGGTTCATGAAGAACATTTCCAACAATTGTTACGCCAAAAAAGTGGCATTACAGCTTTAAAGTTATTTTTAATGTAATTAGTCATTAAAATTAGTTTTTATTAAATTTGTGACATATGGTTTGACAGATGTAAAAAAAATATAAACAAATTTCTTTTTTAATAAGCCTTCCAAAAAGGTACCACATAGTTGGTTAGGACTGCGCCCTCCCTTTGGGCTCCTAATTTTTCTTTACATGCCAAAAGTGAGGCCGATAAAAAATCTTTCAGGACGTATTTTTGGATTTTAGAAAAATCCTATTTTCACAGCTATAAGCAGCGTTTCATTTAAAATTCTCACCCTGTATAATACGTTCGCCGCAATTTAAAAAATAAAATAAAATTTAATAAGATAACTTCTAAATTACCAACAAAAAAATGAACTCTGAAAATATTAAAGATACGAATATTACGAACAAGTTTAAATTGAGGAAAAGTTGCATAATTTGTTGCTTCCCCCAAATATGATCTATTTATAATAGCATAACTTACTGCATATTTAGAAAGTACGTGGTTCAATATATTTTAACTAAAGTAAATCGTATGTCCCAATTTGAAGAAAGTCAGCGACAGCGGAGTAAAAAAATGGGTTAGTTTTACATGAGATGATAAAGTCTTAATATTTTAGACGAAATGGAAGTCTTCTTCTTTATTTTGGAGCACATAATATGCCTCCCCCTCTCGAAGACGCTAGAGTAGTCGTTAGGAATTCTGATGATGTTGTTATTCATTATGGATGGACCAGAAGTATCCTTTTACACGATGTTGCATTAGCAAGATTTGAAGATTCAGTTCCTTTAAGTGGTAAGTAATATTGTGTGTATGATAGTGACAGTATGGATATTACCATTGAAAAATATTAAAATAGAAAATTATATCCTACGCTCGAGCTTTGCTTTTATAGTTAAAAACGCTAAACCCTTTTTAAATAAACCAAATATTATTACTTTTCGTGCGTTTTTACCATGAACTAACAAGAGTGGATATGATGTCCATATCGCAAGAGGACTAAAATTTAGTCGATTTGTAAGTTAGTACAGTACATTTTTTCTGCGACTCAACTTCCAAACTCTATGCTAAACATTTTTAAAAAATGATAAAAATCAGTAATTATAACTTGTCTTTTTAGTTGGCCGAGAACTTGTGAGAAAGATAATATAAAACAATTAAAGTAAAATTCATTTCATTGACAAATCCATGGACCAAATTACACTGTCACTTTTTTGTAGATTTGGGTGATTTCTTATACTATTTAAACAAAATTACTTTTAATGTATATATCTTTCTGACATTCGGCCTGTTGCAGAATAACAAATAAAATGCGATATGTTTATTAATATAAATAGAACATGTATTTTTCTAAACCATAGCCTTTATCTGCTTGCTTATCAAGCCCGAACAAGCTCTTTTTTTTTGTGAAAAACCAAACAAAATAACATAACTTTTAAACTATTAGTAATCCAGAATATAATAATCTTTAAAATGGAATTAATTTTTTTCTAAATACAGTACAATCGCGATAATATGAATATGCACTCTTATGAACGACTCAGTAATATGAACATAATATTTTTTACATTGACCACTTTGTAGTATGAATAACACTGTTCATACTACAGAGTGGTCAATGTAAAAGGAAAATCAAAATGTCTTTCTTCAGTTTGCTCAATTAAGGGAAAAAGCAGAATTTTTTGTGTTCACGTTACCGAGATTGTACTGTATATTATAATTTCGTCTGTTTTATTTGATTTTATATACTTATCTTCATCTGTAGTATTGAACGGTTCATTTTAGAGAAAAATGGTTTTCACTTCCCTATCTTAGTTTTTTATTTTCTATATAGAAGTTTCAACTTTTGGTTTAACATGTTAAACCGAAAAAAAAAACTAAAATTTTGAGATTTTTTAAAAATTTATCTGACTTATTTTAAACGCTACCGTAAAATAAATACAATATTAAAGAAGAAGATTTTCCTTTTCATTTCGCCAGATCCATCTCTAGACGCGTTTCGTCATATCATGACTCATCAGTAGAGCTAGGATCCGACGAAAAGAAAAGGAATCTCGAAGCTACTTAAATACAATATTGTTAAAGCAACTTCTTAAGCTTAATACTATTATGTTTTTAGAATTCCGGTACAACGGTTTGTTTTTGTGAAACTGTTATCAATTTAAATTTTTTAAATACGGATCTGCTCTTTTTTATGTTATTTTTTGAAATATTTTTAAGCCCTAAATTCAACCATGTATCACACTTAATAATATTTAGACGTTTGGATGTCATATTTACATCATCAGGAATTTGATAATTACTTTTAAATAAATACGACTCTGGTGTTAGTTACCTAATTATTTTTACCAAATACAACATGCAAATGAATGTTAAATATAACAGTTATAGAATGAATTAACTATATAATATCTATTTATATCTGTTTTGACCAAATTTTATTACTAAGATTACCGATGCGGAGATTAAAGGGCTATCGAACTATTCCCTAAAAATTACATAATTAATTGTAGTTTCTGGTAGGTAATAACATATCTAAAGCAGATAATTAGAAAACACACAAAAAATTTTAATTAAAAACTGAATAAATAAAAGTTCAATCCAGCCATATAACCAACACTGACAAAAAACTCAAATTTAAAATTTAATATAAATTATAACAATGGATGAAATAAAGCTAAACAAACCAAAGGTTGCTATGACGAAAACTTTATACTTTTTTTGACTTAATTATGTTAACAGATGTAGTGAGTCACCTTTTTATGCTCAACGGGCGATATTTAAATAGCGATAGTTTAATCAAAAATGTTTAAATAAAGAATTTTTTCACAATTTGTTTTTGATGCTGTTCTTTTATCTTCTTTCTACATAATATATTATATATTACTCATATCTTGCTGTATGCAATTATACCTTAAATAAATGCCAGGGCCGTATTTACTTGGTTGATACTTAGTTAATAACAGTTCCATAAACACGAAATGTTGTACCGGAATTTTAAAAACACGATATTATAAAGCTATAAAAGTTACTTTAATACTTATAATTTACTCACAAATAAATTTGTCTTGCTAGTTAATTAAAGACTAGCCCTGTCCGCTTTGATTGCGAAAATATCATTTTAGCCAATGTCATTTGTGTCATAGTGAAAGTAATCTGCGTTGATAAATCTTAATAAAAATATATTCTTGCGACCCGGCAATAGTTTTTAATTTTCTTCTAAAAGTGTGTCATTTATATTTTCAAACTCCTACAATAACATGGATAATAATTAATTTATTGACAGTCTCATAATGTTAATCTATATAATTTCTAAGCTTTATCCCGAAAATGATAAACTATAATAATAGACATGTGAAATTAGTGAAATAAATATTAATTATAGATAACAATATAGCGTGAAATTCTCATATGACGTCATGCATGTTTGTCTAGATTCTAATTCAAATACTCTAATTAAACTAAAATACTTTTTGAACTGCATATTAACCGTTTCTTAAAAATGTAAACTCATTGTTAAAACTACAGTGTGGCGAAACACTTCGGGAATAAAAATATATATTTACAGGGTCTCTTAAAGGTAAGGAGCATATCAAATACCTCGTTAATACGAGGCTTATCGTAAAAAAGTTCGGAAGAGTCGATTTTGTTTTCCTTTCGCGCATATTGTAATATTATCTGGAAGTATACTGGGTGACTGTCAAAAGTGATACATGTGTCGACTTCATTTCGTCCTCTAGCCATAAAAAAAATAATTAAAAACAGAGCCATGGTATCTTTAATAAAAAATACTTAGAATTATTTGTGGAATCTAAAAATGTAATAATATAATAATATTAGGTGTTTCATTTAAAAATATAAAGTCGACATTTGTATTGATTTTGTGAAATGCCCCGAATCCTTCCAAAAAATATCAAAATATCCGCACAAAGATAACGAAATCGACGTGTCCGAGCATTTTTATTCTGGCAGGTAGTGATAACAGAAAGCGAGTCTAACAAGAAGTTTGTAACATTTTTAATGAAAAATATATGGACCGCCAGTTACTTTAGGTCGACGGTAAGCAAAATTACCTTTGAGTGTATGGTCAGGGCCGGATTATCCAATAGGCTAGATAGGCTATAGCCTAGGGGCCCTCGACTTGCGGGGGCCCTTTACTCTCAAATAAAAAAAAGTAAAACGGTATACAACATCTATTTACTATAATACGTTGACCAATGGTCAATGACCATGATGTAATAATAACAAAAATAATAATAATTATCATTATTTATACTAAATCTGGCCGCGGCACGGCTATAAAACACGATATTCTCAATAAAATTCCTACCGAAAATATTATTAAGAGTTTTGCAACCCTAAAATCACGGAAACGAGTATTTATTTGAGTACACGCGTACACACCACCACCTAATTACATAATATATTCTTTTTTTTTAGCGAAAATGTTTTAGGTTATTTTCTTTTTAGATATTCCTTGATTTTTTATGTATATTTTTAGAGTAAAATTTTTTTTTAAATCAAGATATTATTTTAATAAATACCTTAAACCTATCAATTTTTGTTTCACATTTTACTTCATCAAAAAAAAATTTCTACCCTAGGTACCGTACCATAAAATATGCTGAATGTTCTGGATAGGGAGAGGAGGAGGGGCCCTAAGTAATTTTTAGCCTAGGGCCTCAACAATCGCTAATTCGGCCCTGTGTATGGTAATTTTACCAGATTGTCTTTTATTGCAATTATTTGTAATACATTTTTATCAAATAGCAACCAGAAATATTAGTAGTTTAAAACAATTGTTATCATTTAGACAATATTATTATCTATCTATAATACATTATAAAAGGCAGTGTTCGTCCGAAAATGTTCGCTCTTGTCCTAGGACGAAACGGGTTAAGGTTATAATCCAAAATAAAGGAAAATTGGAAGTTTTTTTAACAGATGAGTTATAGAATAAAAAAATGAATCTGTAAAATATTTCTTTATTTATTGATGAAGTTCTTCTCTCAACAAGTTTGTGCTGTGGTGTCCACAAGAACCATGATAGTATATTTCCTTATTATGGGTCAGAAGCAAAGGGAGTCAAGTAGCATTTATATTTGAATCTATTTGCTGAAAGAAATAGAAACTCAAGTTAATATTTTATATTAATACTGATATATTTTTGATTATTTATATATATAAACCTCTTAATTTTTTTTACTTCCATTTATTTATCTTAACTTATGCTCATTTGCTCATCCTGACAGAATTGAAAAATAATGACTTAAATCAAAAATTATGTCAGAAGCTGTGATAGATAAAAGATGTCGCTCGAGTCTAATAAAATTTTTAAACCATTGCAAACTTGAACGTGGTGAATTTGGCATTTTATTTTTAAATGATTTTTTTGATAAAATAGTATTTTACATAATCCGTTATAAAAAAAATATATGCAAAATACCCTTTAAAGCAACTTTAAAGAACTTTATAAATAAAAAAATAGAACCGAATCATCAATTTAAAATATCTTGAACATCAAACTTAATAAACTTTTCGATATATAGTATTTTTACTAATTTTTTTAATAAATTATTTACATATTGATTATTTTTATCCGAAATACCCGAAGCTTGGTCAAAATATCCGATTTTCGGGTAAAATATCCGCAAATAAAAAAACTGCTTTCGGAGCTGGTTCAGGTTAAATTGTTAACTGGAATCAACTAGGTCCACACCTGAAGCAGTGCGCATACTAAACCATGCATGCTTGGTGTAAGTGGTCATGAACTTGCCACTTCTGGTTATAACCTGTGGAGATCCATAGTAGAGGTCGATGTAACCTACAGACAATTTTAAACTTGAACATTTTTTTTATTACGAGGAGTCCTTGGCTTTGGCCTTCTCATCTGTATAATCCAGTTTATGAGAGAAATCTAGGGTTGATAATAATACAGGTATTTTCTACCTAATTCACCAATATAAATAATGTCTAGGATGCAACTAAATAGTCACTATACCTAGTGTCGTAATATCAACACTTTTCCGAGAAAAATCGGTCAAGTAATAAGACAATTACCCCACTAAGCAAAAAAACAACCCAATTTCGTTAGATTCATGTTTTTACGTTACATTGTTACGTTGTACAAAAGGGGTTTGATACGGCGCTATTTCGAAACGTACTGGTCGTAATGTCCGCCAACATAACAAAATCGCAGTTGCATTTAGAAATCAACGTGTTTGATTCGAAAACTATAAACAACCTGGTTTCGTTTTTGAGATGTTTATATTAAGGACTTTTCAAAAAGTTACAATTACGTTGCTTATAACACGTTCTTGCTACGAAACTATAACAAACTAATTTTGTTTTAAAAAGGCAATAAATGCAGGCACAATAAACATTATATTGATGACGAAGTAGATTCATCCTTCGACAATGTAATATTTTTCTAAACCGTTAAATGTAATTATTTCTTATAGTAAATTAGGCACATACCGTTCCGCAACGAGATAACAAAAATTATATGGATCAAGGTAGCTCTAAAATGTTAATTTTGTCAGTTCCTATAGAAATTATCTTAAAATTAATATTTTACAGCCCGCTTAATCCATACAGAGGGTGATTCACTACAGTTGTTTGTTGGAACTTTTGGGAAAACTACTGAAAATATTTTCTTGAAACTTTGGGATTTTATATTTTTTAATGTGTTCTCTCTAACAAAAATATTGGCGTCTTGCTTTTACTTCCCGTTATATACCGGATGTAGCCGTCAACTTTGTTATTTTCCATTTATATAAAATAACAAAATGTACAGCTACTTTCGATATAATCGGAAGTATAAAATATGAACTCCCAAAGTTTGAAGAAAATAGTGAATGGCCCTGTATATCTATACCTAAAACTATGGATATCGACTGTACTTTAATTTTAATTGTAATGAATATCATTACAAAAAAAATTATATACATATATAAAATATTTTTGTTATCTTTTGGTTTTATAAATATTATTGCATTTTCCATGTGTATGTTTGATTATAGTGCCACTTTCTAATTAAAATAAGGTTGTCACGTTACTGAACATATTTTTGAATTCATGGTAAGTATGCAGGTAGAATAATTCAAATAAAAGGATGTTAATTATGTAAGGAATGTTTTTTATTTTTTTTATTAGTGACATTTATACATTATTACAGTTACATTATTTTGTATAAATAAAAAAAAAATGTTCTGGTAACCATACCTGAAACAAAGTATAATATTGGTATTAATATTCATTGATTCATTTAAAAATTATTTAGTTCGATTCGATAATAATTAAAATGGCACAGTTTATGAAAACATTATAAATTAATCATGTAAAATAAAAAAATACAAAAATCATACCATTTAGGTACCTCGAAATTGTCCTGCTTCAATATTGAAATACAGTATTCTAAAAAAAAAAATATTTTTTTTATCTCAAAAACGGTAAGCGATACCAAGATGGTGACATTGAGGAAAAGTTTGTGTATTTTAAGGCTTAATTTGGTGGAAGAAAATTGTAAATATTCTCTACCTCCGAGATATCAGAAAAAAAAACAGGAAATATCAGGTTTGGTCTGTTTCTAAATTTTTATGTTTTGTTATAAAACCCTATATGTACTATGTATTTAAAAAGCAAAGCTAATATTTGTACATAAAAGTATACCTAGTAAATAATTGATCCAAAGAAAGAAAAATAGGGGAAAAAGTACCAAACTGTATGGATTATGTTATGACCCATTTCTAATCCTCGTCTACCTCTACTACTTTTATTAGAAAATTTAACAATAACTTACCAAGAAATGCTAATTTTGAAGGCCATTTTGAATAAAAACCTAACCTTTACAATAGAATCTTTAAGGAATATTTCAACAAACTAAAGGCATTTCCAGAGAAAATGGTTTCGAGATACGTAATCTAGGCCTCAAACTTTTTTAATTTAATTAGTTATAAAAATATCAATTTTTGGCATAGGGGCATAATAGGGCCTACGCCTACATAAAATAAATGGCCGGCAATTACCGAAAATTATTTTTCTATTTAGTTTAATAGCTATGAGCTATATACTTAACTGTGATCATTTACAAAACATCGAGATTTCCAAATTAATAAACGAATCTAATAGGTACTCACCTTATCCCCCTTTTTTTTGAAATTGAAAACTAAGAAAACTAAGTTTTAATATAAAACATGGACAAGAAAGAAAAAACTAATCAAAGTTAGAGGTTATGTTGACCGCATCGCATTTGCGCGTCGTGTCTAAAGTAACGGCACCGGAACGTTATCAGTAAAATGGAAGGTACATTACTGTTGCGAAATTTTATACATTTTAGGGCGTTTTTAATTTAATTGGTGATATTTATTAACATAATTATTTCTTTGTAGTAAACCTGTTTCAGGAACGTTAATAAAATTACGTTATTGGACGAGACAAGATATTTCCTTTTTAAAAACGTTTAATACATAACGTAACAAAGAAATTAAAATAAAAACATGTATGTGATGGTAAAAACAAAACGTATTTTAGTCTAACATAATTGCTACACTACTAAAAAGTGCCGTTAATAATGTTATAATCCCATACTTAAAATTAACATGTCATTGATGTTATTTTTTTAAACGTAAATAAAATCGTCATTAATACGTCAATGGACTGTTTGGGAAAAAACGTTTTTTAAGTTCCTTTAAATTAACGTTAGCAAACGTTAGAAAGATGTTTCTTGCTTAGTGGGACAAGCATAAAACTGATAGCATTGTTAGAGCCTGACGTCTTCAAAGCGTCGCGACGCTTGGCTGTTGCTTGACGGGTGGCCTAACTAAGAAGGAATTCAGAATTAGCCCCGCCCCTCACCATGACAACGAAGCAACAAATAATTCGATTGGCCAAGAAATTTGCGCGCCGAGAAGCATGTGCCAGCAACGACCAAAAACGGCAGTTGGTCTCGAGCAGCAGAGAGAGAGCTCACGGCGGTGTTTTGGCCACGAAAACGTCAATTACAACACCGATAATAACTGCTGTAAAAAACTTGGAACCAGGAACTTTGAAACAACAGGAAGCTGATGATCCAGTCAATCAGCTGAAGAACCTTCAGTGCGTACCCTGAAGCCCCCGCGTTCGACAACGTAATTATTTAAATTGGTTAGCTTTGCAAAATATCACCTATATATTTTTCAGCTTTCCAATTTATTTAAGTTGCGTGGCTTTTTTTATTGGTTTTCTTTGGGCACTACTTCATGATCTCTAGTAGGCTGTCGAGAATCCCTAGGATCAATAAAGAAAGTCGCTAGCCTTCACAAAAGTGCGTTATTTGTGAAGTGAAACAAAGAAACGAGAAAAAACGAACACATCGTTTCGAAGGAGTGAATAGATTTTCGGGCGCGTGTCATGCTAGTTTATCACACTTACGCTCGTATAACTTTACAACGTTGGAAAAAAGTTAGGTAAAAAGGTGTGTGTAACAGAATAGCAATATTTCGAAAACTACGGAAGCCACGTTGACTCTGCACTGAGAGCGACGGCGGGTGAAAGTAGTATAAAATTAAACCTATCTATAAAAAACGCCCTTCTTATAAACTACATCTAGTTTTGTAAATTTTCTTCAAGTATCAAGAGTACATCTTCACCGGAATTTTTTAGTTTATGTAAATGGCGCGATATTTAAGTTTAGCGATATAGTTCGTGTATTAAGAAATAAGAAATTCGCATAATTAAGATTATTTTTCTGTGCGCGAATGTAATATCTTAAGTACTTAATTGACATATTTATAAACCTCGATTTTGATAATCCCTGTATTGGTGATATTTATATTGTATTCCATAAGTTAGGGAAGTTATGTTGTAAATACAGGGTATTTAAGGCGTTAAATAATTTTAGTGACAAAGGACAGGACAAACCCATAAGTAAAGTTAAAATAAAAATTAGCCCTCCTTGTTCACCACAAATATTTGCATTGTGTTTGTAGGTTAGTTGAACGTGCCCGAGTCAACGACAAGTTTATTTAAAGCAACGCTTATTTGAGGAAGCACTAGGTCTCGCCCTAGTCTCAAATACAGTCGTATTTTAATTTCAAAAATTTAAAATTATTTAAATAATTTAAATTCATCCCTTAAATTTTTTTGTTTTTCGAAAAAAGCCATTTTTTTTCTCTTTGCGCTTGAGTGGACTGCTGACAATTCCGTCAGTGGGGAAAAGGTGGTGGGACTACTCCTAACAAACCGACAACAGCGCTGTTGCCGTTGTTAGTTTAATCTACGGCAAATAAACGATTTGCCTGGCATCCCTGGACAAATAAAAAACAGTTTTAAAACTATGGCTGGCCGCAGCCTAAGCGGCGCGAGTATAGCGACTGACTCTGAAGTTAGTTTTCGTCAGCTTTCAAAAATCGATGGCCCTAGTGTACGGATCGCCAGAGGGCGCTCACTGACGCCCTCTTTACATTCTCGAGGTGGGGATTCTCATACCTCAGGGGCAGATAATCTAATAAGGGGCTATAATCAAATTAATATCGACCCGTATACTCGGCAAGGGGAAAATTGGGTTAGGCGATACAGCGACATGGCATCCCTGGTGGGGACTAAAGTCAATAAACAGTCAGAGGCCCCTTGCCCCTCTGGCAGGCTTGGGCAGGCACAGAAACCTGCGGACCCAACTAAGTTCGCATTCGCTAACCCGGTTCACAGGGCTCAAGCAAAGCTGAAAAAAACTAAACTTTCAGAAAAGACACAGGAAGATCATCAGATAATTGACACTCAATATTTAATAGCTCAAAATCTCAGTCTCATAGCTGAGGCCTTGGGGGGGCTAAAAATGCCCCAAGTTCAACTTCTAAGGGCCACATTTGGTGGCGCCACTCATGAAGATCCAGTAGCGTTCCTTCATGAGTTACAACTTTATTTTATTGAGCAAAAAATTACTGATGATCGAGACAAGTTTCGACAAGCCCGCGATTGTTTGTATGGCCCGGCGCAAATGTGGTTTCGTGGATTGCAAGCATACGCATTTACGTATAGTGAATTCGCCGGACGCCTGAATCGCCGGTACAATAATCCCGCACTTCTGGCAGAAATAAAAGCGGACTTGTACGGACGAAAACAAGGTTATCATGAAAAAGTTGAATCATTCGTGTTAGAAAAGCGGGCGCTATTCAATAGGGTAGTGCCCGAAGGATCTGAAGGAGAGTGCGTTCAATTACTGATCCCGCAACTACTGCCTATGATCAGATCTCGCATGAGATGCGCGTACATAGCTGACACTGAGGAGCTATCTACGCTAGCAGCCCTCTTGGAAGATGACTTAAGGGCCGAAAATAAGCCAGCTCTTAAATTAAGGACAGAGCAAGTAGTTGAAAAAAGAGGACCAAATGAAAAGGAACACTCCGGAAACAGACAAGCAAGGCCTCTGGAAAAACCATCCAGAATAGAGCAGCCCACTACTCCGCGTCCATGTCGTTTCTGTAGAGGCAATCATTGGGATAAACATTGCCCCAAAAGGGCAATTGAGCCCAAGAATAACAGTGATACCCGAGAACGTTTGCTCGAAAACAAAAACCAACAAAATTCTGCTAGACGTGCAGAGAGGGCAAACGTTATAACGACTGAAGACGTCGACGAAGAGTCAAAAAACTAAGTGAGGGTCACTCTTCAATGAAGGTAGGTGACCCAACAAAAAAGGATGAAAATTCAAATAAAATTAGTACATGTCCCACGATACATGTAACTACGAATCTACGGCCAACAATTAAAACAATGATCAAGGGCGCCGAATATGAAGCTCTCATTGACACAGGTGCGGACTTAAACCTGTTGTCAGAAGACGTCCTACCAAAAGATTCGTGGTCCCCTACGCAACAACAGATTGGCTTAGCCGTAGACAATAGCTATGCCCAAGTGATAAACACGACAACAAGTATACGAAAAGCAGCTAAATTTTCAAAGGCGCGAATATCACGAAGCAACTCCCCCACCGGTACAATTCAAGGTCGGCGATCTGGTAAATGCCAGGAGAAGGGCTGCGGGAGCCTTCGCGCCGGCTTGGACTGGGCCGCATGAGGTAGTTAAAATTAACGGTGATACAACATATGAAGTCCTGGTTAACGATAACCAAGTCAATATCCATGTTGATGATTTGCGACCCGCCCGAAATGGAAATTACGTTAACCTCGATCAGGAGATGGACTATGAGTCGGACAGTTCTGACTCGGAGCATGAATTCCCCAATCAAGAGGGAGCTCTAAGCGACGTCGCCGCTGAAGAACCGGCACGGACACAACTAGATATGCAGGTCCCAATTAAAGGACAGGAAAGCCTGCGGCGACTCGAAAGTATAAACCACAATGTTGACAAACTAGACCGGCAAGTACAAGCGGTACGAAAATTGGCAGACACCCGGCAAAAGAAGTTCCTTGAAGAACTGCTGACCAGGGAATTGCTAAAGGTTGATCAAATCGAAACCTTAGGACTAGCTGTGCTCCGTCAGTCTAGAAAAAATTTAGTGAACCGGATAGAAACTATCATAACGGTTATGGAAACTTCATCACAAGAAGATCCTCCCACATCAGCTGAAACAACCGATTCCGCACCCATATCGAGAAAAAAGCGAATAAACACCGGAACAGCCGCAACCTCTCCTTTGACGAGAAAACGGTTGACTAGTTCGCAATATTTTTTCAACTCCAACCTAAAACCATTGGGCAATCGACCTACGGCGTTCAGCAATTGGTGGGGAGATTTCTTCAAAAAAACTAACGAATACTGGGAAGTGATCCTTCCAAACTTCTAAGGCCTCCCCGACATCTTGTAAAAAGAGACTTACGGTCTCTTTTTACGCCTAGGTGGGGGAGTGTCGTAATATCAACACTTTTCCGAGAAAAATCGGTCAAGTAATAAGACAATTACAAGCATAAAACTGATAGCATTGTTAGAGCCTGACGTCTTCAAAGCGTCGCGACGCTTGGCTGTTGCTTGACGGGTGGCCTAACTAAGAAGGAATTCAGAATTAGCCCCGCCCCTCACCATGACAACGAAGCAACAAATAATTCGATTGGCCAAGAAATTTGCGCGCCGAGAAGCATGTGCCAGCAACGACCAAAAACGGCAGTTGGTCTCGAGCAGCAGAGAGAGAGCTCACGGCGGTGTTTTGGCCACGAAAACGTCAATTACAACACCGATAATAACTGCTGTAAAAAACTTGGAACCAGGAACTTTGAAACAACAGGAAGCTGATGATCCAGTCAATCAGCTGAAGAACCTTCAGTGCGTACCCTGAAGCCCCCGCGTTCGACAACGTAATTATTTAAATTGGTTAGCTTTGCAAAATATCACCTATATATTTTTCAGCTTTCCAATTTATTTAAGTTGCGTGGCTTTTTTTATTGGTTTTCTTTGGGCACTACTTCATGATCTCTAGTAGGCTGTCGAGAATCCCTAGGATCAATAAAGAAAGTCGCTAGCCTTCACAAAAGTGCGTTATTTGTGAAGTGAAACAAAGAAACGAGAAAAAACGAACACATCGTTTCGAAGAAGTGAATAGATTTTCGGGCGCGTGTCATGCTAGTTTATCACACTTACGCTCGTATAACTTTACAACGTTGGAAAAAAGTTAGGTAAAAAGGTGTGTGTAACAGAATAGCAATATTTCGAAAACTACGGAAGCCACGTTGACTCTGCACTGAGAGCGACGGCGGGTGAAAGTAGTATAAAATTAAACCTATCTATAAAAAACGCCCTTCTTATAAACTACATCTAGTTTTGTAAATTTTCTTCAAGTATCAAGAGTACATCTTCACCGGAATTTTTTAGTTTATGTAAATGGCGCGATATTTAAGTTTAGCGATATAGTTCGTGTATTAAGAAATAAGAAATTCGCATAATTAAGATTATTTTTCTGTGCGCGAATGTAATATCTTAAGTACTTAATTGACATATTTATAAACCTCGATTTTGATAATCCCTGTATTGGTGATATTTATATTGTATTCCATAAGTTAGGGAAGTTATGTTGTAAATACAGGGTATTTAAGGCGTTAAATAATTTTAGTGACAAAGGACAGGACAAACCCATAAGTAAAGTTAAAATAAAAATTAGCCCTCCTTGTTCACCACAAACATTTGCATTGTGTTTGTAGGTTAGTTGAACGTGCCCGAGTCAACGACAAGTTTATTTAAAGCAACGCTTATTTGAGGAAGCACTAGGTCTCGCCCTAGTCTCAAATACAGTCGTATTTTAATTTCAAAAATTTAAAATTATTTAAATAATTTAAATTCATCCCTTAAATTTTTTTGTTTTTCGAAAAAAGCCATTTTTTTTCTCTTTGCGCTTGAGTGGACTGCTGACAATTCCGTCAGTGGGGAAAAGGTGGTGGGACTACTCCTAACAAACCGACAACAGCGCTGTTGCCGTTGTTAGTTTAATCTACGGCAAATAAACGATTTGCCTGGCATCCCTGGACAAATAAAAAACAGTTTTAAAACTATGGCTGGCCGCAGCCTAAGCGGCGCGAGTATAGCGACTGACTCTGAAGTTAGTTTTCGTCAGCTTTCAAAAATCGATGGCCCTAGTGTACGGATCGCCAGAGGGCGCTCACTGACGCCCTCTTTACATTCTCGAGGTGGGGATTCTCATACCTCAGGGGCAGATAATCTAATAAGGGGCTATAATCAAATTAATATCGACCCGTATACTCGGCAAGGGGAAAATTGGGTTAGGCGATACAGCGACACTAGACAATGCTCATACCAAATAAAACATTTCCCTAAATTAAGAATCGACGTCAGAACTAAACCAATTTAGTTAAAAAATATATAAATATGTATATTTTCTTCTTCTAGTCATAATTTTTTTATAATTTCAGAAATTGTTAGTCCTGTGCTTCTCCCCCGTAATATATACCAAGACTATCTAGGAAATACAACACTGGTAAGCGGTTGGGGTCGTCCCTCCGATACGGTTAATACTATCTCTCCAGTTTTACGAGAAGTATCTTTAGTTATCATCAGTAATCTTGCGTGTAGATTGGCCTTTTTTGGAATAGTAGAGGAAAGTCATATCTGCACTTCTGGAGGTGGTGGAAGAGGTACTTGCAATGGAGATTCTGGTGGGCCGTTGATAGTTAATGGAGTCTTGGTAATTACTATTTTTAATAACATTTTATTAATAAGGAATGTTAAACATCGGTAAATAGGCCTGCAATGGTAATTATTGCTAACTCAAGGAATTAGCAAAGAGGGATCGGGTATTCTGTATCAATTTGCTCCCTGTGGCAGTATCTAATAGGTGGATATTTTAAATCTATAAGAAACAAATTTCATAACAATTATAGGTTGATCATGTTCTTTGTAATAGTTAAACTTTGATTGTGCAGTAATATAACTGCATAAACTTAAGTTTAATTATCACTTGCCGTTTAAACCGAACCTATAATATGTGACATTTAGCCATGTGAAGGTTATTGGATTATACCATCATTATCAACACATAACTTAGTTTTTTAAACATCGTTTAATTTCTCAGAAGCCAATGTTTTATTTCAGGGAAAAAACCACAATCACGCGTTTCACGCCAACGACTAAACGAAACCCGCTTTAAACTATTTTTTCCAAGTACCACATTTCCTAAATTGGTTTTTAAATGAGACAAAGACACGAAAAGGGTATTTTTTGTTCCAAGAGGACAATGTTGGTCCATTGTTGTATGATGGGCGATGTTCACCGATGTTCTGTTATTGAAATTTGATTACAAACATTGATGGAAACATTGATATTTAGCCTTTGATGTATGATCTTGCCGTTCGATAATTGACGACGCCAGGAATCTTTTTTTTTTTAAAAGGCACCAGAAATATTTTTTGCCCTTCCACTTAATAACGTGTTTTTTAGATCGATTTTCTTTAACATTGATGTTTTAACGACAATGTTATATTGACATCGATGTCCCGACACTAATTTGGATTTCATTCCAGGTGTCGCGTCGGTCACTAGGTAGTGCGTCAGCTTGCATACATAGCGTTGCCAGTGCAGAAACCGAAGATGATTAATAAAAGTCAACTTCTACTTAGCATAAAAAAAGTAAATACTTCTGACACTATCAACGTAAACAAAAGTTTGAATTATTTTAGAATACTGAATTTGCATATGTAATTTTTTGTCGACACTTTATTTAAATAAACGGTTTGATTTTGATCAAGATTTTCCGCGAATATTTGAAATTAAATTAGCGTAATGTTCGACAGTATGCGTCGATGTCAAGAAAACATCACTGTTAAAAGATCGATGTTAATGAAGATCGATCTACTGTCATTTTTTCCAATTATTTTAATACTTTATATTGCCTTTCAATTGAAGAAAGACACGATATTATTATTAAATAATTAATGGGTAGGTAACAAAACATCGAAGAACATTGCCCATCAGTAAATTAGCGCCCTGTTGGTAGCGGCGTACTTTATAACTAGTTAGTAATTGATACTCACTTCAGTTGTTAAGTGTTCTTGGAAATTACAAAAAACGGGTTTTGTACCTTATTGATAAAAAAAAAATATGAAAAAAAAAGTGTTTGCGCAAAGACGCCATATAGTAACCAATTAAACAAAAAAAATTCAATGTGGAGTTGCTTAAATAACGTGTTGTTTTTATTGTGAAATACCGGTTAATTTCAAAGTTTGAGTCGTTAAACTCTTTTACCAACATTGTAAAATTACTCACCGATCTCTAATTATTTTGACAGTTAAAAATCTAAACAAAGACATGCGGGCAATGCAGGTTTAAAACTTTAAAAAAATAGTTTTAATGTCGTTTTGCTTTAGTAATTGAGAACACTTGTGTTTTTAAAGTTTTCACCCTGTATACCAAAAATGCATGAGGTTTTAGAAAAAGTTGTCCTGTTATAAAATTAATATAAAATATTTGCTTTACAAAAATGGAGGTTACAACTTCAAATTTAAGGGCCTGCATGGTTTATCAATTTTTTAAATTAAAACAAAATGGAGGGCAGCGTTCCACAATTAAATATTCGAGCTATTATCAAAGTTAGTTAACAATCCCATTAGGTCATGTTGTATAAGTTTTATTATTTTTTTGTAGATCGGAGTGGTGTCATTTGGTAGCTATTGGGGTTGTGCACAAGGATTTCCAGCTGCTTATGCTAGAGTTACTTATTACCTAGACTGGATTCAGACGAACTCAGCCTATGTTCCCCCTGAAGTCAATTCAACCGCTGCTGATTTTTCAAATAACTTAGAAGTTGAACCCCAAGTTTTCCGAGTTTCTAACTACTAAAAAAATATTTAATTTATGACAATATATTTATTGATAACACAAATGCTTATATTATTTCGGTTTTCATAATTAAATTGTAGTAAAGTACTTATATATTGTTATTTATTTGATCATATATAATAAAACCTATACATTTAGGAAATGTTTCCTTTCAGGTAAATTTTATTATTCATTTTAAAATCTGATATTAGAACACTTCGTCTCGTAAACCAAATTGAATTAATTTTATCTCCAGAACTATATAATTAACTTGAGCCGAGATAAATTCTTGATGAAACGAAAAAACAAAAAAATATGGTACGATGGGTTTCTTAAAAATTATTTAATATATGTATTCTTCTTCTATTTATTGTTGCTGGGATTGGCGTATCAGCCAGTATACTTGGACCTATGAGGCCCGTTGTATTCTCTATCATCTGGGTAATATCAGCCAGACGGAACTCACAGTTAGCGTGGGATCCGAACCACGTGTATGCATAAGTTATCCTTTCTATACCCCAGGGGTTCATGATATTAGAAATCACTAATAGCATACTGCATTCATTTAACATTTAACCACTTAAGTTCCGGGCATGCTTTTTTTGTTAAGCGTATGCCCTTTCCAAGGAGCGAACTTGGACCGCTATGCACGGTCGAATGCCAGTAAATCGCCATTGAGCAACTGCCGCGGTATTCTTCTACTATACTAAAGAAGTTGTTTGAATTGTCAAATCCACCCCTATAGACTACATGGTGTTCTAGAAATCTAATCTAAAAGTTGGCAATATTTTCTAAATCTAAACACCCGGTAGGGTAGGGGCGGAGTTGACTATTCAAAATAACTTATTTTCAGTAGAAAAACTTATTAAAAAATAAAAATAATCTTCGAACCCCAGTTAAATTGTATCAATCACCTTTCGATTCTAAGGAAAATAATTATTTCTTTTGGTTTACAATTTTTATTCAGTTGCAAAGCAGTACAACAATATATATTTTCTATAGTCCGCCCCACGAGGTTTAGCACTATGATATCTGAACAGAAAGGGCAATAAAAGTCATAAATATCAAGTTTTAGGCATTGTGTTATTTTCTATTCAAGCAAGTCATTACAATTTGCACGCACGCCTACAGCTTTCCTTTTAACTTTTGACATACGGTTTCATTTAAAATTTGTAAGAAAAATCGCAAATTTGAAACTGGATTTATAAACTCTCGCTGGTGTTGGAGTTGTCATTGGTGCCAGCATTCATCATCGACGTTTGAAGACAGCATTTATAAACTTGGCGTCGGCGTCGTTTCTAAATGAACTGAAGATAACCAAACACATCGTTGTTTTAACAGCGGTCAACTTGACATGATACAAATAGTAAAGTACTCTTAGGGAATCCAAACCACGTGATAAAATATGGCGGTTGGATGGCAAAAAGCATTGAGTCACCCGTTAAATGCCACCAGCCATATTATTTTTAGGGTCACGTGTACCAATTACAAAGCAATACTTGCCATCCAGCCGCCATTCTGACACATCATTGGATTGCCTAATTGACGTCATTACTATACGATCGCAAGCACCGAAAAGTTAAAGTTGGTTTAAAGGCCGCCTCAGACATCCATGCTTTTTGCTCGTTTTGCTTGCACAGTCTTAAGTTGCTATGCAACACTGAACGCTGACGATCCTTCATACACTCCGTCTTAAGTACAGTTTTCTCTTCAGTCATCAGTCTTCCGTTTTCCAAAACAAACATGGACCGTCAAAAATTAGCTGTTTGTGCAGCAGCAGTCCTGATCATAAAAAAGAAAAAAAAGGTGAGACCCCGGAAAATATGGTCCAAAAAATGGTTGCTTTTGAGAGAAAAATTTACACACATTAATTTATTGAATGAGTTGAAGTTAGAACCGGAAGACTGGTTTAATTATTTACGTATGGATGAAGCAACCTACTCCGAACTACTAAAAATTGTAATTCCATACATCGAAAGAAGTGACACTAGAATGAGAAAAGCAATTACTGCGCATGAACGGCTTACTGCCACGTTAAGATTTTTAGCAACGGGCAGAAGCTATGAAGATTTAAAATTTACTTGCGCCATATCTGCACCAGCTTTGACCGAAATCATACCAGACACTTGTAAAGCTATTTATGAAGGATTAAAACGAGAATATATGAAGGTAAGCATTTTTAATAGGTATTATTTACAAAAGTTAACAATTTAAATCATATTTTCCATTATTAATAACTACTTATTAAATTGTTCGTTTTGAAGAAAACGCGAATAAAATTTCCTTACAGTTTGAGGGGATTCAGGATAATTAAAATGTTGTATTGCGTTGACCGGTTGATTCTCGGGTTGGGTGGTGAGTGGGTTGAGTGATTCAGGATAAGTATAACCTTGCAGTGTATTGACCGGTTGATTTTCGGGTTGGAAGGTGGGTGGGCTGAGTGATTCAGGATAAGTAGAACCTTGTAATGTATTGACCGGTTGGATTTCGCGCTGCATAGTGGTTGGAATGGGCTGTGGATCATTCACAATTCTGGAACATGCTGATAGATTTCCAAGTTGTGCTTGAAATAGAGCTTCATTTATGATATTCTTGCAGTACATGGCCATTTCTTGTGGAAGATCACTCAGTTCCTGTGCTACATGTTGCCCATACGAAGTATACCTTCCAACTGGTTGTGTCCCTGCTGAAGTATTTGATTGTAACGACTTTGCTATAATATCCAGTACCTCATCAGAACGATCATTTGTCTTTCTCTTTAAAGACGTTGTGGATGTTGCTCTGGATGAGGATCGCGACACAGATGGGGTAGAAGGAGGAAAAGTGTTTCTTGTCGTATTTTCGATTCCATCTATGTTGTCTTCAACATTTTCCGTATCTTGTAGAGTCTGCAATACAAATAATAATAATATACAATTTTATTTCTAAAAGATTGTTAAGTGAGCAGAAGATATATCTTATTTTTTATTACAGTTTCCTACAACAGAAGAAGAATGGAAAAAAATTGCAAAAGGATTTGAAATCAGATGGCAGTTTCCGAATTGTCTAGGATGTGTAGATGGAAAACACATCAGAATAACACCTCCACCAGGAAGCGGATCTTATTTTTTTGGGAATTATAAAGGTTATAACAGTTCTGTTCTTATGGCAATAGCAAACGCAAATTACGAATTCATATACTGTCATATGGGAACGAATGGACGTGTTTCCGATGGAGGCGTGATTGAAAACACAACGTTTTTCCAAAAACTTATAAATGGACAACTAAATATACCTAAATCTGAAACTGTTGGAAATAGCACTAAGGAGCTGCCATATGTCTTCCTAGGAGATGAGGCTTTCGGTTTGCGCCCAGATTTTTTGAAGCCTTTTCCTCATGGGGATTTGTGTAAAGAAAAAAAAAATTTCAATTACCGGCTATCTAGGGCACGCAGAATTATTGAAAATGTATTCGGAATAATGGCTGCACGATTCCGTATTTTGCACACCGCTATCAATTTGCGCCTAGACCGTATAGATCTCGTCGTTTTGACCTGTGCGGTTTTGCATAATTTTTTGCGCAGAAAGTGTGGTTCATCATATATTCCACCAGAGAGTATGGATAGTGAAAATTGGCTACAGTCTACAATAACTAATGGGTTACGAATGGAACCCAATATTGTGGCCGGATTACAGCAAGGTCATAATAGACATTTTGGACGAGAGGCAAATGAGTCAAGAAACACTTTTCTTGACTATTTTAATAATGAAGGAAAGGTCAACTGGCAGGATAAGATGATAAGTTAAATCGTATTATTGTTTTCGATATTGAACAGGCCAAGCGTTGACAGTCTTAAAATCCTACGTGATATTTAGAGTGCACCTATCAGCAATGAGGAATGAGGTTTATGTATTACAACTAGTAGTACCTATATTTTTTGACATTCAACACTTGGGTTTATGAAATAAAAATAAAATTTCCTTTAATTAGAGTTTTTTTTAAGATTCACCCTAAATACGTACCTGGTTACGTGGACTCCCAATGATTTCTTCGAGAGTGTCCATGCCATCTTGTCTTGGTGTTTCTTGATCAGAAAGAAATAGAAGCAGATCAAAATACCATAAATTTGGTTTCTGAATTTCCTCTGTTCCTGATCCCGATTTTAAGGAATTATTGTACTTTTTTAATTCTTTACGGAAGCAGGTTCTTAAGGAATTGATTTTTTTTATCACCATATCCTTGTTGGCCGCCAGATCGACTTCCTTCAATTTTTCAATTAAGATATTGTAAGCAGCATTTTTTTTATTTTTGTCGGAATATTCCTTGCTCTTAATTTTCCACAAACATTCATGATTTCTATACAATTCAATGAAATCTGAGAGAAACTCTCGTGACATCAGTCTCAGATCACCCATTTTAAATTAAGTAAAAGACGCTATGCAACACTGAAGACCAATCAGACTCAACGTCTTCTTCGCAAGCAAGTTGGAACGCGAACGAAAAATCAACCGGCGGCTGATTGCGTTCAAGCCAGTCAATTGACGGTACACAATAAACAAAACGGAAAACTTGATGCCTCACACACACCGTCTTACATAGCAACTTAAGACTGTGCAAGCAAAACGAGCGAAAAGCATGGATGTCTGAGGCAGCCTTAAGACGAACGGCTGCCTGCGCCAACGCGAATGCCAATGAAGTTTATAAATCGCTGTATTATAATCCCATTGTGTTTTAACTTCTAGCGCCAACGCCAGCGCAAGAGCCGACGCAAACTTCGAGTTTATAAATATAGCTCTAAAGATGTTTCAAACGACGCCGACGTACGCGCTCTAGCGATTACTGCAGAAACTAAAAACAAAAATAATATATTATAATGCAAATGATAAAATAATAAAACCTTTTTTAAATGAGATCGATTAATAATTTTCATTATACCCAACCAAAGTTGCTTAATTTAAAAAAATAATGTTTGTCCTCCCCCCCCCTCTCTTTAATTTTTTTGAGGAGTTAGAGCAATAAGCGCTTAAACAAAGTTACTCTTAAGTTTCTCAAGATTACAACACATAAGTTTTGAGGCTTAACGAGGCATATTAGAAAAAATCTTCGTTTTCTTAGTTGTGCATTATTATTAGCAGCCACCTGAGAAATTCATAAATAATGTCCAGTGATTTCTTTGACACTTTTATTCTAGAACATTTTTTTCCGGCGCCGGCATCCCTATTTATTATAGTTGTACACCCGATACAGCGAATGACATTTTTTGTTAGTCTACTTGACCCCTAATGTAGACACGATATCATCTTATTTTATCTATTTATCTCTTTAATATATAAAATCACAGGTGTTCCTGACACTTGAAATATTATAAATAGTTCCATGTTATCTAATACTTAAAAATTTTATTAAAAACAATTAAATTCAGGATTTTTTGTAAGCAGAACGTGGAATCCTTTTTAATTGATGTTGGTGTTGGTGTTATTAAAATAATGTTTTTTCATAAAGAAATGATTGCCTGGATCTGCATTATTGTCGCCTTATGCTTATGGGTAAGTTTATTGATTCTGTATTATTTAAGGGTCTATTATCACTTTCATTTACTCAAAATGACTGAAACTATATCGACTAAGAACGGCAGTAGAGCTTTGGACTTGCATTGTCATTATTTGTTTTGAATCACAACGTTTCAACTGGTAAGTACCTCCAGTCGTCTTCTGGAGAATACACACTCAGGTGAGTATTCCCCTGAAGACGATTGAAGATACTTACCCGTAGAAACGTTGTGATTCAAAACAAACAAAGACAATGCAAGTCCAAAACTTTACTGCCATTCAAAAAACGTCATTGTCTCCAACCTTCAAACATACACTATATCGACCTAATAATTTCAAGATATACATATAAAGTGTTTAATAAGAAATAATTATGTAATTTTCGTACATTTGACTTTTATGTTATTAATATTATGGTATTTATCTTTCGAAAACCTTACTTTTTTGTTAAACATGTCATATATCTAAATATCATAGTTTTTGAAATATTTTAGGATTTGTCTTAAATCGGGGTAAAAAAGGAAAGTTCTAATTAAACAATTTAGTCAAGATTGCTTTGGAACAAAAAATAAATAATTTTCTTTGTCACAGCTGTCATTGCAAAACTATTTCGCCAACATTTTGTGCTTTATTACTGTTTAAAGTTTAGTTTCCCGAACTAACTTTATCGAAATAGAAAAATATGAGTTATGAATAAAGTTAGTTCAGGAAACTAAAATTTAAACAGTAATAAAGCACAAAATGTTAGTGAAATAATTTTGCAATGACAGCTGTGACAAAGAAAATTATTTATTTTTTGATCCAAAGCAATCTTGACTAAATTATTTAATTAGAACTTTCCTTTTTTTACCCCGATTTAAGACAAATCCTAAAATATTTCAAAAACTATGATATTTAGATATATGACATGTTTAACAAAAAAGTAAGGTTTTCGAAAGATAAATTCTTTTGCCTAAAAAAATTAGGGGGATCCCATTTAAAAAAATTTAAATAAAGCATTTTTAAAACTATCGAGTTGTCCAATTTGTAATGAACGCTCTGTATAGGAGATTTAAAAAACATTATTATAGATCATTATATCGCACCTTAAAGTACTTACAACGTAAATGATATTTGCCTAGGGTTAATCCACAGGTTACTATAATTTTTAACGATACCCTTAAAATTACTAAAATTTCGGAAAAAAAATAATTACTTGGCAACGTTGGATTTCACTTCAAAAATTTTAATAGGGTTGCAAAGTCCTTATTCCATTGAATCATATTCTAGAAAATTATACTGGGTGTCCTATTTTTATTCAGTACCACTTTTTAGGACGACCCTGTAGATTAGAAAATATTTTTAGATTATGTATCCTAAAAAACCCTTTAACTTTTGTATTACACTTTTTTGCCTATCTTTGATAGTTTAGGTGCTTTCTAAGACAGACATCTTACTGACACACCCTGTATAAAACTATATGAAAGAAAGTTCATATTTATATATGTCTGCAAGTTTTATTCCCATTTAAAACTCAATCACAATCGGACATATGAAAGTTAAGTTTTGAAGTAGAAAATAAAATTTAAGATACTTGCCGTTTTTTTCTTAGATTTTACAGGCTGTCAAAGTATATCAAATGCTAATAGAATTGTTTAAATAATTATTCAGTTTAGTATACGTTTAACCTGTTAAGGCCTTTTTACATTAGATGCAATTTCAAGAAAAATTGCCTAAAAGCATGCGCTGACGATGTTTTAATCAGCTGATGCAAGTTTTCCTACTTAAAACCTGCATCAGCTGATTAAAACGTCGTAAAAAAAGGAATTGCACCTATTGTTAAAAGGAATTTATAATTGATTTTTTGAGGACTCTTGCTCTCTTGCAAGATGGGATCAAAGACATGTAAATTCTGGTATGTTTACTTTCCATAGTACAATTCACAATGCAACGTGTGTGCTGATTACGGCTCACTAAAAATCTGAGGAGACTGTGAGGTCCCGATATCAGCTGATCGATGACAAAATACTGCTGTTGTCTGTTGGAAAATGAGATAATTGGTTATTTAGACTATACACAAAATACAGCTAGAATCTTGAGAAAAATCCAAACATGCAATAAAAATAATCATCTTGTATTTAAAATAACAAAGTTGACAGTTAGTAGTAGTAGTAGTAGTAGTAGTAACAAGATTTATTTAGCACATAGCTACTAATACATTTAAATAATTATTTAATTTTTTTTAAATACAATTCTAAATGACCTTTTGAAACATTCTTATTTATCTTGTTGTGTTAATAAATATTTTTTAAACCCTTTTAACGCTTGAATGATTTTAAGCTTTTTTGTGTTTTAATTGACTTATTTAAATTATTTAATTCAATAAGCCCTTTATAAAATACCGATTTATAAGCTACGTTTTTTGAAAAAGTATTAAAAAAAAATTATTGTTATTTCGCGTTAAATAATTATGATGATCACAATTTAGAACAATAAACTCTTTTAAATGTGAGGGTAACATACCATTTTGAACTTTATAAATAAATATCAAAACCAAAAATACTATTAAATTTTTTACATTTAACCATTCTAATTTTTTTAACATTATATTAATTTTTAAATATGTATCCATATTAAGTAAAATTCTCATCTCTTTATTTTGTAAATTTGTAATCTGTTTATTACACCTTCATCAGCGTTATACAAGATTGTAGAACAATATTAAAAATATGGCAAAATTAAAGTATTATAAACAATTTTTTTCGAATAAAATTTTAAATTGAAACTTATTCTTACTCCGGTATAACTGAAAATGATAGAAAACCGCCAATATTTTAGTTGAAATATATAAAAAAAAATATTTCTAAAATTTTAACGAACGCTCGTGTCGAATCACCCTGTATATTAAAATTTTTGATGGGTGAATACGGGTTAAATACAGAGACCCGATTTGTTGGATGACAGTCACGTGATTAAGTGTTAAATATTTATTAAAACTTAATAATAAGGACTTTATGTTTTAGCAAGGTGCAAAGGGTGAAAACACTTTGGAAGTTGTCCACGGAGAAGAAGTTATACCCCATTCCCTTCCTTACATGGTACGTCATATTTTTAAAATAAAATTATTATTAATACCATTGGTCTATATCGCTATCTGTCTATCTGACAAATTATTGGCTCAAAAGTTTAATAGCTACTTGACGGGCAATGTTTTAGCTACATTGTGCATAGGAGCAGTTGTTTACTTTGAGCCCTAAAATTTGTATGGTTCACCATATAAATTTTAGCCCTGAAGGGCGTAACGCCCTTCAGGCGCTTAGCCACCCCCCTCCCCATGTTATGTTGTTTTCTCGGCCCCCGTCTTTTCTTTAGAAGTCACTTGTTTTGAGAGAAGAAAGGTTTTTGAAACACCGTAGAATGTTTTTTTTCTATTCTCTTTAGTCCCTCCCTCCCCTCCTTAGCAACATCCTAGATCTGTCATTAATTATACAACACGTAGTTTATAATAAAATAGATGATGCAAACCTGTTATCTAGTCAACTTTTCGAATGGTGTGCCTCAAATGGTCTATTATTAAATCGGTTACAATTCAATTTAAGAAAAGCAGATCCACTGACAGCTTTTCACAGAGCATCTTAATAAAATCAGGTAAAACCACAATAAAGATTGAAGATAGCACCAAATTTCTGGGCGTCTATGTGGATAAACAGCTCTCCTGAGAATGCCATATAGACCACTTAGCAAAGAGCATTGCAACCTCCTGTTTTGTGGTCCGAAATTTATATAGACAGGTAAATACAAATATATACAAAGTAAGCTTTCATATGGAATAATGGAGTTTTTAGCTTGGCACCTGAGGCTACTATTGTTGCAGAAACGTATTGTACGAAACCTGGAAGAAGTAGGTCATTTAGAACATGCTGCTCCTCTATTCAAAAAATATAAAATGATGACAGTTTATTCTTTGTATTTTTACAAACTTTAAATGTTCGTAAGGAAACATAGCCACTACTTTCCAATAAACTCTAGCTTTAATAGGGGATGCAAACAAGATAATATGCAAATTGCTTAAAACGTAGTAAGTCATAACAGTAAACAGTTTGAAAAAAGTTCTTTCTTCATGGGATGGGTGTAAAAGCATAAGATAAAAAACATTACAAGCAATAAAAAATTCAAGAAAACGGTAAAAAAATATGTTAATGGAAAAACCCCCTCTATTGCCACGAACAATATTTTAACTTATTTTAATATTATGTATGCAATTTGTTTTTTGACGAATTGGTGATAGAGCATGATAAAATAGACGTGTGATTGCAGTGTGTTTTTTTTGTTTGTTGTTTACCTTAATTAAGTTAATATTATAATTAAATTTCTATAATATTATGTTAGTTATTTATTTTTACAACAATAATTGACGCATATACTATGTTACCTGTGAACCCATTGTAATAAGGAATGAATAAATAAATAAGTGAATTAAATAATACATTGAGTAGGTACCTTTAATGAACCCATATACTTAAGATGGATATTTAATATGCTGTTGTTCCCTAATGCCTCTTGCGCACTAGCGACTTTTGTTATAAGCAACTAAATAGTTTAGTCACCCAAAAAGTTGTCCGTTATCTCCGGCAGCGCGCATCTAGAGAATAGTTGCTTATAAAGGTCAATTCAACCATGGATTGTGTAGAAATTGCATGTGTTTGTGCTCTCAGTTTAGCTAGAAAAAGAAAGCAAAAAAAAATTATTTTTGGTTCATCCAATACTAAGCCATGGACAATTTTATAAGTTGTTTGATGGCTTGAGAGAGCATCCAAACAAATTTTTTAATTATTTTCGAATGAGTATAGATAGTTTTGACAACTTATTAAAAATGCTGACACATCGTACGTATTTCATATCAAAATACCAAATTTCGTCTGGCTGTACCACCACAGGAAAGAAAGAAACCGTAACAGTTTACCATGTAAAAATAACTAACAAAGCAACTATAATAATCGCCGGGCGCGCGGCGACAGGTTTAAACAAGCTTGGCTGATAATTAGAGGTGGGAAATACTGTTACCGATATGGAACGTTCCATTTAATACCGCGACAGGAAAATACTAAATAACGGTTACTCCGGAACGAACTAGGGCGAGTTTGGTTTACAAAAATGTCATAATTTGAAGAAATAAAACATGTTTCATCATTCCTGTCTGTGACCTTGAAATCTCAAACTAATAATAATAATGATAACAATAAGTTTATTTTCAAAAGTCAGTTACAATATAAAAATGAGGTTTATTTTATATCCCTCAATAAACTTATTCGTCGATCTCCTGATGACGTGCCTGTCATTTAACGATTTTCGGTATGACTTTCGCTATATTGGAAAAATATCGAGAACATTGTTGATTGGTCAAAACTTGAAGTGTGTCACGCTTAGTGATAAGCGCCTTCTGCGACCTATCCTTCCTCTGTGAAAGAATTTAAAACGGCCTTGGGTTTTTCTTCGAAAGAGTCAAAAATAATGTTATATCCCGTACAACCCATCAAACGCAAATAAATAAGAACAAATTCCCATATTTAGGCCAGGAAATAAGGAATACTTTCGAATAAGCTTCAGAAGCGATCTCTATCTGAGCACATTTTGACTAAAAATTTAAATCTTTGAACCTGTAGGAATTCGTATTTAGATTTAGAAGAACCACCAATCTCCCGAAACATTACTTCTACAATAATTATTATCCTAGTCTAGCGGAAATTGTAAAATCTAACATAGTTACTGTTGCAACATATACGTATATACCTACCCTGTGAAAGAACGTTTTCTAAAACAGCACAAATTCTTTCAGATAGAAGAAATAATAGATTGGGTTCTACCAAAGTCAAAAAACTGTTAAATTCCTACAGAAAAATGATGAGTTCCTAGAATCCTAATATTAGTTTTATAAATATTAATCGTTTTACTGGATTATTCAAAATAGGGTTAAATATACATACCTACTTATATTATTTTTATCGTTTATTTACATATAAGTATTTTTGTATTTATAAAATATAATATATTATCCCCTTGCACAAACATTTTATATAATAATTTATAAAGTTTAATACTAATAATATATTTTAATCTAATTGACGACAATGCTTTTCAACTTCTTGAGTCATTTCTTTCATCATTGATACAAGACAAAGGCATCCTCGCGAGACCGCGTTCAATGAAAAATACTATACACCGCGGCTACCGCGACAGTAAAACATCAGCACCATATAACTATAACGCGAACGGCGGCCGCAACAGTTCCACTGGTAACCTTTCGTCCCCGGTCTGACAAAATACCTTTAAGCAAAATACCGTCAACCTCGAGACTGTTATACTCATACCGCCGCGAACGGCGCCGCAACAGTTCCACGTTCCACTGGCAACCTTTCGTCCCCAGTCTGACAAAATACCGTCAAGGTAAAAATACCGTCAAGGTAAAAATACCGTCAAGAAAAAAAATACCCTCAAGCTCCAGACGGTTACTCATACCGTTTGCGGCGTTTGTTGTTACACTCCACAACGAACCGGCGCGGCGGCCTGGTCAGCCGGCCGCTGTCGCTTTCTCTCGGTTCACATCGCAGCGTGTGCGTGTAGCGGCGAAGGACGAAATCTTAATGGTTCCAGAGAGTAACTGCTTCATTGTATGAGGTGGAGCGCGACACGATGGTATTAAAAAATACCGTTTTAAAGTAGCAGTTACACAGATACCGACCCACCACTACTGATAATCACCGGAAACAGTTTCATCGCCGTCAAAATAGGACGTATTGCAATTTTTTAGTTGCTTCGATTTAAAAATCGCCCATGCGCGAGATTAAATTTAGTTATGTATGTTCCATTTATGTGATTAACCAGTTGCTTCGGAAAAGTTGCTAGTGCGCGAGAGGCATTAGACGATGAACTTTCCTCATCTATAAAGTTGTTCCTTAAAATAATAACAATAACCTCCAACTGCGGTTACTACGAAAATGACGTTATGATTTTAAAGTACTACTTTCAAATATCATTATTGACAAGATGAATTAGAAGTTAACAACAATTATTGGCAAGTTTACGCGATAATTTTGTGTTTATTTCATAAATCATTAGATCCAAACTGTAGACATTATAAAACTGACCGTAATAAGATTTGATTTTAAGTATTGCGACTTTTATAACTTTATAATATTCTTAAAATAAGAACACTCAATATTAACAATTAACTACAAACAACATACTAATAGAGATGAGCGATATTTTTGTACCGGTGACTTATACCGGCGACCTATCTGGTCACCGGTATTAGCGGTGACCAAATTGCCCAGGTCACCGCGACCGCGACCTGCCGTATTACACCCAGGTCACCGCTCCAAGTATCGGGCTTAAACGGCGACCGATCCGATCAAGTCACTGGTAACTGCTCGAAATGCGAATATTAAACAGCGACCAGCGACCTAAACAGCGACCTGCGAGTACAGATAACAGCGCGGATTTTCGATTCTCATCGAGGCGCCGGGCTGTGCAGCGACCTGTATGACTGGTTGCTGAACACAGCGGAAACAATATTAAAATAATAAAATTTATTTCTGCTTGTGGTTGGTCAAGCTTAAGAAGGTAGTATTTGCATAACTTGCAGGGTGATGCCACGGATTGACGTGGTTTCAGAGGATTATAGGATTTAGGTTACGTTTTGGTTTTTATTTCACTGTCACCGTATATTATTATTTTTGAAAGTTGTGTTTATAGATTAGTGATATTTAATGTTTAGTTTTTATGAGAGCTTGTGTGAAAAGTTGATTTGTTAAAGACTATTTTTTTAAAAGATTTTTTAGATAATATTAAGGTATGCAAATATATTTTTTATATAAATTTTAAATGATTTTAAAAGGGTTACACGCAGTGATTAAATCATCAAACAGTAAGAACAAGCTCTAAAATATTTTAAAATCCAAATACATAGTGGTTAAGTGAGGGAGCTTGCTTCAACTTCGCCATTTGTAAATTATTTACAAAATAATAATAATAATAATAATAATAATAATAATAATAATAATAATAATAATTATAATAATAATAATTATTATTATTATTATCTCTGTAGTTTTTTCTCTTAAAAATATTTTCATCTAAAGGTAGAGATTTTTATAAGTCACCGGGTCTGAAGTCGCTGTTAAAAATACCGGTGACCTTAAAGTCGCTGTCACCGGTATACCGGTTACTTGAAAGTCACCGTTAATCTCACCTCTACATACTAACAAAATGACAACTCTCTTCTTCTTTTTCTATTTCTTCTTTTTCTTCTTTAATTGGGTTCTTCTAATAAAGTTCCTAAATCATTTCTGGTGAATCAAGAAAGTATCGAATCTTTTCGGAATTCGTTTTGATCGAATTGTTACGACACACCTCTACTACCAAGAGTCGCTTGAAAATCGATGTTTAAAATTTATTTTATATTTCAGGCAGCCTTAAAAGCAGAACTTAATGGTCGTGAAATACGTTGTGGCGGTTCATTAATAAGTACGACTAAGGTCTTAACGGCAGCATCATGTGTTACTGGGTAAATAAATATATTAATTTAGTAGTTATAGTCTATTTCAGAAAGGGGTAGAGTAATAAAAGCTCATTATAGGTATGCAAAGGAACTACAGAGTGACCCAACGAATATTTAAGCCACTTTCATAATTTGGCAATTGCAAAATTATTTATTTTCATCAAGTGCAGGTAGTACCACCCGGGTTTGGGTCAATTTATGGGTTTTGCCTATTGTTATCCATTCACAAACATTAAATATGGTGTGACAAATGCATGCATTATGTACAACAATATACATAGTATTAAGTACACTTATTTTTTTATTAAACATTATAAAAAAAAATACAAAATACAAAAAATATACATTATACAGAAATTAAGTTATAAAAAATCATAATATTCTTTATTATCTGAGGAACTGTCATCTTCTTTTGACGTTATAATTAACGGGTCGACGGTCTGATCGATCAGGTGGTCATGATCCCACATTTTCTCCTCTTCTTTAATGGCATGATGGACTGCTTTTCGCCAGTTCACTGGTGTCGCTTTCTTAATGGCTTGATCAAACAGTAGCTTACAGTCTTTCATTTTGAATGTCGTGTTGTGTCTTGCTTTGTGGCAGGAAAGGATTTGTATCCTTTTACTTGCGCCCATATAAGTTCTATAGGATTTAGTTCGCAATGACATGGCGGTATGCGCAGTACAGTTACACCATGTTTTTCAGCTATATCTTCCACGGCATATTTCATAAAAAGGTGTTTGTGTAAATTTGCTATAGCTAATATTTCTTTCTTAATCAAACTATCTTCAAATTTAACACTGTTGGTGGTTAACCAGTCGATAATTTCTTGTTTTCTCCAAAATAAACTTGGAGTCTTCTCTGTGCGTCGTGAATGATGGCTTGTGTTATCCATAACTACTACTGAATCAGCTCGGAGATATTTTATCATTTCACCAAAATAGTCCTCAAAAACATTCGAATTCATGTCCTCGTGGTAATCTCCCGAAATAAATTATGCAATTACTTGAAATTTTAATATTACAAATAATACTATTTTATCTTAACACCTGTTAAGTTCATTCCTTAAAATTTTTGGTTAGTTATTATAAATAATTTAATGCACAAAATTTACGTGCGCCTATGGTCGACACCGAAATTGAGCCGAACTGGACGGAAATTTCCCATTTTATTACTTTACACCTTAGACGCAATAGAGTATAGGTGTAGTGCTTCGTTCTCTTAGAGCAGAACTATCCTAAGTCACCAAATATTAATTTTACAGAAGTAACCAACAGTTATGGAACATAATTGTACCACATAGAAAAAGTAGAGAAACAAAATGTGGTTTACATGTTTCCACATTTGTCTGTATCATGAATATAAGTTCCAGTCCTTTTGGATATTATTAATTCCTGTACGGTATACCAAAAATATATTATCTATTTTGTATTAACTTTCTTCTTTCAATTAACTTTAAATAAATATTCTGATCATAAAAGATCAATAGTTATCAGATGTAATATTGCAGCTAGAGATTTTCAGAATTATACTCGCACCCAAAAATAACAAATTTAATTAAAATAAGAGGCCCTAATATTTTCGTTCAGGCCGATATATACGTTTTTTAACACATTTTTTAGAATAAATTAAAAAAAAATTATTTTGAATTTTGAAACACAACTGTTTTTAAAAATAATCCTATCGTATTTTCATAATATTGCGTTTCACTTGGGTTCTCGTTAAATATAATTTTAAAGTTTTATTGATCTTTAAGATCGGATTTTTCAAATTATTATATTATATTAAACCACTCTGAAAACTAGATTTATAAGTTCATATTTTAGAAATTCGATCTATCTAAAAAAAAAATATTATTTCTTAATTATGATGGCCATAAAACATATGAAAATAATAAATATTTCGCACAATCCAATATAATAAATTGTTTTAAAAGTTAAATATAGGGTGTTTCATTAAAGCTGGCTACCGACCATATCTCGGAAAATACTGACCAAATATAATTAATTTTTTTTGTTTAAAATAATTATATTTTTATGCGTATTTATTATTATATTTTACTTTTTAAATCGGAAACCGTCTACCTGGGGAAACAAGCCAAGAGGCAATTTTTATGAAAAGATAGAGGCTAATTATAAATATATTATTTATTTAAAAAAAAATTAGTGCCGTATCATTTTTTTAGTTGAAAGTATTTCAGGGAAAGTACCGTATTCCGCCGGCCTCCGCACATCTTGCTCCGAGAAAATAATACCTTTTATTTAGTTTTCTATTATCTTAATAATTGCACTCTACTTTTTATACGATCTATATTCTTATCGGCGAAGTACAGTTTTTACTATAGGTCTAATACCTTCGGGTAGTATGACAGTGAATTACTTTTATTTCATTAAATAGTCTGCTAAGCTTAGATTGTATTCCAGACATCAACTTGACCCTTTAAAACTAAAAACTTTGCCCGAAACTTTGCCCGAATATTCTTCTTCTTCTTTGTATGCCTATCCGGGTCGGATGCTGGCGACCATCTGAATGATCATAATTTTGTTGACTGCTTCCCTGAACAGTCCCGTGGTTGACTTTCCGAACCAGACTCTTAGGTTTTTCAAGCATGAGATTCTCCTTCTTCCTGGTCCTCTGCTCCCGTAAACTTTACCTTGTAGGATGCATTGGAGGAGATGGTATCGATTTTCATTGCGCATTATGTGCCCAAGATATTCTAATTTCCTGCATTTAACGGTGTAAAGTACCTCACGTTCCTTCCCCATGCGGCGTAGGATTTCTTCATTGGTCACCCTCTGCGTCCACGACACTCTCAGCATCCTTCGATACAGCCACATTTCGAAGGCTTCCAGCTTCCTCTCAGTAGCAGCAGTCAGTGTCCAAGCCTCTACTCCGTAATACAAAACAGAAAAGACGTAGCATCTTAACAACCTGATCTTTAGGTTTATGTTCAAGTCATGGCTCTTGAAGCACTTTGTCATTTTATTGAACACTGCTCTGGCCTTCTCTATCCTGCATCTGATTTCCTGTGAATGGTCCCACTCTTCATTAACACAGGTACCCAGATATGTGTATTTTTGTACTATTTCCACACGTTTTCCATTTATAATTAGGTGGTCATCCGGGATATTTCTTTTACTGATGATCATTAATTTGGTTTTGTCAACATTTATATCAAGACCATATTGCTGACTGATCAGTGTGATTTGTGTCATCAGGTTTTGCAGATCGTCTAGGTTATCTGTGAACACGACGGTGTCATCTGCATATCTTATGTTGTTCAGCCTCTGTCCATTCAGGTTTACCCCTGCCTCACTATCCTCCAGTGCCTCACGAAAGATGTACTCGGAGTATATGTTGAACAACAGTGGAGACAATCTGCAACCCTGTCGAACTCCTCTAGCAATTCTGACTGGCTCTGTGTGGCTGTCCTGTACTCGGACGGTGGCCTTCTGATTCCAATACAGGTTCGCGATGATCCTAAGGTCTTTGTCATCCAGTCCTTCAGTATCTCTATTAGCTTTGTGTGCCGGATTCTATCGAATGCCTTTTGATAGTCTATAAAGCAGGCATACACGTCACAGTTCATGTCTCTGCACCTCTGGAATAACACCTGCACACTAAACACTGCCTCACGAGTGCCGAGCGCGCTTCTGAAGGCAAACTGGGTGGGGCTTAATTCGTCTTCACATAGCCGATAGATTCTCCTGTGAATGACTTTCAGAAATAATTTCAACAAATTACTCATTAAGCTTATTGTTCTGTATTCATTGCATTTTTTGGCCCCAGGCTTCTTGGGCAAGGTGATAAATTCCGATTCGAGCCATGCCCGTGGTATATCTCCCGTATCATAAATGTGGTTGAAGATCGTCTTTAACCATTCAATGTGATTGTCGTCCAGCAGTTTAATGAACTCCGCCTGCATCCCGTCAGGCCCTGGTGCTTTACCCTCTGTGAGTCCATCAACTGCAGCTTGTACTTCCTGTCTCAATATCGCCGGTCCCGTATTACCATCAATTTGTTGTGGTGGTGGTCTTTCGTCGTGGAAAAGTTCCTTGATGTAGGCTTCCCACGTGTCCTTGATCCTTGCTTTTTCAATAATAAGCTCGCCGTTTCGGTCCATCAAACTGTTCCCTGACTTTGATTTTGTCTTTCCTGTTAATTCCTTGATTTTGCGGTGTAGATTGAAACTGTCGTATTTTGCACTGAGGGCTTCTATTTCATTACATTTAAGTTCCAGTTCTCTCTGTTTTGCTTCTCTGATCTTTCTTCTAATGGATTTGTCGAGTTCTTTGTATACCTAATATAGGTTTATTCTTGTTATTTCGCCTTTGTTCCATCATTTCAAGGATTTCACTGGTCATCCAGGGTTTTCGTTTTAATTTTTCGGGTTGTAATAGCGTAGTTTTGAGGGTCTGCACACTTTCACATAGTTCCTGAATCTCCTCACTCACATCTTCATGTATCAGGTGTTCGTTGTTTTTGTGATGTTCATTCAGCTTCTTCCTTACCTGTATCGCCACTGCAGAGTCTTTTAGTTTTCGCAAATCATAGCGTCTTATCATTCTTTTGTGTACCTTCTTTAGCCGTAGTTTAAAAATACCCACCACTGGATTGTGATCCGATTGTATGGCAGCTCCCGGATACGTTTTTATTGAGGTAAATGCGTTCCTATATCTACTGTTGATCAAGATATAGTCAATCTGATTTCTGACTATAGCATCTTCCCGGTCTGCCGGTGAACTCCAAGTATATATTCTCCTCGGGGGTAATTGGAAGAAGGTGTTTATGACTACTAGCTTTTGCTCCTCCACAAACATGCTATGCCCGAATATAACTAATAATATTTTAAAATTTGGTTTAATGAACCACTACCCATTTTTTATTATGTAGAAAGTTTCCTAGTACCTTTTTCGAGCACTTTATAATCAATCTACAGGATGATTCCTAAGTTGATACTTCTTTTTTAGCTGTATATAGAAGGCATTAAAATAAAAAACATTTTCAAATATATATTTTTTTAAACTTAAAAATAAGGTACTTACATTTATTTATTACACTATGGATCAAATACGGTTCTGCCTAATTTGCCGGTTGAATAGCATTAACAAACTTTGTGGGAGTAGGATGAGCCCGCAAGAGAAAGCGTTCTGCGTATAATCTCGAAGCAGCAGCCGCACTTTGACGACACTCACCGTAAATTAGAACCATATCTACTAGTTTATTGTTTTCAAATTTTCATGTGTCACCAATTTAAAATTAACTTGCTTCAGAAAAACAAACCGCAGCGGATTGCCAAATAACTAATCACCGACACGTAAATTGCATGACTAAAAAGAGATAAGACAAACAACATAAAGTATAGCGGGCTACGGTTTAATGACCAGATGTGCACTTTTATTTGATTTTTCACTTCTGTATCTCGCCTATTTTAAAGTTTTTTAAAAAAGGGTATTTGAACATGTTGTTTATCTTAATGCCTTCTATACGCAGCTAAAAAAGAATTGTCAACCTGTATAAGTAAATTTACTATATTGCAGTGTTGAAAAGGTGACAGTTATACTAGGTGCTCACAACATAGAAGACCAAGAGGATACCCAAGTTACATTGGAGTCATCTACATTTATAATTCATGAGGACTATGATCCCAGCTCACACGCCAATGATATTGCTATCATCACTCTACCAGAAAGTGTCAATATTACAGGTAAGAAACTAATATTATATACCGAGGGCCTTAAGTATGTGTTTTAATCCTAAAGGTGCAAATACGCCCCTTAACAAATTAACAAACACTGAAAATGGTATGACAAAGGCGTGCATTATCTACATAATATTAGGTACACTTATTTTTTATTAAACATTATAAAAAAAATATAAAATACATTTTATAAAAATTGAATTATAAGAAAACCTAATATTCTTTGTCTCCTCTTGACATTATAATTAACCAGTCGATAGTCCGATCGATCAGGTGGTCAAGATCCCACATTTTCTCCTCTTCTTTAATCACACGATGGACTGCTTTACGCCAGTTTTCTTTTCCTTAATGGCTTGATCAAATTTTGAATGTCATGTCGTGTCTTGCTACAAATCCTTTCACGTGCGCCCATATAAGTTCTATAGGATTTAGTTCGCAATGATATGGCGGTGTGCGTAGCACAGTTACACTATGTTTTTTAGCTATATCGTCCACGACATATTTCATAAAACGATATCTGCCTGGACTTTTCTTGGGAGGTTCCACTTGGCCTGCTATCTTTCTCGCCCGCAATAAGTAGAAAACGGTGGATTTTTCAACTTCATCAGTTATTCTGGAACATCGGTCGACAGTTTCTTGTACAGTAAAATTCTGGTAATCGTATTTTATATAATCATGTACATTTAAAATAGTAACTTTTTCACTCACTGATAGTGCGCCTATGGCCGACACCGAAATTGAGCCGAACTGGACGGAATTTTTCAATTTATTACTCTACACCTTTTTGACATATACTATGGTGGTATTATCATGGTAATATTCTATATACATATTATTACATACTATATATTTTTTATCAATATTTTTAACTTTATTTTAGACGACAGCAAAGACCAGTAATATAAATTTCGATAATAACTTGTTTTGGGCTCAATATTTTAACTGTCAGTTAGATTTATTTCTGAATTTCGTTACAGAGTTATAATGTTCTATATTTGTCAAGTAAACTAATTATTTAAATATCACATTTTTACAACACATATACAAGAGACTTGTGACCCAGACTAAACCGAAATACAGAATTTACGCAGTTCACAGTTCACATCAATTTGTGGATAATGTAAAAATTAAACGGTTCTAGTAGAGGAGGGTTAGAATTTGAACGGCACGTAATCTACTACAGTAGTTCCTAAAGACACCTAAATAGTTTTTCTTTTAATAAAAACAACACAGAATTTAAAAAATCCCACAAAAATACACGAAAATAATTTCAGAAAATATCGAAGGATTCAGTTCGGCTAGCGTCGATGCATAATCTGATTAAAATATGTTGTTTATACTATATATTGCGCACGCCCACAAATCCGAAGGAGACTTATTTGGCAAATTCTTGGCTGCATGCCATTAGCAAAATACTGGTTGTAAATATGTGGTAAATATCAGTAATTTATTGTCTGTTTAAAGGTTGGAGACAATGACGTTTCTTGAACGGCAGTAGAGTTTTGGACTTGCATTGTCTTTATTTGTTTTGAATCACTACGTTTCAACTGGTAAGCATCTCCAGTCATCTTCGGGTGAATATTGATCAATATGTAGTATTCACCTAAAGACGACTGGAGATGCTTACCAGTTGAAACGTAGTGATTTTAAACAAATAATTTTTTTTTATCAGTAATATATTTTAGAAAGGAGATTTCTACAATCTTTTATGTAATATGCCCTAACATATTTTGTAAAGAAAAAAAAATGTCCATTTAAATTACTTTGTAAAAACTATTTTATATAACAGTCACGGATAACAAAATCTTCAACTACCGGATATGTAAAATTACATTTTTTTTTGCAGCGAATATAATAAAGCCAAAAATGGAAGGTAAGAAATAAGAACCTAAAGTCTTCCTCCACTGTTATATTAAAGAAAGTAAATATTTTACAAATCTTCTCTACATGTTTCGAATGCAGAAGCATTCATCTTCAGGAGAATAAATATAATAAAAAGAAGGAAAACTAGTAGATATCACCCTAACTGAGCGACAAAAATTGAAGGTTCAATGAAAAAATGAGTAGAACGGTGAGAAAATAGGTGTACACGTTGCATTGAAAGAAAAATATGTGGGCTTTAAGGCTCAAGACACTATAAGAGTTGGAATGTTTAAAAAAAAGTTTGACAACTGTGTGTGAAAAAACTGGGAAAGGACATAGAACTGAAGTGAATTGGAATAATCATTTATGAAAAGAAAATTGATGGCTGTGTGAGGAAGATGAGTATTAAAAATATAAAAGAAGGGTAGTCTTAACTTAGATGGGAAACCTCATATTGGTTGTAGAAATAAATTAGGAATAAATGTAGTTAAAAAGATATAACTTTTTAGATTTATTTTTCATTTTAAATATAGTTTTTGGGGAAAAAATTATCTTAAGCAGGAAACACTACCGCGTTTTTTAAAAAAGACCGGTCTTTTAAAAAACGCGGTAGCGTTTCCTGCTTAAGATAACTTTTTCCCCAAAAACTATATTTAAAATGAAAAATAAATCTAAAAAGTTGTATCTTTTTAACTACATTTATTTCTACAACCAATATGAGGTTTCCCATATAAGTTATTTATATTCTTTTATATTTTTAATACTCATCTTCCTCACACATCCATTTCTTTTCCATAGTTTCAAATGACCAGCCATCAATTTTCTTTTCATAAATGATTATTCCAATTCACTTCAGTTCTATGTCCTTTAACAGTTTTTTTACACACAGATGTCAAACTTTTTATTAAACATTCCAACTCTTATAGTGCCTTGAGCCTTAAAACCCACATATTTTTTTTTCAATGCAACGTGTGCACCTATTTTCTCACCGTTCTACTCATTTTTTCTTTGAACCTTCAATTTTTGTCGCTCAGTTAGGGTGATAATCTACTCGTTTTCCTTCTTTTTATTATATTTATTCTCCTGAAGATGAATGCTTCTGCATTCGAAACATAGAGAGAGGATTTGTAAAATATTTATTTTCTTTAATATAACAGTGGAGGAAGACTTTATGTTCTTATTTCTTACCTTCTAAATTTCCACTCCACTTTAAGTATGGACTATTTCTTTAAGTTGAAAGCCAAAAATGCTATGGGGATTGTTACTTCTGATTATCACATGATATAAACAATTTTTTTAGATACCACTATTGCAACCATTCCAACACCTTCATTGGCTGACATACTAAAAACTTACGCTGACGAATTGGGCCTAGTCTCAGGATGGGGAAAATTTAACGATACAGATCCAAGTTATTCCAACGTTTTAAGAAAAATAGAAGCAACTATTATTCCATATTTGTCGTGTGCCATTACATATTTGTTTACCATAACAACAAGCCAAATTTGCACAACCGGTTTGCAGGAAGGTAAAAACATTTGCACGGGAGACAGTGGTGATCCTTTGGTGGTAGAAGGTGTTCAGGTAAATTTATATTTCCAAAGTATGCCGAGGTTCGTTCGTATCTTAGCTTAGGACAACGACTTTTAATCCAAAACCAGAAGTAACAAATAAAAAAAAATCAATTTTAAGAAATTAATTTGAAAACTAGCATTTGTTTCTCCAGTTATTGCAAAACCTTTGAGACCGAGCCTCTTTTGTGCAGCTTTTTTGTTTATTTTATGAAATATTCGAAAAAACTGAAATTTTAGGTTATTATTTTTTTTTAAATTTATCTGACTTTATTTAACGGTTACAGAAAAACAAATACAATATTGTTAAAGTAACTTTTTTAGTTTTATACTACCGACATAAAACTGTTTATACGGAGGGATAGTTCGAAGTAGTAAAAAACCGTTTTAAACTGCTTACAGTCTTTTATTTACAGTACATATTTTCTGTAAGAATATACGTTGTTTTAAAAGCGATACTATTCTTTTTACTAATAAGCTAAAATAATTTAAAACTAGGTTAAGATTTAAAACCGCAATTTTATTATAACTGTTTCTGCTTGCATACCATCACCGTCAACAGTCAACCGTCAACCGGTGTATTCAGTATCGCTACATTACAGCGATGGAGAATATTAGTAGATTTATGATATAAATAAATAAATAAATAATTAAATAAAATCTTTATTCAGAAGCTTCATACATTAGGTTTAATATAAAATATTTTTAAAAAATGGAACATATTTCAACTTCTGAAAAAACGAAGTTCATCCTTAACTATTGTAAAGGTTACTGGTCATATGTAATTGGTTATTCCATTGGCGTGTTTTGGGGTACTTACCCAATTTTTACGGTTGATTAAAAAAGTATGGGGTATCATTTCTCTAGGTTCTAGGATATTCAAGAACCTATTTAACTCTCTTATGCATAAAAAAAGATGGTTCCAAAAATATTTTTATATAGAGATAAGCACAAATATTTAACGGTTGAAAGAGTTGTATGCCTCCACCGGGATTTAAACCCAAAATCTTTCAAATACCAGTCGAGCGATCTATCAATTACGCTAAGGAGACTCTGACATTCTCTTATCAACTTCGGCCATAATAACTTATTAAATGTCAGTTGTATACAGTTTGGAGTTTCCTGCGATTAGTGCGATTTCAAACGGAGGTTGGAGTTATTCATAAAACCAATTTTAAAAACTTTGTATGCAAGCTGCTAAATATTTTTCAATTGCAATGTATTTTTATCTCTAATTTAAATTCAGTCCCAGATAATTGATTCCTACAAATATTCACAGTTTTTGGTGAATTTATGAAACTCCTTATTTGATTTGCTGGACTGTATTAACTTTATATTGTGAAGGTGGGGAGTATCCATTTTACACCCCTTCACCCTATCGTATAATTGCCCTTGTCAAAAAAAAATCGGCTTTTATTTAAGACAAGGAATCGATATATAGATAACTAAGTATATTATTTATGTTTTTCTGTTTGCAGGTTGGAATAGCCTCATTTGGTAGTGATTTTGGCTGTGCAGTGGGAGCTCCAGGAGTTCATACTAGGCTTACCAGTTATTATTTTTGGTTGGCAGCACATTAATATTTCTAAAAATCTAATTACGAATTTTGTTCTTTCGATGAAATTATTTTGTAATTTATTGAAACAAAAATTTTTAATAAAAACTAATTAATAAAATAACTTTGATCTGTTCTCGTGGAATTGTTCAATCTAGCAGGAGTTAGAGGAAAGCCTGTATACTTAGGCCTAAGAGGCTCAATATATCCCCTGTTGTCTGGGTAATGTCAGCCAGACGGGACCTATAGCTTAGCGTGGTATTCGAACCACGTGTATGTACTAGTTTATCCTTTTTACTTCCCCAGAAGCACATGACGCCTCTCTCTGTCTAGATATTAGGAATGCTAGTAGCATACTGCATTATTTTATCCACTAAGATCCGGTTGCGCAATTACGGCTTAAGCTTAATTCAATGTTGAACCAAGCTCAAACTTCATTTTTACAACTAACAAGAGTGTAAAGGTGTCAAAATAAAGTTTACGATTGGTTTAACGCTGAACTAAGCTTAAGTCGTATTTGTACAACCGAGCCTAAAGTTCCGAGCATACTTTTTTTATTAATCGTATGGCCTGTCCGAGAACCGAACTCAATTAAAACTCAACTAATTGATAGTATTTCCGATCGCTCCAGTTTGACGCGCCAATGCGGCTTCGCTCTGTTCTTGTCTATATAATCACATAAAAAATAAATAGCACAAAATCGTAATAGGGTCCGGCAACCAGCTACCCTCTACTATCTCTTATAATAAGTATAAAAACTAATTTATTTATTTGATAGCTGTACAAAATATAAAGATCCAAGAATCTTTCGCTTTATTATTAGGCGTCCGTACACTACCAGATGTCAATCACAAAATGATGTTAATAATTTGTTAAGATAAATTATTTTGAAATAATAATAATAAGGAAATGACGGTACTAATACTGATCGTGTAAAGACAAATTTCATACATTAATGAGGGTTGATATCATTATTCAGGACTGTCAGTAATTTGGTCGGGTAGAGTCGGCAATAGTTCACAAAGAGGGAACATTCTTTGTTGGAGTTTCTATACAGAAGAAAACAAGTAAACAACAATGTTATATTTGCAGCGCTTACTCTACATCTAATCTAGTCAAATGTCTTATCCCCTTCATTCTACATATTATTCTGACGTGACTGACTTATCATTAAAAATGTATGAAACGTAACCTTTTCAATGCAAATATGAAATTACAACCCTTTTAGATCCAAAGGTGAAACTTTGGACATTTCTTCAGTGATATTTATTAGTTAATATGCTCATAGGTAGTGTTCTAATTATACATTTTTTCACAGCCACACTGTCTATAATACAACGTAAAATAAATATTATTTATCCAGAAGAAGGTCAGTACAAGTTCATAACATTATGCCTCGTCCGATATATTGAAAATTCTGTATTCTAAGAAATTTAAAAAATAGTTAAATTATGTTCGAAAACCGTACGAAAAAAAAAGTCTAAAGTTAGATATATTTAATTAAGATAATTTATTTTAAAATAACTTATAAAGCACTTTTTTGAGGAAATAATAACATACTCTAGGTCACTAGTTCTTTAAGTATTCTGCCCATAAACTGAAATTAACCCTAGATTGCCAACCTACGTAAAATTTACGTACAGTTTTTTTTAAATCTGAAATAATTGGCCTATTAATGGTATCCTCGTTCTATCGCTCAAGCAGTGCATCTACCACCACAGCATTTGGCTGCCGACGGGTTTCTGATGTGGCAGTTAAGGGTTGTACTTGACCGAATAAATAGTGATTGTTGGCGCGTAAATTTTATGTATAGATGTATTATGAATGCGCTGAATAAGTTTAACTATTTTTTTATGTGTATTTTTTGGTTATTTCGTGATTTAGATTCAGGAAATGTTTGTTATTTTTGAATAAAAATAAGTAATTACTTTTCCCTAAAAAATTAGAAGGTTTGAGACAATTTTTGCACATATTTGTAATATACGTAAAACGTATTGTTGGCATCGACGTATATATTTTTAACGTTGGCAATCTAGGGTTAATAAAATCATGAAAAACACATTTCAAATCACCTAAAAGTACCTTATACTATAAAGTCGTCTAACAGTAGTAAACATTAACAGTATTAAAATACAAATCAAACTGCAAAGTACTAGCAAGAACTGAAAACTATACTATTGGTACCATGTCACCACCTGCAGACCGGTTTCGAACTCTTTTCTTCCCAACAGTACAGGGTAGGTATTCATACCATGCCAAACGAAAATGTTGATACTAAAAGACCTATATCATCAACCTTCTTGAGTTGTACATAGCCGTTAGCGACATCTCTTAAAAACGTCCAAGTATAATCCTAGAGAGCTTTACAAGAATTGTAAAAACACAGAATTTCTTACTCGTCAGGTGGTAGCAAACAAGCATGGATGTTTGCTACCACCTGACTATCCGTCTAAAGTCACTTTTCTCCTCTCGGCATTTACATCAAAACCTGGCGCCTCGCTTTCTTTCATTTAGGTGGGATGTCTAGGTTTATTTAGTTTATGGATGGTACCTATTACTTAAGGAAGTAGTTATATATATGTACGTAGTTTACATTTTTAGATAAAGTTCACCAAATTCGGCATGTATACGGGGGAGATTTGGCAACTGCAGCTTTTGATATTATTCGAGGTATTCCTGAAAATAAAATTACAATATGTTTCGACACTACAGCGGGTAAGCTAATAAATTAAGGGTGTTTAATCACTTGTATAACTAATGCCCACTTAGTTATGCGTCACTGCACCTAGCTAGTATATAAATATAGCTCTAGTTACCATACTTATTTAGTATTCACCTGGAGACGACTGGAGATAATTATCAGTTGAAACCAGTTGTGATTCAAAACAAATAAAAAACATATCCAAATCCCTTCTGCTGTTCAAGAGACATTATTGTATCCAACCCTTAAACAGACATCTGCCTTATTAAGCTCACATAGCTCTAGAAATGGGTGACAACAATCAATGCGGCATTATTTTATATGACAACAATAATTGCCCAACTTGACCGTTGACAATACTATATAATCTCTTGAAAAGTGCATGGCTATTCAGGTAACGCAATTCCTTAAGATTAAAAATTATTGCTATGCATCGTCACAGTTTAGTTTCAGAATAGGTAGAAATACGGTCTTAGCCATATTGGATTTGGTATTCGACCTGTTGCATTCCAGTAAAAGTAACGAATACAATGCTGTATCACTCTGTAATATCAGTAAAGCTTTGACTGTGTTTCGTATGACTTACTCTTAAGGGACCAAGAGTTGCGATGGGAGGGGTTCCATAAGAGCGTTTTCACACGGCACCATATATCGCGCGCGACAATAATGGTCGCAATATTGCTTTTACACCAAATTATGTGTTTTCTAATGAGCCATTTTTACACACAAGCGATATTAGAGAACACATAATTTGGTGTAAAGCAATATTGCGACCATTTATCGCGCGCTATATATGGTGCCGTATGAAAACGCTCTAAGGGTCAATTTTAGAGCGTTTTCACACAGCACCATATATCGCGCGCGATAATTGGTCGCAATATTGCTTTACACCAAATTATGTGTTCTCTAATATCGCCTATGTGTGAAAATGGCTATTTAAAAAACACATAATTTGGTGTTAAAGCAATATTGCGAACATTTATCGCACGCGATATATGGCGCTGTGTGAAAACGCTCTTAGGCCCGTTACTATTTAAATTTATATAAATAATTTTCCGCTACATTCCATAGATGGGGCGAGACTATTGTTGTATACACCGTTCTCAAACCACCTAAAGAATGCAAAAAAAGTTTGCAAAGTACAGAATGTTGAAAGAATGACAAAAAAAATATAGTGGACCAAACGAACTGGCACCGCGTGTGTGGTGTGTGTGTGTGTGTGTTTGTTTTATGGCTCTGGTTGAAACCAAATGACCAGCTTCTCTCTTTATAATTTGCACCGCAACACAGTCGAAACTCGAAAGGCTAGCAGATTATTAAAGGCGATGAACTTATCCATGCAGACCAGTACTTAGTGGATATATCGGAGTGTTCCGTATATTTTTTTTTGTTTCCTCACCCTCTCTCGGTTAAGTTACAGTGTGTATAACAATACTATTTTCACTTATGACTGATGACAGTACTCTTCCTCTCTCGGCCGAGACTCACTCGACGATACAATAGATGAACTGGTTCACGCTCAGAACGTTATTGTGGACTGGTTTACATGGAAAACATGTATGTATGTATTATATGATGGCTTGTTTTCACTCATCTAAGACATATGCATAAATTGTAACACTTCCATTAGCCTATATCTTTCTAACTTACTATATATAAAAGACCAGGAGGCAGGAGGATTAATACAAGAACCATGTGAAGGTATATAGGTATGACACTAAAAATAAGAACAGTCTTATTCCTTACACCTCAAACTGAATAGTTGCCAGGGTATCATGTTATCAAACTTTATAAATTATATAAACTTTCACCTAACTACTAGGAGTTTACAATACAGAAATTTAGAACTGTAAAAAAGAAAATTGTTGATAGCTGACTTTAAATATACTTGGGTTATATCACTGAGGAAAATCGGTTAATTAAAGTATGTTACAGGTGATATATTAATAACTATAACTAAAGCTTTAATTGGCACAGCTCTTTTTTTATTACTAGCAGTAAGATGATCTATCTGCTACAATTAAACCCATCTTTCTGAAGTATTTGTATTACTGTAAGCATATTTCTACATTATAGACCCAAAAAGGTTTAATTACTATCAGTATACGGGTTAATTAGGTTTCAAAAGACTATCGTAATATAGGTGTTTAGTTGTAATAATTTATTTGATTAGTTATGATTATTAAAGTCTGTTGACAGTGTTTCGTTTAATAACGTCAGTAAATGATATTCGTACTATAACAAAACCTTGAATTATTATAATTAAAGCCTTTAATACCCATAACTAAAGTCGGCGTTTGAAGTTTGTTTCTACTCAAACATCGGATATGATCGACAGTGTTCGATAGTCCGAAGAACGCATCATCGTTATCGGTTCGGTTTTCTGGCGTCGCGTTTTCACATATTTCATCAGCTATTCTGAAGGTACGGTTCGTCCTGTGTCTTCGTATTTGCGACAGTGTTTGTGTTGAAAACAAAATGGCGTACCTACAAATCAATTCTGTATGACTGGGGCCTAAAGGCTTTTTTAGAAGCATTTGAAGGTAAGAATTAAAAAAATTACTAAAATATTTGTTGTGTTTTCTTTTTAAACCATTACCATAGAAAGATAATAAATATTATAACTAATATTTCAGAATTTTGGTCAGGTAATGACGCTCTGTCGAGGTTATGTCCGACTAGAATTTAGCTAATAGGTAAAATATAGCAGTGATAGGGCTAAAAAGGCATCAATTTTTTTATTTTTGCGCACTTCCAAGCTTAATTTTTGCGTCGGTCAAGATTTTTTTCCTATTTAGGTTTTTTAATGCAATTCCTATAAGTAACTTTTATTAATATAGTTTGATTTAGTAGTATTATTATATGTACATTTTGTTGCTAAAGGGTGTTGAATTATTTTTGTCTAAGAGTTATTTTGCAATATCTCCTAGAGTACTTAGATATTAATTTAAATTTTGGTATGTGTTAATATTTCAGTTAAAACGTTACTCTTGCTCTATCACTAATCACTAATAATGGATTTCAGGAACCCCCCCCCCCCCCCCCCCCCTCAGCAATCGATCGACTACATCAATGAGAAAAATGTTTGCCCAACAGGAGACACATTTCTTTGGACGCCTATGAACGTAACTGCTGTGCGTTGCTGCATTGACCTACCATTAGATAGCCTAACCAGAATGGTCTTACTTGAAATGTTTTTTTAACCCAGGTGTTATTTTTAGCTTAAGTTAGGATTTATTTAGACCCTACAACGGGTCTATTTTTAAATTAAGTAAAGTGTTTTCGTTGTTGAATAATAAGTAACTATTTAATTAATAATAAACAAAAAATAAAAATATATATTGTTTTATTTTTCCTAATGATAGGAAAACAATTTTTCATAAAAACTACTTATTTTTTTACAGCCTTAGGAAGAAAAAATATAGATGAAGCAAATTAATACTAATAATAAATGATCAAAAAAAGAGAAAAATGGATTGGGTTACAATATTCCATATTCTTGTTATGATTGTTTACTATTGGTAATTGTTCTGTTTTTAGTTATATTACTTTTTTGTGTTTAAAATTCCCAGTGTTGTAAAAAATGTAATATAACTAAAAACAGAAGAATTACCCATAGTAAACAAGAATATGGAATATTGTAGCCCATCCAGTTTTTTATTTTGATCATTTATTATCAGTATTTATTGGCTTTATCTATATTTTTTCTTCCTAAGGCTGTAAAAAAATAAGTAGTTTTTATTAAAAATTGTTATCCTATCAATGGCGAAGGAGCCAATAAAGGCACCTTAATTAAAGTTTTTTACTGCGACAATTAAATTTATTTTGCTACAGTAATTAAAGCTTAATTCTACAATAACTAACGGCGTTAGTTACAGTAACATCACTACGTTATTAAGGGTATTAATGTCCTACATCTATGATAACTAAAGTACTTTAATAACCATCGCTGATGTTTAACAATGAGCTTGTATAGTGCCCGTTAATACGATATAATGTGGTAATTAAAGTGCTTTAATGATGGTAGCTAGCATCTTTAAGACTATATTAATGATAATTAAAGTACTTTAATTACAATAACTATAGCCACAGCAACTAAAGTAATTTACTGTAGCAGCTCAGGTAAAAGTAGAAAAACGACTTTAGTTATAACAGTAAATGACTGTAGCTGTCCCCCATTTAACTAAGATAATTTAGTTATGGTTATTAAAACTTTAATTATGGTCGATAGAATTTTCCCTCAGTGATGTTATTAGCTTTTCAGATTCCTAACCATTTTTTTAATTGCAACTTTTCCTATTATTATTATAATCTTATTAATTATAAATTAAAAGTAAGAATATTGGAAATTGTAGATAGGTTTAAAATTAGATACCTTAAGAATTTTATTAGATTATATTTTTTAGATGACACTGATCTAATTCAGTTACTTCTTTCAAAGTTAGAAAAAACAACGATTTCAGTAATGTTATTTAACCTCACTTCCATTGATGCTCAAGAAAAGGTAAGCAATAGTAAACCTAAGTTGTCAATTTTTTTCTAATACCATATATGTCGTCGAAACCAAAAAAGTTTTTAGATGTAGGGTTTCGTTCAGACTGCAGAGCAGTCCTGAAAACTCTTTGAATAGAGACTGAAAGGAAGAAGGTTAAATACTTTACGAAGAAAATGAAACCATAGTACTCATTCTATAATACCATTTTTAAATGTCACTGTTAAAGAATTGCTTTTTGTGTTTATGCTCTAAAAAGTTAGATTTAGGCTCTAAAAATATAAAAACTACACTTAAATAGAATTGATTTAATTTTTTTTTAAATTTAAATCTGTGAAAGTTGCTGCAAAAATAGTCAGTTGCAGTCGTTCCCGGAACATAAACTCAAATGAGAAGGGAATAACTTTTTACCAATAAGTAATTTTGTAGTTGATAATACATAATTTAGTTTATTCATGAAAAAAAAAACTTAGTCAACTGATAATTATTTATAACAACAAACTCAATATTCAAATTGATAGCGGCAAGATGAAGAATAGAAACTTTTTCCTGTGCCATTTCTGCTATTCTTTCTTATTAATAACTATTCAGATTTTTTTTTAAATAAACAATACTTTTAATGAGGAATTACTTTTTATCTAGAACGCCAAAATATGAGAGTTTATAAGTCAGTATAGGTACAGCGAGTCATGATAAAAATAATTATTTCATTATAATGTTTTCTGGTATCATATCAAAACTTTTATAAAGTTTCTAGTTGTTAATGTGATATTTAATCTAAAACAAAATTATTTATTCAAAAATGTTTTTTCATTTACATAGGGAACTATAATCGATTAACCGATAAAAAAAACATATGTACTGTAGTAATGCATTTTTTTTTAGTTTTTTGAATATTTGTTATATCAAACTGAAAATTATCGACCTGCGTCAATCATATTTTTTGGAACTCATAAGTTGTACGAGCACATTCTTCTAGAGGTAAGTCATCTAATAGCGTGTAAGTTATTATGACTACAGACTAATATTGGTAAACTAAGCTGTATTGGTAATCTGAAGAAAATTACCAATTTAGAATCAAATTCTCAAAAAAAATTAATTGATAATAAGAATGAGTGTAAGAGGCACTGAGAATGACCCTCTGAGATCGAAAGCACTTTGCTATTTACAATTTAAAAAAATGCACTTGAAATACAAAAAAAGATCTTTCATTTCAATTGAATTATATAGTTATTAATTGGCACACTGTACCCTATATAATATATAATTTACAAACATTATTTAAAATATTATTGGCAGAATTTGTTTAATTACATTTTATTGCCTGTTTTCAGATATATGATAGAAATTTCATTCGTCGAAATATTATTTATATCTTCAACTGGGGGAAACAACCATTTAAACGATATTTTTTACGGAATATTCATCATGCAATGAAAATATTTGCAATAACAAACCCTAGAAATGATACGTAAGTATTTACTACAATAAATCTACCAATATTAAATTATTAATTACTTATAAAAGCATAAATAATATAGTAATGGTGAGAGTATAAGGATTTTTTATGCAAAAAAAGATAAACATTACCTACCAGACCGTGACTTGACCAATAGTATGAATCGGTCTGATATTGTCAGTTGTTTTACAGTTTTAAAATAAATCAAATAAGAAGCACAAATTTATAGAATTTAAAGATCAAGATAAGGGGCGAGAAAAGGGGAGGACGATACCTCACCATTATTAGGAAACTTACTCTAACTAATATAGCTCATTTTATTACACTTACATTATAATGGCAATGTCAGTTTGCTGTAGACAAAAGTTACACAAAAGCTAACGCCACGCTAGCCGAAATGCATGTAAATTGTCAATGACACTAAACGGACAAGAAAGTAACCCCATCTTCTCGTACTGCATGAAGTAAATCCCGCCCACTCCCACAGATGGTTTCTAACTTTTATACAAGTCAATATGACATAACATGCTACGATGTACCTGAGTAATTAAAGCTGGTTTTTTCGTACCGTTTTTCCACTGAAACAAGCATAAACTTTTCTAAATCAATAAATTATTAACAACAGTTTATAAAGTGCAAGCAAATTAAACTCATTTATGGCGGCTATAGGTTACTGGAACCTGCCGCTCTAACACAAAATAAGAGCCAGTTTTTCCTACCTGGGCTACAATCAGAGGCGTTACCTCGTTGTTGTGCCTCGTCAGTAGGTACTGCTAATCCAGCAGAAACTAGTTCTTAAGAAATATTATGTAAGAGAATGTAGTAGTAGGAAAGCTGATATGTGAAACTATTTTTAAATGAATAAATATTATGAATATGTTTTAAAATGAAATGAATGTAAACAAAAAATGTAAAGTATGTAAAGTATGTAAAGTATGTAAAGTATGTAAAGTATGTAAAGTATGTAAAGTATGTAAAGTATGTAAAGTATCTAAAGTATGTACAGTATGTAAAGTATGTAAAGTATGTAAAGTATGTAAAGTATGTAAAGTATGTAAAGTATGTAAAGTATGTAAAGTGTGTAAAGTATGTAAAGTATGTAAATTATGTAAATTTATTAAAGTATATATAGTATGTTTATACACAAAGTAAATATATTTTATTGTACTATATAATAATAGTCAGGATAGTTTTAGGCTTTATTATAGTCAAGCAACCTCGTATAGAGAACATCATTTAGATATGGTAAACTGGTGGAATCAAGACAAGGGATTGTTTAACCATCCTACATTACCACAGAAAAAATCGGTTTATAAAGACTTTCATGGAAAAATATTTCAAGTTCCTGTTTTGCATGTAAGGTTAACAAATTTTTAACTTATCCAATAGTGGTTAAGTATAGGTAATATAAATCGTGTAAAAAATCCTACTATTTATTACAGAAACCTCCTTGGCACTTTGTGAAGTACTTTAACTCCAGTACTAATAAGACATTTGAAGTGATGGGTGGTAGAGATGACAGAATTTTGTCCTTGCTTTCTAAAAAGCTTAACTTTAGGTAAACTGATTATTTTAACACTTATTTAATAGCACCGTAAGATCATTTATAGCACTATAAATAAAGAATTATATACTACTACAATATTGGGCAATCGACGTTATTGGGATCAAAACTGAAAAAAAAAATTTTAATTACAAGAAATTTACTACTTTTAGTACTACCTTTAAATTTCTTGTCAAATCACAGAAGATATCTAACGAATAGGAATATACAATTTTTTTTGTAAAATTACTTGACAAAATTTTTGTGAAATCGCATAATTAAAGTATAGGTATATAAGTCTTATTTGTTTGATACATAAAGGTACTTCTTAAAGTTTTAATAAAAATATCTCACGTCTTCATAATTAAGCATTTTTCTTATCTGTTTCAATTATTTAAAAATAAACAACACACACATTTACCAACAAACTCATAGCAAACCTGTTGGTTGGCGATAGCGTAATGTGGTTAAATCTAGCGTTAATATAAAATTTGTGAATTTACATCATCAACGTAACCTATACATATATACTAAAATCATTTTGTGTCATCAAATGTAATTTAACAATTAAATGGAAAATTCCAAATACTCGAAAGAAACATAAAACTATCGTTTTTGTTTTTATTTTTTCCAAGCTTTATTTAAACAATTGGCCAAAAACTTATTTTACATTTTTATAATCACTATTTATCTTTCATAAACTGTTGTTATCAGAAATTGACTACATCGTTTCATCTTTCGGGTAACATCATCAGAGTTTAAAGTCAATTTCGAGTTTAAAACCAGAATTTTGAATTTAAACTTGAAATTATAAAAAAATGCATCATTGGCTTTAAAATTTAAGTATTCATAAATTTCAATTACATATGGAATTTTACTTATACATTACAAGAAATTATAATACAATCTGTAGTAGTCTTGTTTTGAAATTTTAAAGAAATAGACATTTGACTTGTGGTAAAATAGTGGTGGTAATTGAAAGAAAAATAATCAAACTAATTGCATTTGACATTTTTCAAATATTAGAAACAATTATGAATGTTCAGGTTTTAAAATTAACATTCTTTTAGATACAATTATTCTGATCCCCCTGAAAGAATTCAAGGATCGACTTCATCAGAAACAGGTTCGTTTAATGGTGTTTTGGGACTTATCTCACGTCGGGTATGTATGTGTAAGATTAATAAATTTATTACTCGAGAATAAATAATGTGCCTAAAATTTCTGTTGCCGTCTCAAAGCAAGTATTTTAGAAGGTCCTCCACGTAGTCCCCTCTCGAACCTCTTGCGTTTAATATTAAAAAAGTTCCAAGCCTGACTCTCTAGTTGGTATTGCCTTCCTACACTTCCATATTCCAAATTTCGTTCAACTACTAATGCTCGAGAGTTTAGGTCGAACCATGAGGTACTTTAGCAAATACTTTAGTTTTATTTACTTTTAAATTTAATTTTATTTACTTTTAACTTTCACTTAATTTACTTTTCAAACATTTTTTCTTCTACATACGTTACTTTCACCACCTTGAGAATGTCATAAGTTCTCTCCTTTCTCTATTTCCGCTGAGGATGAGAGTTTGTACTCTCGAAACATGTACGGTTTAGTCAAATATTAAACTAGTGGAGCAGACTATGAGTTTTTCTTTCCTACTACTTCATAATTCACTCCACTGAGAGATGGACTACTTTAAAAAAATATATACTTTAGTGCTACTTGACTTATTTTATTAATTATGATGAATTTTTACTAAGCATTTAGGAAGTACACAGTTTACATTTCATTGTTTGAAAGTTAATTATTTAACTGGGTAAGAATAAGAAACGAAGCAATTCCCGCGGCAGGAAAATATTTTATATAAGGGATACTTTGAGATGTCTAAATAATTTAGAAAATAAACTTAAAAGAGCCCAATTTTTTTTAAATCCAAATGTTTTAATAGCATTTAAAACTGTTAATACCTTTAGGATACACTTAGTAAAGACAAAGGATAGGATAGACCAGTTGTCTAGTTCAAGAGAATATTCATTGTATTGTGATGAGCTGTGTGCGTCGGCCAGTCAGGAAGAAAAATATCGAACATCTCAGCATCTTTAATAAATTTAAAGGAAAAAGAAAGACAACAAAGTCACGGTCTCAGCAAATATAATTGTTTATGGTTACACGTGTTTCACCTTTCGGGGGAATTTAAAACTGCGAAAAAAAAAGTTTTAAATTCTAGGTCTGATGATGCCCGAAAGGGTAAAACACGTGTAACCGTACACAATTATATTTGCTGAGACCGTGATTTTGTTGTCTTACTTTTTCTTTAAATCTATATCCGGTCTCTTTGAGAAATATGGACGATTTCTTCGATTCTCTTTCATAAATATAAAGATTTGATCGAATGAGAAGGCTTAATCAGCCTTAACTAGAACTCACGAGCAGCCAAGCTGCCTACCTCTAATGTGTCGAATAAATCACCGACAAAATGAGCTAAGGAGTCTAGAAGATCAACATGATAACTGGACATCGAACGTGTCACATTGCCAAGCCAGATCACTGATGAGCACCCAGAATCAGAAACAAGGATGACCTCACATTTCATTTTTAAGTGAGGCAAGGAATGTTAACATCAAATTAAATGACAGGCTAGCCATCACAAACCCGATGGACATACCTATCGGTAAACGATTCGTTTATTGGTAGCTCTCTATGGCATCGAGCGTCCGGGGTTTGCACGCTGTGCATCCCTTCGTCTATTACCCGCTGTCCCCTCACCTTGTCAGTGGGGAATGGCAGTTTACGGAGATTTTAGACTCACTGCTAACAACGGTATGCCCTGTCTTCTTCCGTTAACATCTCAATCCTTTCGTTGTTTCGTCCTACTAGGACTCATCAGAGACGCGCGACCATCCTGAGGCCGCGGCCCGCAAAGGGTCTGCGCCTATAGATGGTCAATCGTCTGACAACTGGCGTTATTCATCATCGTCATGGAAGGTATCAGTCTCCACACTCACGGACCTCCCTTCAAGGATCCGGACTGGGTCGGCTTTTGGTAAGCTTAGTTAAAGCCAATAGTTGTCTCGAAAGAGAACTCAGTTTGTTCGTTCAGCTGCAGCCTAGCTCTACTGTCGCAAGTTCAGAAAACGGTGAGCCAGGTAAAAGACCTGTGGAACAAATATTGTAGTGCACGATCGAGAGTGCAAGGGGTGATTCCCCTCTCGGCACCAGACAACCGCCGGTTGCTCCTTGGCAACAGACGACTTTGTGACATGAGCTCCACACTCCCAGCCATAAACGAACATCCGGGTTCCCAAGTCCCGGACACCCCCCCCCCCCCCCCTCCCGGGGGATGGATGAAATATAAAGATTCTGACATAACAGAAACTAAATCAGCTTTTTCCACTCATTTGCTAACATTGGGACACAGTTTTCCCATACCTGAAAACGTTACATTATTACACCAATGTACTAAAGGCAAAAAACTTGACTTGCTCTAAAAAATGGAAATTACTAAAGCAAAGAAAAGTCCAGTACTTGCCTACGTAAATAATATTTTCAATTTCGAGCCCCATTTGATTTTTAATAACCTCCAAAGAGGATAGCTGTTTGTTTTTATTTCTTGACTTGACCTTTAAGATGGACTTTGGGTATCTCAGGTTAGAATAGGCAACCAACTGGCTTCGTCCTACGTTTGTATTAGTATAGGTTTGTTGTCGTTCTGTAATGTACTTATGTTTGTTTTAAAAACAATTTTAACATTCTTCAACTGTTTATAAGGTAATTGGTTTTTATTTTAATTTTCCGTGCAATTTGTAATTGTCTCACTTGTTTAAGTTTGATGATGCCAGTTTAAGGCAAAACATGTCACAACAAAAATAAACAGACCATAAAAATTTTGTGGCCGAGACTTTGTGTATTTTTTCTTACAAAGTACAAAACTTAAAAGAGGTTGCAGGGAGAGCCTTATCGTTCACGGTCAAATACATTTAATTCGTTCCATCATCGTCTAGTCATCTAGTCTTTCCCGCGACAAAGTTCACACCCCAAAAAGCTCAAGATTATGTTTTCATACTCGTCCCAACCACTAATGCCAGGACAAAACTATTAAAAATAATGTAGAAGCACGTGAACTTATCCTACCCTTGGTAATTAATATTAGAGTCGTATTGAATGAAAACTTTCACAAATTTTAGGAGAAGATTCTAAACACCCCAATAAATAGTAATATTGCATGAAGCGGTGTGTGCTTGTAGGCAGTATTTAATAACTCAGAGCTGAACGATGAAGATAAAAAGAGACAACTTGAGAATTAAGTAATTCCTGAAAATTTCCATTATTTGTGAAAACAAAAGAATTGTGGATAATAGGAATCGCATGACTTACCTTTGCTTTGTCGCTGTATCGCCTAACCCAATTTTCCCCTTGCCGAGTATACGGGTCGATATTAATTTTATTATAGCCCCTTATCAGATTATCTGCCCCTGAGGTATGAGAATCCCCACCCCGAGAATGTAAAGAGGGCGTCAGTGATCGCCCTATGGCGACCCGTACACTAGGGCCATCGATTTTTGAAAGCTGACGGAAACTAACTTCAGAGTCAGTCGCTATACTCGCGCCGCTTAGGCTGCGGTCAGCCATAATTTTAAAACTGTATTTTATTTGTCCAGGGATGCCAGGCAAATCGTTTATTTGCCGTAGATTAAACTAACAACGGCAACAGCGCTGTTGTCGGTTTGTTAGGAGTAGTCCCACCACCTTTTTCCCCACTGACGGAATTGTCAGCAGTCCACTCAGGCGCAAAGAGAAAAAATGGCTTTTTCAAAAAAAAAAAAAATTTAAGGGATGAATTTAAATTATTTAATTAATTTAAAAATTTTTGAAATTAAAATACGACTGTATTTGAGACTATAGGGCGAGACCTAGTGCTTCCTCAAATAAGCGTGGTTTAAATAAACTTGTCGTTGACTCGGGCACGTTCAACTAACCTACAAACACAATGCAAATGTTTGTGGTGAACAAGGAGGGCTAATTTTTATTTAAGTTCTAAATTTACTTAGGGGTTTGTCCTGTCTTTTGTCACTAAAATTATTTAACTCCTTAAATAACCTGTATTTACAACATAACTTCCCTAACTTATGGAATACAATATAAATGTCACCAATACAGGGATTATCAAAATCGAGATTTATAAATATGTCAATTAAGTACTTAAGATATTACATTCGCGCACAGAAAAATAATCTTAATTATGCGAATTTCTTATTTCTTAATACACAAACTATATCGCTAAACTTAAATATCGCGCAATTTACATGAACTAAAAAATTCCGGTGAAGATGTACTCTTGATACCGGAAGAAAATTTACAAAACTAGATGTAGTTTATAAGAAGGGCGTTTTCTATAGATAGGTTTATTTTATACTACTTTCACCCGCCGTCGCTCTCAGTGCAGAGTCAACGTGGCGTCCGTAGTTTTCGAAATATTGCTATTCTGTTACACACACCTTTTTTACCTAACTTTTTTCCAACGTTGTAAAGTTATACGAGCATAGGTGTGATAAACTAGCATGACACGCGCCCGATAATCTATTTACTTCTTCGAAACGATGTGTTCGTTTTTTCTTGTTTCTTTGTTTCACTTCACAAATAACGCACTTTTGTGAAGACTAGCGACTTTCTTTATTGATCCTAGGGATTCTCGACAGCCTACTAGAGATCATGAAGTAGTGCCCAAAGAAAACCAATAAAAAAAGCCACGCAACTTAAATAAATTAGAAAGCTGAAAAATATATAGGTGATATTTTGCAAAGCTAACCAACTTAAATAATTACGTTGTCGAACGCGGGGGCTTCAGGGTACGCACTGAAGGTTCTTCAGCTGATTGACTGGATCATCAGCTTCCTGTTGTTTCGAAGTTCCTGGTTCCCAGTTTTTTGCAGCAGTTATTATCGGTGTTGTAATTGACGTTTTCGTGGCCAAAACACCGCCGTGAGCTCCCTCTCTGCTGCTCGAGACCAACTGCCGTTTTTGGTCGTTGCTGGCACATGCTTCTCGGCGCGCAAATATCTTGGCCAATCGAATTATTTGTTGCTTCGTTGTCATGGTGAGGGGCGGGGCTAATTCTGAATTCCTTCTTAGTTAGGCCACCCGTCAAGCAACAGCCAAGCGTCGCGACGCTTTGAAGACGTCAGGCTCTAACAATGCTATCAGTTTTATACTTGTAATTGTCTTATTACTTGACCGATTTTTCTCGGAAAAGTGTTGATATTACGACACTCCCCCACCTAGGCGTAAAAAGAGACCGTAAGTCTCTTTTTACAAGATGTCGGGGAGGCCTTAGAAGTTTGGAAGGACCACTTCCCAGTATTCGTTAGTTTTTTTGAAGAAATCTCCCCACCAATTGCTGAACGCCGTAGGTCGATTGCCCAATGGTTTTAGGTTGGAGTTGAAAAAATATTGCGAACTAGTCAACCGTTTTCTCGTCAAAGGAGAGGTTGCGGCTGTTCCGGTGTGTATTCGCTTTTTTCTCGATTTGGGTGCGGAATCGGTTGTTTCAGTTGATGCGGGAGGATCTTCTTGTGATGAAGTTTCCATAACCGTTATGATAGTTTCTATCCGGTTCACTAAATTTTTTCTAGACTGACGGAGCACAGCTAGTCCTAAGGTTTCGATTTGATCAACCTTTAGCAATTCCCTGGTCAGCATTTCTTCAAGGAACTTCTTTTGCCGGGTGTCTGCCAATTTTCATACCGCTTGTACTTGTCGGTCTAGTTTATCAACATTGTGGTTTATACTTTCGAGTCGCCGCAGGCTTTCCTGTCCTTTAATTGGGGCCTGAATATCCAGTTGTGTCGGTTCTTCAGCGGCGACGTCGCTTAGAGATCCCTCTTGATTGGAGAATTCATGCTCTGAGTCAGAACTGTCCGACTCATAGTCCATCTCCTGATCGAGGTTAACGTAATTTCCATTTCGGGCGGGTCGCAAATCATCAACATGTATATTGACTTGGTTATCGTTAATCAGGACTTCATATGCGGTATCACCGTTAATTTTAACTACCTCGTGCGGCCCAGTCCAAGCCGGCGCGAAGGCTCCCGCAGCCCTTCTCCTGGCATTTACCAGATCGCCGACCTTGAATTGTACCGGTGGGGAAGTTGCTTCGTGATATTCGCGCCTTTGAAAATTTAACTGCTTTTCGTATACTTGTTGTCGTGTTTGCACCCGTAGTCTTGTACTTGGTTGTTTTCGGCTTTGTGCCCACTTCGTTTTCCATTCTCCTGGGCACGGGAGTTCATAGCCAAGTATTATTGAAGCAGGGGTCTCGCCTGTGGCTCTATTTGCTCGGCTTCTGAGCACCTGTAGCGCTTTTGGTAAGCATTGCTCCCACAAGTTTTCCTTTCTGTTGTAAAGTAACACTCGTAGAACCTTTTTTAGCTCCTGTACCCTTCGTTCTACCGGGTTGGCCCGTTGATGATATATACTGGAGAATCGATGTTCAATAACCTTTTCTTCGCAGAAGGCACGTAGTCTATTGGCTATGAACACTTTACCGTTGTCGGTCACTAAGACGCGTGGGTTGCCGTAGCGAGCTATTATTTCTTTGTCCAGAAATTCAATGATATCCCGCGTTTTTACCTCAGGGAGTGCTTTTGCTTCGACCCACTTAGAGAACACGTCTTCTGCGACGATGATATATTTATTTTTGGTACCTAGTGCTCCTGGGTATGGCCCTAGAACATCGATGCTAATCATCTCGAACGGATTCTTTGGGCTACGAGCATGCATGGGGGCATGCCCTTGTCGTTGCTGTGTTTTGCAAACCGAGCAAATTATGCAGTTGGCTACATATTGTCTAATGTCCCGGTGCATGCAACTCCAGAAGTAACATTGGGCTATTTTTCGGCACGTTTCTTGTTCGCCTGGATGACTTTGATCCAGTGCGTCGTGGTACATATGGATTACGGAATCAGCTAACTGGCGTGGAACTACTAATCGGTCACCATGCGGGTTACGTCGCCAAAGCAACTCGTTGCTGAGGACGAATTCGTTCATAGTTCGTCGTTCTTGATCGTTAGCCGGTTCTCGTTGTTCCAACGTGCCCAAAACAGCTTTCAGTTTACGGATGGTTTGGTTATAGTGTTGTGACCGGGCTATTTTCTCGTAGAGATCGCCTACATTTTCGGCGACTACATCACAGCGCAGCAATTGTTCGGGGCTGGTTATATTTAGTGTAGGAACTAGCCTGTCATTGTCCGGTTGCCCGTCGTAGGACATGTTCCCGGGATTTCGACTAAGAAAGTCAGGTAGTTCATTTTGTGTTCCGGGCACGTGTTGCAGTTCAAAGCTAAACTCTTGTAGTAACAAGGCCCAGCGAGTTAATTTTGCTCGTGAATCCTTGAATTCAGCTAGCCAGGTCAAGGACTTGCTGTCAGTGCGAACGATGAAACGCTTATCTTCAAGATAAGCTCTATACAATTTGACAGCCCAGACCAAGGCTAAACATTCCTGCTCATTCACATGATATTTCTTTTCCGTGTCATTGAATTTCGCGCTAGCGAAAGAGACTATTTTCTTCTCGCCCTTTTCACCTTCTTGGTACAATACGGCGGACATGCCCATCATAGAGGCGTCCGTTTGTACAATGAAAATTTTACGGAAATCGGGGCGGCATAACTCTTTTGCTTGAGCTATGGCGTTTTTGGTCAATATATATGCCTCTTTTTGAGCCGGACCCCACCGGAATTTTCCCTGCGTTGTTCTTAGGGCGTCAGTGAAGGGTGCCGTTAGAGCGGCTAAATTGGGTACGAATTCGCGCACCCAATTACATATGCCTAAGAAGGCCTGTAAGTTCTTTTTTGTGGCGGGCTCCTTAAAGTCTCTGATCTGGTCCAAATGCTTCTCTTGAGGTTGTACCATGTCCTTACTGATTCGGTAGCCAAGGTAGTCGATCTCCTGCTTAAATAGGTGACATTTTGTGGCACTAACTTTCAAGTTATGCATGGCTAGTCTTTCGAGAACCAACCGTAAATGTAGTAAATGGGACTCCTCGTCATCCGAGTATACAATGATGTCGTCTAGATATACCTGAACAAATTCCTGAATTTGACCGGCTAAGACTTCTGATGTCATTAGTTTCTGGAACGTCGAGGGAGCCCCCTTTAGTCCGAAAGGCATTACGGTGAACTGGTACGTTGCCCCATTAGGGGTGGAGAACGCTGTGTATTGTTTGCTATTTTCCTCCATTGGGATTTGCCAATATCCACTCTTAAGATCCAATACTGAAAAATACTTGGCTTGTGCAAGATTTTTTAACGCACTCTGTATCGACGGTAAGGTACTGCTTTCCTCGGTCGTAATGCCGTTAACTTCCCGATAGTCCACTCAAAACCGGGGCTCTTTAGTTTCACGATAAACTAATACGGGGGGTGAGGAGTAGGCTGACTGAGTAGGCTCTATCACTCCAGCCTCTAGCATTTCTTGTATCTGTTGATACAGGACCCTTTTTCGTTCTGGGTGCATTGGATAGCATCTTCGATTAACTATCTTGTCCTTAGTTAATACAATTTTGTGTTCAGTGGTGCGAGTTGTTGGCTGTACTAGCCCAACTTCGAATACTTCAGCGAATTCAGCTAAAAGCGCCTGAAGTTTCCTGGGATTAGCCAGGTCTACTTCGGGAAGCTCAACTTTTGCCGATACATTTTTTCTGTTTCGTCGCCAGTATACTGTTTGTCTTTCTATATTTCCAACGTACAGGCAATTTCGTGAGTAATCGATGATTGCTCTTTCCTGCTGCAGAAACGGACTTCCTAGAATGACTTGGGTAGTAAGCCCTTTTACCACGTAGTAGTTTATTTTATATATTTTGCTACTAATTTTCGTTTCTTGAATTGTCGTGCCTATCACTTGGGCATAGCTATTGTCTACGGCTAAGCCAATCTGTTGTTGCGTAGGGGACCACGAACCTTTTGGTAGGACGTCTTCTGACAACAGGTTTAAGTCCGCACCTGTGTCAATGAGAGCTTCATGTTCGGCGCCCTTGATCATTGTTTTAATTGTTGGTCGTAGATTCGTAGTTACATGTATGGTGGGACATGTACTAATTTTATTTGCGTTCTCTTCTTTTTTTGTTGGGTCACCTACCTTCATTGAAGAGTGACCCTCACTTAGTTTTTTGGCTCTTCGTCGACGTCTTCAGTCGTTATAACGTTTGCCCTCTCTGCGCGTCTAGCAGATTTTTGTTGATTTTTGTTTTCGAGCAAACGTTCTCGGGTATCACTGTTATTCTTGGGTTCAATTGCCCTTTTGGGGCAATTTTTATCCCAATGATTGCCTCCGCAAAAACGACATGGACGCGGATTAATGGCCTGCTCGGTCCTGGATGTTGTTTTCAGAGGCCGTGTTTGTCTTGTTTCGGAGTGTTCCTTTTCATTTGTCCCTCTTTTTTCAACTACTTCCTCTGACCGTGATTTAAGCGCTGGTTTATTTTCGGCCCTTAAGTCATCTTCCAAGAGGGCTGCTAGCGTAGATAGCTCCTCAGTGTCAGCTATGTACGCGCATCTCATGAGCGATCTGATCATAGGCAGTAGTTGAGGGATTAGTAATTGAACGCACTCTCCTTCAGATCCTTCGGGCACTACCCTATTGAATAGCGCCCGCTTTTGTAGCACGAATGCTTCTGCTGTTTCATGATAGTCTTGTTTTCGTCCGTACAAGTCCGCTTTTATTTCTGCCAAAAGTGCAGGATTATTGTACCGGCGATTCAGGCGTCCGGCGAATTCACTATACGTGAAGGCGTATGCTTGCAATCCACGAAGCCACGTTTGCGCCGTGCCATACAAGCAATTGCAGGCTTGTCGAAACTTGTCTCGATCATCAGTAATTTTGTGCTTAATAAAATAAAGTTGTAACTCATGAAGAAACGCTACTGGATCTTCATGAGTGGCGCCACCAAATGTGGCCCTTAGAGGTGTGACTTGGGGCATTTTAGCCCCCCCCCCAAGGTCTCAGCTATGAGACTGAGATTTTGAGCTATTAAATATTGAGTGTCAATTATCTGATGATCTTCCTGTGTCTTTTCCGAAAGTTTAGTTTTTTCCAGCTTTGCTTGAGCCCTGTGAACCGGGTTAGCGAATGCGAACTTAGTTGGGTCCGCAGGTTTCTGTGCCTGCCCAAGCCTGCCAGAGGGGCAAGGGGCCTCTGACTGTTTATTGACTTTAGTCCCCACCAGGGATGCCATGTCGCTGTATCGCCTAACCCAATTTTCCCCTTGCCGAGTATACGGGTCGATATTAATTTTATTATAGCCCCTTATCAGATTATCTGCCTCTGAGGTATGAGAATCCCCACCCCGAGAATGTAAAGAGGGCGTCAGTGATCGCCCTATGGCGACCCGTACACTAGGGCCATCGATTTTTGAAAGCTGACGTAAACTAACTTCAGAGTCAGTCGCTATACTCGCGCCGCTTAGGCTGCGGTCAGCCATAATTTTAAAACTGTATTTTATTTGTCCAGGGATGCCAGGCAAATCGTTTATTTGCCGTAGATTAAACTAACAACGGCAACAGCGCTGTTGTCGGTTTGTTAGGAGTAGTCCCACCACCTTTTTCCCCACTGACGGAATTGTCAGCAGTCCACTCAGGCGCAAAGAGAAAAAATGGCTTTTTCAAAAAAAAAAAAAAATTTAAGGGATGAATTTAAATTATTTAATTAATTTAAAATTTTTTGAAATTAAAATACGACTGTATTTGAGACTATAGGGCGAGACCTAGTGCTTCCTCAAATAAGCGTGGTTTAAATAAACTTGTCGTTGACTCGGGCACGTTCAACTAACCTACAAACACAATGCAAATGTTTGTGGTGAACAAGGAGGGCTAATTTTTATTTAAGTTCTAAATTTACTTAGGGGTTTGTCCTGTCTTTTGTCACTAAAATTATTTAACTCCTTAAATAACCTGTATTTACAACATAACTTCCCTAACTTATGGAATACAATATAAATGTCACCAATACAGGGATTATCAAAATCGAGATTTATAAATATGTCAATTAAGTACTTAAGATATTACATTCGCGCACAGAAAAATAATCTTAATTATGCGAATTTCTTATTTCTTAATACACAAACTATATCGCTAAACTTAAATATCGCGCAATTTACATGAATTAAAAAATTCCGGTGAAGATGTACTCTTGATACCGGAAGAAAATTTACAAAACTAGATGTAGTTTATAAGAAGGGCGTTTTCTATAGATAGGTTTATTTTATACTACTTTCACCCGCCGTCGCTCTCAGTGCAGAGTCAACGTGGCGTCCGTAGTTTTCAAAATATTGCTATTCTGTTACACACACCTTTTTTACCTAACTTTTTTCCAACGTTGTAAAGTTATACGAGCATAGGTGTGATAAACTAGCATGACACGCGCCCGATAATCTATTTACTTCTTCGAAACGATGTGTTCGTTTTTTCTTGTTTCTTTGTTTCACTTCACAAATAACGCACTTTTGTGAAGACTAGCGACTTTCTTTATTGATCCTAGGGATTCTCGACAGCCTACTAGAGATCATGAAGTAGTGCCCAAAGAAAACCAATAAAAAAAGCCACGCAACTTAAATAAATTAGAAAGCTGAAAAATATATAGGTGATATTTTGCAAAGCTAACCAACTTAAATAATTACGTTGTCGAACGCGGGGGCTTCAGGGTACGCACTGAAGGTTCTTCAGCTGATTGACTGGATCATCAGCTTCCTGTTGTTTCAAAGTTCCTGGTTCCCAGTTTTTTGCAGCAGTTATTATCGGTGTTGTAATTGACGTTTTCGTGGCCAAAACACCGCCGTGAGCTCTCTCTCTGCTGCTCGAGACCAACTGCCGTTTTTGGTCGTTGCTGGCACATGCTTCTCGGCGCGCAAATATCTTGGCCAATCGAATTATTTGTTGCTTCGTTGTCATGGTGAGGGGCGGGGCTAATTCTGAATTCCTTCTTAGTTAGGCCACCCGTCAAGCAACAGCCAAGCGTCGCGACGCTTTGAAGACGTCAGGCTCTAACAATGCTATCAGTTTTATACTTGTAATTGTTTTATTACTTGACCGATTTTTCTCGGAAAAGTGTTGATATTACGACAGCTTGTTTCAAATTTTCTGCTTTTGCATCATCGGCGTCGTTTTAATTGTTTTTAGGAAACGTTTGATGACGCACTTGGATAATTATTACTAGGATATATTTTTATTATTTCGTAATTCAGGATGTTAGTCTTGAATATTATAAATTCGGTTATAGTAAAAAACCCATAAGCTGACGTTGAATTCCACTCTAAAGGTCTTTTTACATTAAGTGCAATTGCAAGAAAAACGGCCTGGAAGCATGCGCTTCGACGACGATTTAATCAGCTGATGCACGTTTTCTCATTTAAAACCTGCATCAGCTGTTTAAAACGACGACAAAGCGCATGCTTTCAGGCAATTTTTTCTTGCAATTGCCCCCAATGTAAAAAGGCCTTAAGATCACTGATTACTGTAAGCTTAAGAGTGAGGTCTAGTGACGCATTCGCTATTTAATTTTTTGATCAATATCTCGTTATTTTTTCCTTTTATCCAAAAATCATTAAAATACCTATATTTAAAGCATATTTAGCTACAATTTAAAGTTAAACAAGTTTGAATTATGAAGTAATAAAAGCACAAAAAAAAAAATGAACAAATTTTACCAATTTTCCTTTTATTCGTTAATCAAAATGTCTTTAGTTGAAAACTGTATGTAATTGCTACTCAAGGATGCGTATTTGGCCCCGTTTTAAATAAAGCAAGAAGAATAAGAAATATTGCTCAAAAAATGAAATGGGGAATGCATCACTAGACTTCACTCTTAAGGCCTTTTTACATTGGGTGCAATTGCAAGAAAAATTACCTATAAGCATGCGCTTCGACGACGTTTTAATCTTAATCAGCTGATGCACGTTTTTCCATTTAAAACCTGCATCAGCTGTTTAAAACGTCGACAAGGCGCATGCTTCCAGGCCATTTTTCTTACAATTGCACCCAATGTAAAAAGACCTTTAAGCTGCGTTGCTTAAGTTACCACGTCGACTTTAAGGTTGAAGGTATTGATATTTGAAAAATAAAGTGGTTTATAATCGGGTTATCTTTCTTACTACCCATAGTTCTTAAAAATATGTAAATTTAATATATCTATTAAAATTTCAGGAAGCCGATTTATTTATCGGTGATGTTGGAATTACTTATGAGAGATTTGGAGTGGTACAATTTTCTTTTCTAACTCTTGCTGATAGCGGAGCATTTGTTACGCATGCGCCTAGTCGACTCAATGAAGCCCTAGCGCTTTTAAGACCATTTCAGTGGCAGGTATGTCTTGTATAAACTAACTAACATAATATTTTATAAAATAATTACCTATCACGTTTAATAGTTATCTGGGCCGGTCTATCTTAGGCTGATAGGATTTATATAGGACAGACCGGTGAGGCAAGTTTAATTATATTAGATAAACGGTAAAGTTATCCAGAAAATGTGACATCGCTCAGGAGTTTAAACTGATTTTTATGGAAGCGATAAATTGCTCATTAATCCCTTCCAAAAACTTTAATATATTTAATTTTTACAAAATCTACCGAGAGAGCAGTGGGCTTCTTCGGAAGTCACTGACTACTTAAATTACTATCTAACTATATGTGCTACTGTTACTAGTGAACTGAAGTACATGAAGTTTACATCAGTATAAAGGGAATTGAAAGACTTTTAAAATAAGGTGTCACTCGACCCCCCTTTCCATTTAAGATTTTGGGGTGGTGCCACCCCCGCCCAGGGGGCTGCACGTGTTAACGTAATTTTTTGCCAATTTTGTGTCCCCCTCGAAAACATAATCGACAGGTCTGATCGTTTTTCCAAAAAATAACTAAGCTGCCAGTAAATGTATCTCTTTCATTTTCGATGCGCCACCCTGTATATTAGCTGATATTGACAAGTTCCTCTATTTATTTGCACATTAATATAATTTTGTTTTAAGCGTAGTCATTGAATTAGATTATACGTCGAGTGGAAACTTATAACCGATATATTTTTAAATAATTTTCAAAAGTTAATTTTACTAAAAAAAGAAGCTCTATAGAGTGAAAGCCTTTTGTAATGTTTTTTAATAGTAAATATTGTAGAAATACATTTTCACTAAAATAAATATCTTCATAAATTAGCACTCTTCATCCACAATTTTTTGAGGAATGTCAAAAAAATAGCTCAGCCATACTTAATACTCATTTTAATAAAGGATAACTAGGAGAAATTTTAATAAAGGATAACTAGAAGAAATTTAAGTGCTGATGCACATGTTCGATTGCGGTCGATCATAGATTAAAAAAATATAGAAGAAGTAGAAGAAGTGTTTTTCATTTCTCGTTGATACAAAAAAAACTCAATATTTATCAAAAATAAATGAGGAATATGTCATTGAAATCTATTTTATTTAAAATAGAATCGGTAATATTTTTTAAATCAAATAGGTACCTGCATTTATATTTTAATTATTAGTCCAGCCTTGCAGTAGCTCTTCCTTTTACTAAAATCATAAGATTACAGGTAATATTTTATGATTTTTAAGTTCTTCTGAAAATCCATTAAATGCTTGAATAGGTAAAAAACAACTCCGAAACAAAGCAGCCACATGCCCCGGGTTTACCAACAATGTTTGTAAAAGAATTAGTACTATTAGATACTAGATGAAATAATTATCAAAACAATGAAATGGAAAACGACAAAACAAACAATTTTTTAAATAGGTGATATTTTAAACAAATATCTCGCAACATCTGGAGTTTCCCAGAGTTCCATCCTTGGTCCTCTTTTTTTACGTTATTTATAAACGACATTGTTAATAGCCCTACTATTTGTTGTCTGCTGAGCTGTATGTAGATGATCTAAAAAATTTCTATTTAATTTTAAGTTTAATTGACTGTTTAAAACTAGAGCGTAATTTGGACGTATTGTATGAGTGGTGCATTAAAAACAAATTAAACTTAAATATTGTATTGTACACTGAGGAAAATCGGTTAATTAAAGTATGTTACAGGTGATTTATTAATAACTATAACTAAAGCTTTAATTGGCACAGCTCTTTTTTTATTACTAGCAGTAAGATGATCTATCTGCTACAATTAAACCCATCTTTCTGAAGTATTTGTATTACTGTAAGCATATTTCTACATTATAGACCCAAAAAGGTTTAATTACTATCAGTATACGGGTTAATTAGGTTTCAAAAGACTATCGTAATGTAGGTGTTTAGTTGTAATAATTTATTTGATTGGTTATGATTATTAAAGTCTGTTGACAGTGTTTCGTTTAATAACGTCAGTAAATGACATTCGTACTATAACAAAACCTTGAATTATTATAATTAAAGCCTTTAATAACCATAACTGTTTCTACTCAAACATCGGATATGATCGACAGTGTTCGATAGTCCGAAGAACGCATCATCGTTATCGGTTCGGTTTTCTGGCGTCGCGTTTTCACATATTTCATCAGCTATTCTGAGGGTACGGTTCGTCCTGTGTCTTCGTATTTGCGACAGTGTTTGTGTTGAAAACAAAATGGCGTACCTACAAATCAATTCTGTATGACTGGGGCCTAAAGGCTTTTTTAGAAGCATTTGAAGGTAAGAATTAAAAAAATTACTAAAATATTTGTTGTGTTTTCTTTTTAAACCATTACCATAGAAAGATAATAAATATTATAACTAATATTTCAGAATTTTGGTCAGGTAATGACGCTCTGTCGAGGTTATGTCCGACTAGAATTTAGCTAATAGGTAAAATATTAGTGGTGGGTCGGTATCTGTGTAACTGCTACTTTAAAACGGTATTTTTTAATACCATCGTGTCGCGCTCCACCTCATACAATGAAGCAGTTACTCTCTGGAACTATTAAGATTTCGTCCTTCGCCGCTACACGCACACGCTGCGATGTGAACCGAGCGACAGCGGCCGGCTGACCAGGCCGCCGCGCCGGTTCGTTGTGGAGTGTAACAACAAACCGTCTGGAGCTTGAGGGTATTTTTTTTCTTGACGGCATTTTTACCTTGACGGTATTTTTACCTTGACGGTATTTTGTCAGACTGGGGACGAAAGGTTGCCAGTGGAACGTGGAACTGTTGCGGCGCCGTTCGCGGCGGTATGAGTATAACAGTCTCGAGGTTGACGGTATTTTGCTTAAAGGTATTTTGTCAGACCGGGGACGAAAGGTTACCAGTGGAACTGTTGAGGCCGCCGTTCGCGTTATAGTTATATGGTGCTGATGTTTTACTGTCGCGGTAGCCGCGGTGTATAGTATTTTTCATTGAACGCGGTCTCGCGAGGATCCCTTTGGCTTGTATCAATGATGAAAGAAATGACTCAAGAAGTTGAAAAGCATTGTCGTCAATTAGATTAAAATATATTATTAGTATTAAACTTTATAAATTATTATATAAAATGTTTGTGCAAGGGGATAATATATTATATTTTATAAATACAAAAATACTTATATGTAAATAAACGATAAAAATAATATAAGTAGGTATGTATATTTAACCTTATTTTGAATAATCCAGTAAAACGATTAATATTTATAAAACTAATATTAGGATTCTAGGAACTCATCATTTTTCTGTAGGAATTTAAAAATAATAGTTTTTTGACTTTGGTAGAACCCAATCTATTATTTCTTCTATCTGAAAGAATTTGTGCTGTTTTAGAAAACGTTCTTTCACAGGGTAGGTATATACGTATATGGTGCAACAGTAACTATGTTAGATTTTACAATTTCCGCTAGACTAGGATAATAATTATTGTAGAAGTAATGTTTCGGGAGATTGGTGGTTCTTCTAAATCTAAATACGAATTCCTACAGGTTCAAAGATTTAAATTTTTAGTCAAAATGTGCTCAGATAGAGATCGCTTCTGAAGCTTATTCGAAAGTATTCCTTATTTCCTGGCCTAAATATGGGAATTTGTTCTTATTTATTTGCGTTTTATGGGTTGTACGGGATATAACATTATTTTTGACTCTTTCGAAGAAAAACCCAAGGCCGTTTTAAATTCTTTCACAGAGGAAGGATAGGTCGTAGAGGGCGCTTATCACTAAGCGTGACACACTTCAAGTTTTGACCAATCAACAATGTTCTCGATATTTTTCCAATATAGCGGAAGTCATACCGAAAATCGTTAAATGACAGGCACGTCATCAGGAGATTGACGAATAAGTTTATTGAGGGATATAAAATAAACCTCATTTTTATATTGTAACTGACTTTTGAAAATAAACTTATTGTTATCATTATTATTATTATTAGTTTGAGATTTCAAGGTCACAGACAGGAATGATGAAACATGTTTTATTTCTTCAAATTATGACATTTTTGTAAACCAAACTCGCCCTAGTTCGTTCCGGAGTAACCGTTATTTAGTCGCGGTATTTTCCTGTCGCGGTATCAAATGGAACGTTCCATATCGGTAACAGTATTTCCCACCTCTATAAAATATAGCAGTGATAGGGCTAAAAAGGCATCAATTTTTTTATTTTTGCGCACTTCCAAGCTTAATTTTTGCGTAGGTCAAGATTTTTTTCCTATTTAGGTTTTTTAATGCAATTCCTATAAATAACTTTTATTAATATAGTTTAATTTAGTAGTATTATTATATGTAAATTTTGTTGCTAAAGGGTGTTGAATTATTTTTGTCTAAGAGTTATTTTGCAATATCTCCTAGAGTACTTAGATATTAATTTAAATTTTGGTATGTGTTAATATTTCAGTTAAAACGTTACTCTATTGCTCTATCACTAATCAGTAATAATGGATTTCAGGAACCCCCCCAGCAATCGATCGACTACATCAATGAGAAAAATGTTTGCCCAACAGGAGACACATTTCTTTGGACGCCTATGAACGTAACTGCTGTGCGTTGCTGCATTGACCTACCATTAGATAGCCTAACCAGAATGGTCTTACTTGAAATGTTTTTTTAACCCAGGTGTTATTTTTAGCTTAAGTTAGGATTTATTTAGACCCTACACAACGGGTCTATTTTTAAATTAAGTAAAGTGTTTTCGTTGTTGACTAATAAGTAACTATTTAATTAATAATAAACAAAAAATAAAAATATATATTGTTTTATTTTTCCTAATGATAGGACAACAATTTTTCATAAAAACTACTTATTTTTTTACAGCCTTAGGAAGAAAAAATATAGATGAAGCAAATTAATACTAATAATAAATGATCAAAAAAAGAGAAAAATGGATTGGGCTACAATATTCCATATTCTTGTTATGATTGTTTACTATTGGTAATTGTTCTGTTTTTAGTTATATTACTTTTTTGTGTTTAAAATTCCCAGTGTTGTAAAAAATGTAATATAACTAAAAACAGAAGAATTATCCATAGTAAACAAGAATATGGAATATTGTAGCCCATCCAGTTTTTTATTTTGATCATTTATTATCAGTATTTATTTTTTGCTTTATCTATATTTTTTCTTCCTAAGGCTGTAAAAAAATAAGTAGTTTTTATTAAAAATTGTTATCCTATCAATGGCGAAGGAGCCAATAAAGGCACCTTAATTAAAGTTTTTTACTGCGACAATTAAATTTATTTTGCTACAGTAATTAAAGCTTAATTCTACAATAACTAACGGCGTTAGTTACAGTAACATCACTACGTTATTAAGGGTATTAATGTCCTACATCTATGATAACTAAAGTACTTTAATAACCATCGCTGATGTTTAACAATGAGCTTGTATAGTGCCCGTTAATACGATATAATGTGGTAATTAAAGTGCTTTAATGATGATAGCTAGCATCTTTAAGACTGTATATTAATGATAATTAAAGTACTTTAATTACAATAACTATAGCCACAGCAACTAAAGTAATTTATTGTAGCAGCTCAGGTAAAAGTAGAAAATCGACTTTAGTTATAACAGTAAATGACTGTAGCTGTCCCCCATTTAACTAAGATAATTTAGTTATGGTTATTAAAACTTTAATTATGGTCGATAGAATTTTCCCTCAGTGTATATATTATGTAATTTATACTAACAAAAACCTCACTTTTGATTTCGACTATAACATAATTGGTAAGATCCTGGAAATACCTACTATGTTTAAGGATTTAGAAGTTATTTTCGATAGAGACCTATCCTTTGTTCCTCATATTGATCACATCGTGTCCACCGCCTATAAATCACTTGGTTTCATTCTAAGAACTACTAGAAATTTTCGGTCACTTGATCTTTGAATAACTTTGTTTCGTTCTCTTGTTACATCCAAATTATAATACTTTTGAATCATTTGATCTCGGTTTTATAAAACACACATTGACAATATTGAGAGTAATCAAAGTCGTTTTTTAAAAGCTTGGTGGGATAGATCTGATGGAGTTTATCTCGAAATAATTTTTCTACATGATCTACTGCTACAAAGATTCTCGTTTGTTAGATTATGTGATAGACGCACATACTCTCAGCAGTCATTTTTACATAAACTACTCAATAATAACATTATTTGTGAGGAGCTACTGCACAAACTGAACTTTAGAATTACTTTCCTAAATAATTCTCTAATTAATATACCTTCTACTTACGTATTTAAATATTCTCTCTTCAGTAGGATGTATTCATGTCACAATAACAATGTTCATGCCTATGGTGTCTTTAATTGTAGCTTGAATTCTATGAAAATACATTTTTATTACTAGTACCTATGCTACTGGACGTATGTAGTTACTTTTGTCTTTTTGTAGGGTACCTATTATTACCACTGTATTATTAGTTCTATAAATCTAGATAGTATTTATGTAAATTGTTAAATATTTTGTTTTCATTTTACCTAATTAAATTGTATTTTCTACCTGTTTTTTTAACTGGGGAACTGTAAAACAGTGTATGGAATAAATAAAATATTTTTATATAAAATAAAATTAATGAAGGTTTTCAAAAGTTTTTATAAGAATCATGATATTTTAAAAAAGACTGACGCAAAATAAACTGTATTTGTTTCACCAAACTTTAATTTTAGGTATGGCCAGCCATTGGCGTTACTTGCCTAATAGTAGGACCATTTTTGTATGCGCTTATTGCGCTTCCTAATGCTTGGCATCCTCGATTTATAGTAAGGTCACATGCAAGATTATTTTTTGATTGTACATGGTTTACTGTTACGATTTTGCTTAAACAAAGTAAGTGCATATGCATGTACAATATATAATATGTACCAAACTGTATCTTGAGAATCATTATTTATTCAGCTATCAGATTTTTTTAAATTATGTTTTTTAAGTTTAATGATGTAAGATGTACCCACTGCTGCAATAGTATATAAGGTACGGTACCCAAAAAGATAATAAATATCCAAGATTTTTTATCTGTTTGGTGCAACGATTGCTGACTATCGGAAGTATTGTTTATCCCTTACACAAAAAACACGACAAGGGACGCAAACAAGAAAATGTAATTACTTTTTTAATATTCAATTAATCAATGTGAATGATAGAAGAGTTTTGGACTTGTATTCTCTTTATTTGAATGACATCACAACGTTTCAACTGGTAAGTATCTTCAGTTGTCTTAAGGTGAATACAAATAAAGACAATTCAAGTTCAAAACTCTTCTATCATTCAAGAAACATCATTGTCTCCAACCTTCAAACATTAATCAATGTATTGGCATACATTAAAGTAAATCCTTATGTCAGTACTAGAATAATCTCTACAGAATTGGGCATAACTTCTTCGTTTGAAAACTGCATTTTCAAAATTTCAAATGAAATATTGTTTTGAGATATTTAGTAATAGATAAGTATATTTAAAAGGCGATTTTTGTTTTAAAGTAGTATTGTTTTATAAGTCATAAATAGTTGATGCTTCGTAACGGTTATAGGATTTCGGTACTTTACATACCGGTATTCAAACTTTTCTATTTTCAAAAAGTTTTGATAATAACTTAAGTTATTAAAGAGATATTAACTTTTGATTTCCACTGGCTTCTGTCAATTTTAGTTGCCCTTTTGACTGCTTAAAACCCGACATTATCGTTATGTTGTGATGTTTCAAATAACGCCCTCTAGGGACCACCGCAAAAATCAAAAACACACAAATTATAATACAACTGATCAAACAATTAGATCTTTTTTAAACGAGTACAAGTTTGAAGATTTTCCTTGACCCTAACTGAAGTCGCTTATTTTTTTCCCAAAAAAAAAAAGTTTTTCGACACCCGTTATTTTAGGAGCTGAAGAGTGCTTAAATAAAATTGTCCATAAGTTTTTCAAGCTTACTAAATTTTCAAGAAAAACATTAAAAATAAACCATGATTTTCTTAGTTTAGCATTAGTATTCAGCCCTCTAGCATCTAGCATTCAGAGGATCATTTTCCAATTTAAAAAAATGAACAGCACCGAATTTATCTAATTATCTAGTTTAATTTTACTACTTAATACTCATATTATGAAACACCGTACCCTTATTTCGGCAAATTGAAAACATACAATTTTTATAGGTGTAAATTCAAAGCTTATTCCAAGAAAGCTAGACGTAAAAAAACTGACATTAGTTTTGAGTTTAACGGCACACATTCCCATGGGAATTGCTTACAGGTTATGGCTTTTAGATGAGTCCTAACAAGGACAAAACAGCCCGTCATTATCTAACTGTGCCCCAGGGAACCCATTACCTTTGGCGTTCCTGTGTTCTTTAATGCAAAAGATAGATGCACTACTTTGTCCGTATGCCGCTAGAACTTTCTTTCAATAATTATATGTATTTATTTTAGCTGGCCGGGAACCAAGTTCAACAAACAAAGCAAGATTTTTTATAATACTTTTATCAATCTCTGCTACATATGTCATCACTGATATGTATTCAGCAAATTTAACTTCACTGCTGGCCCGACCTGGAAGAGGTAATGTTTTTAGAATGAATAAAAGCAATTTTAATATATGTCTTTTTATGTTTTAACTATAAGCCTGTCTTTTTAAACCGTGTGTAGTTGTATCGCACTGAGCATGACGGGTTTCGAACTGCAAATATTACAATTTATGATTTATAGGTACCTTATTTTGAATACAGGAAGTGAACATGTAAAACAAGATAGGCGTTTTATTGATATCTTGCGATAAGGTTTTCCATACATACAGAGTACATAAAGAGACACTTTTAAGATGGATATAACACTTTCACTTTTGGTTTATAGCGAGGTTTATAATATGTGTGTCTATATCAAATTTGGTTCTTGTGTAGTTAAAACCATTAAATAAGAGCGAGGTTTCTATGTTTACTAGAGATAGGTCTTGTATACCGGGTGGTGCATCGTGGTTGGAAACATAGGAAATCCTATGCAGGTTTTAGACTGTCCAAATGTTTGCTCCCCTGCCGATGTGCTCGCGAGAGAGGGCGCTAGCACACCAGCTGGTCTAGCAGACAATACAGTAAACAGACCACTGGTATTAGCCAAAGAGAGTACTGATTACACGGCCAAGCAGCTTGCACAAAACAGATGGACAGAGTTAACAACCTTAAATAAATCCAGGCAACTGTGGCCTACATTTGATAAAAAGAGAACCGTAGAGCTATTGAGACACAGTCGAAAAGACGTGAGAAATATTACTGTGGTTGTTACCAGACATTGCCTCTTCGGTAGACATGCCGAACGTATGCAAATACCCACTAAAGACTTCTGCAGAAGTTGTAGAGATGTGGAAGAGGAAGAAAGTATTCCTCATCTCTGAATGCCCTGGCCTCGCAAGAAGAAGGTTCACTGCCCTGGGTGAACCATTTTTTAATAGCCTGGAGGAACTAAGCAACTTACAACTTGGTTAACTGAGCAGGTTTCTGAATAGTAGTGGCTGGTTTGAATGAGTGAGAGAGAATCTAATGAAGGTGGGTTCTACGGAATACCTGTTGTATCACAACGGGTCTAATAGGACTACGTGAGACTCTAACCTAACCTAACCTTCCTCCCCTGTCGACTTTAAAGCGGGGTTGTAGGGAGACTTTTAACGGTCCCTGTGGTGAGTGCACATGAGAAGTTTGAACAATTTTTTACAACCCGATCTTAACTTATTTGAATAGGATTGTGGTTGGTTTTTCATTGGAATTCAACAGATGATGCTGCGGACACCAGCATTGATTGGACTTGTCAACCTGTGAATTTGTCACATGCACTCATCACATACAGACACTAAAAAGTTTTCCTACAACCCCGCTCTAAAGTCAACAGGGGAGCAAATATTTGGACAGTCTGAAACTTGGAAATAAGGAAATAAGAAATATTATAGCTACTGATATAACCTAAATTATAAGTTTTTATTTTAGAACAAAATTACCATCAAAAATCTGAATTTTCTTGGTACTAAACTAACCAAATATGTATTTTTAGAAAGAGCAATAAATAATTTATACCAGTTAAAAGCTGCTATGGAAACTAGAGACTATAAATTATATGTTGAAAAGCATGGTCCATCTTTTGGGTTACTTGAGGTGAGAAATAATAATTTATCTCCTTTTTTTTTGATAAAAAAAATATTGTTAAATTTTCCTTTGCAGAATGGAACTGGTATTTACGGTCACATATGGGAGCTAATGGAAAAAAGGCAAAACACGTATGTTGTTGAGTCAGTTGAGGAAGGAGTTAAATTAGTAAGAGATACAAGAAATGTTGCAGTAATGGCTGGAAGAGAAACTTTATTTTTCGATATTCAGCGATTTGGTAAGAGCTAATAAATCTTTAGACATTTATTATTTTTTGTAATTTAAAATTAGTGTTATAGTTAACATTCAAATAAAAGAATCACTGTGCCAAAGGGTCTAGAAAATTGAAAATATTTCAAAAAGTACTATATCTAGACTTAATACAGTATGTCCACGGATGGGGTTTACAAGAGGACAAATGGACTAAAAATTGAAAGATACGAAAAAATGTCACTCTTAGTAAACGATTCATCATAGGGAGGGGGGGGGGGATTGTTCGGGTTTGTTCATAGTCAAGACATATCCAACATACTTTTTTTTTAAAGAACACCCTATATTATATTATTTTATATTTCTGCATATATCCACATATATTTTATAGAAAATTTAATTTGTCTAAATTCAATTGTTTTTTTAGATATTGACGTTCAAAATATGGCATTTTCAGGCTTTTATAGGCTATAGAATTGGAACGGCATATTTTAGAGAAAAATTGTTTTCTTTTTTTATCTGAGTTTTTTATTCTGTATCCAAGGAGACCAAGTTTTAGTGTAACTTATTAACATTACATCAAAAATTGAAACTTTTAGATAAAAACTATTATAGGCGAAACCCATTCTCTAAGATGCACCATTACAATGCTATAACTTGTCAAAGTATGAAAAAGTAAAATTTTAAACCTCAATATCTCAAAAACAATTGAATTTAGAAATTTTATGCAAAATATACATTGAATATTATAGGGAATTAGAAAATAATGTGTGTTCCATTTATAAATAAGTATGTTTGATATGCAAAATAATTTAAAATTATAGACCTAAAGCAACTCTGTTTTTGAACGATAGTAAAAAGTTGAGTAGTTTAGAGAATTTAGTAGAATGGAATCCTGCGTTGAGGGCGGCCCATCCTGTATATTAAATTAGACCAAAAACATTGCATTCTCTTGACTCGATTCTGACCATGTTTAATAATCGATTTTTAAAAACGTTTTTAAATTTAGACTACACACAGGTATTAAGCAGTATGCGAAAGTTATTGACATTAGAACAAAATTATTTTAAATATTTTTAACAATACTTTGAAATTAAATAATACATTTAATGATTTTCATTGTCTTATATTTTTTTCCTCTAATTATTTTTTAGTGTGTGTGTTTTATGGCACTGGTTCAAACCAAATGGCCAGCATCTCTCTTTTTTCCAATTTTTCGAAATTTGACAGCTTATGTTCAAGCATTAATATATCCTAATAACAATCTAACTTACATCTGTCTACTTAATTGCTAATTAATTGTAACAAAACTAATTTATTTATTTTTTCCTACTTTTTTTTTATTTATTTTTTGAATTTTTGCCTTCTTTATTTTTTTGCTCTATTTTATTATGAACTCGTTTTTTTTTAACCATTTTACTTATATTTATATAAATATTATTTTTTAAACACCTATATATGTAAATATCACCTATCCATTGGTGAAAACAGAAATTCGATATCTTGCTCAGTTTTTTGTAACTCGAGTCAAAAAGAGCCGCAATTTTAGATCGCAAATTTTAAAACTATAATTGCAAATAATTTACAAATTTTAGGTCCAAAGAACTACCAACTTAGTGAAAAATTAAATACTGCCTACTCTGCCATAGCTTTGCAGGTTGGATGCCCATATATTGAGGAAATAAACAAAATGTAAGTGAATAACAAAGAAATCCAATTTAGTTCTACCAACTATTTAAGAATTCAATTTTAACATAAACGGATTTTTTGCCTTATGCCTTACTAGCATTTTCGCGACTTATGACTACATATGAACTAAATCTGTCGTCAGGGTTGGTGCAACTTTGGGTAATACAGTTACTTAAACGTCAAGTTAGTATTTATCGGCTAAACTACGTCGTGTAGATGTCAATGAGTTTCTTTCGGATTGAGGTCTCGAATAGTCATCGACTCTTACGTCATTTAAACGTAGTATTCTGACCTGAAATGCAGTTAATATCTGTGATGCTATAAGCAGTCACACAGACGTCGCTCTATGACTAATTTCTGAAGGTCCACATTTAAAGTCGGCCGGAGGTGAGAATATTACTAAGAGTATACAGAAAATAAATTTTTTTACTTGAAGTAATAACGAGTTGAAAATTTGGCACTTTCATTACCTATGAACGATTTAAGTATACTTATTTTAACTAAATCTGTCTATACGTCATTTGGGTTAGACTAATTCTTCCCTAAAGCGTGCTTTAAACTAATTTAGGTGACGACGTGATTTCACCATGTTTTGATGGAAGTTAATTTTAGGGTGTCGTTCTCGTAAGCTAATGTTTGGAAAACATACAACCAAATACTGGACACTGCCCCTATTTGATCTAAAATAACCTACTTTACGTATTTTGAGTGTTTAGATGCTAGTTTATTGTATGTAGGTTTTCTCCTTTATTCAAGATATATTATTATTATTTCATTAATTTGATCAATTAAGTGGCGTTTAATTTTTAGCCCTCTATATTGCCTAATTTTAACAGTCAAGTTCCTTGCGTTTCAATTTTAAGCGACCGAAAACTTCTAAATAAGTTTATTCTAGTAAGGGTAAGCTCTTTATACCGGGTCCGCCAACGTGGCGGGAATGGAAGATTAAATCATTATCGAGGAGCTTATTAAAAATACTAAACCAGCATAAGGTATCGACTTAAAAGCGGCATATTTTAAAAATATTTTACATTATACAGGGTGGCTCAAAAAAGTGTGGCGGACTAAACTTGCATTTTTTTAAATGGAACACCCTATATTTTATATTATTTTCTAATTCCCTATACAATTCCACGTATATTTTGTAAAAAATGCCATATGTCTAAATTCAATTGTTTTTGAGTAATTGACGTTTAAAATATGGCATTTTTTGACTTTGACAGGCTGTAACATTGGAACGGTTCATCTTAGAGAAAAATGGTTTTCACCTCCCTATCTTAGTTTTTTATTCTCTATCCAAAAATACCAACTTCCGGTTTAACATGTTAAACGGACCCGGTATAGCAGCCATTACTTATATTTTATAAAAGAACCCACAAAATATCAGTTGGTCATATTTGTTAGTGATCTAGTATGTTAACCCGTGCAGAAGTCAAATAAAGATATTTTTCAAACTTCCCGATATTTTAGGTGCAGTATAAGTAACAGATATACGTAAAATTAGTTACTTATAATGTGCAAAAGTCATATACTGACGTCCTTACAACCCTTATTTTGTTCACCAAATTGGTGCAAATTCGAGTCTTCTCAAGGTCAGATCGACGTAACTTTCCAATGTCTGGTTGAAAAATATAACGTCGGTGTGACGTAAAAATGCTAGTTGGGTGTCATCTAAGCAAGTCTAATAGTTAGTAAAGGTCTTTTAATTTACACATACAGAGCTCTGCAAAGAGTTACGAAAATGGAATATGTCATTTTAGGCCAAGCGATGGTTTTCTACTCGCAAAAGGTCAGAGAGAAATGGAATTTGGTGGGATGGTAGAGATAGGTTCCCTGATAGTCCACCTGAGTTTGCGACCTCGGGGGGCTGCCGCTCGAGGGGTGAGGGGATGAAAACTCTGACTCGCGGCGCTTGGTGCAAAATAGCATCCTTGGGGCAGGTGCTATTGAAAAAAAGTTTTAATAAAATATGTAGAGAACAAAATTATGCACAACCTTGATGCTTTGCATTTTTTGGCTTCGACCCATAGTTTTTGCTCTACGGGGCGCCAAAGTTAGGGGGTAGTGTGCAATTTTTAACAAAATCATAATTTAATCGCGGATTAAGACAAAGATGGCTACCAAACAATTCTGTAATATTTTTTTAATTAATTATTATTAATTAAATTATGATTTTGATAAAAATTGCAAACTACCCCCGACACTGGCGCACCGTGGAGCGAAAACTATTGGTCGGAGCCAAAAAATGCAAAGGATCAAAATTGTGCACAATTTTGTTCTCTACATATTCTATTTAGACTTTTTCAATAGCACCTACCCCAAGGGTGCTACTTTGCACCAAGCGCCGCGAGTCAGAGTTTTCATCCCCCCACCCCTCGAGCGGCAGCCCCCCGAGGTCGCAAACTCAGGTGGACCATCAGGGAACCTATCTCTACCATCCCACCAAATTTCATTTCTCTCCGACCTTTTGCGAGTAGAACCCCTTATTTTGTACCCATCGCTTGGCCTATTTCAGCAATGATGATATTTGATTATACTGAATGTCCGAAATGGGTGATGTCAGTATTAGGATCGCGGAAAAAAATTTTTTAGGCAATTATGTTAGTCATCTACTGGTGCTTGCGGATCGATTCTGGTTCTGTTGGTTTTTGAGATATTTTGAATAATCTTAAATGTCGCATTTTCTTAAATATGGGTTTTTAAACAAAATGTAAAAGTTGACTTTGCAAGACTATAGTAAGTAGACACTAGACACAAATTAAATATTCTTCAAATAACAAAAATTAATGGCCACAAATAAATACTCATCGTTTTACTTTTATAAATTTATAAATGTTCTAACATCAGTCAACAATAAAATAAAAAACATTATAAACAGTAATACTTCCCCTAATACAAATACTTTTCAGTCTTGCTGCTATGTTTGAAGCAGGAATAATAACTAGAATGACTGAAAACGAATACGAAAAACTAGGAAAACAAAAAGGAATACTCGATATTGGGCCAGAACTGGATGTGCCAACAACACAAACGGAAACTAAAAAAGCTGCCAAAGTTAGCGAAGATAATCAGAAGTTAAAGCCGATAAGTTTGAAAATGTTGCAGGGAAGTTTTTATTTGCTTGTCATAGGCAATATTTTTTCTGGTAAATAAGACACATTTCAGTTGTTTTGACAGAATAAAAAAAACTGGTAAAGTAATAGGGAAGCAAAATAAATAATTCTAAAACTGTTCAAATTTAGTTACATTAAATTTATCTGCGGTACATTCACAGCTTTCACTATATACAGCCTAAATAACTAGTGTTTCCCTTTAAAAAATCAGTATTTTTCTCTATTCTACCATTCCTGGATAATTTTTTCCATGTCTTCGACTGCTTTCCTTCAGTAAGCGCTACACTCTTAAAGCTGGCCTAGTATACCATACCAGAATCTTAGTTTCCGTGACATAAAAAGTTAGTTAAAATAGCCTCGAGGAGAAATCGCTAGCTCGCGGCAGCGAGTATCGAATTTACCCGGCGAATGGCGACCGATCGGACCAAGTCATTGGTCAAAATAAGAAACAGTGCTGGCGACAACCGATTGGATCTTGGCTTGGTCCATGGGCTAAATCACTGTCTTGCTGTTGCAAAGAAAGCGCGGGGCTAAACAGCGACCTGATTCACTCAAACTCGTTATTTTCGTTATTCTAAGAGTTGTATCTAATAAGTAAGCTAATATACTCTATATTTACATATACATAAGAAATATAAGAAGAAATGAAAAACTTAATACTTTATTAATTATTTTTAAAACACAAATTAATTGGGTTTGTTTCTTTTTGGCCGGAAAGGTCCGGTTTCTGGTTCCACCATTGATCCTGATCCCACCACGAATTGCGAATCACCTTTATCTTCGTTATCAGTTTCCTAAAGGTGGAATAAAATGTCTGGAGATGATGTGGGCAAGGGTTCCAAATCATCTTCGTCATGGTTCTCGTTTAAAATGAGGATGTCATTTAAGCAGTTCCCCTGGAAGTTTTGATATAGCCGAGAACAGCTGCACCTTCCACCTTCCACGTACTACTGCAGTATTTTGTCAACTTGCAAAAGATGAGGTATAATATGTATTTGGTTTTTCGTAAGCACAGAAACTAAAATGTTTCTTTTTCGTTCCCAACCCCACGGGTCTGGGGTACATAATTTCTCAACCAGAGCTGCACCTGGTGGAATGTGAGCAAGGCATGCGTTTTTACTGCTCTTGCACTTAGGTTGGATATCAATTTCAAAAATGAATTGTAGTTGAAAGTTTTGAGAGAGTTCAACTTTGCAGGGACACCGTACCATTTCAGCATGCATATTCGCATCGTTGTGGAACACTTCGGCTGCGATATGCTTAAATTTCTGCAAATTAATAGTTAATTTATTATACAAATGCCTGAACTAATATATTTAACTTTAAGAACGTTCACTTTTTTTCCATATAATACTCACTTTCTGTCTGTTACTATAGATATAATATACATTTTTAGGTATTATTTTAATGGCGGAAATCTTCCTAAACAAGTATAAAAAGTCAAACAACAGGCGACGGAAGCAATGTTTATTACTGATGAAGATATGGAGAAGATTTAAATACAGAACCAAAAGGGCAAAACAATACTTATTACGAATGTATAGATCTTTTATGCACGATGCTTTCACTCAAACACTGGAATATATGGAATAAATTTGATTTTAATCGACGAGTTTACCTGGTCTTGATTGTTTCAGTCAAATATTTTTATTAATACAAAAATTAATTGGCTAGAAATTAATTAAACATAATTAAAGTCAGAAATTGAAAGTTTAAATAGTAATACTGATGTAATCACTATAATCAGGTCTAAAGTAACATGAGTTACTAGTTACTTGTTAAATAAACTTTATATCTTAACGAGTGATACGCTATTTTTCTAATTTAGAAACACAACATAAATAAAAATGAAAGAAATATGGTAAGAATGTAATGAATAATTTTAGTTTTAAAATATAAATTTTCTGTATAAATGTCTATTTATACTCGCCAGGTACAATATGGCTGTAGTTACCATAATTATTTAGTATTCACCTAAATACGACTGGAGATAATTAACAATTGAAACGTTGTGATTTAAAATAATTAAAGACAATGAAAGTTCATAACTCTTCTATATTCAAGAAACATCATTGTCTTCAACCTTCAAACGAATACCAAATAAATGTTTATTGCACGTTAAGAACTAGTTTTTTTCTACAAACGTATGGAAACTAGATATTGGAATCACTGAAAGTTGATTTTTCCACACTAGTGCTAAAAAGATTTTCAGCCCTAGTACTGAAAGTTTTTTCAACCATAACGCAATACAATACATCAAGAATCACATAGCTATAACGCCGTTTTAGATTTCGTGTGCTACTTAACATTACTGGATTCGATAGAATTTAGTAAGATATCTTTAGGCCTAAATATGTTAATACACAAGAAATAAGTAATAATGCTGGGCTGGCAAGAAATCTTGTCATACTATATAATTAGAAACTTGTTAGCTTTGATTATAAATTGGATAAATAAAAGTTTTTACCATTAATATTGTTAAAATCAAATTTCCTAAACCTCTCCCGAGATCAAAAGTGACTTCTAAGAATGTACATAAGCGCAGGACATAATATACTCAATAAGAACATAATTGCGAGTTTTGTAAGGCTCTAACTTAAAGTTGAACTCGCTTTCATTTTACAGGTAAGTTATCAATTTATTCATCAAAATATTAATGACTGATGACATATAACCCAATAAACCTTAAAAATATTTCTTTTGGCTTTCAAATTTGTTTTGTGGAAGTAGTCCATCTCTTAGTGGAGTGATATTATAAGTAAGGGAAAAAATACACACAGTCTGATTCACTAGTTTATTAGAAGCCTTTCTATTTAGAAAAACCTTAGTGTCATATCGTACATGTTTCGAAGGTAAAAACCTTCATCATCAGCGAAATCAAATTATTGTGTTACATGAAGAGAGACCCTCGACATTGCATATTTAAACTGAGAAACAGAAAAAGAAGAAAGAAAACGTTTTCTAAATTAATTTACATGATGTAATTAAAATTGAAAATTAAAAATTCTAAAAATTAGGAAGTAGAGTATTATATTAAATACTTCGGAAACATTTTGAGTTTAATTTTAGTTTTAAAGAACATACTAAAAAGTCAAAAAATCAAAATTCAAAAACGTACCTACTGATTGGACTGGAGTGCTCTGGTCACAATCAGAGAGACACGTTTTTGAATTTTGACTTTTTAGTATGTTTTTCAAAACTAAAATTAAACTCAAAATATGAAGTATTTTATATAATACTCTACTTCCTAATTTGTAGAATTTTTAATTTTCAATTTTAATTACATCATGTCAATTAATTTAAAAAACTTTTTCTTTCTTCTTTTTCTGTTCCTCAGTTTAAATATGTAATATCGAGGGTCTTTCTTCATGTAACACATTAATTTTCGCTGATGATGAAGGTTTTTACCTTCGAAACATGTACGATATGACACTAAGGTTTTTCTAAATAGAAAGGCTTCTAATAAACTAGTGAAGCAGACTGTGTGTATTTTTTTCCCTCACTTTCAAATTTGTGGTAATATTTTAAAGTTATGAATGCAAATGATAAGGTTAAATACTTTCTGCATTTAACAGACGAATCGGATGAAGATTTTATGAATATACTAGGAGTCATAAAAACCGCTCGAAGATGGCCCGAAAACTATAAACCGAGAACTGATCATATTCAAATTTTCGTACTTAAATTTAGTCTCAATCTTTTTCCAACATTCTATGTTTTCTTTATTAGTAATATTATCGGTTATTTTATTTTCCAAAATACCTTTAAACTTCTTAACAAAAGCTAACAGCAGACATTCTTCTTTGAAAGTAATATTTGCAGATAGTTTTGTGTTAAAGGATAAAGTAGCTGTAAATTTTAAATGCCCCATATTTTGACAGCAAATAAAGTTTGATGATTTTTTGACAGTGTAATCATTGTTAGCATGGTCATTTAATTATTGATCTCACCTGTGCAGAGCTGTGGTTAGGAATTGATTATACAACAGAATTACCTTTTTGAACCAAGTTCAACTTTAGGTCGAGCTTTACAAAACACGTACTTAGGCCCGTATTATTAATCTCCTGGTAACTTTACCAGCCAGATAATTTCTATGGAGACAATTGTCTTAACAATGGTTTCTTTGGAAATTATCTTGCTGATAAAGTTACCAGGAGATTAATAATACGGGCCATAAGCTCTTATTGTACAACCGGATCTAACTCGTCTACGAGGTGTAGTCACTTCAGTGCTTCCGTTTATCTAAATCATTACTTAGTCAATGACAAAAACTAAATTTTTTTATAAATATTATATTTATTAGACATTTACTAAAATATAAAATATACACAATTCAATAGACGCCCGACAAAAATATCGACAAAAACAATAATTTTTACTACACGCATCGTAATAATTAACTAAAATATTAAAATTGCTTCGTATGGTTTCAGCTTATCTTTTGGCAATAACTAATTTCTGGCTACCTACTTTTGTGTCCCTTGCAAAAATATACAAGGGCGGGTAGCAACTGAATATCACCAAATATTTCCGATTATCCATTACAGGAACCGTTTTATAAATAATTGCCAAAAGTCAGCAGAAAAATATCCGAAGCAATAGTAAATTTCAGGGTTAATTTAGGTAGGAATCATGGTAGTAATTTTCCCTGGACATACATCTGGGGGAATCATTCTCCTGTTTAAGACCGCATAGACACTCTGGATTACCGCATTCTATATCATCGTCCTCATGATGGCCTCGGTCCATATGGTTTCTGTCCTGATTGCTACGTTCTGGGTGGTGGTTGTGATTACTAGGGTTTTTATTTTGATATTCTTGTCCTAAAAAATTACATGGAGAAAATCTGGATTGAAATAATAAGTATTATCAAATATTTCAATCTAAACCACTAATAATTATTTAAAAATACAAACTCTTAGGTCGGGTTGCAGAAAGAATTTTAATAATAATTAACTAACCAGCAAGTTTGACTATGACAACATGACATTGGCAGAAATAATTTTCTCACAATCATACTGACCCGGTTACCATAATTTTTAATTTACTTAATCAGGACCGTTTGATTGTGCATGAGTACATGCCTGTCAATGTCATTTATTAAAGACAGAAGAGTTTTGGACTTGCATTATCTTTAATTGTTTAAACAAACACAATTAACGACCATGCAATTTCAAAACTCTTTTATCATTCAAGAAACATCGTGGTTTCCAACCTTCAAACAGATAATGTAATTTATGTCAGTCAAACTTGCTGGTTAGCTAATTATTGTTTAAAATCTTTGTGCAACCCAACATTGGCCTTGGATTCTGATCGTATAGGCTTTACTTGCTCTAAGGGCAAGTAGTAGTAGTCAACTCTATTCCAAAATTTAACCCTGCGGATCGTATTTTTAGTGATTCTGGACTTGCCCCTGCAAGAACTTTTACCTAGTTTTTCTGGAACGGACTTCCTCTTTTCCGGTATAACAGCTGAAGCAGACTCTTTACTGACAGATTCTACTGAATCACTATTTTCTCCGTGGGGATTAGTGCGCCTTCTACCGCGTCTGCCTCTCCTGCGACCTTTCCTTCCACGACGGCCCTTTCTTCGACCTCTTCGGCCCCTTCTATCCATGGGTTCTGGGGTTCCTAAATGTAAATATTAATTCAAGTATCCGTATCTACATTTATTGATGGCTACAAAATAGTTTGAAACTAAGTCGCTTAAAAATTCTGCTGTGTCTTGAAACAACATAGTTTACAAATGAATAAAATCCTGATATTTTAAAATTTTTATGTTTGGTTTAAGAGATTTTTCAGTTTAAAGAATAGTTATTGATTGAATTTATTGGTAAAATAGGTGTTATCAACCAAACAAACACACAAATATTATCTTTTTGGTAATGGTTCTTTATCGTTTCCACTGCGAAAAACAAAAGCCGTAAAAAAAAGTGTCTACAACTACAAATTAGTACATGAAACTTAATATAAATAAACAAAAGAAAGCAACATATTAGTAGATATGGAACTTCTTCAAAAGTTAAACTTACCACCAACAATACTCTGGGCAGAATCAGAGTCGTCTTCTGAGGCGTCTTCTCCTGCTGATACTGCTCGCTTACGGCCACGACGTCCCCTCCTGCGACTACGGCGCCTGCGTCCTCCACGTTTGCCGCGTCTACCACGTCTACGACCCCTTTTACATGAGTTACAATCTGAAAATCATAAGTTTATTTTAAATATTTTACTTCAGTGTATAGTGGCGCTATAGTTTAGGTGTTATCTCACGAAAATTACTTCTGGACAATAACAAATCAACGCGAAGACCATCAATTTATTTAATTAATTTAAGAAGAAAGATAGGGCTTTCTTTTCAAACCCCTACTATAAAAACAAATCAGTTTTTTCAAGAATAAAAATTTAATTTGGGCACGATTAACTAACCAGCAAATGACTGACATGCATGACATCGGTAGAAATAATTTTCTCACAATCATACTTTCAGGCACCTTTGATTGTAAGTAAAAAATGCCTGCCAATGTAATTTATGTCACAGTCAAACTTGCTGGTTAGTTAATTGTGGTTAAAATTCTTTATGTAGCTCAACATAATAATATAAGATCTAATTATTTATAGTCAAAATTTAAAATCGTGAATACGGGTTCAAGCGTTTCCTACAAATGCGGCATTTAAATTCATAATCCACACCTCAAATTACATCTTTCCTAAAAAAATACCGATATAGGAGAACGAAAATGCTAATGTCTTATTTTCTTTTTAAATTATGCATCTGAAACTAATGCCCATATTAATAGTCGTTTATGGAGGCTTCCTAACTCGAGGAAAATCTTAAATGTTACATGATTGATATTGACAGTTCTTTGTAGTACTATTTTTGTCCATAAAATCAGTTTTGGCATGTGAGGCTTAATTGTCAAGGTTTCCTCAAGAAAGAAAGCTAGTCATAAAGGACCATAAATATGGGCATAAATCCCTACAAATCCCTCAAGAACTAAAAGTTGCGCCAAAAACCGTCGTTTAAGGCTCATTTACACTTGGAAAGTTTAGTTGCGTCAGTAAATTGGCCTTATATATATAAAAATTAGAGGAAATTCTGACTTGAAATAGAAAGTCGGGCTTTCCTCTAATTTACACAAGGCAAGTTTACTGGCGGCAAGTACTTTCCGCCACTTACTTTCCAAGTGTAAATGAGCCTTTAGATTTGTAATCAATATTCTTTAAGAAAGAATTATTTTGATGTAGTATAACAAAAAATCCAATCCCTGCGGCCTTTAGAAAAATTTTAAACTTCCCCAAATTTTCTAGGGTATTATATAAGACAATAAAAGCTATTCTTATTGTTAAAAAGAAATTGATGGTAACCTAATTTTAAATTTACAAAACGTAGATATCTAATTAAAAAAATTTTCCAATTTGTAATCTACGACGTCAATCTTAAAGAAATTATAAACTTCAGCGTGTGGGCGTATAATACAGTGTGTCTACTTAAGTTGGCAACTAATGGGAAACTTTATTATTAACTTTACGAAAAAAAGCTATTTTTCATAAAAAGTTCTGCATGGTCCAAAACCTAAAATGCAATCATTAGATATTAAATTTTTTTAGTCGTATACGAGGTTTGTCAAAAAATATGAATATTTCCCAAGAGCAAAGTACCTTTATTTTTAATAATATCGAAAATCGTAATTATGAAAAGTTGTTCGGAATGTAAAACTATATTTTAATATGCAATTACATCCTTCAACTTAATTTTTATTTTAATAAATAAAAAAGCAAATCCTCGGTATTCGTAATTTGAGAAAAATTTGTGAAAATAAAAAAAAATTAAGTAGAAGAATTTAATTGTATATTTAAATATAATATATTATATTTCATAAATACAGTTTTCAAAATTGTCAAAATACAGGTACTTTACTCTTGGGCAAAATTCATATTTTTTGACAAACCTCGTATACGACTGAAAAAATTTAACATCTGATGGTTGCATTATAGGTTTTGGACCATGCAGAACTTTTTATGAGGAATAACTTTTTTCGTAAAGTTTATAATAAAAAAGTTTCTGATTAGTTGCCAACTTAAGTAGACACACTGTATAAATATTATTTACCAATCGCTATTCTGCTACCTGCAAAGGCAATAATTCATTTTACTAAAAAAAATCTACCACCAGAAAAATAAAAATTTACCTAATAATTGACACTGACATATGTCTTTTCTATTAAGGCCGGTAAAAAAAATTATACAACCATATTTCGTAATATATAAAGTTAATCATTACATACCGCCAAGAGGATCATCAATCTGCCTGAATCTTCTAAAAATAGCATAATCTTTTTTGTCCAGACCAAGGGTAAATTTTCCGCTTTTGTGCCTGATTAATCCAGAATTTAATCCATGTTCTAGGGCTCTTTTTATTTGTAATGTCACATTTCTGGGAGTTTCCTTGTTTCTTCGGAGAATATGAGAAATCTAAAAAGTATTTTAATAAATATAAAAATATTTAAGAAAGCAGAAAATTATTTTAATTAAAATTTATGTGCTTTGACTTGCATGATCTACTATTTGCCGCTGAGTGGAGCCCTGTTTTTCTTTTAGACTAGCAATAGCTTCCATAACATTTGGCAAAAGCCTTGGTTCCTTTCCAACCCTCTTCATGGTATAGCATGTCCAGGGGCCTTCAATATTATTTTAATTACAGTACCTGATTTCCTCCCGTTTTACATACTACAAAGATAAATGATTTACTATTTAAATTAATACCTTTAAAATAATTTTTGTACTTACCGACACGATTTACATAAATTTTGACAAAAACAGCGACATAATGAAATAAAATTTCTGTCACTACAATAAACAATATTTTGTTTTTTCAAAGCAATCTTATTTTAATTATAATGTATTATTGTCAAAATTGCGACAAATGTCAATGTCTATTGATACACCTTCGAACCGATTATTCCAAGGTAAATAATAAATTAGATTAATAAATTTAATGTTTAGGCTTGCTTAAAACAATAATGCTGCTTTAAAACTATAACCACCAATAAGTACGTAAATTTTCTTCATTATATTTTTCCAATATAACTTAAACTTGAAAAAATAATATTTGGACTCTTCTTATATTTAATTATGTTTACAAAAGCATCGGTAAATTGGCTGCCGATATTTAATAATTTATTTTAAAAATTGAATAGGTGTTTGTAGAAAAAATTTAATTATATTACATGAGACATGAAACTTTTACGTTTGTGTTTATTTTAAGAAATTTAAATTATTGTATTGTAGATAGACGTTACTTCCAGATTTTTACCTCTACGTTCGCTGTCAGGTCCATTTTAGATAAGACCTACAATAATTTCTGAACTTCAAACCCCGACCCTCGGTTTTACAACAATAAATATAAAGAAGGGCTATCAATCCTCGGTTTCTTGCGTCATGGCATAACCTATCAATTGGCATGATAAGATTGATAAGCGGTTGCGGAGTGTAGACCCCTACCAGCATCCTCACCCAATCTCGTCTGGCCAGCTTACCGGCGTAGATAGGTTGAGACATGGTAAATTTTTTACTCTTCTCTGCATTCTTAAACCTGCTTAAATCTCAGCCATACTTTTTTAATCAAGCGTATGGCCTGGCTAAACTGACCTGGCTGAGGATGAAACTTGATTCGCCACGGTCGAACGCAGGTAAAGCTTTCCAAGCACTTATGCGAAGCGCGGCATGGCGAAATATGAGAATAGGGATATTAACATTGACTTAAGCCTATAACTCAGCTACCACCGTGGCGTAATATAACCTGAGATTGATTTTAACTTATTCTCTTTGGACTCCGAAAATATGTGTTAATCTACACCCCTTAACAGGCTCTGATTTAATTGCCATATTTTCAAAAAATATGATTTTTTTTTCTAATGTATGAAAGTGAATAATTCAATAAGTATCAACTGTTGAGCAAACTACTTAGTTATTAAAATTAAAGAAAGGTAAATTCTCTACAAAAAATATTCATAAAGTTTTTGTATTACATTCGCTTGTTTCGAATCCATAAGTGTAGAAACATTTTTTTATGCAGTATTTGCTTTTTTAAATTATTGTTGGCGATTTATGTGCAAAAATTCTTTTTTGATGCTATGACTGTGTGATTTCTATTATTCAAGTCGAGAAATTATGTCACTTATTTCGTACCAGTTTCCACACCACCTAGAGGTAGATACAGTACTCGGCACGCTTTTAATTGTGGAATCCACAATAGGCCTAATCCACTATACCAACTTTCCTAATTTCAAGTTATTTTGAAGTGGACTGCTCGAGATTTATTTTATCCTTTTGGATGCCTCAATAAGGAACATTTTATTTCTATACGGAATAAGTGGCTGAGACACTATTTCCGCACTATAAGGGCAGGGGAAAATAAATTTAGTTTCGTCCAAATTTGTAAAGGCACAAAGACGTCCCCAGAGAGAATAGATGGGACAACAATTTCTTTTTCTTCTGTATGGATTAAGAAACTGTGAATCATTAAATAAGTTTAGATACCACGGTTTTGTACAATCTATCACCAACAGTTTATTAATCAAAGACGCAGCTCGCTTGAACTCATTCCATACTTACAACCAAATTCATCTATGTTATACAAAAGAAAAATCAGCTTTAGAATGGGGATGGAGGAATTAGGGGTGATAATAAATAAGCATTAACATCAAAGAAAAAAAAACATGTAATGAGCCATCCACTTCAAAAGAAACTTGAAGTTGACATAGTGTATTACGCCTGTTGGGGACACTACATTAAAAGAAAACGTGCCGAGTGGGGGTGAGTAAGAAGTAAGCGACATAATTTCATTACAATAATAGTAAAGGATGAACTTCGCTTTTTCAGAACTTGGATTATGATCCATCTTTTACATTTTATATCAAACTTTTATTATAACTTCTGAATAAAGATTTTATTTATTTATTTTAAATGGAATCTCTTTGCAACCGTTAACGAAACAATGACATTCTTATGGAATAAAAGTAGGATCAATAAAATATTTTTTCCTCATTTTTCTCTAAACTAGTTTTGTAGTTAACTACCTATATTGTTTTCTGTACAGTGTGTCCAAAAAAGTATGCAACAATGGGATATATTTTTATTAATTATTAATTTGAATAAATATTAAGCTTAAATAATAATTTAAAAAATGTAAATGCTCAAAATAGGAATACATTTCGATGCCTATGGATTCGAAACAAGCAAAAGTATGACAAAAAATAAGGAATCCTTTATGTAAAGAATTTACTTTTCTTTTATTTTGATAATAATTACGCATTTTTCTCAAAAGTTGATATTCTCAAAAATTAGAAGAAAAAACAAATAGGTATATAGCTGTTTTTTAAACATAAGTGTTAAGTCAAGTGGTGCCAAAAAAATACTTTGCAATTAATTTCAGCTTATCTGGAATTGTTCCCGCTAACAGTCACTTCATCCAATTCATCGACTGGCCTAAGGGTGTTAATTAAATGATTTTTAATTATTAAGGTCAAATTTGTGGTCGAAATATTGACATAATAGCGATATAAGTAGAAATTAGATTTTTGACGAATAATACCTACCCCCAATCACTGAATTATTCATATTTTGAATGAAAATCGTCTAATAAGTGAATGTGATTTTTCCTCAGGGGATGGTTTGCCTTTTCTAAATTTCGTATGTGGACTTTTTTGTCGCGTCCGTCGATTGTATAATTTTCTCAAACGAAACATCAAATCTATCAGCTCAGCTGTTCGAATAATAACAGGAACAGACTGAAAATAAAAAGAAATAGAAATTTTACATGTAGAAGTTTGTTTGTTATGTTTATTTTCGTAAATAATGGGCGTCAAGCTGACATGTACAAAGCAAATATGTAGAAATACCGGGTCTATGTTTCTTTTAAGTCGATGCATCCAGCCTAGTAATTTACATTTTATCTTAGGATATCTTTAATAACTGTTAATTTTGGCTTTTGAAATTTTTGTTTCCGATATATCGATGCTTAAGGTTTATTAAAAAAGTAAAAGTAAACAACTTCATCTAAAAATAAGAATGAATAAGCATGAAGTTTGCACAAAAAGTTTCCAGGTAGGCTTAAAATAGTGTTTTTAAGCGATATAGTAAACATTATTTTAATATGATTCACTAAAGCTAACATCAAATTTATTGAACACATTCAACGTGCATAATGATTATTATTTGATTAGTCAGTAGTTGCGGAATATTTGCGGAAATTTTACTGTTTGTACACATAGTTTCCGGGGATTAAGAACAAAATAATCCATTACGTCATACGATCACACGAAGGCGGCAATACGACAATTTATACAGTAGATTTTTTGAGTACTCTCGCAAGATGGAGTCATCAATGACAAGTGTATGTTGTCTTTCCATAACACAATTCACAACGTGACTAACGTGGTGGCGATCGCGCCTAATTTTATTTAATCCATAAGGTTTTTTAAAAAAAGTTCATTTTATTCTACAAAATGCTAAATAAACATAGCAATCTACTTTTTCCAATTTTTTTATTCTTAACTGTCAATCGACATGTGGTATTCATCTGACGAACCTTGTCAGAACTGCCACTTTAAACATTAACCCTCCAATTTTAACATAATTTAATAACTTCATCTTCCTCACACTTCAGTTTTCTGTTATGACCAGCCTTCAATTTCAATTTCTCGATTAAGTATTAACTTTTTCTTTTCCACATTTTTCCAACCATTCTTCCCAGACAGAGATGTTATATTTTTTATTCTGCATATAAACTTTTACAGGGCCATGAGCCTGAATCCCATATATTTTTATTGTTACAATACCACGTGTGTATTAGTTTTCTCACAGTTCTATTTACTGAACTTACAATTTTGATGCTCCGTTAAGGTGATATCTATTAGTTTCTTCTTTTTTCATTCATTCTCCTGAAGATGAATGCTTCTGCATTCGAAACATGTAGAGATAAAAAGTTTCTCTGAACATACGAGATTCTTTAATTTAATATAATAGTGGAGGAAGACTTTGTGTTCTTATTTCTTTCCTTCTGAATTTCCACTCCACTTTAAGTATGGACTATTTTTTCAAGTTGAAATACTGTTATGTTCTTTAATTGAATTAAAACTATTTATGGAACAACATCCCAGTTTTGCCAAATTAGAACAAAAGAATCATAATATGGCAAACGAAACAATGACACGGTGAAAGCAGAACTGGGAGACTATTATTATCGGATTACAAATAGATTAAATAAACAGGCAACTGTAACGTAATTGACAATGGCAGAAATAATTTTCTCAAAAACATAGTGGCCTGGTTAACTAAATTCTTGATTTACTCATTGGTACTCAGGTCACTTAGATTGTGAGTAAATAATGCCATATATCACAGCCAGAGTTGCCTTGTTGTTTAATTATTCGTAAAAATCTTCGTGAAACCCAAAGATTCACCTAAATATTTTGATGAACTAAATTTAAACCTTTTTTTATAGTCTATTAGTCAAGTGTAAAAAAAATAGAGTTGACACCATAAAGTGGGACTATGCCTTCTGAATAAGTTGGCTTTTCAGCGAAATAAGTATTTTGGCCGTCTATAATCCTTCAGTTATGTTTGTAATTAAAGAATATTAATAAACAGGTATCAACCCCCAAATATTCTTCTCAGATCAAAAGTGGCTTCTAAAAAAGAACGTGTCCCCCAAAAATACCTCCTCAAATCAAAAATCAAAAAAACAACATTCCTACTTCCCAAAATTTCTTAAAATGCTCAAAATTCACATTAAACCAAGATCCTTCAAATTAGACCAAAATCCTATAATCCTTCACGATCCCAAAATTTACCCCAAAACCATATTGAGGGAATTCCTTCAATACTGGATAACACATTCTTCTTTCAAATTAACAAATAATAAAAATACTTTCCTGCATTTTTAAAAGCATCAATGCCTAAATTATAAATGCTACAAAAATAAATTATTTATTAAAATTCTAAGCGTCATTTAAAATAAATCAATATCTTTGTTTAACAAATTAGAACTTCTTGAAATGACGTTCAAATGCGTTATACTAACACAACAGGGTTCAAAAATACATATTTTATAAATTATATAAATAAATTCATTTTTCTCTGTACAGGGTGGGGACTTAAAATGGAACGCTGCCTATACCGGCTCTGGGAATAGGATTCCTCTAAAATTCAAAAATACGCCCTCAAAGATTTTTTATGGACTTCGATTTTGCATTTAAAAAAATTGGAACCACAGAGCAGGAGCGCAGCCCTAACCAATTTTTTTTTTCAAATTAGAGGATACCACTTGTAGTACCTTTTTGGAGAGCTTATCGAAAAAGGAATTTGTCCTAATATTGTTTTTACATCTGTCAAACCATGTATCAGAAATTAAATGAAAACTAATTTAAGGAACAATTACATTAACAATAACTGTAAAACTGTAATGTAACTTTTTTAGCATAGCAATAAAATGAAAAAAATGAAAGAAAATGTGCCCCCAGAATCTGTTAGCACTGACCAAATCGATGGTAGAAGTATTCCCTTATTCTTTCATAAACTTCTGGCGTGATTAAACGTATATCTGCCCGAATCTTTTCATTCAACTCTTCCAGATTTCTAGGTCTGGTGACATATACCCTTCTTTTTACATCGCCTCATAAATAAAAATCTAAGGGTGTAATATCCGGAGATTTGGGCGGCCACTCTATAAATCCTCGCAGTCCTATCCACCTATTTGCAAATGTAACATTTAATAATTCTTTTACATTTCTTGTAAGGACGGGCTCTCACCTGTTGTAAAAATATTCATTGGCCTAGATTTCCATAACTAGGGAATATTCTTTGAAGTTCTGGTGTTAAAAACTTTGCAAGAAATGTAAGAGAATTTTTAAGTGTTACATTTTCAAATGGCCGCCCAAATCTCCAGATATTACAACTTTAGATTTTTTTTATGAGGCGATTTAATAAGGAGGATATATCACCAGACCTAAAAATGTGGAAGAGTTGAAGGCAAGGAATCGGACAGAGTTACGTTTAATCACGCCCGAAGTTTTGGCAAGAGTAAGGAAAGATTTTACCATCATCGGTTTGTTCTGTGTTAACAAATTCATGGGGTACATTTTCAACAATTGCTCTTCTTAAAAAAGTGACATTTACACTTTTAAAGTTATTATTAATGTAATTGTTCCTTAAATTCGTTTTTATTCAATTTCTGACACATGATTTAAGAGATGTAAAAAAAATGTATGGACAACTTCCTTTTTCGATAAGCTTTCCAAAAAGGTGCTACAAGTGGTATGCCCTAATAAAAAAAAAAAGCGCTGCGCCTTCTCCTTGGGGGCTCAATTTTTTTTACCTGACAATAACGAGGTCCATAAAAAATCTTTAAGGGCGTATTTTTGGATTTAATAGAAATCCTATTCACAGCGCCGCTATAAGCAGCGTGTCATTTAAAATCCCCAACCTGTACAGTGTACATATAATAATAAACAATTATAACAAAATTGTAATTAATATTATGTAAAAATAAAATATAAGGTACCAAAAACACTTCCTTTACTTAGAGTACAGTATGTTTATTTTATGTAATTCAGTAATTATTTTAACACCGAATAAAGTCACATTTTAACTTCTTCATTTGCCCTCGTTATTCCGAATCCCTGCCAATCTTGTCCATTTTGGGCTAATTCTGTGTAATTTAACAATCTCCATATTAATATGTTATTAAATAAACCACAAATACTGGCTCATTTTGTTACTAGTGATGTCAATGTTACATTTTAACAATAGAGATCAAATGAAATCGAATTAAAACATTACGAAAGTCAATTTCAAAAAGATCCAGAATTAAATAAAATTCACAGAACAAAAATTATTACCTAAAAAAAAAGTTTATTTCTTTTTAATTGCACGTACGTTGCCGATAAAACCCGTTAATTATTTTTTCAAATAAACAATGTATTTTTAGTTTAGCGAATCTCGTGATTTTTTTGGACAACAAAATAACCAAAGTGTAAATAGGATTTTGAAATATTATGTAAACGTGTGCGCAAAAGGCCATTGTTTAACCATATGAACAGTACAAACAAATAATTTAAACTTATTTACTTATCTTTTATTTCTTTATATGTCAAATTAATTAGAGTATAAGTAAGTGCGTCAATCATCACATTCTAGTACACATTATGACAGGTAGTTTTGCCGGTATAAAAGCAAGAATAAATGTTGGAGCGGTTCAAATAAAAATCAAGCGCCATTGAGCAATATACAACGCTATTTAAAAAAGTTTTCATAAGCTTAATTATACGTTCAGAAAATGTTTACTATGTACGTCGTTTTTTTGTTAATGGGAGTGTTAGTTGGTTCCCAAGTTAGTGCCAGAAGTATTGACCTAGTGAGAGAAAATGAAATTGAACTTCCAGCAAACGAGAAGATTTCCAAAAGGGACACCTCGTCACAATCTGAAGAGCAAGAACTTAAAGTCGAAGCCCTTATTACTAGTTTAAAATTCGAAACGGAAAATGTACCAGATCAGCAAGTATCACAATCAAATGAAGATATGGATTCGAAAGTTTCATTTCAAGATAGTAGAAGTTTAAAAACAAGAGAGAAAAGGTTTCTGCCGAATACTTCATTTTCATTTGAGGATATAATGGGGAGATTGTAAAAAAGCTTTTAAGAAAAATAGGAGAGAGTAGACTATATTTGACTGATCTCATTGTGGTTGTGACATTGCGGTGTTTGTTCTCAGTGCCTTCTTGATGGGAATAAATAAAAAAGTTTAAATCCCTAAAACTATTTTGCCATTGAAGTATTCTTACATGTGTAATTTATATTTATTTATTTGTTAAAATTAGTAATTTTTACTATTAAAATTTTTTTATTAAACTATTTTTTTATTTATAACATTGAATTTTGGTACAAAAATTTAGACTTTACTATTTTTAATTTTAACTGTGACATTGGCAGATATTTTTTACTTACAATCAAAGTTGCCTGGTTGGTTAATCAGTCGAGAATTAATCCAAGTGGGTCACTTTACTTTTATTGTCAGAAAATAATTTCTACCAATGTCATGTACACTCGTATTTATGATTTTGTTTAAGGACATATTGGCGTCCTATCACCTACGGATATACCAAAAGCAGCTGTCAATATTGTTGTTTTAAATATGATATGATTATTTTGAATTTTACTCAAGATTTAAAACAAATCTTATTTTACAGGTCTTAGGTACGTCTAAACTAAATAGTTCTTGAAATATTGGTATTTAAAAAATGACATTGTAACTTTGATAGGCTATATTATAGCATCTTAACGGTGTATCTTATAGAAATCACACTATGTTGGTTTTTTTTTCTACAGAATTATTCAGAAAATTCTAACTTCTGGTTTAACCAAATATCCAAAAGGTAACCGGAAGGTAATTTTTTAAGTAGTGAAAACGTAGCAAAGTAAAATAATGTCTGTTTGAGGGTTGTAGACAATGATGTTTCTTGAACGATGGAAAAGTTTGAAATTTGCATTTTCTGTTATTTATTTGTCATTGTTTTGAATAACAACGTTTCAACTGGAGATACTTACCAGTTAAAATGTTAAATGTTAATGTTAAAACAATGCAAGTACAAAACTCTTCTGCCGTTCAATGTAAAATGTTTAAGTTATGAGTAAAACGTTCTAAATACCTACTGTCCTTATTTACTAATAAATCTCAGCATTAGCCAAGAAGGAATTTGCGTTTTCATAAGGATGTTTTAACAACTTTTATCATTTACTTGCCCTAAGATCACAAGAATTAATTTTTTTGATGATATTTCTATTCTAAAACTACCCTCAATCTCTGCGACTACTTAGTTTGGGAGAAAAAAAAATTCAGCACCATCTCTAAAAAAATGTAGGATATTGCTGCAATATTATACCTAATAATTCATATGCACTTATACTATATCATAGGGTACATTTCAGGAAAATATTTTTTCCCATACAGAGTGGCCCAAAAACAAAGAGTTGTATTTTTTTAAATAGAGCATCCAGTATTTTATTGCATATTTAAGTTCATTATAGAGTCTTTTAAAATTGTACAAAATTGTATTTATCTTGCTGTGGTAGTTTAAGAGTAATAAATTAAAAACTTAAGTTAGAGATATTATGAATCTAATAGTATTTATCTATTTTATACAGGGTGTTCATAAAAATATTTCAAAAACGACACATTTTAAATTATTTTTTCTCAAGTTTTTTAAATGAAACACCCTGTTGTCGAAACCATTTAATATAAAATTGTTAAGTAATTATTTATATATATATATATTTATTTTTTGTACTACAAGCAGGACCCGCTCTAGGGGGGGAAAACCTGGGCCCCTGCCCAGGGCGGCAAGTTGGAAGAGCGGCATGATAATTCTAAAAAACATCATAAATCCCCGTTTTGCCTACTTACGTTGCTATGTATATTTGAAGTTTGAACCATTCCAATTCTCAGTTAACAACATTAATTTCTTTTGTTTTGCTGTTTTATTTTTTAAACAGTGACTATTTCAACCGATCCCTTTTCTTTTTAATATTATTAAAATATCAAGCAATTCCGCGACAAAGCATGCCGAACAACGCCGGCACCGGTGCTTTTCTCGGTCATGACGGCGTCGCAGCAAAGGGCTTAATTTTTTTAAACATATGTTTATAATGTGCAATTAGATTGCCTAAAAATTTTAATGTTTTTTTGTTAATTTTCACTTTGTTAGTATTTAGAATTTATTTATGTGCAATAAATACGCAATAAAAAAAAATTCAATATTTTTTTTTAATTAAAAATACCTAGCAAGTGTTTTATTTTTTTAAATTAAAAAAAAACACTTTCGAAATTATGTGCGAGACTAGAAAAAGGCGGCAATTTTTTGTTTTGACAAGGGCGGCGTTATTGCTAGAGCGGGCCCTGACTACAAGCATATGTAATATGTTGTTATTTTCAACCATTTTGGACAAAATATCAAATTTCATAGATTATGTTTAAAAATAAAATGGAATGCCCTGTATATTATTTGTCTATTTAATGTAAAATTCTTAAACAAATATTCTTTGTACCACAAGGATATAAGTTATTTCCAACTGTTCTCGAGAAAATTGTAAATATGTTTAAAAATAAAGTTTTATTATTAAAATTATATATAGGCGACTAGACTAAGCTACAGTAAATGTTTAAGATCATTTTAATCTGTGCACAATAAAGGCTTTCTTGAAAAGATCTCTGTTTACATCCCCTTAATATTTTAGGTGCTTGTGGTTTTGGGTCACTTTTTAAATGAAAATCTTTAATATTTGTTAACGTTTCGGTTAGTTTTAAAACGATCTTTCCCACGAGCCTTAAAAATTGAGGAAGAAGGGAGTTTCCGCCCCACTCCCCTTTCAAGCCTTGAAAATTTGCTACGATGATACGATTTTAATAAGACCATGGATAATAGAACGAAAGCTGTTCTGTTTTTTTTTAAAGGCACTTTTGATAGGAGCAGAAGGTTTTTGGCAGACAGGGACGTTTTTTTAAGTTACTTTTTAATAGAAGTACAAAGTGTTTTGGCAGGGAGGATCGTATTTTTAGAAATAATTTTTCTCTTTCCCCCTTCTGTAAAATCCTATATCCACCCCTATAGGGAATAATAGGTGGTTTGAAATTTAATTTTCATGCTTTCTTAAAATAATATCTCAACCACAACGAAAAAACATTCCAATGCAACAACGGCTAAATTCGTATATACAGTGTGTCCAAAAAAGTATGCAACATATGTAAAAGTTTTTTATTACCGATTTCTTAGAAAATTTTATTCTTGATAAAAGTTGGTGCATGCCTTGAAACTATAAATGCATATTTCACATTTCACTTGCGGCTAATAGTAAGGGAGCAAATGCCATTTTTTCAAAATTGCATTAAAAATAAAGTACCTTAGTTATTAGAAATACAGCAAAATTTTAAATAAAAATGTTATTGCAAATTAAAAACATAGCTCAAATACGAAATTTGAGTTACGTACCTCAATTTTTATTTTATTTTTTTTAATCTCTAATTTCCCCTAAACGGTACGCCTCTGGTCGATTTTTCGTTTACGCAATTTTAATATATTTATCAAATAACTTAAACGTGGGTTTATAATAAAAATGCATTAAGTAGTTGCAAACTTTTAAAAACTTTTCAATGAACCGGGTCGGTTTAGATATAAGCGTGTTGCACGCCTACTTAAACACATTTTAGCCAACTTCTGTTCGAAACTAAATTATAATAAAATTCAACCCTTTTCATAGTACTGGAAATAACTACTAATTTATTTGTCATTTTCATCCAGTACGCTAAAGTCCAAAAACCTACTTTAAAAAAATGCATATAAAATTAGAGATTACAAAAAAAAAATAAAAATTGAGACGTAACTCAAATTTCGTATTTGGGCTATGTTTTTAATTTGCAATAACACTTCCATATAAAATTTTGCTGTATTTCTAATAACTAAGGTACTTTACTCTTAATGCAATTTCGAAAAAATGACATTTGCTCCCTTACTATTAGCCGCGGGTGAAATGTGAAATATGCATTTATAGTTTCAAGGCATGCACCAACTTTTATCAAGAATAAGATTTTCTGAGAAATCGGTAATAAAAAACTTTTACATATGTTGCATACTTTTTTGGACACACTGTATAGACCCAGAAACAAGAGGTATGATAAAAGATAAAATATACCCATTAAACTAACCATTGTGGACGTTTTTTGATTAATATTTGTGGCTAGATTGCTGGGGGCCCTGACGGCTGCTTTTTATCGAAATATTCTTCTTTGAGCTTGATTTTATATTGGTTGAAGTGGTATATGGAGAGGATTACGTCTTCTAACACGACAATCCACCAATCCATTTGACAAGAATTGTTCAAGAATTAACCCGAGGAAACAACGTTTACATCGTATCGTAGAGTTCAAGGAGTCCAGACTTCGGATTTTCGATTCGTTTGGGGATTGAATAGCCATGATTTTAGACCAAGAAGCCGAAAAGAACTTCGACAGAAAATACTTAAAGCATTGAATAAAATAACCCAAGAATTTATAATAAATTTGATATTAAGCCATGCCATGTCACGTCGCGTCGTCTACAAGCCTTCATAGACATCGACGATGCAATGACGAAGTATTAGTTATTAATATATTTTTTTCTGTTTATTTTCCCCAAATAGAGTTTAAATATTAAAATATATTATTTAATAAGAGATAGTGGCTTTATTTTACTAATGATCTTTAATTAAATATAACAGGTATCGTGTAAAAAAATAGAAAAGCTTTTCAAGAACACATTGATGATACAGAGCATTTTGAAAAGCTTCATATATATTTATTCAATTTTCAATTCAAAATGATACAATTGTATCATTTTGAATTTTTATAATGAGTATTATCTACCTACGTTCATATTGGTAGGTACACTAAGTATTTTATGGTTACCTCCAATCAACGTGACATTCTTCACGTTATACATAATTAGCACCTTGTTAAGTAGCGACAAATTCGAATTAGAGGTTTTATAAATACATATTTTTTTTTGGAATAGCGTTAATTAAATTATATGTTCAATAACGGATATTCTAAATATAGGTCAGAATTTACCAGACCCAAAAAATCGACAAAAAGTAAATTATTTGAAGGTTGGAGACAAAATGATGTTTCTTGAGAGATATATAAAGAGAAATGTATAATACAACTTATATAAGAAATATATTAATATTTATTATATCTAGTAGTATTTTGGACCATAATCCAGGATAATACCGTTTACAATAATATTATTATAGTTCATATAATGACGGGTATTATTTTTCGTACTATAAATTATTGTATTATTTTGTAATCTTCTTAATAGTTTTTTTCAAAATTTATTAACATTTTTATTAATTATAAAGATATTTTTTAAGAAGAAATATTATTTTATTTGCTTTTACTAGATTTTTTTGTAAACGTTATATATATTCTTATAGATATTAGATATTAATTAAATTATTATATGCGATTATATCGTTTCGTAAACTGTATATTATCTGTTATTAAGTAGTTATATTATAATTTATATACTATTTGGATATTATACAGAGTAAATTAACGGATAGAGTAAAGTACCTACAATGTTAAATACAAAATAAGTTATAAAGATCGTTAACATTTATATTTTAAAATTATTTTGGAGTATATAATGTTGCCCACAAAAACCTAGCGAATATAACCTGTTTTTTAAAATATAAAAATATATTATTACACTGCATTTTTGAATTAATTTAAAAGAATTATATTAATCCTTCATTGACAGGCTGCAGCGTCCAAATGGTGTATCTTGGGAAAAAAAATGGTTTCTACATTTCTATATTCGTGTTTTATTTTCTACCCAGAAACACCAACTTTTTAACCCAAAGTTGATAACATAATATGTCCATCGCCAATCCGATAGAGATTTACTTTTAAGGAAGAACTCAACGAAGACAAAATAGAGAAAGAAAACAAATAAACTTGTTAATTGGTAGAAGCAAAGAAACGTCAAAAACAAGTGGCGTTACCATCGTGTCTGGCGAGAACCTTAAGTCAAGAAGCGGGACATTTAAATGCCTACAGTTTTGTGATTTTCTTTGTTGGCTATACTTTAGAGTAATATTTAAGCCAAAAATCTATTCAAAATCCAAGTAGTTGGTTTTATAAGTAATAAAAACCAAATAATAGGATTCAGAATAAACTTTTTGGCTTTAAAGTAATTCCTTCTAAATTATTTATCATTTTCTGTAAAAACGAAACATAAAATTTCAGAAATGCAGCATGACATAATTTTATTAAAAAATTAGACGTACCTAAATATTACACAGTTATCATTTGAGTCCTATATTTCCTCGTAATCTTCTTATCGAGTTCCTTGAATACTGGTTTTTTATTCATTCTCTAGATATCTATGGAAAAAGTATAACTGCAAAAAGTGTCCTGCGACTGAAAGAGTCGAAATTCTGGAATTAAACCAACTACGAACACAGCAGTATACTAAAGATACACCCGGGGAATAATAATCTACGAAATCCGACTGATTATTCTGTCCCAATAACATGCTTCGATAGAAGGTATTCTATACTCATTCCGAGTAGGGAAGAGTGGAAAGGCAATCAGTATATAACGAAAACAGATCACGCAATCTTCACAGACGGTTCAAAAATGGACATTGGTGTGGAAGCCGGGGTCTTTTCCGAAAGTTTACAAATACAGAAGTCGTATAGACTACCCAACTATTGTAATATTTTTTAAGCAGAAGTACTGGCAGTAAAGAAGGCGGTCAATATCCTGCAAGAACACCTTGGCCTAGTAGTAGCCTCGTCAATCACCATCTTCAGTGATAGTTAGGCGGCGATTAAGGCAATCTGTTCCAGCAGCGTCAAATCAAAGCTCGTAAAGCGATGCCGCAATAATCTATGCACACTTGGCAACCAACATCGGGTTACTCTGTGCTGGGTTCCTGGACAAAACAGATGGCAGCGAGGCTGCCGATACGCTCGCGAGAGAGGGCGCAGGCATGCCAGCTGATCTAGCAGACAATACAGTGAACAAACCACTGGGATTAGTGAAAGCATTACACAGCCAAGCAGCTTGCACAGAACAGTTGGACAGAGTTGACAACCTATAGTACACCCAGGCAACTGTGGCCCCCATTTGATAAAAAGACAACCGCAGAGCTATTGAGACACAGTCGGAAAGACGTGAGAAATATTACTGTGATTGTTACCGCACATTGCCTCTTCGGTAGACATGCCGACTGTATGCAAATACCCACTAACGACTTCTGCAGAAGTTGCAAAGATGAGGAAAAGGAAGAAAGTATTCAACATTTTCTGTGTGAATGCCCTGGCCTAGCAAGAAGAAGGTTCACTGCTTAGCCTGGACGAACTAAGCAACTTACAACTTGGACGACTGAGCAGGTTTCTGAACAGTAGTGGCTGGTTTAAATAAGTTGTTAAAATCCTTCTGCGGTGTACGCTGCACTAACTTTTAGAGATCTGATGAAGGTGGGTTCTACGGAACACGTGTGGTATCACAACGGACCTAATAGGACTACGTGAGACTGTTTGGTCTGAACCGAAGGTCTGGCACTCTTACCTATAATCTACCTAACCTAGGTAGTTTTATTAGAAATGTTCGTATTTTCAAAATGGATCTGTTGTACTCAGTCAGCCTGGGCCTGGTTTGAAACTTTTTATTGGCAAGCTGAATAGCAACGACCAAATTATGTCTCCAAAATGCATTCATTCGTAAGAAACAGCTAATCTAAAACAAAAATACACAATGCAAAATTTGTTCCAAAGTGGGTTAAAATTATTTCTACTAGAATTCAGTAATCATCAAAGGGCTAAAAGACTCAGCTTAGGATAAAAAATTATTCAAAGTGTTATTTGCAAATTCTGGCTAGTTTAGATAGGTGTATACATATTAATAATTTGATGATTTGTATAATTATAAAGATAAAATCTATTTTAGAAATTATCGAAAATTCATTTTTATTGAGGATGCCGCATAAAAACAAAAAACCAAAAACATTTTCGTCGAAATATCTACACCTGCATCATCGTGTATGAATCTTATAAGGAGCGAGTCCATCGACAAAAAAATATTAAATATATGGGTAATTTTTACACAAGCGCCGAAAAAAAATATATTTTAACGTTTTTTCTGGCTTTTCGATGAGTAAAACAGAATTTCTTTTAGAATAACCAGACAGATTCCGGCTAAGCTGTTTGATTTCGGCAACCTTAATAAATTAATTTTTGATGGTCCTGTCTATATATACTAACATGATTGCTTTCAGCTTTCCTTGAAAGTTGTTGGTATAAAATTCGATCAACTCGGCAAATAAATAAGTAGGTTTTATAAACATTTTTAACAATAATTATTTAATCAGCAAGTTTGACTGTGGCATTAATGACATTGACAGGCATTATTTTCTCAAAAAAAAATCTTTATGCAACCCGACATTATTATATTATGTATAAACATATTAATATGGTTTTATTTTTAACTTTTAAAAAAAATTGGTTCGAAAATATATATGAGCCCCCCCCCCCGAACATATTTTCGGGATACGCCGCTGCTGGTTGGTATAGAGATACCTATAGTATAGGGGGCCCGTCCGTGCACCGGATGCACTTAGGCCAGGTAGTACAGGTTATGCTTTTTTCTTTTTGTGATATTTATTAATGGCTTAAAAGGTCACGGCGATAAAAGAATGCTAAAAATATAATTAGAATAACGTGTATAAATTATTATTTGATTCTATAATAATATAGATATGTTTTGTATGAAATATAATATCACCTATAAACACAATTTGGGAGGGTTATACATACATGGATGGGCATCTTTAAAGATACCATTTTTAGTTTTAGAGTAAGCAGTACTTACTCCCCTGTCCCCGCCAGAATAACGCCAGGTTACCGATACCAAATAAGGAGAAATCAAATTTTTCACATAGATTTTATTAACTTAAATTTGTTAGATGAGTCAATTATTATGTTAAACATTTTCTGAATATTTACTTCTGTATAATTTTACAACCAGTTTTATGGAGCGTACGCGAGTTTCCGCGAACGATAATGTTTGAGTAATCAGTTATTTCATTAGATTATATTAAATTATGTGATTAGCTAAATCGCTGTTCCTTTTCAGAACAAAAAATCGTTTGTGAATATTAATAAAATATTAAAAGATAGTTTAAAATAGAAGAATTTTGGACTTACATCGTCTTTATTTCTTTTATATTACAAGGTTAAAACGGATACCCGAATGAAATAGTAAATATGTACCTTCCTTCAGGTGAAGATATATCTCTAGTTATTTTCACTGTTGGTTGATGTATTTCCTCAACATCGCAAAGTAATAGGCCATGGATATAATAGTGTTCACTTCGACACTCTAGATGTTGCTCCGGGGTCACGATGATGTCGCTTTACGTCTTTGATATTTTTTAATATAGTTATTTGCGTTCCTATTTTATTTTCATTGGATATAGTCTCACTGAAGAGCTGAAGAGCTATAATGTGGCCAAATGCATCTGTAGATCTAATATGGCGTAAATTTTATGTAGGTATTCATAGGCAACAAGCAAAAATTATGAAATATCCTCCTTTGAACTGTAGCCTTGTTAGAACCTGAAAAAAGTATTAAATTATTAAAAAATACATATTTTTAATACATGAGCATTTTCCTATTATCGTTCTGTTTTTTTTTAAATAATATGGAGAATGAAATACACAGTCGCATTTATTTCTCGCATTTTTTGGTCTATGTAGTTTTATTTCGGTTGGTATCGAGTTTTTTGATATCGATATTGTGTCGATGTCTCTATAGTGTTAACTTTTATTTCTCTCTGGGCAGCGATAGGGTCGACTTAATATTCCTCTGTGCTATTTTAACTTCTTGCTTTGGTTATGTTTTTAATTTTGACGTCTTGCTTATTTAAATCAAATACATCCATAAGTTTTAAAATATCTACCCAGTTCTGCGATAAATACAAAGGTAATAAACATGATTGAATCATGTCCCAAAAAACGAATGCTGCTAGGAATAACACTTCTAGGAGTGTAAGTCTCAAAATAAATAACCTCGTTATACCTACTTAGGGTTTCCAAAAAGATTTTTTAAAACCAGGACAAATGAGCCCTGAAATCCGGACAATATAATAATATATAGAAATTTAGGTAGTTTAAATTTCAAAAGGCAACCTTAATAAAGATTTTTTTTTATTTCTGCAAACATAGTACCTAGAGATGTAGTGATTAAAATATTTTACAAAGTTGAGCTGCTTTTTATTATAATAATATTTATGGTCTCCGGATTTTCTGGACATTTTTCAAATTCCGGACTTCCCCAGACACCCTAAAAACCCAAACATGTCCGGGTAAATCTGGTTGTATGGAAACCCTAATTATAATTAATTCAAGGTTTTCATAATTTTTAAAGCTCTTTTTTAAATTATAGATTAACTTTTGTTGTACTGGTAGTTGAATCCCATTGGACAGCTCATAACAGAATATCTGCAAGGAAGAGCAATTACATTGTTGAACAGAATTCGACTTGCTTTGAAAAGGAACCATATGTAGTTCTTAGGGACTGTGAACCCTGTTCTGCTTTTGAATTAAGAAGCAAAAGTATTGGAGTCTGTATACATACCCATTACAAAGAAGTACTTAAATGCAGCAATGGGGAAATAGTTACTCGAAGCTGTGACCGAGCTGCATACCATGATGAACAGACTTTTTGGAGATTTGAAGGTTTTATGTTAGTTTTAAGTATATTTTCGACAGTTTGTGTTACTGCTAGGAAAAAGGTTCTAAATAAGCGTATGTTGCAAAGAGTTCAAAGACAATTGGCTAACTGTGTTTAGTTCTTTACAGGGACTATTTGGGAAAAATGGGATCGGTGTTTATTAATGCCTGGTATGCAGATGGCAATTATTTTATTGATATTAAGACATTCATTATTATTTACATATGCAAACTCTCTGAGTCTAATAGTGTAGGGTTAAAGATTAGGATTTTAAATGATCGAAAACACATTTCACTGATAAATTTAAATTTAAATGGAATTAAGTATGAAATAATAACTGAAACACCAGAACTTGCTGACTTATGCACTTGGCCAGTTGTTCTACTGGACAATTATGTTGTATCTGGATTATGTTCTGTCGCTAGGCAAATATGTAAGGTCAGTTGTAAAGAAAGCATAAAAAACCTATTAGGTTTCCGCGAAGCTTGCTTAGTTTCATGTGCTGAAAGCTCCATCTGGACTAAATTTTGTGAAGTTGACATTATTGAAACTATCGACAATCTTTTAAATGACAAGTTTGTTCAAGACAACTCCTTTATTATGCCACAGGATATGTTAAAATATGAAAATCATCTATCTAAACCTGTCAGAATACATAATATCTACAAAATAGCTCGAGATAATCATAAGGACCAAAGTTTAACAAGTTCAACGCCGAGAGAAGAGTTAAACGTTTTTCATGACTATGCTGAGGGCCCTTATATGACTTTAGCTGATATTATTTTGTACTCTGCATTTCAAATTTTCTTTAAGTATTGTCAAACATATGTTTTATTAATAGAGGAAAAATTGCCTCGTATCAAATGTTGGTTTAACCGGTTGAGTAATAATTCAGAATTGGTAAAACTTGATTATTATCTTTGTGACCAAAAACAATTTATTGTTCAAAACGTTATAATTTCTTCTGTATGTAATGTTAGTCTGTATAATGCTGATCCTACTAGAAAGCCTGCTGTTAAACATACAAAGCAATATAAAATTGAATCTGCTCTTAATGTAGTAAATCCTTTAACAAATGAAATTTCGAATGCATTTTTACCATTCGGCTGTGAAAAACCATTCGACTGGAAAAACATCCCACTAGATGCAAATCCAGAAGGTGGAGCTTTGCCAAAAAAGCGAGCTAGTAGAAAATGTGAGCAATTAGAAAATCTAGCAAAAGCCACTTTAGAAGTTGTAGGTAATAAAAAATATCGAATTGTTGATTTTTGCAGTGGTAGTGGTCATTTAGGCATTCTTGTTGCATTTCTATTGCCCAATTGTCAAGTAATTTTAGTTGAAAATAAAGAAAGGTCTCTATCAAGGGGTAGCGACACTATTTCCAAATTAAATCTTAACAATGTGATCGTTGTACAGTCAAATCTAGATTATTTTAATGCAAAATTTAACCTAGGTATGGCACTTCATGCCTGTGGTGTTGCAACCGACTTGGTGTTACAAATGTGCATTAAAAATAAAGCAGATTTTGTATGTTGTCCTTGTTGTTATGGTGGTATTAAAGATTGTCATGAAGTTTCTTATCCTAGAAGCAGTTTGTTTCAAAATGTTTTTAATAACCATAAAAGTCAGTATTTTAATTTAGCCCATGCAGCAGATCAAACTCATGAAGAACAAAATGCTAAAACAAAGCAAGGATATTTTTGTATGGATGTTATAGATACTGATAGAAAGTTATTTGCTGAATCTTGTGGTTATAAAGTGCATTTAGGCAAATTGCAACCTATCTCTTGTACAAATAAGAATAATTTATTAGTTGGTATCATAGGTGAAAACATGTGATTTATAATATATTTTAAATATACTATATTAATTTCCACAATATGTCAGTTTATGTTATACCTAATTGGAGTGATACTATTCTGATCACGATTCAAACTTTGCTTTAGTAAAATTTAAAAAATTGATGATTTAAAAAAAATCTTTGGTCATGGACTTTATGATGATTTAAAAGCTAGAAAGTTGTTTGGGCACGTTATCTGTAGTAGTTGTCGAAAATAAATAAATATTAAGTATTTGTATAGTATGTTCGAATTTTAAGAAGTAATAATTACAAATATGTCGGGTTTCTCTCTTCAAACAAACAAGTCTCGTATTTTCAACTGTAATTAATACCTTCGCCATTTCGTCAAGTTTCTGTTTTTAGTGGAACTTTTAAACATACGATTTTAAAAACGTCCTCAAACGTGGAATCGATGCCGCATGTCTTAAGGTATTATCCTTGAAATATAATTGTAAACGTCAATAACAAATAGAACTGCCAATTTCTAAAGTTTTTATTATTAAGAAAATTACATACTTTCATTTTCATTGTCTAATACAAAAGAAAACATAACAACAAAGAAACTAAAAGTTATAAATGGAAGACGTGTTTACCTTCTACTTCCTAGCATATTCCCATTGCAAAATTTTAAAATTATATGTTTTTCATATTTTGTTCAATAAATACACTTTAGTGTACATTTCTTCTGAATTTTAGATAAGAATGGAAAACATTATGTATAAAAGAAAAACACTTTCCTTCTTTTTAAAATAAAATATGTTGGTGAGGAAACGAGAACATTCACATTTTCGTGTACAAAAAATGTATACTCCTCAGTTATAATGAGCGAAAACGCTAAAAAATATCACTTATTTTAAGTTAAGTATCGGGTGATTCATTAAGGGTGACGAGCGGCCATATCTCGGAAACTACTAGAATAGAAATACAGAAAAAAAAATTATAAGGGGCCATTAGAAAATTCTGGAAATAATTTTTAAGTTCCGCATTCTGCCGCAAGAGGGCGTAATTGAAAAGTAAATTATAAAAGCTTACATATCTCCGAAAATTCCACATTAAGGTATATCTGTGATAACACCATTAAAAAGCTTGGACAATTATGCATCATTTTGGTCTTATGCTCATTGGCGTACCGACTTTAATAAGAGGGGGGGGGGGGGGAGCTGTTGAAAGTGTAATCAGTTAAATCGCTGTAACTTATAAACGACTTATCCGATTTTAGCAAACTAAAGACTGTTTGGAAGAGAAATGTATGCACTTTAACCAATCGTATTTAGTTGTCCATAATAGTTCTAAAAAAAATGCTAGAGGGCGCAATTTGTAATAATAACACATTTTTTTATTTCACTCCGAAAAAATAAACCATACGATATAATTATGATACCATTATCGAAAAGTAGATGAAATTTGCTAGAAAAAATATTAAAACCGCAGCTCGATATCTCCGTTCGTTTCAGCGTTATCGCGAATAGAATAATTTTTAAAATTTTAAATAAAGAATATTTTTTAGAAAAAAAGTGGAACGCCACTGATATTTTTCCATATGGATATTATTTCGGATTAGCCTGGTCAATTCTGCATAAAAATGGTCTCTTGCGTTTTTCTCCTCAGGCACACCGTTCTTAATTAAAATAATTAAATTAAATTAGACGGGTTGGTCATTTCCAACAATTTTTATAAAACTAAATTTTTCATTATCAATGTTAATAAAAATAATAAATAGAGCTAAGAAAAATTTAGATATCAGTAAATACTATAAAGTTACTGCCTACATCAAGAGACCGCGACCCAACTCCACAGTTTCCCAGCTGCGCAACCATCCGTTCATCAAGATCAGTAGGCTTCGATTGCTTCAACCTGTCTGGCATCCGCAATTAATTTGCATAGCGCATCAAATTGTACTTTTAATATAAATATTATTAATAAGTAGAAATTAAATCTGTTTGTATTTTAGTAAAATTATATTTTTAGAAATATTTTGTGGTAGTTTTTCTAACGCTTGTAGAAAAAATTTTGTTCCTAACTCATGCGGAAAGACACTTCCCCGCACTCGACTTACCCGAACTTCGCTTCGCGTCGTTCCGGTAACGACAGTCGCGTGCGGAAAAGTTGCCCTTTCCGCACTTGTTAGGATAATAACTATTTACGATGTTTGAAAATTTTAAATGACATTTACGGATTCCAGCAAAAGCGATATGTCAAATATTTTAGACTATTTTTTGATTTCTATTAAAGTAAAAACAAACTAGAATAGTATATTAAAGTATAAGTGGATATTACCACGCGCGATTTTGCAAACACGACGGCGCAGTGCTTGAAATAGACCAAGTGTTTTAAAGACCAGTTATCCACGAATACTTTACTTTATTTTTTTTATTGGTACACTTTGAAATCATTACTTGATTGGTATTTATATTACAAAAAATGGAAATAATAGTAATTGAAATGGTCGAATTCGTGATGTGATATACCTGTCGTTGTCATGAAAATGAGGAGAAAACAAAATAACTTCCAATCTGTCACATAAGATTCTTTGTTGTCACCGTTGACATTGGTTGTATATTGCTTTAAAAAATGAGTTTTATTGATTTCTTAAGTAGTAAAGCAGAATCACGGTTAATATCGCAAAAATCGGAAGCCGTTTATGGATGGTAGAGCAAAATGTAACAGATACAGATTAACGAGTTGTGCTTGCGTACCTTCAGAAAATGTCGGAGCAGTACAAGGCGTCGACTATGTGGGCTATCCATTCGAAATTGCAAAGTATGTTGTGGATAAATAAAGGGGTCGATATAAAATCATTTTCGAAAGTGCATGCATTTATGAAGGCATTAGCAAGGATGACGTAGTCAAGAAGTCTTATATATTCAAGGAAGACGATTTGCGGAAGTTTTTCATAGATGCACCGGACATTACGTATTTATTTTTGAAGGTGGTAGCCATTTGCGGTATCTTGGGCTCTTGTAGAAGATGTGAATTGTGCGATTTATATACGCTTACATGATATCAAGAAAGAAGGAAGCGTGTTGCTTATTACTATCCGACTATCTAAGACAGTAAAGGCTCGACGTGATGGGATTGGATATGTGCATTTGGTAAAGCAGTATTTATCATTGTGCCCCCAAAATGTAAGTACCGACAGAGTATTCTTACGGTATAATAAGGGAAAATGCACCAATCAAGTCGTTGGTATTAATACATTTGGATCAGATCACGTCCCTTGCAACCTTAATTTAGACGATTCCGAAAAATACCAGGGACATGCGTTTCGACGTATGCCCGCTACCATTATGGCGAATAGATCATGACAATAGATCAAATCCAACGACAAGTCGGATGGAAATGGGCAGCTGTGGTGACTGGTTACGTTGAAGAGAGAATTAGTAATAAGAAAAATGTGTCAAACATTATTGGGAGTGCAACCTCATTGACTTCCGAGAATATTAGCAGCATTTCCTCTGATTTAAAAAACGGAAATATTAATATTTCAAAAAATACCAGCTGCACTTCACATTTATTTAAAAAATTAATATTGTTAAATATTTGAATAAAGCTTTTCGAACATTTGTTAATAATATTGTATTTGACGTTTAAAGGTAATTCTGTCAAATTAATAATTAAAAAGTTGACATATTTAGACTTCACATTTCACGGGTTGTTGATGTTGCCATGGTAACTTCAAAAACACGCACGTTTTTGAAAGTGGGATTTAAACACGCTGAGGCGTACTTTAAATAAGCGAAATAGGGTATCAATAAAAAAATAGTATATTACGTAATAAGTGTTGTAAAAAGCAATTTACGCACAAATAGAAAAGTTACGCACGACGCCGCGTAGCGGCGAGTGCGTAATTCTATGGGTGCGTAATTGCATTACAACACGTATTACGTACCATACTTTACCTACGACCTACTTATTCACACAACATCATTTAGTTTTAGTTTTTCATCTTAACTGGTAACAATATTATTAATTTAAGAACGTGATAACATCAACGAGAAGGTATATATTGTAATAATTCTACAGTATGATTATTTAAATTTACAAATGTTATTTTTTATAATATTATTTATTCTCATTACAATAATTATTTATAGTTACAGAACAATTATTGAAGACAAAAGGTATATCGTTTCTTTTGCTTGTTGAAGCATAAGTAAGATTTACATTATTAGTTGCCTCAATGAAATTTTCATTAATACTATTAGTACTACTACTAGTACTTGCTATTGCAGATGATATTTTAGACGAATTGTTAGTTTGATTATTTAGGGAATTATCCACATACCCTTCAGCTACGGCTGAGGACTGCCATCCGCCGTGTCTTTTTAAATCTAATAAGTCACCACCCGCGTCAACAAGAATAGTCGCGGACGAGCGTCGAAAACAGTGTCCTGTATAATTCGCTGCTTCTGGTAGTCCCAGATATTTGGCTATTTCTTTTGGAACCTTTCCTAACTTGTTAATACCAACAGACTGTTTGGTACATTTTCCGTTTATATAGTTTAGAAAAAAAGGTAAATTTGGAGCTGTACTTACTGCAGAGCGAATGTTTATATATTTTTTAACCTTTGGGTAAAAATATTCTGACACCACAAAAGAACGTTGCCGTTTAGTTTTTGAATCGGGAATATTAATAATTAGATTCTTCCCTGTGTCTTGGATATCTGACGGTTTTATATTACGCAACTCTTGTTTCCTGCATGCACCGCTTATACCAATTATAAGAGCAACCTAAAAGACGATTTGAAATAAATTTACACATTTAACATTATATTGAGCTCAATATATTACCTTCATAAACAAATGTTTATCATCTGGTGCGTTTTCTAGAAAATCGTTTATATTCTTGCTTGTCAAAATCTTGGATTTTTTGGATTTAATGCCGTCCGATTTTCTCTTCAGAAGAGCTTGTAATTTGGAGTAGTTTGCAATATCGACATTGTGATTTATATTAATTGTGGCCTTTAACATTGAGTAAAATGACCAAAGTGAGGAAGGCTTCATCGTTTTTGATAGTTCTTGGAAATATGCCATCATTACATTCTCGGAAAATGATTTAACGTCGTTTTTTAATCTCCATTCCATAAATCTTTGGTAAGTAAATTTGTATCGATATTCAGATTTCGCCGGTAACAAGTTGTTTTTAGCAGCTTCTGCAATTTCGCTAATATTGGGTGGAGTTAAATTTTCTATTTCACTGTCACTCGACATTTTTTATGTACCTAATCAAACTAATTTCACTTTATAATATTACTCACATACAAATTTGATCTACGATTATGTCAGTTTTTGAATAAGTTTGTTTGTATTGACCGTTGCTAAGCGGTTGCTAGGAAAACTGTGCGATTTTTTTACCAAGCTGTGCGATTTTTTTACCGTGCGTAATGGGAATCTTACATTGATCGGAAACGGTGTGTTTTTAAGTATTTACAGTAGTGGTCGTAGGTAAATATATTTTTTTTAAACTTCACAATAAAAGTGGTGCAGACTTTTCCGCGGGCAATTTATATAGACATAATTTCGCGTGGAGCTGACAACTTTGGAGAAGAATTTAGAAATATTGTTCACATGCTCTCAATTAATTTGATAAAGGTAATACATGCAGTGGCCGTTATTTTTTTATTTTTTTTAATTAAAACGTGTATTTGAAACAATTAACAGAAAAAAATTACGAAAGTATGGAATGGTATACCGGGTTAGTAAAAAGTACCGGAACGTTTAAATATCTTCAAAATCGCTAAAGCAGCGCTTACAAAATTCGTCATTTGGGGGTTTCTGGGCATGCGGAATTGAACAGTGATATCGGCACTGTTACCAGATTTTCTACTTTTGTGCTATACGAAGTTGTTTTACTTTAAAGTAAGTAGCAAGTTCTCAAATTTTCAAAATTTTATCTTTATTAGTTGACACAGCATTTTCAAAAAAAATGTAATTAATTTATTTTAATATTTAAGAATTTGAATACCTTATAAACTGTAGGTGCTTTATATGCAAAGTATTAACTTTGCTCTATCGTATCTGGTAGTACTTTGGTGGTAATTACCCCCCTAAAACCGCCCTTAAATAAATAATAAGGACAACAACAGTTGGTATTACGTAAATCTGCAGATTCTAAACATTTATTTTAGAGATAAGAGGCGCGCGGGCCGATTGCCTTTATGCCAATCCACTCCTGCTTTGGAACATATCCTGTTTATTTCTAATATAAAAAAGACGCACTGTATGAACAAATTAGGTCGAGTTAAGTTTTAACATAATTTTAATCGAAGTACATAGTGCGTTCTCACGTCCTAAAATTCACAAAAAGTAATTCGGGGGAATTAAGATAAACTGAGGTTTAAAACTATTTTAATAGTATCTTGTATCCCATGATCAAGAATTGCATGATCAAGCAACTTATTTTATCATAAATGCAGACTCTGTATTTACAGATTTGCTTTATACAAATAAGTCCCGAAGTCAGCAGGGCTTTTGGCACCGTAATTCGGGCGATAACTTAATGATAAGGATAAGAGTAAATTGCATTGCTTTTTTTATTATTGCAATTGGTTGTGTACTGAAAGTTATTGTTTATAGGTGCTTGGCCCCCCTAGTCTGGTATATAATAATTATTGGGTGTTAAAATCTGGAGATCCCAAAAACAGTTGGTTGCTTTTTATTTAGAAGTCATGGTCAGGCGCGTAACTATAGGGGGGCCGGGTCCCCCCAGACGTCGCTAGCGCCCCCCCCCCCAGGAAAAAAGGCTGAGTTTGTAAGCTCTGTGCTCGCCTCGCAAATATAGCATAATAAATGTATTTTGGTTGTCAGCCTCAAACTTATTTGGCAATTTTACTCGTTGAACTTTGGGCATGTTTATTCAACGATGTACGAAATAATCTTGCCAAATATCACTCGACCATCATTTTTTTATTGGTTAAATTTTCTATTTTTCACTCAAACTTTTTTGACAATACTCGTTGAACTTTGGGCTTGTTTATTCAAAAATTAAATCTAATTTAATCTAAGTAATCAGAATAAACATGTCCAAAAACTCGAAAAATTTCCAAAAAAAGTTTTCGTGACAGCTGAAAGATCTAATCGATAATAAAGCGAGATCTTGTGATATTACTGTTGATTATTGACCAATTTTGTTAAAATTTGGGCGTGGTCAAAAAAATTTCGCGCATTTCGCCTGCGGCGAGTTCTCCGCCGACCAACACCTACACGAGCCGCCACTGCAAGTCACAATAAGAGGCCCACCCTAGGCCACCCCCAGGTCAGAGTGCTAGTTACGCCACTGGTTATGGTATAGAGAACATAAGAGACTTTTTTTTTCTCTCTTTTAGAATTCACATTGGAAGGCAGTGATTTTTTTTTTGAAGTCACTAAAAAAAGACGGAGGGGTTTTAGCACCCCAATCTCTATAAATAATTGCTCTTTTTACTTGTTTATCCTTTAAAATTAAGTCACATACAAATAAATACGAAGGTATGCGTCCGAAACCTAACCTCTACAAAACGCCCCTTCAAGAAAAAATATTTGAAAAACTAAGCGTTTCCGAGAAAAATAGTTTGAGATTCGTAATCTTCGCCCCAAAATATTTCCTTCCTAAAAAATCATCAATTTTGGGTAAGTGAGCTTATATTTAGTTTTTGATGCTCGCGTAACAAACAAACAGTTTGTTGGCACGTCATAATCATATCAACCATTTCTTTGGGGAAAATGACACGTTAATATATAAAGGTTCGCCATCCCTACCCTATACAGGGTGTCCCGAAATTAGGTGATAATATTTTAAGGGGATAAAGTACATCCAAAAATAGGACTAAAATCCTCTATTAATATACTTTCAAAAACACTTCGTTATGGGGCTAGAGCCCCCCGAATGGAAGCTACGATAAGCAGTTTTTTCACAATATCTCAGAAACTGATTGAAGTATCAAAACAAAATTTGATACATGTTTTACCCATGAGAAGACGCAATAAACGGTTTGTTTAGGTTAGGTGTATTTCTTCCAGTGGCGTCCCACTGAGTAGATAGTAAGGAGAATATTGCCCTAACTTTTTTATTTGTAGGATTTTTTAACGCCAGGTGCAATTTTTAAAAGCACTAAAGTCTTCTATTGAGAAAAGATACTCTTGCTTCATTTTGGTAGGATTTACCATTTTTCAGTAAAATCGATTTAAAAATTTTCGGTTTTTTACAAGCCGTTGAAAAGGCCAAGGTGTTTTTTGCATATCTCAGCAAACACTTGATATTAAAATATGAAATTTAGTAGAAGTTCTACTAGCGACAAGGCATATTTATTAAAGGATGTAACATTAAAATATTTTTCCAGTGGTGTCGCACGGATTGGAGCCTAAAGTAAATATTACTATTTTTTTTTTATTTGAGGGGCTTTCATACTTTTAATGTAATTTTTTGCTGAGATATGCAAAAAACACCTCAGCCTTTTCAACGGCTTGTAAAAAACCGAAAATTTTTAAATCGATTTTACTGAAAAATGGTAAATCCTACCAAAATGAAGCAAGAGTATCTTTTCTCAATAGAAGACTTTAGTGCTTTTAAAAATTGCACCTGGCGTTAAAAAATCCTACAAATAAAAAAGTTAGGGCAATATTCTCCTCACTATCTACCCAGTGGGACGCCACTGGAAGAAATACACCTAACCTAAACAAACCGTTTATTGCGTCTTCTCATGGGTAAAACATGTATCAAATTTTGTTTTGATACTTCAATCAGTTTCTGAGATATTGTGAAAAAACTGCTTATAGCTTCCATTCGGGGGCTCTAGCCCCATAACGAAGCGTTTTTGAAGGTATATTAATAGAGGATTTTGGTCCTATTTTTGGATGTACTTTATCCCCTTAAAATATTGTCACCTAATTTCGGGACACCCTGTATAATCATTATGACTAACAGTCATGATAAGGGAATTCCAGTAATACTAATATGGTAAGAGCAAATTTTAAAAGAGTATGAAAATGTATGGGATTGATATCATTCAATACTTATAGTGTAGGATTTGAAAAATAAATTATACTAATGACGTTTTCTCCTTACCCTACGCTAATAGTCAGAGCCTATTTTCTCAATAGGCCCGGGCCTAGGGTCCCGCAATAGCTTAAGACAACATAATTTATTAGCGCAACTAAGATGCAGCTAAATTATTTTATTGTAAAAAAATATTTTATAAAATCTAAGCATATCAACAGATTTTATTATTACTGTATCTGTATGCAAAACAAAAAAATGTCGCTGCACACGTTTGGCGCCTTATAATACAAATGTTATGTATATATAAATTTGAAGAAATATTAATATTATTCTTTTGCGACAACCGACAACTATCAATATACACTTGCTGGTATTCGTTCAATCGGACGCCTCGACAACGGTGACGGCTTCTTTATAGTTTCTGGGAAAATAATAATTACTGTAGGGAGTTTTAATAATAATAAAAATTCATCTTTGAAATAAATGTATCCAAAAATCCTGGGGCTTTTAGTAGTCACTTTTGATAGATGTTTTTGATACCTCATTCACCCCCCGGCCACGCTTTTTTTTTCGCTGGTTGCCCCCTCCCATGAGCGCCCATGATTAGGGGCCCGTAACTGGCCTAGGGCCTCTTAAGGCCTTTTTACATTAGGTTCAATTTCAAGAAAAATTGCCTGAAAGCATGCGCTTTGACGACGTTTTAATCAGCTGATACAAGTTTTTCCATTTAAAACCTGCATCAGCTGATTAAAACGTCGTCAAAGCGCATGCTTTCCAGCAATTTTTCTTAAAATTGCACCTAATGTAAAAAGGCCTTTACAACCAAAAATAGGCCTTCCTAATGGTGCAGAATCATTTAGTTTTACCACAAGAAATAGTGTGCAAAATCAACGATAACTATAATAATATTTCCTTCGCCATACAGTCGCGAACTCGATGCGATCAGTTTTACTTTCAAGTTTTTACGTTGGTTAGGTCAAGTTCGAGGCCGAAACAATGTTTACATAATTTATACTCTTTGGAGGTAAGCAATGATAATTTAAAACTTATTTTTAGCTTTTAGCGATTCTTATATTATTTGCAATATATCTTAACACTGACGATATTGATAAATTTGTTTAGCGCCGATCGTGATTTAAAATACTTAATAAAATTTTTATTTTGTATTGTTACACCACTTAACGTTAATTTAGACTAGATAGTGCCGCATCGGCCATTTAACTTTTTGATTAATGTTTATCTGATTTCTTTTTCGTTTTGTTTCAAGAAGAAAATTGACAATAAAAAAATATATTATCATCTTATACATAATATGTTTATAAGGGATAAGAAAATTTGACCAATATTCTTAAATTAGTCCAACAACGTTGCGTTCTCTTGGCCCGATTCCTGGCCATGCATGTTTGAATTTTTAAAAACTCTTAAATTTGAACTTTACAGATATTGGAGTGTCAGAAAGTTATCTTTATTAGAAAAAAGTAATTTTCAATATTTTTTAAAAATGGACTTTAGTGATTATTTTTAGGCTTTTCATTGGCTTATATCTTTTTATCTGCCCCCCCCCCCCTTTTTCCTGAAAACGATGGAAAATGGAAACAGTTGGGATATTTAGATGTCAGTCGGGAATTTTTGAAAATCATAATACATCTTTCTTAGTATTTTGTCTTTCTACATCTACACAATAAGGAAAAAAATACTAATACCAAATTCGTACTGGTTTAATTACATGGTCGTGGCGTCGTGGTCTTTGATGACGGCCGAAGGGCTGCAACTAATTTTAATATATTTATCTCGGCGTTTGTTCAAGCACAAAATAAATGAAATGTACAAAAATTCTTTCAGTATCTCTATCAATAAACAATTATATTTTAAATAAATTCACCCATTTTATATATTGCACCTTGTAAAGAAGGCGAAAAATTTTCGGGGCCACGCCCAAAGTTCGTTTAAAATTCACCTAACTACTTTTAAATTTCGAAAATTAAATTATTACCTCTCCCCCTCTGCATGGCTGGATTTAATTTTAATTTTTGTAAATGTTTTTTTCTCCTTTTTTTGATATTCATAGCTGGCTCTATATTTAAAAAAAAAACATTTTTTATATTTGTGAAAAATACGCATTTTGGTGTCAATCCAAAATTTTAACAGAAGACGTATGTATGACTAACCAGCGTTTTTCGGGCTCAGTTTTTCATGATTAAAAATAAAGTAAATATCGCTTACCACGCCAAAATTAATGATTTTTTCAGAAATCCTGTATTTTAGGAGCGTAGATCTAAGAGCAGTTTTTGGTGCAAATGCTTAGGTTTTGAAATACTCCTTCCTTCTTAAATGCCGTTTTGTATATTCATAATAAAGCATTCTCGTTTCTTTCCGCTCTATATTTTATATTATAAATTAATAATAAAATATTATAAATAAAATGCTTGAATTACTACAATGTTTACTTTAATTTTTCTCTTTAAAATTAAATACATTCCTAATTGTTTTTTGTTTTTGTTGTAAAAATATTTTATTGCATGGTTTATATATTTTTATTGTTGATTTAAAATAGCTCTAAAAAAGGGAAAACGGAACAGACAAGTATACCTATAATAGAAAAATACTATAAAATATTATTCTTTTTACTCATTTTCCTTTAAAATTGCATCATAAATCAATAACTAAAATGATATGCGTCTGAAACCTTAATCTCTATAAAAAACAGGACTTTTAGAAGGAAAAGTTTAAAAACCAAACGTTTCCTACAAGACTTTAAGAATACATTATTTAAAGATTTAAATACGTTAGACGAAAAATTCTAAAATATTTGTTGGCGATGTTCTTTTTAATATGCTAGTGCTGCACGCCTTTAAAAAAAAATCGGCGCTCATGTTCCTATATTATGTAACAAATCCAATTCTAGGACACTGTTACGTAAACTATATGCCATCACTGATAAAATTCTCACAATGCTTAATAGGATTTTCATCAGTATTTACTAGAGATTTATCCAAAATTGTCAAATTAAATTAGTGCTTTATCTAGCAGGTCGAATTTTTCTATTGGCCAACCGAACATCGTGACTAAAACAACCGCCTATCGCAGCGCTTAGTCGCTTGCCGCTCTTCGTGGCGCTAATACGAAATATAAACTGGGAAAGGAGCGCACTTATTTGCCTAGTTAAACGCACCAACAAACACGATTTTAACCGCTTATTTTTTTAAACTTTAATTACTTTAAACGCTAGTTTTGCTTGAAAATGGTAAATAATTGGTATTGGAAACTTAAAGATGACAGTTCGATTAGACAAGTTAAGTGGAGGTCGGTAAATGACAGTAATTTGTTTGGTATGTTTTGATCGCGATGTGCGTTGCCGGCCACCCACTTGATTTAATTACAAATCCGTTTATGTAAACTTGCGCGTGTAGTAAATTACCGGTATATTTACTAAACTTTTTTAAAAACAAAACTAATGAATGGTTGAAAAATAGAAGAGAAAAGAAAATATAAATTATGTGTGATTTTACTTAACTGGAGTGTTCGTCGTGTGTGTGACTTTAAATTTTGAAAATGTATTTAGGACATATTTTGATAAGGTAAGCTTGTTTAATTGCCTGTATTCTTTTGTTCAATTATAAAATAAACTAATATTTTAAAATATACCTCGTTAAGGGCATACATATGCTACGTTTTTACAGGTATAGTAGTATGCCTGATGGTATTTTATTAAAAGCTTTTTCAAGCGTCGACTATAGGGCAGTTATTTCCATCTGTACACAAATTATAAATAAATGTATTGAAAAAGCCTGAAAAGTACAATGAAGTTTTAAAAGTGATTACAGTTTTTACGAATATCTATAAACTTTTTAAAAATATCTCGAATAGATTATTTGAATGATTCCATTTGACATAAAAGTGCAAAACCTGATTTTTGAAAATAAAAATTGTATATCAATGAAAAATTAAATTTTAAAACTTAGGTATTTATTTGAATAAATTTAAAAAAAAAAACATAGTCTAGCACAAGGCCGTCCGGAGGGAGTCCCCCCCCCCCCCACTTTGTCGTAAACTTGAGTAGAAAAAGTACCTATACAGGGTGATTCCTAAGTTGACATTTCTTTTTTAGCTGTGTATACTGCCCTCATAAGGTAAACCCCCGCATTTGAAAATGAAGTTTGTAGTGGGATTTTTTCATTTATAGCAATTTTGCGCACAGGTTTGTCATGTTTTCCACGTCAAAATCTCATATTTGCTTTTAACGGACTTAGTTTAAAAGCAAATGTGGGATTTTGGCGTGCATGGAGAGTGTGATGGATTTGTGTGTGGAAGTGCTATAAATGAAGGGGTCTCGTTTTGGATTTTTTTTCAAAGTTTACCTTATGAGGGCAGTATAGAAGGCATTAAAATAAACAACATTTTCAAATACCCTTTTTCAAAAAACTCAAATATAAGATACTTACATTCATTAATTACATTATGAATCAAATACGGTTCTGCCTAACTTGCCCATTGAATAACATTAAGAAAACTTCTGGGTGTTGGATGAGCCCGCAAGGGAAAGCGTTCTGTGTATTATCTCGACCCACTTTGCCACAGTCACAGTAAATTACCACCTTATCTATTATTGTTTTCAAATTTTACCTTTTTCACGTATCAATAATTTAAAATTAACTTGGTTCAGAAAAACACACCGCACCGGATTGTTCAACACTACCCGTATGACTAATACTAATAAGAAATAAGAAAAACAACAGAACCTATAGCGGGGTATGTTTTGATGCCAGGCCCGCACTTAGATTTTTTACTTCTCTATCTCGCCTAATTTTGAGTTTTTTGAAAAAAGGTATTTGAAAAAGTTGTTTATTTTAACTCCTTCTATACACAGCTAAAAAAAGTATCAACTTAGGAATCAACCTGTATAATAGTAGGTAATTTCCTAAAGAATCGCCAGTATTTGGTACTTTTTGAAGGGGCTTGATCCCCCCTGGAAAATGTCATTGCGGTAATTATGTGAAGAAGGGGGTCGGGAAACACGACGACGTTTTTTTTAATCGGAGGAAAAGTTTTGGGTACGAAGGGCCTTATTTTTAGAAGTCACTTTAGATCGGAGTAGTCACTATCTTTATGGTTGACCCCCCCTCGTTTTATTGCTTTTTAAAGGTTCTAATTCAGCTTGCAAGATTTGATCTAGCACACTAACATTACAAGTTAAATAAAAGCTTTAAAAAGAACGAAAGCTTAGTAAGTAGTAGAAATATTTGCAGATTAATAAAGATTAAGAAAATACATTTGTTCAATTCAGTGTAAAATTTGGAAACGTCCCGAAAATATACATTTTTAACAAACTCAGCCATTCTCCCTACCTCGATCAAAACACATGCTGATCAATAATACTGATAATGAAGGGATGGTAGATACCAGTATTAGTGAGCATTATAAAAATTAATTTGCAGGAATTATAATAATAATATTTTTCACTGTTATCATAACAATAAAATACTTTATCAGTGTTAATGAACTCAAAATAGTTACTCCAATAAAATATATTTACCTAGTTCGTACATATACGTAAATCAAACAGAACTGCCATATATTGCCGACTGCCGGTTCGACGGTCTCTCTTGGTCTGGCAAGTCCAAAATTGTTTATTTTTTATTTGATACGACCTTTGTGCGACCATCCTACTTTAACATTTAATTTTGTTTTATTCTTCGCTATAAATATGTTAAACATTTTTTATTCATGTTTGTTAGGTATACGTTGATTTGTCTATTTTTGGCCTTATCAATTTTCATACAGAACCGCGAAGAATTACGATACTACAGAGTGACCCAACGAATATTTAAGCCACTTTCATAATTTGGCATTGATTTCATTGCAAATTTCTTTATTTTCATCAAGTGCAGGTAGTACCACCCGGGTTTGGGTTAATTTATGGGTTTTGCCTATTGTTATCCATTCACACATACTGAATATGGTGTGACAAAGGCGTGCATTATGTACATAATATTTGGTACATTTATTTTTTATTAAACATTATAAAAAAATACAAAATTCAAAAAATACATTATACAAAAATTAAATTATAAAAAATCATAATACTCTTCGTCATCTGAGGAACTGTCATCTCCTCTTGACGTTATAATTAACGGGTCGACGGTCCGATCGATCAGGTGGTCAAGATCTCACATTTTCTCCTCTACTTTAATGACATGATGGACTGCTTTTCGCCAGTTTTCTGGTGTCACTTCCCTAATGGCTTGATCAAACAGTAGCTTAACACCTTTCATTTTAAATGTCGTGTTGTGTCTTGCTACAAATCCTTTCACTTGCACCCATATAAGTTCTATAAAATTTAGTTCGCAATGATATGGCGGTGTTCGCAGTACAGTTACACTATGTTTTTTAGATATATCTTCCACGGCATATTTCACAAAACGATGTTTGTGTAAATTTGCTATAGCTGATAGTTCCTTCTTTATCAAATTATCTTCTTTTCTTTCTTTGGTTAGTTATCATAAACAATTTAATACACAAAATTTACCTACGCCTATGGTCGACACCGAAATTGAGCCAAACTGGACGGAATTTCTCATTTTATTATTCTACACCTTTCTGAAATAGACGATAGTACTTACATTTTTGTACAGGGTGTACATAATACGAGAGTATTTGCTTAACTATTGCTAACAAATGTAGATACTACTTAAAGAAGTGAATTTTAAGAATTACTTATACTTAAGTACTGGTATAGAAGGGACCATCGAAAACTCATTTATAAAAATTTTGCCGACGTCAAACAGCTTAGTGGTCATCTATCTGGCACAACAAGTTTAAAAAATGGGTTATTCTACACGAAATTCGGTTTTACTGATCGAAAAGACAGAAAAAACGTTAAAAATGTATTTTTTCGGCGGCCATATTTTTAATATTTTTTGTTGAGCAAGCCGGACCTATATGGGTGATTATCTGGATAAAGAAATTTTTATACCAGCGCCGAAAAACTACATTTTTAACGTTTTTTCTAGTTTTCGATCAGTAAAACCGAATTTCGTGTAGCATAACCCATTTTTTTTAACTTGTTGAGCCAGGTAGATGCCGGCTAAGCTGTTTGATGTCGGCAAAACCTTTATAAATAAATTTTCGATCTTCTCTTCGATACTTGTAAATAATGACAACACATGCTTACTAGTTTTAAGGAAAAACATTTTGCCGATATCTACTTACAACAGCTGATTGTATAACAAAGTATTTAAATCAAAAGATATTTTCATTTTATAATTCTGCAATCTTCGAATTATTAGTACTTACATTGTACTTATACCTAGTAGGAAAAGCTGAACATTCCCGGACAACCGTTAAGATTGTATGTCGAGGCGCAAGCCGAGACTGGTAATACGGAGTCTGGGAATGTGGCTTTTTTCACGATTTTTTCGAAAATTAAAAATTGTTAAAAGGACATAAACTATTACAATCAACTTTTGAAATAAACATTATTAATTTTGTTGACTGATAAAGGATGCCAGAAAATATTTGTGTTGTAACTATGGAAATAAAGTAATATTGAATTGTCAAATGCATTTTAGTTTACAATAAGTAGCTGTGAAAAAATAATAATTACTTACAGTACAAAAATGAATATTTCCTAATAGTTATTATCCGTTGCCTAAAACGACTAAGTGCAAGGAAATATTGGTCAATATTTCCGATCGATTCTCGGAAAAAGCTATATATTGGATATTTAAAAAAAAATGTTTGAATTTATCAGAATTTTTGGTTTTCGAAAATTGGAATTGGAAAAAAATAATTGCATTTTCAACTTTTTACTCATTGTTTTTCAAACTTCTAAATCATATAAAAATATGCCTTAACAACAACATCTAACAAACTTTCGTCAGTGACACACGGGGGGGGGGGGGGGGGCTTGTTAATTATTTATTCATTGCCATATACATTTACAAAATAAATAATGACATCGTCAAAGTAAGAAAGATAAAAGTTATTTTAGGTTTCATCTGATAATATCAAGGTATTCTCGAATATCATAACAAATTTTGTAAAGAAAGGTAGCACTTTACTTTGTTCTTGAACTTTCTGAATTGAGTATAATGCTTCTGACAGTTTCCAGGAGCGCATTAAAAAGAGAGCTGCAGAAGCAAAATGGACTTTTTCCATAAGAGGATGTTTTGTAGCCAGAAATGTAAATTTTATCCGAGTTTCTAGTATCGAATTGTTGAAGTTTTGGAAAATTTGGAAGAGTGTTTTTTTACAAACATTACTGCACTAAGAATCAAAATACTAGGCAGCGTAAGAATTTTATATCGCCGAAATGTTTCCTTGCAAGATTCAAGTGGGCTTAAAGAGTACATTTTACGAATTATCCTTGTTTGCAAAAGGAATAATCTTTGTAGTTCTGTTGCTTGGCCCCAGTAAAGTATTAGATAACTTAGGTGACTATAGGCTAATACATAGTAAATATTAAGTAATTGTTTGCTATCCATACAATTTTTTAAGTTAACTACAGCAAAATATGCCGAGTTAGGTTTACTAGCAACAAAATCAACATGAGCTGTCCACTTTAACTGTGAGTCTACCTGAACGTCAAGAAATTTGCATTGCTCAACTCTCTGAATGGGATTCTCGTTTAGTTTTAAATTTAAATCAGAAACCTGCCTCATTTTATAGAAAACCATATAGTGAGTTTTGTTTACGTTGATAATTAAGTGATTTTTCTTACACGACCACAATGAAAATCTAATCAAAATATGCTTCGCGATTGCAATCAGTTAATCCAATGTTCCAGCAGATATAATCATAGTTGCATCATCCGCATATAAAATTAATTTGGCAGGCATACCTTTCGATATGAGATATTTTTCAAGATCATTTATGAAAAGTGCAAAGAGCAAAGACAATTTAGACAATTATGGGGTTTATAAAAGAATTTATTTAATTTCAAGTTTTTTCAAGCTCCCAGTGAAACCTGGCACTGCTGGTTAGTCCGAAATAAGATGTGTAAACCTCTATTCTAAGGTGTGCGTTTTAAATGTTATAGCCGGTTCAAGCGGCATAGGTAAAACAATATTATCTATCAGGGTATATACAGGGTGCTACAAATTCGGGTGCGTACAAGGTGAACCTCGAAAACGTTAAAAGATACGAAGATGGTTAAATTGAGGCAAAGTTGGTATTTTGAGGCTTAATAATTTGGTGAAAGAAAATTGTAAATTTTCCAAATACCTTCGGAGATATCCGAAAAAAACGAAATTTTTGTTTTGGTTTTTAATTTTTTGCACCTTTATTTTTGATTTGGGAAAAACAAAAAACAAACCGTTCTTTATGTTCTACAAGAAACGTTGAATTTAAAAACTAATAACGTCATTCATCTTGTAGAACATAAAAGAAGGCTATGAAAAACCGTTCTTCGTTTTTTTCCCAAGTAAAAATTAAGGCTTAAAAAATTAAAAATATAAAAATAGAAATTTCGGTTTTTGTCGGATATCTCCGAATTCATTCTGAATATTTGCAGTTTTCTTTTACCAAATTATCAAGCTCCAAAATACGCATCTTTGCCTCAATTTAATTTTCTTTATATCTCTTACCGTTTTCAAAATCCCCTTGTACGCACTTGAGTTTGTTCGGGTTTATTCGTACATGAGTTTGTAGCACCCTGTATATCCTATTTCCTAACCCCCCTCGCCCTTTCCCTTTTCCCAGGATCGAAAAATAATGATTGCGATAAAAAATTGTACTTGCTAAAAATAAAAATAAATATTTTCTTTGATAAGTTAATTTTTCATACTTTTTAATAAATCCAACTAACAGTACTAACTGAGCTTAAATTTGAGATACCTTAAATTAACATTAAACATTGTTATATAATAAATCACACCTGTCTCATCTAAGTCATAACTTTCGTACTATATATAAATTTATAAGCTATTTGTGTAGGTCTGTCTGCAACTAAAGCAATAATTTTAATTCATTGTATTTCTACGTAGGTACACACGAAATATTTATTGAATGAACAGCAGCAGCTGGTCTAAAAAGTAAAACCCACAAATTGCTCCCATTTACCAAAGTATTTTGTAACACTTCCTCTATTGATACCAATAACTCAACATATTCAATTACTGTATTTAAATTGGGATAAGAGGGTAAGTTACATAAAGGGGATGAAATAAATTTATGTGCTAAATACTCTTTGACATGTATGTATACACTAAAATGTCTGCTTCCGCTTTACCATTGTCCAACACTAAATAGGATTCACCATGGGATATTCACACCTTTGTATTATACAGGGTGCTACAAATTGGTGTGCGTACACTGTGATCTCGACAACGCTAAAAGATACGAAGATGGTTAAATTAAGACAAAGTTGCATATTCTGGGGCTTAATAATTAAGTTAAAGAAAACTGTATATATTCAGTATGCTAAAAACACTTTTTCAAAGCCGTTTATTATGTTCTACAAGACGGCTTTATAAGTTTTCAAATTCTACGTTTCGTTTTTTAAATACCAACCTAAAGTCAATTTTTTAAAATACGGACCTGGAATTTTATATACAGGTTTAGGGACTTCTAAGCTTTAGAACTTTAATACAACTCAAAGATCTTTGAAATTTTTAAGTTTTGTCATCCAATAACAAATTTTTTTAAGTTATCTTTTTATATTATTACGGTCCTGAATATTTAGAGCCAAACCTAAAAAAAAATTCTGATTTAAAAAATCCATCAATTTTTACTCAAAGAGGCCTGATATTTGATATTTTCTAAGAAAAAAGACCTAAAGTCTCGTCCTCAAATACCTGTTTATTTTTGTTACTTGTTTCTCTCCTAAAACTAGCATCGTATAAACAGTAAAAAAATTTTGAAATTATTTTTGAAACAAACATAAGCGCATCATAGTAACATAACTAGACTATATAACACTCCAGTTACCTTTACTTCACCGGGAAGCAATAATTTTTTTTTGTTTTACAGTATTTCGGTCTAGGTCATAGGACTTAAAATGTTATATTAATAAAATAATAAAAATACTAATAAAAAATAGAATTACTTCTCATGCCTTAAAAACTTGCTTACTTGTAGGGAAAAGGAGGGCAAAATGACAGTAAGCATATATTTTGATTTTCTTCGTCATAGTTCGCCCTATTGTTTCATATTTTAGAGCATTCAGGGTAATTTTAGTTCCCAAGAGTTTGCTTCTTATATATACATTTTTTTTTCGTAAGTTCAAAATCTTGCCGTCATGTATGGGTAAGATGACGTAAGCATGCGGGTAAGATGCCGAGGCTTATTGAATAAAAGAAAAACAGTAAGTAATTAGAAAGATATATTAATTATTGTCACAAAAGTCGCAAATATATGCTTTGCGCTTGGCTTCTGCGGATGTCAGGGAACAGGCGTACCAAATTTTATTTTTTCCGGAATCGTTACAAATTAAACAAATTTCTTCTTATTCCTCCACATTATCGTCATCTTCTTCCATGTAATTTACTGGTATGGAGGCGTCGGAGGATTCCCCATCATCATGATCATCAAACCTCACTTTTCTGACATGTTGGCCTTTTTTGATCTGCTTTTCCTTCATTTCGAATTCGTCATCTTAGCCGACCAGGAAATTTTGAATCGAGTTTTGTATTAACCAACAAAGAAATATTATTTTACGAAAACTTGATTGGCTATAGATAAACAATACCATAACATTAAAGAAAATACTTACCGATTGAAAATAAGATTCAACACAAACGCTATATAGCCTATTTCGTCTTGCACTAATATTATAATGACATAACCATTAAACACAAATGGCGAAATATCGTCAACAAAGTAAGTCAGATTTTGATGTTAATACATAGGCGACTTACGAAGCACACCTGATACACTCGGCAATCAACCAAGTGGCGCTATCTAATTACAATAATCGGAATTTTCCAATTCGTCATCTTACCCGATTCGCCATCTTATCCCCCTTTCCCCTAATGTTATGGTAAATCTTATTGAAATAAATAAACAGCCTAAACACCATAACTTCCTGTAATGTAAGGTAATTTTAAAATTTAAGTTATCCTAAAAATAATTGCCAGGGTCTTAATAGTAAAGAAAGTAGAATTGGAAATTCTAATAATGTGATATTTGATGACAAAACGTTATAATAATTTTAAAAACCTTTAAATTAGTTTAAATTTCCAAAACGTAGAAGTCCCTAAAATTGTTTTTAAAATTCCAGGTCAGTATCAAAAAAATTCACTAAAGGTTGGTTTCTAAAGAACTAAACGTCGAATATAAAAACTAATAACGCCATCTTGTAGAACGTAATATGGTGTTTTTTGTTTTTTTCCTAAGTCAAAAATAAAGGCGCAAAAAATTAAAACCCAAAACTAAAAATTTCGTTTTTTTTTTTCGTATATCTTCGAAGGTATTAAGAATATTGACAATTTTGTTTCACCAAATTATTGAGCTCCAAAATACACAACTTTACCTAAATTTAACCATTTTCGTATATCTTTTTCGTTTTCGAGATCCCCTTGTACGCATACGAATTTGTAGCGCCCTGTATATAAAAAGGATATTAGGTATTTTTTAATGGTTTGCCAACTTAGCTGATATATTATTAGAACTTCTATAAAAATATTAAGGTTTCTAAGAATATTTTTCCTAAATTAAGTACCGGGTGGTCAACTAAGAATGACCGCCGGTCATATCTCAGAAACTAGTAGTCGTACAGCATCCGGGTAAATTTTTTTATGACAAAAGTGCCCAAGACAAAATGCTGGAAATAATTTTTAAGTTCCGCATTTTGCCGCAAGAGGGCGTAATTGAAAAGTAAATTTTAAAATGTTACATATTTCCGAAAATTCCACATTAAGGTATATCAAAAAGTAGATGAAATTTGCTAGAAAAAATATCAAAACCGCAGCTCGATATCTCCGTTCGTTTCAGCGTTATCGCCAATAGAATAATTTTGAAAACTAAGCGATTATATATTTTTTAGAAAAAAAGGGATACGCCACTGATATTTTTCCATGTGGATACTATTTCTGATTAGCATGGTCAATTCTGCATAAAAATGGTCTCTTGCGTTTTTCTCCTCAGGCACACCGTTCTTAATTAAAATAATTAAATTAAATTAGGTCTACTATTATTATTAACATTGATCATGCAAAATTTTGTTTTATAAAAATTATTGGAAATGACTACCTTCACTTAATAGGCATGCATGAAGCGAATTTAATTTAATTATTTTAATTAAGAATGGTGTGCCTGAGGAGAAAAACGCAAGAGACCATTTTTATGCAGAATTGACCATTCTAATCAGAAATAATATCCACATGGATTAATCTCAGTGGCGTGCCACTTTTTTTCTAAAGAATATATAATCGCTTAGTTTAAAAAAATATTCTATTGGCGATAACGCTGAAACGAACGAAGATATCGAGCTGCGGTTTTAATATTTTTTCTAGCAAATTTCATCTATATTTCAATTATACCGTATGATTTATTTTTTCGGAGTAAAATCAAAAAATGTGTTATTATTGCAAATTGCGCCCTCTAGCATTTTTTTTTAGAACTATTATGGACAACTAAATACGATTGGTGAAAGTGCATACATTTCTCTTTCAAACAGTCTTTAGTTTGCTAAAATCGGATAAGTCGTTATTAAGTTACAGCGATTTAACTGATTACATTTTCAACAGCTTCTTCCCTCTTACTGAAGTGGGTACGCCAATGAGCATAAGACCAAAATGATGCATAATTGTCCAAGCTTTTTAATGGTGTTATCAAAGATATACCTTAATGTGGAATTTTCGGAGATTTGTAAAATTTTAAAATTTACTTTTCAACTACGCCCTCGTGAGGCAAAATGTAGAACTTAAAAATAATTTCCAGCATTTTCCCTTGGGCACTTTTGTCATAAAAAAATTTACCCGGATGCTGTACGACTACTAGTTTCTGAGATATGGCCGGCGGTCATTCTTAGTTGAAAATTTCTTTGTAATTTTCTAGGTTTCTCATTAAATTTACCGAATTATCTACAGTGTGGTATAAAACATATTTATTGTACAAATAATTTTACACCTCCTAAGTTTTTGAAAATACTGTTAATGCACAAAAGGCACAAGACAGATATTTATCAATTTATAGATGTTTTGAAGGCCTAAGAGCATCGGCTAATTCAAAAAATTTAAATCCAGAGCGTCAAAACGAACTTTAAAGCCGGCCACAGACGCAGAGAGATGTGCGCGTGTGTCAACGCGCGTTTATGCATAAAGTAAATTATTTTATTGACTTCCTTAATTGTGCGTGCAATATTTACATCCTCACACACGTTGATGATCGCGTTTGATGCACGCTTATATCTCTCTGGGTCTGTGGCCGGCTCTAGACGAAGATACACATTTTTAATCTTCATATGTCGGGTTACACACATTTTTAAAAATAATTAATTAACCAGCAAGTTTGACAGTGACTATGTGACATTGGCAGACATACTTTTTTCACAAGAAAAGCGGCCCGGTCACCTTAATTTACTAATCTGGTAACTTCGATTGTCAGTAAAATTCACCTAGCTACTATCAAATTTCGAAAATAAAATTATTACCTCTCATCCTCTGCATGGTTGAATTAAATTTGTTTTTGTAAATGTTTTTTTTTACTTTTTTTTGATATTCCTAGTTGGTTCTTTATTTAAAAAAAAAACATTTTTTATATTTGTGAAAAATTTAAATTTTGGTGTCAATCCAAAATTTTAACATAAGTCGTATGTATGACTCTAACCAGCGATTTTCGGGCTCGATTTTTCATGATTAAAAATAAAGTAAATATCGCTCACCACCCCAAAATTGATGATTTTTTTAGAAATCATGTCTTAGGAGCGTAGATCTAAGAGCAGTTTTTGGTGCAAATGCTTAAGTTTTGAAATATTCCTTCTTAAGTGCCGTTTTGTATATAAGTACCTTTTCATAATAAAGTATTCTCGTTTCGTCTCGCACTATTTTTTTATTATAAATTATCACACTTCCTCCATAAAAAATGATTTAATTAAAATGTTTACTTTAATTTTTCTCTTTAAAAATAAATACCTTGTTTTCTGTTTTTATTGTAAAAATATTTTATTACAATGGGTTAAGTATATTTTTGTTGATTTAAAATAGCTCTAAAAAAGGGAAAACGGAACAGACAAGTATATAATAGAAAAATACTATAAAATATTATTATTTTTACTCGTTTTCCTATAAAATTGCATCATAAATCAATAACTAAAACGATATGCGTTTGAAACCTTAATCTCTATATAAAACAGGACTTTTAGAAGACCTTTGTAATCTAAGCCAAGAATACATTATTTAGAAATTTAAATTAAGAGTCCAAGCGTAAGACGAAAAATTAGGTTGCAATTAGACTTTTAGACCCGAGCTTCGAGGCTTGGGGAGGGGGGGGCTGTAACCCGGCAGTCCCCCCATTAAATACGCCACTGACCACCACACTGATTGTGAATAAAGTTACACAACTATTTATACTGGCTAATGTACTGCAGTTTGTAGTAGTACAACATGCCAACTCTGTTTATTTTTTAAACTTAATTCAAATTAATTTAAAATCGACTGCTATAAATTAATCGGAAAATCAAATCGGACAAAAATAACACTTACAATTTTAATATAAAAAAAAATTAGAACAAATTGAGTTATGAAATATGCTGGCGCCCATGTCACGCATTTTATTTAAAGCCAGACAGCATGCCTTCGTTCTATTCAAACAAAGATATCTTGTTTCAGATAAAACTGTTTAATTGTTAAATGGCAATAATAACAATTAGACCACTTAGAAAGTTAAAAATGTTGTTGGGGCATTAACGGTCTTATCGTTTAGAACTAGGAAGAGGGAGACATCGAAATCTTTCACTTCATTAATGTCACATAAATTAATAAAATTATACCAGTATTACGTATTATCAGACTTTTAGATCTTCAGTTACAAATAGCTCACTTAATGAAGTCATGCCATTTTCTCATTTTACGCCTTGTGGTGCATGACTCGAATTTTAATCGCTTCGATGGAGGAGGGTTTCATGGTAATTCTTCGGGCGGAGAACATTTGCAGCCCTATACATATCATGGTGGTCAAAGAAATGATAAACTTCTGGTTAATGAATCGTCAAATAAGCAAAACGTAGGGGAAAGTTGGGCATGAGTGAACGCTTAAGTTTTTTTTTCTGTAAATGCCAATCAATTTTTAATCAACAAATAAGCTAAACTTTTCTAAACAGGGAACACACTTTGGTGATGCCGTATCAGAAATATACATAAATGACAAGAGTTTTGGACTTGCATTGTCTTTATTTGTTTTGAATCACAACGTTTCAACTGGTAAGTATCTTCAGTCGTCTTTAGGTGAATACTGAATACATCTGAAAAGGACTGGAGATAAGTAGGACTTTGTTCCATTTGGAATCTTGCCTCCTAGCACTAGTAAAGAAAAGCAAACATTTAAAATGTTTAAACATATTTCTTCTTATTACTATTTTCATTTACGGCACCATTTAATATGTATATTTGTGTTTGTTTGGAGGTTGTAGACAATGATGTTTCTTTAATAGCAGAAGAGTTTTGGAGTTGCATTATCTTTATTTATTTTGAATGACAGCGTTTCAACTACAGTAAGTATCTCCAGTCGTCAACAGGTGTATTCAGTATTTACTTAGTTGGATAGAAAGAGCCACAATAAGGGCCAACCTCCTTTCTGAAACTCATATTTCTACTACTTAAATTATACTATTCAAATATACAATTCCTAGCTGGTATTTATCCTGGCTAAGTTTATTAGAGTAGGAGAATAATACACACAGTCTGCTCCACTAGTTTATTTATGTGTGTATTATTCCCCTACTCATAATATCACTTCACTGAGAGATGGACTATTTCTACAAAATTAGTTTATTAGATTTTGAGCTTTTGACTTATTTTTTACACTATTTAATACACTTACTAATCCTCCTCAAAAGGAATAACAATAACACTATTATCAGACATTTTTGTTGTATTTTTTCTTTTTTAACTTCAAGGCATATCTTGACAAAAAGTAAAGCAATCACATCCATACTATTGTATACAAATCATAGGTAATCTAATATATTCCGATTAACATTTTTGTTGATTGCGAGCCAACACAGCTTTACTGGTGTAAAAGTTCGCTTTAATTCAAATTTGCTAGTTTTTTACGGAAAATAAGCATTTCTATTAATATATTAATTGAAGTCAAATAGATTTTTTCTTATCTCAAAATGATTCAAAAACACACAACTTCAATGAACGTTTATCAACAGCAAATCATACTGGAATATTAGGATTGAAACTAAAATCATCAAACAAAATCAGTTAATAATCTTAAAAACGAGAAAACTTGGAAGAAAATAGAAAACGAAATTACAAAAGTATTAAACAATATAAAAAAGCAAAACGCATCTATCGAAAATGTAAATATGGTGTGACAGTGCTTATTTACCATGTCCTATAATTTAGTGGTGAATATGCGGTTTCGTTGTCCGTGAAGTTGCTTTCGATTATGTCTTTCTGATGATTCCTTATAAGAATGAAACGGCGCCGTCATTGTCTACCACAAAGCACCCAATATTTTTGTATTTCAGCGTATTTTAATACAGAACCGAATCTGTCCGCTAGTTACTTTAAAATAATTACTTTTTTAAAATTCTTATAATACTAGTTACCTACTCAATTTAGATAATGGACAGATGTTATGAAAATTCTTTTTAGTGACAAAGCACTAACGTTCGATATAATTAAGGATAGTGTATATCGTCTTCTTAGGACGCCTTCAAAACTTTATTTAAACAAAATCTTAGGCCAAGAAAGCCTTTACGGTGTCCTTGATTCACCCTTACTCTTTATGGCGACTTATCATACAATTAAAAAGTTAATAACGTACTAACATCATAGAAGATAGAATTGGTTCTACAATATAATAAAGTAATAGCAGGGTGAGATCATTTTACCTGCTAATATAATTTTGGATCCTTCTCCCCTAGTCTGTTAAAATTGAATAGATCATATTTTTTATTGATTGCAAACTCGACTGTAATGATATCATCAACTATTAGTTGCAAGGTCTCTTCCTCAAATTATTTCGGGCAATTAATTGCCTAAAATAATTCAATTTAAAAGTAATTTATAGTAAAATTTTTGACAGGAAAAAGAATTATAACTAAACATATGTGGGATATGATGTCATATTAAATATACTAGTTTATAAACTTATACTGGGTGCCCCTTTTTGAAGACAATGTGTATTATGCCTTGACTTCTATATTAAAGAAATATATAAAAGTAATAAAAACACCATACATTTTTTTATTCATTATAGATTTTAGAGGAACTCAGTATTTTTACTTTGTACAAGATATTGAATAAATGTTATCCTGATATTAACTACACTGAAAAAACTAATCTATTTGGAGAACTTTATACGCCTGAAACAGTGGCGTAGCCAAGTGGGGCGCTTGCCCTTGGTAACTGTTCTGAATTTACTGAATTATGTTAACCGTTAGTGTCTGTTTGAAGGTTGGAGACAATGATGTTTTTTGAACGGCAGAAGAGTCCGACTTGTAATGTCTATTTGTTTTGAATCACATCGTTTTAACTGATAAGTAACTCCAGTCGTCTTCAGATGAATACTAAATAAGCACAGTACCTACAGCAGCTATTTATATTAGCTAGATGAGCATGACTAAGATGGGTGCAGCCATGCGTTCAGTTTGTGCACAGTATTTTAAGTTTACATCTACTGAACAAAGGTTTCCAGATATCTCTTATCCAATGAGGGCTTACTAAAACAATCTGGGTTCGGGTGTATGGTAGCAACTTCCTTGAACTTTCTCTTTCCCAGCGTGGTACTTTATGCAGGATTTGAGATTCTGTCCATTTAAATGTGGTTGATCTTACTTACATTGGTAAGACACTAAGGCCACCCGAAACAAGGAACACAAAAACAACATGCTAAAAGGAGAGACCGAAAAATCAGGGGCAGCTGAACATGCCTGGACACACGGCCGTCATATCAAGTGGACAGAAGCTCAAATCTTGCACAATGCACCACATTGGAGGAAGAGAAAGTTTAAGGAAGCTGCTATCATACACCAGAATCCAGATTGTCCATTGTATTATTAACAAAAGTTACTTAGGTTTTAATCGGGTATCCAAAAATGCTAAAATATAATTGGAAGTAATACAAGTCTTAAAATATGCCTGCTATTAATTTTTTATAACGACAATTTTACTTGTTTGCGAGATTTTCTAATAGGCTACTCAATGTCAATCATTCGGTTTATGAATAACAAAACAAAACTGTACTTACAATAAATAGTGTATAGCTTTTTATTTGCTTTTTAGCTTCCAGTTTTCAAAACGGTCCATTGAAGATTTGAATCCATTCAGTGCATTAATATTTCTCGAAAGCTTTTACAACTTTATAGTCTTGTAGTAATAAAAAAGATTATGCATCTCGTAAAATAACGGGATCTATCGTTTTATGAACTGTTTAGTTTTGTAAAAGCTTTGCATGACAAATAAATTATTTACTCACAAAGTTTTGAAACAAGTTTTGTTTGATTTCTTACACTGGACAACTAATTTTAGTTTATTTGTTTTTATCTTGTATAAAAATGTATTTTTTTGGTAATTTTGGGGGGCTAAATACAAAAATGACAATGACCTTAAAAACTTGGTTCCAGTTTCCAAAAACAATTTTTTTTAAGTTTATTTTTAACAAAATAATAAAAAATATATACTTTTTACTATTCTTTTGTGAATTGTTTCTGGAGCATCTTCAACAAGAGTCCAACAGTAGTCGGAAAGCATGGAAGCATTCCAATTGCCCTGGTACATTTTCTCCATTGTTAATATATTATCTTGATGGAAGCGTTCGCCGTAATCATCACTTACAACTCCAAGAAATGGGTCTTTCAGCTTTTTTATTTCCCAAGAAATTAGTGACAACGAGGCGTAAGTCATTCCAAACGTTTTTTCGTGGTTTTACATGGGTTTAAATGGCTCTCCCTTATTTAAAGCCTTGAGGTGTTGGGACTTCGTATATGGGAATCATTCCTTGCCCTCATGCGGTGTTGCCAAGTTGTGCTATATTTGTTTAATTTAGTGAAAATGTAGACTTGGCAACGTTACATCCATTCATTGTTATTCCAATCCAAATATACCACGTGCGTTCTTGTGGTTACAATATTAATATATAGGAATACGTGACATCACGTATCTCTAAAACTTGAACTAATATTAAGAAGATAAGTTTATTTTCGGTTTTAGCACACCAAGAATAGTAAAATATACTTGATTTTGTTTTAGATGCATTTTGATTGTTGTCCAGTGTTATTTATCAATTATTCTAGTTATAATATTTTAACACTTTAACTTTCGACCAATAAGACTGGCTCATCTCTGGGTGTCATTGGGTTTTTGCCACAATTTTATATTAAATCGAAAAACATATTTTTGTTTCATAACGATGTAATAATATGTAAGATGTATTTTTTTATATGCAAAGAAATAAACGCGGGGAAGGCGTTGGTGGCACACAGCAATTAACATCGCGTCATATGCCAACAACGCGGTATTCGCATTTTACCATTTTAACAGGTAATAACTTTTTTTTATCCTAAATAGGAAAAAAATAGGGGGATTAAATAATATAGGCCAGAAAGAAAGTACTTATTTCTCTCGTAAATTCGCTAAATATTTGCAGCTAAAAACAATGCCTTATTTCTGACCTTGTAACTGATTTCATTACAAAATATTTAAATGAAAATTTCAAACCTACACAGGATAGTATGAAAATTATTTTATTATATTCAAATCCGCAAGTCCTAAAATGAAAACAAATTGCAGAAAAATATTTTTAAATATTTCACTTTACTATACAGCGAGAAAATTGACCTTTTGTCATTTGAAATTTGTCTTGCGCTCTAATGTTGGATTTGTAAACAAACATTGGATGAAATTACAAGTTTAGTAGAAACTTGAATTTGTGGAAGTAAATATTGAACCTATTTTGGAATTAAATAATTAAATTTAATTTATTTATATTTATATTTATAATGATAATAGTATAACATAACATGTGATGAAAGTGATATTTTTCAAACTAGGAGATATTTAGCACGGGGCGTTAGCCGAGTGCGGAAATTCTTCGAGTTTTTGGATAATCACTTTCACACGAGTAATGTATACTATTTTTCCTACGACCACAAAGAATTAATACAAAAGCTTTTGATTTGTGAAAAAAATATTTCAACACTAGTGTTGAAAAAAAATATCCACACTAGTGTTGAAATTAGCATACTTAGTTTTATGTTCCACTTAATTCTGGTTTCATAGTTTGTCAATAGGCTTTTCCTTTATTTGCAGTTCAACTTTTTCATTTTTTCATATTTTATATATCATAGGAAGAACTAATCCTGGATTGACTTCTAGATTAACCAGAATGAGAAATTTTCAATTTAATCAAGGAAAGATGTATTAAACATAAATTTAAAAAATCCAACAACGAAGATTTCAATTCATAATAATTCTATAAATTATTTAATGTCTTTATAAAAAAAAGTCTAATACACCTGATGGGGTTTGAACCTGTGACCATGCAATGTGTAGGCTAGAACTCTATTCTTTACGCTATCGCTACCAATAAAGATTTGTTGTTTAATACATGATACTCTCTTCAGCGCGATTTGTTTTTTCTGGTAATAGATTTGCCAGTATATTCTTAACATTTTTTATAATTTTAGATGGCATATTTTTACTCTCTAATTCTGAATTACTCGACAAATACATGATAAATAAAGTAAACATTTTACAATTACTGCTTTCGAAAATTTGTTTCTTTAATAAATAGGGCTTGTCTGTCAAATTGGCACCATAATATGTTTAAATTAAATAGTGTGCCTTGATATTTTAACACTAGTGTTGAAATCTTTTTTTCAACACGCGTGTGATATACGGCGTTTTCTAACCAAGTTCCGTGCTTTTTTTTCATTTTCATAGGTGGTCGTAGGAAAATATATTTATACACTAATGTTAGGTTGCACAAAGATTTTTAACCATAATTAACTAACCAGCCAGTTTGATTGTGACATAAATGACTTATGTACTTACAATCCAAGGTCCAACCAGGCCAATATGATTGTGAAAAAATTATTTCTGCCAATGTCATGTATGTCACAGTCAAACTTCCTGGTTAGTTGATTATTATTAAAATTCTTTGTGCAACTCGACATTAATTATTTACTTACCATACTAATCGTTGTGCTAAATTCCAAGAATTTTTATTCAAAAACCCATGAAAATAAGCTATTGTTGGCGAAATTACAGACACTTAATCCCAACGCAAATTCATTTAATCTCAATTAATCATCTAATGTCTTACAAACTTATGGAAATTTTGCCCAATTTGTAATAACTAGGTTAATGCTATTTACTATAATAAAACTAAACCACTAAAGTCGAATAGTAAACAATGATAAAAATAAATATACATATACTATATGAGGTACGGTTCAGGAAAATAAAAAACTGTTTTAACCTATTAGTTTTTAAGTAAGTTTATACCATAACCCAATAGATAACAAATATATAAAAACTCACCAGCCAACGCCAAAAAAAAATTAAACAATTTGTACATAGAGTAAGGGCTATTAAATCTTGGGCAGGATATCTGTTTGCTTTGGTAAATTGCTCTTTATAGTTGATTTACCTTTAATCATTAGAAATTAACAAGATGTAGCAGAACTTTTTTTATTATTTCGAAAAAAGAACAAACTATAAAACTATAACAAATTTAAATCTATCGATACCTATTGACAATATATCATATTAATTAAATTATAATATTTTAGCGCAGCCCCTCTTTGTCCTAGACAGAGTTTCCCTCTTAAAGTTACCAAAGCCCTTGCTAAGTCCGGATTTAACTTATTCCACGCTTGTGAAATTTTATTTTTTTAATTCATCCAAATTTTGTGGTCTAACTTTATTCGCACCATTATTTTTTTTGACTATAACACCCCAAACATTTTCCATTACATTTAAATCTGGACAACGTGAAGGCCATGGTAAAATGATAATTTGTTCCTCTTCCATCCATTTTCTTGTTACCTTGCTTGTCGGGCTGTGTGAATGGGACAGTTATCTAGCTGATAAATGAAATTTCTTTTTAGAAATCGTTCTAATACAGAAGGTAACATGATATTTTCTAATGTATTCATGTATATCTCTGTATTAAATCGTCCTTCAATAAAGTGACACACATCAACTCTCTGAGCAATTATCCATCTCTAGACGTTTACAGAGAATCGAGAATCGATCCTTTCGGGTAAATCTTTCTTCAAGTCGACTTCTTGGAGGCCTTTATACTCTTAAGTCTTCCGTTATAGCAAGACTGAAACACTTTCTCGTCCGTAAATATTACTTTTTCCAATAAAACTAGCGGTTCAAGGTAATACTGTAACGCAAAACCGACCCGTTATTCATAATTTTCATCAGATAAAAACGGCTTTTTAGCTGCTGAATGACAGCGTAATATAGATATTTGTCCAGCCCTTCGTCGAGCTGTTCTCACAGATCCCGGAAAATGTATCTCAATTTTAGTTCTTATTAATGGATTTAAAAGCTTGGTCTCCTAATAAGTTTACTACCTTATTATCCTGTTCTTCATTGGATTGTTTGGGACGACCACTTCGAAATCTTCTTTCCAAGGAGTTCGTTTCTTGTTACTTTGATTAAACAAAATTAACCGTGCTATTTGGAATGTTAAGCCTTTCTGAGACATCCCTTCTAAACCTACCTTTCTGCTCAATAATATGCATTATTAAAACTTTCTGCTGGGTCGTTAAGTTTGGCATTTTTCGAAAATTAAAACACTGTTTTTTTCGATGATGATATTTTAAATAGGTAATTTGTTTACCAGGTATTATTGGTGTTTTATTAAAATGAGGTGTACAAAGCTAAAAAAGTTCTGCTTAAGATTTAATGGTCGTAACTATACCATTGAAAAGAACAAATCTTGTATACTTTTGCCAAATTATCCACAGCTGTCACACTGCTTTGGTGCCTTGTTATATTATAGAGATAAGGACAGTAATTAATTTAAACTAAGAACATCAGTAAAAATACCTACTTAATAAACTTTGAAATCCCAAATTTCAAAAAATTTCAATATTTGTCAAAGTGGCACTTAGAAGACGGTTTTCATCATCAATCATTCATCGGTTGGTGGGTAAATGAATACGAATTCTTTTATTTTGTAGTTTATTAATAAAACAAAAACATAATAATCCGTGGATTTATCCTTACGCCAAAATTGTTGCCACTTAATAAATAAACTTTTACAGTAATTTGATAAACTATTAGATAATAGACGTAAAATTGGGTGAAGTGAAAATGGGACTTCGTTCAGTAAAAGACAATTAATTCCTGGGGAAGATAGCGAAATGAATAAACATTTTTCAGTTATGTTTTTACTATTTTTATTAATAAAATAGTGGAATTTAGTGTCTGTTAAAATATAAAGAAAGAAACTTAGCGACAAGCGGACATTGTAGTTCATCTATCTTTTGCATTAAAGTACGTAGGAACGTGAAAGGTAATGGATTCCCTGGGGCACAGGTAGACAATAACAGGCTGTTTCGTCCTTATTGGGACTCATCAGGAAGCCATAACCTGTAAGCAATTTCCATAACAGCGAAAATATGTTTTCAAGATATTTTTACGAATAAAAATATGAGGAAAACCTAGTATCGCCATCTGTTGGAATCAACTCAATGCAAAAGGTAGCCATCAAACGTGAAAACATAGAACTAAATAAATTGGTATTATTGTATTATTTTTTCCAACATCTATAGTTAATAAAGAAGATAAAAATAAGTGTATTAAATATTAAATAATCTACAAGACCAGTTATAATTTTAATTGATAAGTTTTATACGTGACACTATTTTGTGACCAAGTTTTTTATATCATGATTTGATAATCAAAATTTTTCACACAGAATTATAGGTAAACCGGGTCAATTACATTCTAAGCACTTTGTCCAAAAGTTAAGGTGGGTGTTATTGAATAAAATCAAATATTAAATTATATTCGGTTCTAGTATGTAGAAGTGTAATTGAAAAAATCGTCCTTGGATTTGCCATTAATGACCTTTTTGTAATTTGATTTATTATTTGCTATATTTTGATTAAATGTAATAGTTAAGAGTGACGTCCAGTGTTGCATTCGCCATTTAGTTTTTTGATCAATATTTTGTTACTTTTCATTTTATCCAAAAATCGGCCAAATACAACAATTACATCATAATTACCTAAAATTTAAAGTTAAACAAGTTTGAATTTATAAAGTAATAAAAGCAGAAAAAGAAAAATGGATTAATTTCACAAATTTTTATTTTTTGCTTTAATTAATTTATTAATCAAAATTTCTTTAGTTCAAAACTGTAGGTGATTGCTACTTAATAATTTAAAATATTGTAATCTAACATCAATTCAAACCAAAATGGCCCTTTTAGCAGTCTGAGGTATTCGTAATTCAGATTTGTAATCAGTACTGATCAGGGTCAAGATTATATACATGCATACAAGGTCAAGAACAAACTACTTATTCTATTGTGCTTCTTCGTTAAATAAAAAAAAAACATTTTATTCAGAATTTTAAGTATCTATCGTCTAGATATTATAAATTAAAATCGAACCTGGTCTCCTGGTCGAAAAGTCTACACAGTCTGTAAGCATTATCATGAGAAATTACTGAAGTATTGATGGGTTCGTGTCCAAAATAAAATCTTCTATTGATAAAAAAACTATTTATATAAATTATGATTTATTCTGTCATTCTATAGTCAGCGAAAACTCCCATCAACTTTCTATTTCAAATACAAGGTGGGCAGTACATAACTAGTTGTAACTTTACAGCCCATCACTTTAAAAATATGTTTTTTTTTCTGGTAACCGAATTAAATAAAGCGTCTCTAGTATTTAAAGTTGTATCAAAATAATTAATTATTAGACAGTCCTCACACGGGGATAGTGGCGGCTCGTCAGGTGAAGGGGTTCTTCACCAAAAAAAAAATAAATAAAACCAGGAGGAAAGTTTTTCGACAATATTAAATATTGTATGTTCCAATACAGCTATCATTTTAGCCGTAAAAAAATAATTATGTTCGAATTAATAATATTTATCGTATCATTGAAGATTAAGTCATTTTTATATGATATCTTTATTAATAATAATTAACATCATAAACGTACTAAAACCTACATAACACCTTAGTTACTCATAATACTTTAGTTACCATAATTTAATACGTTAGTTACGAAAGCATAATACGTTAGATACCAAATAATATTAGAACTATTTTTCATGAACATGTAAAACAATATTTTGACAGTTTTCAAATTTGATGGATACACCTTTAAATAAAAGCACAGGACTGACTTCGCCGTCAAATATCACAGCGAAAATACGTTTCTTGTGGGTTTTTGAGTCGGAAATAGTAACAATCAGCTTGTCCTCTAAAACGTCAACATCTTCCGTGGTCATCTTCGCTAATTCATTAGTTCGACAGGCTCCTCCAATTCCAATTAAAAAGGCCACTTTCATCATTAAAAACTTCTCGTCTGAGGCAGAACACACAAATTCGTTGACTTGTTCTCTTGTAAATACTTTTGATTTTTTTGCTTCATATCCAACATTTTTCTTCTTGATGAAACGTATTAAGGCGCCGTATTTGTCGATTTCCACTCTTTCCTTCAGTTCTAAAGTCGCTAGTAACATGGAATATTTCGGCCATAAGGATGAAGCAGAGTATTCCTCAGAGAGTTTTGCGAAATACGCCAGCAATACAGTTTCTTCTGCACCTTGAACATGTACTTTGTTTCGCCACTCACAAAACTGCCGATATTCTTTTTCATAATGGATTTTAGATTTGCCCGGAAGCAAGTTCAACCTTATAGTGTTGGCTGCAGCTAATATATCGTCAGGAATATCAAGATCTTGCATGATTTTAATGATGACTTTTTGAAATGCCAAAATGAAATGACATAAAACCTTGTTTTTATTTTCGCATCGCCGTTGTCAATGATACGATAAAGCTTTGAATACAACTCGATTATTAGCGATTTAACACCGTCTCGGACATTGCGGGTGACTCGGCTGTTGCCTCGTCACCTAGTTATGTCCTCTACTATTATAAATCGCATAATAATCTCGTTATATTAATAGTTATAATTTAATCCGAATGTAGCTATGCATAATAGGGCCACCGTTAATTCAGATGGACAATAATAATAAACACTCATGCATTTTGCCGCGCCCCAGCCGACCGTGTACGTTAGCTCAAAGCAAGTGAAGACCCAACGCCCAACGTGGCTTTAATATTCACCGTTGCTATGTTACGTGACGTCAGTCATGCAAACAACATGTAACAATTTGCATTACGATGAAGGGCAATTTAATAATAGATCAGTCGTATTCACCGTAGTTTTAGCATTGGTTCGCCTAACCTTACGGTATTTATTTTGAGGCTGAGCGAAACTTACGGTTATAGATATCGTTTTTATGTGATTGACTGTGTGATTCAAAAATGTTGCTTTTATTTTTCAGTTAATTTAGTAATGTACGTACCTACTTAGTTTAATTTTTATTGCTTGTTTTAAAAATGAACCCAATTAATGACATAATTTGCTGGAATCCGCACTATACCTCTTCACCACTTTCTAAGACCGCGAGTCGCCACTGCACGGGGAAACTTAAAAGAAACTACAGTAGCTTGGATACGAAGAGACTGGGCGACTAGGTCACCCAGAATATATAGTTGAATGGCACTATTCACACGGCGCTACCTAAGTAGCGGTGACTGGAAGACCCGGTAAAAACCGAGTATCCACTCCGTATGCTGGATCTCCACGCTACTTCAGTCTCTTGAGTGACGCAAAATAATAAATATGGAGCAAATTTTTAAAATTCATAGACGTGGGGCCTTTAGACCTTTAGGGTGAGTATGAGAGGCAACTCGAGTAGCATAGTCGCCTAGCCTTCTAGTTTTTAAGCTACTACAGTTTCTTTTCAGTTTCTCCGCGTGAGGACTGCCTTAGTGTATTTAAACCATCACATTATCGAAGGTACGACAACATTTTGGTTGTATAAGTAGTATTATATTTCATCAATTATTATTATTATTATTATTATTATTATTATTATTATTATTATTATTATTATTATTATTATTATTATTATTATTATTATTATTATTATTATTATTATTATTATTATTATTATTATTATTATTATTATTATTATTATTATTATTATTATTATTATTATTATTATTATTATTATTATTATTATTATTATTATTATTATTATTATTATTATTATTATTATTATTATTATTATTATTATTATTATTATTATTAGTAACAACAAAGGAACCGATCGTTTAGGTCGGTTCGTGCCCAGCCCTAAAAATATGGTATTCAGAGGCTATGACGTCATGTGGTGATTAAAATTTCTATTCGTAACCATGGAAATACAGTAAAAATGACCATCTGTTTCAAGGGCTACGGAGTAAAAAGTAGTCATGTACCACGATAAATGCAAATCTGCCAGCAAACTTTAAAATAATTAATATATTTTTGGTAAATAACGTCTAAATGATACTATACACGGTCCTGCGCCTCACCTCCCGTCTTCTCTAGCTCACTTATTAATTAAGTTACGATTTTGATATTTTGCAGACTTTACCTGCGCCCTAGGGGGCGCATTTCAGGAAAATATTTTTGTGTATACAGGGTGTTCCAAAAAAGTGTGACGTCATAAGGATATGTTTTTTTAGATTACATGCCATATATTTTCTTACTTATTTGGATGCATCTTGTAGTTGCCTACATACCCCTAAAATTTTAATAAAATCGGTTCAGTATTATAGGCAAAAAAAAATAAAAACTAAAAAAATTCAGGTTTGCACCACTGGTTTTAAAAATTAATAAAAAATAAAAATAATGCTTCGTTAATAAAATTATACAAAGGTACTTAATAAATAAGGGCTCACAGTTTCGTTAACCAGGTTTGATTAATACGAATTGTACAGGCTGTCCAAAATTTAGTGTCAAACTTTGCAAACTTTAAAGCAATTTATTTTTCTTATTTCAAATTGGAACCCCTGTATATTATTATATCATTCGATGCAGAATTAAAAATCAAACATTTGTTCTAATTACAACCCTATCGCAATTTCTAACGCATTAAGACTTATTTACAGAAAACATGTTTTATCAACCTTTCACCAGTCATTATTATATAATAAATATCAAAGGTGGCTTTAAAAAACAATTTATTGATATTAAAGTTTATTAAAGTGACAAAAGCCCATTTTGACTTTAGTTATTTTATAGTTTTAAATATTGTTAGATTAGTATTAATTATTTAAGCTATATTATTTTTTGTGATGGAATACAACCAAGAAGAGGTCGTAGATATGATTTTCATATTAGGAGCATACTAAAAGAATTTTTATTTGTCCTTTTAGTAAACTTTAATATTAATAAATTGTTTTTCAAAGCCACCTTTGATATTTATTATATAATAATGACTGGTGGAATAGTTGATAAAATTAGTTTTCTGCAAATAAGTCTTAATGCGTTAGAAATTGCGATAGGGTTGTAATTAGAACAAATGTTTGAATTTTAATTCTGCATCGAATGATATAATAATATACAGGGGTTCCAATTTGAAATAAGAAAAATAAATTGCTTTAAAGTTTGCAAAGTTTGACACTAAAGTTTGGACACCCTGTATAATTCGTATTAATCAAACTTGGTTAACGAAACTGTGAGACCTTATTTATTAAGTACCTTTGTATAATTTTATTAACGAGACATTATTTTTAATTTTTATTAATTTTTAAAACCAGTGGTGCAAAACTGATTTTTTTAAAGAAGATTTTCCTTTTCATTTCGCCAAATCCATCTCTAGACGCGTTTCGTCATATCATGACTCATCAGTAGAGCTAGGATCCGACGAAAAGAAAAGGGATCTAGAAGCTACTTAAGGCAGCACTTGGTGGGACACACCAGTAAGATGTGGCACGGAGCGCCATCTGTGTCGTTGTTAGACACTCTTGAGCATACCAGCACCTCTAACAAACTTATAGAAATAAGTAAATGTTAAGAGGAAATCGCCTGTAAAGACATTCGTCAAAATTACAGGAGTCCCGCTAGGCAGCGCTAACTCACATCGGTTTACTAACCGAAAACAATGAGTAAGATTTTTGTTAGTTTTTATTTTTTTTCGCCTATAATACTAAACCGATTTCATTAAAATTTTAGGGGTATGTAAGCAACTACAAGATGCATCCAAATAAGTAAGAAAATATATGGCATGTAATCTAAAAAAACATATCCTTATGACGTCACACTTTTTTGAAACACCCTGTATAAACAAAAATATTTTCCTGAAATGCACCCTAGGATACAGGTAAAGCCTGCAAAACGTCATAATCCTAACTTAACTAATAAGTGAGCTACAGAAGACGGGAGATGAGGCGCAGGACCCTGTATATACATACTAGTATTTAATGACGTCACATTAGTTTAGAGAATCAGCAATATTTCCGTCAGCACTTATGTCATTGTACTGCATGATTGATTCTGATTCTAGCCAATAATGTCACATAGAGATATGATTAAATTAGTACAAAAACATTAATGTTGGGTTGAACAAAGATTTTTAACCACAACTAACCAGCAAGTTTGACTGTAACGTAATTGAAATTGACAGATATTATGAACTCACAATCAAAGGTGCCTGAATAATAAATTAAAAATTAAGGTAACCGTGCCGGGGCCAGTATGACTGTGAGAAAATTATTACTGCCAATGTCATACATTTTACAATCAAACTTGCTGGTTAATTAATTATTGTTAAAATTCTTTGCGCAACCCGACATAAGCAGTTAATAATTCAAGAATATTTCTTATATTATTATAATGATCTATGATCTACACTGGCGAGCAAAAAATTTAGGTCACTTAGGAAATTTGAAAAAAATAAGGAAATAAATTCAAATTTGAAATATTTGGTCTAGTAGGCTTCTATCACTTGGCATGGAATGATGATGATTGGAGCAATGTACTGTTTACAGATGAGTCACGTTTTTGCCTCAATGGCTCAGACGGACGTCGACGAGTATGGAGAAGACCAGGAGAAAGATATGCTGCAGTTTGTACATATTGACCAGCGTCTTCCATTTGGCGGTGGTTCGGTAATGGTTTGGGCAGGAATCACTGCACAAGCCCGCACAGGATTGGTCTTTGTACAAAATGGCTTCCTAACATGTCACAGGTACATTACAGAAATTTTCGAAGATCATGCAATGCCTTTTATGGTTACCATGTTCGAACATGGCATATTTACTAAGTGACCTAAATTTTTTGCTCGCCAGTGTATATCAAGTCCAGTGATTTATCGCTTTTATACAAAATGCAGAGGGTCATACGAAGCTGGAGGAAATAATTACAGTGTATTTTTGAAATTCTAGTAAAGCAGAATATTTATTTATTAGTCATGTTTTTTTCCTCTGACTTCGTACAATCGCTGCTCCTGATATGAAAGCGACCCTCTGCTCCCGATATGAAAACGATGAGTCATTGACAGTAATATTGATCCTGGAGTATATATTGTACCAAGGCTGGTATGGGAATGTCAAGAGGAACTGCAGGCCCTGGCAAAAGTAAACAAAGTTATACTGCAGTACCAGGACATGAAGGTATTACAGGTAATGAAAAAGCCGATAAACTTGCAAAGAAAGACACAGAAAATAAATTTATTGGCCAAGAACCGTCACTCGGCGTACCAAGGTGCACAGTATGAGATGTCATAAAGCGATGGATTATGAGTGAACACAAAATCCACCGGAGCAACAGACAGGGATACACCACAGCAAAAGCTTCATTGGGATATAGACCGAAGACTTACGAAACTGTTGCTTTAAATGAACATGAACCAATTGATTATTACACGAATTCTGACAGGAACTACCTATCTGCACAGAATGCAACTGTACAATGGAGACCTTGACTGCAAATTATGCGGACAAGACAGGGAAACTGTACAGCACATAGTTTGCCGTTGCAAGTTACTAGATCGGAAAAGGGCAACAAATACTCCGGCAACCAAAACTGGAACCAGAGGGCATCCTTACCCTCTCCCCAGTTGACCTGCACAAACTAGTGCAAGGAACTGGGATCACGGAGTGGGTGTAACAACCAAACAGGGTGAGCACAATGGGCTAAACCTAGCCTAAGTGTATCCGGCACACGGACGGACCCTCGAAAAAAAATATATTTTACCAACTCTGTATAAGTTTTGGTCTATTATGTGGTTCAGTCAGTAAAAGTCCTATTAGCTTTTCAGTTCAAGTAGTATCGTTCGTGATGGACAGAAAGGTAAACATTCGATGATCCGCATTATAACGTAAATTAAGCGTCTTTGTGTCTAGGCCTCTGAATATTTATACTTTTGACATATATTTACATTATGTCGATGGAAGACGCCTGCTTAAAGGGCACCACTATTCTTGTTCACAGTTTGGAGTCTTTGAAATATGCAGCAGGAAAAAAACATATGTATGCTTTATTATAGGTGCGTTTATGTCATTTGTATCATATGTAAGAACGTCTGAAGACAGCTCCCACATCTATAGACGCTTTATGCACTCATCAATAGTTAACTGATTGTATGAAATGGAGGAATTTACAGTGCCGTAACTGAAAACGTTGACGCACACGGGCCTTATTTTGGTTTGCGCCCAAAACTAAAAGTTTTAAATAGGGGAGTTCTGTCTAAAATAACATTACCCTAAGCATTTTCGATCACCGAATGTATCAGACTTGTTTTATAGTTATTTTGAAGACAAAATTGCATATCTTAATGCTGACTAAATGAGTAAAAAGAAATTTTAAAAAATCCGATGACTTATTTTTGTTTTTACGACTAAATTGTCTTCATTTTTTAAAAAGACTTAAATAGGTAACTCCTATATAACACAATTTTGTGACAAATTATTAGTTTTGTGTGGTCAAAAGCTACTTTAAAATAAAAAAAATAAATAAATCCGATTCAAAAAAAAATAAGTTTATATGGCTATCCAAAAGACGAAACGTCGTATCTGAAAAATAATATTGTTTTTTTGAAGAGTATAAAAAAGTACGTTCCAGTTAAAATCCCCACCGTGTATAGTTGCGCGCACATTTTTCTTTCATCAGATCCTATAGTCTCACAGATGAGCTATAATGTTGCCAAATGCATCTGGGGATCCATGTAAGGAGGATAATACGGCGATTATTTTACGCAATATTAAATAAAAATAAATATAATTAAAAAAATTAAAAATATTACACAAAATATAGCTTGTAATTAAGGCATAGACAAAATAGGGATCTCCACGTCACTCCACGATATTTTTAAATAAACAATGAAATGATATAAAAAAACATGTAACTTTTAAATAATATTAAAAATACTTTTAAAAAAATATGTAGTTAATGTTGTGTGGATGCAACGTGTTATTTTGTGACATCAAAAAAAGTTTTTTTTTTGTTTAGCAGTGCGCAATAAATCGGCCGGCAATATTAAATAGTAGTTTGTACAACAAGAGTGGATATGATGTCCATATCGCACGAGGAAGTAAATTGAGCACGACGCCGTAGGCGGAGTGCTCAAACTTCTGAGGGCAATATGGACAATCCACTCGAGTTGAACATTATATTTTTTCTACGACCTTATGCTAAAAAATGTAAAAAAGAAGTTTGAAGCTTGCCGGGCTCAAACTCACGACCATTGGTTCTATAGTCCAACGCTCTAACGTCTGAACTATCGAAGCGTTTAGTTAATTATCGGAAAACCAACTTATAAATGATGCTACATGAAATTAATTTTCTATGCACATTCAGCAGGTTGCATTATTGATAAATCTATTATAAATGCGTCTAGATTTTATTATATTGAACAAATTATTAACAAATTATACCATATGCAGTTAAATTATATAATTTAATGTCTTGAAAAAGAAGGCAGAGCCTTAGCAAAAATAATATACTGTGATTGGTCAGTACTTTTAAAAACAACATGTCAATTTGGCTTCTTGATTACTGTGATTGGTCAGTTTCATTACCTATCTAGGATGGATATGATATATTCCCGCACAGTTAATTGGAATAGCCTACTTTTCTTATCACTTTAGTGTAAAGTTGTAAAGGAAACAGCAAATTTCCATGTGGGAGTAGAAAATATATATTTATATATATAGTACCATTTAACTAGAAGATCCAGTTAACCCTTAGATCCCCTACTTATCGTGCGCATATTTAAAACATTTCGGTCACGTTCCATAAACAATGTGATATTTGCCAGTCCTGTGATAATTCTGTTCAACTTGACCGCAAATAAAATAAAAATAAAATTGTAGGATACAGTGTAAACAGAGACATAAAACAATTAGATTTAAAAAATATTTATCCTATTTTAATTTACAAAACAAACAAACAATAATTCTTGTACCGAGATCGTTATTCGCCGAGAACAAATATTCGCTATAATAAATCGCTACAAGCTATAAGCAAACTTAAACTAGGAAACTTAAGTGGATCCGAACAATATTTCTATATTTTTTTCCAAAGTTTCCAGTTTCATGCGAAATTATATTAAAAACATCGCGTTCTCTTGATCCGAATCCTGTCCACGTTTATTGACGGATTTAAAAAAAAAATTTTATTTAAAAAAATAATTCCTAACATTTTATGCAATACAATGAACTTTAGTAATTTTTTTTGGGTTTTAATTGCCTTTTATATTTTTCTTTTATCTTTTTTGCATAAAAATTACTTTCCCAGGCCAACATATACCTACACCACCATTGCAATGGTGAAAACAGAAAGTTAAAATCTTGCATAGTTTTGTTGTAATTCGGGTAAAAAAAACGCATTTTAAAATGAGAAATTTTTACGCGATCTGATCCACTGAAGGTAGGCAGAGTGCTACTGGCTTTGAAAACACATTTAAAATGTCGACCATGGATCATTGGTGAACACAAAATCTACTGGAGTAACAGACAGGGAATTCCCCACAGCAAAAGCTTCATTGAGGATCCAGACCCAAGACTTACGAAACAGCTGCTTCAAATGAACATGCTAACAACCATCACAGGAATTCTAACAGGACACATGGTTGCAGCGGCGTAGTTAGCCTTTGCCGCCCAGGGGCTTACAAAAATCTGCCGCCCCTGTTCGGAAATTCTTCAATTCTCTCGTTTCTTCCCGCACTATTTTTTTATTATAAATTATATTTACTTTACTTTTTCTCTTTAAAAATAAATACATAATTGTTTTTTGTTTTTGTTGTAAAAATATTTTATTGCATTGGGTTAAATTTTTGTTGATTTAAAATAACTTTAAAAAAGGGAAAACGGAACAGACCAGTATATATTAGAAAAATACTATAAAATATTATTCTTTTTACTCGTTTCCCTATAAAATTACATCATAAATCAATATCTAAAACGATATGCGTCCGAAATCTTAATCTCTATATAAAACAGGACTTTTAGAAAGAAAGGTTTAAAAACTAAACGTTTCCTACAATACCTTTGTAATCTAAGACAAGAATACATTATTTAAAAATGTAAATTAATTTGTCCAAGCGTGAGACGAAAAATTAGGTTGCAATTAGACTTTTAGACCCGAGCTGCTAGGCTCGGAAGGGGGGGGGGGGGGGGGTAGAAACCGGCAGCTCCCCCCCTAAATACGCTACTGTCTGCGTGTTTGGTTTGTTTTACTTTAAATGCCGCCCCCTAATATTTGCCGCCCTGGGCTACAGCCCTTACAGCCCCCCATTAAATCCGCCGCTGCATGGTTGTCAAGAACCATCTGCACAGAATGCAACTGTGCAATGGAAACCTTGATTGCAGATTATGCGGACAAGTCAAGGGAAAACTGTACAGCACATAGTTTGCCATTGCGAGTCACTAGATCAGAAGAGGCAACAAATACTCGGGCAATCAAAACTGGAAGCAGAGGACATCCTTACCCTCTCCCCAGTTGACTTACATAAATTACTGCAAGCAACTGGGGTCATGGACAGGGTGTAACAACTAAACATGGTAAGCACAATGGGCTAAACCTGGCCTAAGTGCATCCGACGCACGGCGGACTCTCGGAAAAACAATACGGAGGACTCGTCATCATCAAATGTATTCAAATAATCAATAGTTCAAGGAAATATTTATATATTTTTTTTTTGTTAAAATTGATGGACACTTTTTGCAATATTACATCGTCGTACTTGTTGAAACCTAAATTAAATGATAGAATTCGAAACACTTTGGATACATAAGATAGTTTTCGGGATTAAAAAAATTTAATATCTTTTCGAATATAAATATTTACAACAAAGTACTTTAAAAATCTAATCTGTTTATAAAAAATCCTTACATATTATGAACACTTGTTAGTTAACACTAAAAATTCAAAAGGAGTTTTAATTAGAAGTTATCATTAAATAAACCTCAAAGCTTGTAAATGATTTTTATGCATATTGTGCTTCGACAGTTTGTTTACGTTTATATGTTTAAGTTTTGGCTGAGTTTATTATCCAACGCCAATAAAACTAGTCATGAATTTCGATTAGAATTTTACTATTTTATATTTGGCGTGAAAAATTTTCAATCGAGGTCACAGCTGTAAAGGTTAAAAGAATACCAATTCAGTTTTTTCTACAAAATTTTTTTTATAACTAATGGAGTAGAGTGCAGGGGTTTCATTAGAGCTGGCCACCATATTTTAAAAACTACTTGGCATAGAAACTTAGGGAAAAAACTCGTAATGAAAATGAGTAAATCCTGGAAATAATTTTTAAGAGTAGGGGAATAATACACACAGTCTACTCCACTAGTTTATTATAAGGATTTCTTATCTAGAAAACCTTAGTGTCGTATCGTACATGTTTTGAAGCTAAAAACCTTCATCATCAGCGAAATGAAATTAAAGTATTACAAAAAGAGAGACCCTCAACATTGCATGGTATACTGAGGAACAGAAGAAGAAAAAAAAGTTTTAAATTAAATTTTACATACCTAATGTAAAATTGAAATTTTTTATTTTTTTTTTTTTAATTAAGAAGTAGAAAGTAAGCATTACGATGGATCTTTTGGAAACATTTTTAGTTTAATTTTGGGAATCATATAAACTAAAATCAAAAATCGAAAAATTAAAAACGTGCAAACTGATAAAGATCAGAGCACAAAATGTCACTCCACTGAGAGATGGACTACTTCCACAAAAATAATTTTTAAGTTCCACATTTGACCGCAATTGAAAATGAAGTATTAGAATTTAAAATTCCCTTATTAAAGCTTAGACAATTCTGAATTATTGTAATTTAACGCCCATTGGCGTACCAGCCTTTATAAAAGTGGGAGAAGCTATTGAAAGTGTAATCATTTAAATTGCTGTAATTTTTAAACGACTTATCCGATTTGGATAAACTTGCCCTTATTTGGAAGAGAAAGGCAAGTACTTTTAATGGTTGTATTCATTGGTACACGATAACTCCTAATAATATTGTTAGATGGCACAATTTGTAATAATAATAGTTTTTTGATTTTATACCGAAAACTTAAAACATACGGTATAACTATGACTTCATAATTGGAAAGTATATTAAATTTGCAAGAAAAAAATGTAAGAACCGTAGTTTAATATCTTCTTTCGTTTCAGAGTAATTATTATGAAGAAATAATTGTTTTCATAGTTCCGTGGTCCAGCAAGCCACAAAAATATGTTTTAAACTTCATTTATTTATTTATTGACGGGCAAACCCATTTACAGTTTTTACATAGCAAACTAACTTTAGTTTTTTTTTACTTAATAATGTAACAGATTGAAACTAACTCTATCTATATTAAATTATAAACAATAATTACATAAAAAGTCGAGAAACATTTCGCTTAAAAGAGGCGAGGGCAGTATTAAACAAATCATAGCCAATTCTATTACCGTTGTTAACAATTCTCGATATAGGAGAAGATTTACCATAGTTTCATCTATGATGGTCAAGAGCAAAAAGAAAATGATTTCTGGTGTCCCTAGGTGGAACTCGAAAATTGATCCGATGTAAAAGGTCAGGGCATTCGATTATTCCATTGACTAATTTAAATAAAAAATATATATCACATTTGATCCGACGATCAGAAAGTGAGTCCAAGCTCAGTCTTCGCTTTAGACCATCACAGGAGTCAACAGGTAATTTAAATTTATATGAAATGTATCCAAGAAATTTGTTTTGAACTTTTTTAATGTTTTGGATATGTATTAAATAGGATGGTGACCACACACAAGAAAGGTATTCCAAACATGACCTGACAAGAGCCTTGTAAACCGTATTCAAACTAATAATATTCTGGAAATCTCTAGTATTTCTACACATAAAACCTAATAACTTTAAAGATTTATTGACAATGTATTCATAGTGAATATGAAAATCCAGTTTAACATCTAGGTGAATACCTAAGTCACACACAGTGGCAACTCTTTCCAAAATACAATCATTTATTTTATAGTCATAGTTAAGTGGATGCACCGTGCGATGAAAAGTCATTATATTACATTTTTTAATGTTTAAGTCCATTTTATTTCTAACACACCACTCTGTTTAGGTCATCTTGGATTCTTAAAGCATCATAAACTGACTTAACTATGGCAAACAATTTTAGATCATCAGCAAAAAACAGACTGTGAAAACAATATTTCCAACCTTAAGTCATTAATAAAGATGATAAATAAGTAGGGACCCAAATGGCTGCCCGGCGGCACACCAGATGTAATTGATATTTCCCCTAAAACAAAACCCTTAACCTTAACAAACTGTTTTCTATTACTTATATAAGATGTTAGCCAATTAAGTAAGGATCCGGAAAAGCCAAAGCACTTCAGTTTCTGTGCCAGAATACGATGATTCACGGTGTCAAATGCCTTGCTAAAATCAGTGTATACGGCGTCAACTTAACATCCACTTTCCAAGGCATCTAAAACCGTTTGAGTAAAAATTACCATATTTGTAGCTGTGGATCTACCCCTACAAAAGCCGTGCTGTTCCTAATTAATTTAAAACATTACTGAATTCTTAATATGATTACAAACTATTTTCTCAAAAAGCTTAGGAATTGTATTTAAAATTGAAATTGGTCTGTAGTTTTTAGCATCTGATTGATCTCCAGACTTAAATACAGAAGTAACAAAACTGTATTTCCACTGCTCAGGAAAAAAGAATTTTGGAGTTATGCCATCTGAGCCGGGTCCTTTATTTTGATTCAGATCCAAAATACTTCCCATCCCCCAGCGTGATTGAGACGGAACCCAAATTCAAATCATTATTTTTAGTTTGGCTAGACAAGTCATTACAATCTACATTAAATTTAAATATATTTTTAAAATGTGTCGCAAAGACGTCCACTATTGACTGCCCATCAGTTCCTGTCCGCCCATCCAAATGTACACAACTCGGGATACCATCGCTTCCCCTCTTTGAGCTCACAAAAGCTCATGAAAATTAATTTAGGCCAAATTATATAATAATATATGGTGTTTTAAAAAATAAACAATAATTCTAGGTAGCCGTGACACAAAATCAGCATCAATCAAAATTAAATGACAACTATTTCAATTTATCGAAAGTTTAACGTTTTGTCATCTAATAAGACATTTTTCAAATTATCTTTGTATGTAGTTTTACAGTATTAAACATTAGAGTCAAACTAAAAAAAAATTGTGGTTTTAAGAATTAGCCCATTTTAATTCGAAGAGATCTAACATTTGATATTTTGTAAGAAAAAAAGATCCAAAGTCTCGGCCTCAAATATTTTTCTGTCTGTTTATTTTTGAACGGCAGTAGAGTTTTGGACTTGCATTGTCTTTATTTATTTAGAATCACTACGTTTCAACTGGTAAGCATCTCCAGTCGTCTTCAGGTGAATGTGAGAGTCCGAAACTCTACTGCCGTTCAAGAAACGTTATTGTCTCCAACCTTTAAACAGACTCTGTTTATTTTAGTTACATTTTTCGCCTGAAAGTCACAACTTCAGATATTATAAATGGTTTTGAAATTAACATAACTAGACTAAAACATTGCTGTTGCGTTTTTCACTTGGGAGCATTAATATTTTTCTATTTTACAGTATTTTCAGGTCTAATGCAAATAGGAATGTAGGTACTTATGTGTTACTTCCTAGAGTTAGAGTATTGTTGATTGTTGTTGTAAATCTAACTAAAATAATAAACGACCTGTAATCCTAAAAATAATTGCCAGGGCCATAATAGTAAACAAGGGATAATTTAAAATACTGATGATGTGTTATTTGAAGACAAAACATTAAAATTTTAAAAACCTTTAGGTTGTAATACATTTCTAAAGCTTAGAAATCCTTAAAACTATATTTGAAGCTCCTAAGAGTGGTATCCGAAGAACAAAAGGTCAATTTAAAAAATAGTAACGCCATCTTGAAGAACATACAAAATTTCTATGAAAAGTCATGTTTTGCTTTTTTTTTTAAGTCAAAAATGAAGACGCAAAAAATTAAAAACCATAACTGAAAGTTTCGGTTATTTTGGATATCTCCAAAGATATTCGGAATATTTACAACTTTTTTTCCCAAAGCCGCAAAATACGCAACTTTGCCTCAATTTAAACATCTTCGTAACTCTACCGTTTTCGGGAGCCCCTTGTATGCACACGAATTTGTAGCACTCTGTATAGTGTGAAATGAAACAAACCTTCTGCTTCTTGAAAATAACTTTGTAAATCACCAATTTCTTATAATATGTATATTTGCGTTAAACAAAACAATGAGTTTTTTTGTAAAAAGATCCAATTCAATAGCCCGTTTTTTTAGCTTATAAAACCCCATTAATCTCTCAGCATTTACTAACTCCTGAAACCCGAAATTCGGTTCGCTAGAAAGAGTGATATTTGCTGCTGAATGTAAAACAGGTTTTTACCAAATTGTTGATGTTGTTTCAGAGAACTTTGCGTTTAAAATATCGTTTAGCGAGATTTTGGTGGTGTGCAAAACCTGGCTAATAAATTTCTTTAGTCGCAACGGTATCAATGCACTAAATGCAAGTAATGCAAAATGTAAAAAATTTCATTAGTTCCGACTTTAATATTTAAAAGGTACTCGTCGAAAACATTTTTTAGACTCCCAGACAGTTACAGTAATAAAATAATTTTATTTTTATTTACGTCGGCAGCTTCTGTATCTAAAAACACTTATCATTCGAGACTAATAAATATATTTTTATTCGAGTGCATGAAGGATATAAATTTCAAAATCCAAATTTAAAATGCAAGTGGGTGTTAGGAGTGGTTTCGTGTATACAAACAGTGGTTATCGTATCTCAAAAATTAATTAACTTCTGACAGAATTTATGCATCTTTATGGCAAAATTGTTTACCAAATTACTATGGGGTTTTTAAAAGAGTACTTGAATAATTTTAGTATCTTTATTGGATTAGCCGCCTCGCCTCCCACATCCAAAATTTATGTCTTAATATTTACAAGAAGTTTCAGGAATACTATGCGAAAGTAACTGGTTAATTAAAAACATTCTGCATACCTTCATCATTTTAACCCCTTTTTTTCCGAGGACCCGTCCGTGCGCCGGATACACTTAGAGGGCCCATTGTGCTCACCCTGTTTGGTTGTTACACCTACTTCGTGATCCTTGCACTAGTTTGTGTAGGTCAACTGGGGAGAGGGTAAGGATGTCCTCTGGTTCCAGTTTTGGTTGCCCGAGTATTTGTTGCCTCTTCCGATCTAATGACTCGCAATGGCAAACTATGGGCTGTACAGTTTCTCTGTCTTGTACACATAGTCTTTAGTCAAGGTCTCCATTGTACATTTGCATTCTGTGCAGATGGTTCTTGACAGCCATGTGTCCTTCCTGTAATGGTTCTTAGCTGGTTCCTATTCACTTAAAGTAACTGTTTCGTAAGTTTTGGGTCTGGATACCCAATGAAGCTTTTGCTACTATTTTAACCCCTTATCTTTTCAGGTATATAACTTTTAATACAAACAGTTTTCTATCAATGGACGAATTTCCATCAATATGGAAACAAGCCAACGTTGTTCTGGTTCTGAAAGTGGATACCTTTGAGGATGTGAATAACTTTCGTCCAATAACTATTCTGAGGATTTTTACTAGGCCAGAAATTAAGGTAAAAATAGTTGTTTTGCTCTCTAGTTGATCATGCAGGAATTACAAAATAATTGCTTGAGGTTTTCCTATGAGGCTCGCAAATATGATCATATAATACACACTCATATTTTCTAACCATTTCTTTTTGGGTTCGGGGTTTCAATTTAAAAATAAAACCATATTGATATGTTTATACATATTATAATAATGTCAGGTTGCATAAAGATTTTTAACAATTATTAACTAACCAGCAACTTTGTCTTTTTTTTATGGATGATTAGGTATCTTCAAAAGACCTGTAGGCGAGTGTATCTTATCTGCCTGCAGAGTGTCGGATTCATGCCCTGTCAGTGGCATGCCTACCGACTAAACCCTTTCCTCTCTGACACTATTGCTTTCCTCTTTGGAACTGCCTTCCGGTATTACTTCAAAGAGGGTGTCTTTTAGTCTGTTAGCGTGCTAAGTTTTCATTTGTTTATTTGTGTTTCCAGTATTGTTGCCGTTTTATATTATCTTCTTCTTTCGTCTTCCTCTTTTTTTTTTCAGAATTCGATGATTCTCCAGTTATTTTCGCTATTTAACATTTGGCTAATAATATTATCAGGCGTTATATTTTCCTCAATATTTCGAGTTAGTTCAAGTCTTAGCTTAGCCCATCATGGGCATACTAATATAGTATGTTCGGGTGTGCCCTGTTCTTTACAATAGTTACACTGCATGATCATTCTTGGTTAGTGCCATTCGATGTAGGTATGTTCGGAATCGTCCATGGCCAGAAAGAAATTGTGTAAGGAAATACCCAACCTCTCCGTGTTTTCTAGTGATCCAGGGTTTTATCTCGGGTATAAGCCTTTTTGTTCATTGTGATGTTGTCATTTTCAAACTCCATTCCTCTTGCCATCTGGTTAACGTGTTTTTCGCGAGATCTTTTTTTCTGTTCGTTTATATTTTCATGTCTATCATATGTCCTTTCATCTATAAGTAGGTGTATAGGTATTAACCCCATTATGACTTGAATGGTTTTTGTTGCGACTGTTTTATATGGACTTTCTATTCTAATCGCTATTTTTCTTTATGCACCGTCAAGGATACGTCTATCTATACTTTACTTTGACTGTGGCACAAATGACATTGCCAGTGGCGTAGCTAGGATTGAATGGGCTCTGTATCAAGAGTCAGGTGGTGGGCCCCTCCTGTTGGTGGCCTCCTAGGTGGGCCCTCTCAGTGGCCAGTGGGCCCTGTATCATTGATACAGCTAATATAGCGGTTGCTACGCCACTGGACATTGCACGGCATTGACGAATCAAGCTTAGTTATTAGTGCCAGCATGATGATCAAGAAACACTGTTGCCAGACATAGCCAAATTCGACTGTTGATAACAGTGAATTTTGAAAATTTGTTAGAACGTAGTGAATGTGGCCTAATATAAAATATGTATTAGTAAAAGGTATAAGACGAAAAATTAGTTTGCAATTAGACTATTGAACCCCGAGCTTCTAAGCTCGTGGGGGGTAGCAGCCCGAACCCCCTTCCCCCCAATATACCACTGCTGCCATTCATACACATTTATCCTTTTGCCACTCCAAATTGATATTTGTAACAATATTTTTTCTAATAGTAGGTTCACGACCAAATAAAATAACATTCGTTTAAATATTTCGTCAATCCAGTATTGGTTTGTTCTACCTCCACCAACTAAACTTTTTTTGAGTATTTAGCAATAGAAACTTTTTCTTCGAGTAATTTATGTGTTTTAATAAATTAAATTGGGACAATATTTTCTGGGGTAGTTGACGATATATACAAACAATATTTAAACTTATTTTACCCAAATTATATAATGATAATTAAGTATTAATTTAAAAGTATTTGGAGAAAGAACAAATTGGCTTATTTTCGATCTTCAGAATAAATATTTTCGGAGGTAGCATAAAATGATTTTGAGAAATGGATGTAATACAAAACAATAATTTGAGTTAGTTAAGTCAGCTTTATATTATTAAATACATACAGTATTGGAGATAACATAAAAAGATTTTGGAAAATGAATGTAACACAAAATAGAACTTTTAGATATTTTTTTTATTATATAGGTAATTTTCTTATCTTCGGATATTTTAGGAACTAGCTTCCTTAAAGGAGCAACTGGAAATATATTTTTCTGTTGTTTCTTTTTTAATTGGCCAATTTTTCCTCTCCACTGCATTTAAAGAACATATTTTAAAATGATTTTCAAAGGAGGTTCTGTATTTAACTTCAAGAATATTATCTATATCATAAATATAATATTTTTAATTTTCGTGTAAGGATACGGAACCAGATTAGTTGGGTTAATTTAGGTATATAATTGCGATAATTTGCGCTATTCATTTATAGGATATGATACTTCAGTTTACCTTTCGATAGTTTTAGAAAAGCGCGTGCCAGCGAAAGGGTGCTGTGTATCTCTATAAGAATCTTATATGATTTTCTATAACACTGTATGCAAAATCGATTTCTTGTAGTGTACCTACTGTGACCTAGCTCAGAAAATGTTTGCTCTATTGTCTTTAAGTTACTCTCCGAGTTAAGAAAAGTTTAAAGAGCGAACGACATTATTGAGTTTTAATTTTGAAGGACACAACTATCCGACCAAAGTATTATTTTTGTTATTCCCTTAATACCTTTAAATTCTCGGATAAGATTAGTAGTATTCGCAGCTTTTCATTGGTTAAAATGGAGATAGCACAATGATGGCATTTTTGTAACTCCAATAATATAAACTAAAAATGTCGCACAAAACAATATTACATTAACAAAGCTAGATAGACGAAAACTGAATACGACGGGAGATACAACAAAACAATATTTAAACTTCAAAACACGCCAAGGAGATACACCATTGTAAATTACTTAATAATAAAAATAGTCCACTTATCTTAGTGGAGATAGAACAAACGAACTTTAATAATAAAGAATATGTAAAAACCTCAATTTGTGAAAAAAGTGGAGATAACAAACCAATTCTGGACCGACGATTTGACATTGAAAATGTAATTTACGGTGCATGCTATAATTAAACGGTTTACAAAAGCTAAAACTAAAAGTGTAATTACCATTATATTTTTTCTAGTATTCCTTATATTTCTTTTAACATGACGTTTAGAGTAATGACCTAATTTTCTTTGGGTTAGTTTGTTTTGTGTTACCGACACAATAGATTACACGAAAAAATAAATAACATATACTTATATCCATCAGAATAGTTTTTAATCATCATCAGTCATTTTGGACAAGTATTTTAAAGTTAAACGCATCAGACGTCTGCCGAGATTGCTGAGCAGCTTTTAACACCTGGCCTTAATTCGGGCAATTTGTCAATGTGAAAAGTAAAATTAAAATGTTACCTGTAGCAGCTTTTTTTTTGGAGGAACGTGATACTGCGGTGCCCATATCTTAATCGAACTCTTTCTTTAATAAATTAGTTTTTTTACTGTATCCTGTAGCGGATTAAGATACCGTTTCGTTATTCTTTTTCCACCTGCAAAATCATTGATTGAGAAATGAAATTATTTATGAATTTTTCATGCACAAGTGAATTTGCTTAATTCTGCGACAAATAGAAATATTTTCTTTATCTATAGAACAACGAAACCTAATACTTACGATATTTTGTGTAATAGTGTAGTGAAGATTTTTAACGGTATACAAAGTGGCATAGCCAGACTTTAAAGGGGAAGGGACGAAATGTTTTAAAGATGTTTTTAATTTTCGATTTTTAAAAAATCCTGGGCACCTCTGCCATTCTGCCCTTCTTTCGAATTAGGCTTTTTTCCTCTTCATTTGCTGCCAGGGCCATTCCCGAGGGGACCTACAGTTTAACGTGGGTTCCGAACCACGATCCTCAGTCATGCGACACCCCCCAAGGGCTATCAACCCTTGGTTTATTGCCATTGCATGACCTACCGATTGGGGAGTGTGTATCTTCTTCCGCACCTCACGAGATGTCCGATCTCATCCGGCCTGATTACCGGCGTGAATGGTGTGTGTTGGGAGATAATACCTTTTACACTCTTCCCTGCATTCTTAAATCCACTAAATTTCGGACATACTTTTTTTATTGTACATATGCCCACTCTGGGAATCGAACCCGGGTCGCCGCGATCGAATGCCAGTAGCTCTACCTCTGAGCCACAGCCGCGGTTGGGGGGGGGGGGGGGGGGGGTACTTTTAAACATCGATCTTGCAAAAATATATTTTTCACATTTGCCTTAAAAAATACTGTTAAAGTTTTCTTAGGAATTACATTCTGTTCTCACAAATGAAAAAAAATATTTTCAAATTTCTTTTAACGCCAGCCCAAAAATATTTTGAAAAAAGAACAAACTATAACACCATAACAAATTCAAATCTATCGATACCTATTTACAATACATCATATTAATCGAATCTTAATATTTTAAAGCGCCCCTTTCTGTCCTAGACAGAGTTTATCATTCTTGAAGTTACCAAAGCCCTTGCGAAGTCCGGATTTAACTTAATCCACGCTTGTGAAATTTAATTTTTTTAAATCATCCAAATTTTGTGGCCTAACTTTATCCCCATCATTATTATTTTTTACTATAACACCCCAAATATTTTCCATTACATTTAAATCTGGACTACGTGCGGACCATGGTAAAATGGTAATTTATTCCTGTTCCATCAATTCCCTTGCTAGTCGAGCTGTGTGAATGGGACAGTTATCTTGTTGATTAATGAAATTCCTTTCTGGAAATCGTTCTAATACAGAGAGTAACATGGTATTCTGTAAAATATTCATGGATACCTCTGTATTAATTTTTCCTTCAATAAAATCACACACATGTCTTCCGTTATAGCAAGACTGAAACACTTTCTCGTCCGTAAATATTACTTTTTTTCATAAAACTGGCAGTTCAAGGTAATTTGATGAAACCTTTTGAATTTTAACTGTGTTGTCTTATTTTAAAATATTTTAGGAATACTTTGTCTTAAATATTATTATTTGATTTGAATACTGTAACGCAAAACGGACCCGTTGTTCCTTATTTTCATCAGTTTAAACACGGCTTTTTAGCTGCTAAATGACAGCGCAATTCAGATATTTGTCTAACCTTTCGTCGAGCTGTTCTCACAGATCCCAGGAAATTTATCTCCATTTTAGCTCTTGTAATGGATTTAAAAGCTTGGTCCCTTAATAAGTTAACTAATTTATTATCCCGTTCTTCATTGGATTATTTAAGTCTTCTTTCCAAGGAATGTGTTTCTTGCCACTTTGTTTTAATAAAATTAACCGTGCTCGTTGGAATGTTAAGCCTTTCTGAAACATCCCTTTCAGACCAACCATCCTATTTAATATAATGCATTATTAAAACTTTCTACTGGGTCGTTGGCATTTTTCGAAAATTAAAACACTGACATGATGTATTATTGCTTTTTCTATGGTCGCATATTTTAAATAGGTAATTTGTTCATTATGTATCACAGGTATGTTTTATTATAGTAAAATGTACACCAAGCTAAAAAAAAGTTCTGCCCAAGATTTAATGACAAGCTTTCTTTATCAGCGAGAAACCTTCGAATATTGCTCTAATGCATAAAACAGAGAAATATCCTTTCCTATTTAATTCTAAAGTTAATGAGTATGCTAGACAATCTAATATTAGTTTGTACAACAAGAGTGGATATGATGTTTATATCAAACTTTCGAGTGCGATATAGACAATCCACTCGAGTTAAACAGTATATTTTTTCTACGACCAAAATTACAAACCTTATGCTAAAAAATGTAAAAAAAAAAGTTTGTAGGTTGCCGGGCTCGAACTCAAGACCATTTAATCCATAGTAAAACGCTCTACCGTCTCGACTATCGAAGCGTTTAGTTAATTATGGTAAAACCAACTGAATAATGATGCTACATGAAATTAATTTTCTATGCACATTCAGCAGGTTGCATTATTGATAAATCTATTATAAATGCGTATATATTTTGTTATATTGAACAAATTAATAACATATTGTACCATATATATTTAAATTATATAATTTAGTTTCTTGAAAATGAAGGCGGAGCCTCAGTAAAAATAATATACTGTGATTGGTCAGTACTTTTAAGAACAACATGTAAATTAGGCTCCTCTGCTGTAATTGACTACTGTGATTGGTCAGTTTCATAACCTAACTAGAATTGTTATGAAATTTTGCCGCACAGTTAACTGGAATAGCCTACTTTACTCGCCACTTAAGTGTAGAGGAAACAGAAAATTTCCATGTCGGAGTAGAAAAAAATTATTTCGGGTTTTTCTTCTTCTTATATACCAGGCACACACCAATGGATATTCATTGAAAGACGTTGAAGTTATTTCTCCAAATAGGTTGCACAAATAAATATAAAATGACGCGAATGGTTTTTTGAAATCGTTAACATGCAACCGGTCACATGCGTTAATAAACGAGTTGCCTAAAAGCTCCGTTGTCTTTATGTCTAATGTTTAAATAAAATGGGGTACATATTTTAATTGGAATTATGAATAATACAACCATTTGGTTAAACATGAGAAAAAAAAAATGGAACGCCGCACCGAAAAAACAAAAAATATTGTCTTTTAAGAAATTTATAATTTTTTTCAAATACAAAACAGCAGTCAACGACAATAATTTAGATAATACTATATATTATCCGATTCTGAAATGGATAACTCAGCGGTATCATGGAGATTGTACGATAGTTACAACAATTGGCGAATAAATCAAATGTGACCATTACTTATCTTATTCATTACTTTATATGAGCTGTTAGAATAGCCTATTAAAATGATTTATAAATATCTTATGGAGATATCTCCCCAGTGTATGGTAATACCACAATACCAAGACAGAATGTTTTAGCAAGTTTGTTGGGTTATCATAATCTTGATTAATGGTTACTTATGAAAGTATGTATTCTTTGATGGTTACTATCACTATAGGACTATTATATTTGGTCAATGCGCCCGTTATAATAATATGAAGGTATTGCAGTATTATAATAATTGTCAGGTTCATTTTATAATTATTCACTTCAGTATGCACAAAGTAATTCGAAAGGTCGCAAATAGAAAAGGATATTTTGGTTAAAATGAATATTACAGCAGCATTGAACTAACTAATGTGATAATGAAATTTTTATTTATAGAAACTTTGTTGATTGTCAGTACAGCTGTTAACCAGTTCGTAAGTAAAACATCCAATATAGCTGTTATAGGGAAGCACGTTGAAATCGCTGTGCTACTTACAGAAAAAACGCCATTCGACCAAAATATCCAGTTTATAAAAACTTGATAGGGAGAAAGTGCAAATCCACGTTTATTCCATCTCCATCTACCAAATGCCACAGGAAATCTTGTTGCTATACACGCTTTTACTGGCTGCGATTCATTAAATTAGGAGCCCGGAACCGGTAAACCCAGGACATAATAGCTGACGAGCCCAGGTCCATCTCCTCTCTAGGGCTTTCGCCGCCTGAGGCAACGGTAACTATAATATAATTCCACAACGGTGAAATTTACTAAAAAATAATTATTTACAGGCTTAAAATATACACACTCTTATGGAAAAACAACGATGAGCTATTTTCAACCAGGTCGTGACGTCTGACGTCACCTCTATTCACCTGGTTTTTCATTGCCCAATAGTCCCCAAATGACCAGAAACATATTGGAGCTTAATATTGTTAGTTTTTAAGTCGTTCAGAGACTACACTGTGATTTTATGATGCGATTTGGCAAGATTTGACAGTTATATATTTATATTTTATTATGGTAGCTCATTTTAGTGGTCTTTTGAATACAAACTTGGCGTGCTTCGTATACCGTGGTTTAATTTCCAAAATATACAATAATTATTTCCGTTTTGGATTTTTCTCAAAATAAATTGCTTCTACACCATTCGCCATTTCATATCAATCAGTATAGCACTAGATTCGTCCTTAGTGAAAACAGTAATGTGTTCAGAATGAATGAGTTTTTTCCTTCCTTCGGCAATTCCATCCCCGGACGCGTTTCGACATTATCAGTAGGACTAGGAGCCATGAATTAACGGAAATGGTCTCTGTTTTTTAGTTTAAAATAGGATAATAGGACATTTAAAGAGTTTTACATTGGGAAGCTTTATTGAGTGCTTGCACCCGACTATAGGCAAATGGGAATATACTCGAGTCCCTTTACTGTGATGCAGCCTCAACCTTAGTTAACTTGCAACTTGAGTCCAGTCAACTAGCAAATATTCAACTTAAATTGTGTCAATTAAAATTGTCTTAGAATTATATTAAAATACTATATTCGATCGTCAGAATTGAAACTTTTGGACAGTTACATCGACCCAAACTGTTTTCATTGAATAGCGTTTTAGATTAAGATAAAATCAATAATAAGGAAAAATAAATACTACCACTTTTTCTGTTTTTCAATCACCGCCGTGTGAATTCTTTCGGTGCCGCTTTCAATGTCTGGATGACGATGATTTTGATATAAAACTATGCTCTCTCTTTTAGTGAGGGGACTATTCAAATTCAAAATCGAGAAGTATTTAATTCTGGCTTGTATTCGAATGCATTTGATTCTTAACATCGATTCTCAAGAAGTATTCGAATAGTAAAAAATCGAAATCCTGCCCTCTACTGGACTCTTGCCGACCGCTTTCGGTAAGGATGCGAGACCGAGAATTCGAGATATGTATTAGAGTAGAATCGAATTCACAGCAAAGTTAGCCACGCTGGCCCGTTGGTGGTATTAGTCACCTTCGCCTTCGATTTTTTAGTCTTTAGAGGAATTCGAAATATAAATAATTCGATTTTTTGTATTCGAATTCTTAAAAGTATTCGATTCCAAAAATCATTCGATTCTCCCTTCACTACTCTCTTTATTCATTGCTACTGGCTAATCAAATTGACTTACTTCGGGCGAGCAGTCAGCTTTACTGAAGATGAGAATGGCTATAATTTATCTATTCTCTACTTACCTATAAAACCAATAAAGCCGACTAAATTAAAACCTTTTATCCTGATAAATACGGTGGTTGCCACGAACTCGCACTGAAAAGTATTTACGCATCTATGATAGATTATATTCATAGTTTGCTTGGCATTAACATTTTTTAACAAAGAAAAAGTCATTCAAAATAGGTCACCGTGCACGCCTAATCTTATGCAGAACAGGAAGTCGCCAAAAAAGAAACAAAAGCCTTTTGTGATGGGTCGATTATTTAATCGTTAATTTTTAATTTTATATTTGCATGCACAGCACGGTGTCTATCAGAACATTGTTGCCTGTCAGAATAATTTATTTAATTTTCTTTATTGTGTCGAGTGTGTCAAATAGTAATAGTTTTTTTACGAAATGAGTAATTTACTCCAGAAAGTATTATATTTTTTATAACTGATGAAATAATTAATTCATTAATTTTGATAAAATAATGAATTGTTATTACGTACGGAATTAAAATCATCTATAATTCCTCATACACTGATTTTAATAAGCACCACATAATACATTTTTAGACAGGGCGTACAAAGTTATAAAATATCTACTGTCTGGGCTACACGCCCAATGGATATGCTACTATAACGTATTCACTTGTCCGCCTCTGCTCTGGTTTTCCTTTCTTAACGACATTATTTTACAAGAAAACATTTGAAAAATAGTTGTTATTTTTAAATAAAGTATAATAATATTTACATACAGTGAATTTTTACATACGCTACCAAAAGAACAAATAATAAATATGTTTTAAATTACACCCTCAGCCAAAGTACAATATTTCATTTAAAAATTTAAATATTGAAAGAATGAGCGAGATAACGAATTTTATCGCATCACTTTTAGAATCTGTCAAAACTAGTTACTATTAATATTTAAATTTTTTAAATCTTCTATTTTAGCTTGGGGTTAAATATAAAATATTTATTATTTGTTTTTCTGGTATACAAAAAAATAATGTTTACTCTTAAGCAAAATACCTACCGTTTTCGTATTTTTGTTGCTTCCTAATGTAAAACTCATTTATCTACTTTCATTTAGTAATATGAATTTTACAGTTCTGCAAATCGTTTTATAAGAGCATCCATTACAGCACTAGTGCTTTAATGGAAAAAACGGTTTTATTAAAATTTTGCTGTTAAATAAAACCACACTTTTTAGAAGAATGATTTATTATTAACAATTATATCTTGATTTTCTTGACTAAAATCATAGTTCTCAACATTGAGTAGTGAGTCCATAGTGTAGATGGTTTCTGGGAGCGTTGCTTTACGGAAAAATAAGGATTTTCTCAGACACCTCCTTTATTTTGTTAGTTTTGCACCAATCTTCAAACTTCTGATACTCCAACTCATACCGCACCTTGGATTTTGTCGAAACTAAACTTGAGATCGCTTCGTTTGCCGCTGCTTCTATATCAGAGGGTAAACTTCTATCAGAATCGCTCATTTTGAAAAACGCTTTTTATATTTTTGAATTTGTTTGACAAAGTCGACAGTAACCATGGGAAACAGTAACTATGCGTAAGGTAACATTCAAAATTCAAAAATTCAAAATTCTTTATTGATGTATTGTACTTTAAAGTACTTACACAGGTCAGTTACAGTCAATAATTTAAACTAGTAAAACGTGTAAAACGATATTCATATGAACAAATACAATTAAAATAACATCACCAAGTACAGATTAAAACAAGGTTCACAATTACAATTTAAAAATTCCATAATGCTGTAGAACGCCTAACTGACGAGAAAGCCTTTAATTTTGGTTTTAAAAGTTAGTAGGTTTAGGTCTCTAATATAAACATAAAAAACTTGATTAGTAAACTTAATAGCAGGTGTATTTTTACAGTTGCAAGTTTATTTTTAAAAATGCCATTTGCCAAATAATTTTATTCATAGATGAAAGTAGATAAAATTTTGTACAATATTCTTGTTGTAAATTCATATTACTACACTCGATGTTTTAATTAACTCGGCTGACGCCTCGTTTGACAACTTTAACGTCTCGTGTTGTAATATGAATCTTTACAACACTTATATCGTAAATAACTATTATTTTACAAGCAAACATTTTTGAAAAATTTTTTTTTTCACGTCAGTATCTGCCAATTTTAATTTTTTTTTAGACATTAAAGGGTTAAAAATTATTCTTTTGGCCATAACTCCGAAGCGAGCGAAGATATCGAACTGCGGTTTTCACATTTTTTCTTGCAAATTTAATCTACTTTCCGATTATGATGTCAGTATACCATATGATTTGAATTTTTGGAGATAAAATCGTTATTATTGATAAACGGTTATTATTAAAAATTGCGCCATCTAGTAATTTTATTATGAACTATCATGTACTAATGGATACAAATAAAAGTACTTACTTTTATCTTTCAAACAAGCTTAAGTTCACTAAAATCGTTTAGTTACAGCATTTTAATAGCTTCCCCCACTTTTTTCAAGGTCGGTACGCCAATGAGCTTTAAACCAAAATTATGCAGAATTGTCTAAGCAATCTAATGATGTTACCAAAGGTAAACCTTAATGTGGATATTTTGGATGAAATTTAGAATTTGAATATTTAATTCTCAGTTGTGCCCTTTTACGGCAAAATGCGAAACTTAAAAATTATTTCTAGGATGTTCTCAGGACCACTTAAAATTTTTTCCAGTCTTAATGAAATACCCTGTAGGTTAGGTTAGGTAAGAGTGGCAGACCCTTGGTTCTGACCAAACAGTCTCACGTAGTCCTGATTAGGTCCGTTGTGATACCACACGTGTTCCGTAGAATCCACCTTCATCAGATCACTGATGGTTTATGCGACGTAACCGCGGAAGGATTTTAACAACTCATTCAAACCAGCCACTACTGTTCAGAAATCTGCTCAGCCGTCCAAGTTGTAAGTTGCTTAGTTCCTCCAGGCTATCGAATGATGATTCACCCAGAGTAGTGAACCTCCTTCTTGCGAGGCCAGGGCATTCACACAGAAAATGTTGAATACTTTCTTCCTCTTCCTCATCTCTGCAACTTCTGCAGAAGTCGTTGGTGGGTATTTGCATACGTTCGGCATGTCTACCGAAGAGGCAATGTCCGGTAACAACCGCAGTAATATTTCTCACGTCTTTTCGACTGTGTCTCAATAGCTCTGCGGTTCTCTTTTTATCGAATGTGGGCCACAGTTGCCTGGATGTACTACAGGTTGTCAACCCTGTCCATCTGTTCTGTGCAAGCTGCTTGGCCGTGTAGTCAATCTCCTCTTTGATGCGTTTTTTGTTACCCCCCCAAAAGAAAAAATTATCGACGCCCTTGGGTTTCCTTGACTATTTTCAATATTGAAAAATAGGAAAATGTTATTGAATAATTTTGCCCTTGTGAATAGGAATAATAGGATATTTTTCAAATATCTGATTTTCGAATGACCTTGATAAAATCACTTAACTGAAATAACCACCTTATGATGTGAAGTAACCAAGGGACCACCAGAATACACATCCGCCATTTATTTTATATATTTTTCAATAACCAATAATCAAAGGAGTCCTGAGTAAGGCCGAATATCTTTAAACTAAAATTAATCTTATGTAACCATTAGGTGAAATTCAGTGACAACAGAATACACGAAACAGGTTTATTTTTTACATGTCGATAAACTTAAATGCACCGTCACCAAAGGCCCTAATTTTTATAGCTTGCAAGTTATTATAAAATATGGCAAATTCTAACATAACAAAACCACTGGGCGCCACATGTTCCGCTCAGAGCTCTGCGGCAAAAGGTCGCGCAAATTTAATAATTCCCAGGGCACGCGGCCATAAATGCCAACAGGAAACCGAGCCTTATGTCCGCTTGCATTAATCTTTTAGCTATTATATAGGACTCATATGTCATTCGGTGCCATTGAATCAATTGGGTCGTTCAACTTCGACAGTCAATTATTAACGGCTTATGTGACTTTTCCTCTTTGTATTATGTCGTTTACAAATATAGCTTGTAACAATACTGTAACTGCACTTTTACTTAAATACATTATTTTTGGATCAACCAATAAGGAAATGTTTTTTTGTAATTTTGAACTGTTAATTTTGTTTATACCAGTGGCATCGGAATAGGAGGTGGTGGGTATTGCTTTCTTTAAGTTAAAAGGCTAATTTATAAAATAGGGTGGTTAATTACCTCTGTCACTGATTGACCAAATTCTACCTAATTTGCTCGCTTAAAATGTGCAATGATTGTCATTTTTTGGTATCACTTTTTAAGTGATTTTTAGGAATTCACAACTGATTTCTAGTGATTCTTAACTGATATCTAGGGATTCCTAACTGACTCCCATTAAAAATTTTCAACGAAGATTGTATTAGTTTTTAACGAAAGCAAGTGAACAATAAAAGTGGCCAAAAATCTTAGGTTATTATCGTGTGATTTTCAGTGATTTCCATCGGATTCCCATAAATTCTTCCAGTGATTCTTAGGGATTTCATAAAAGTAATTGATTTCTAAGTGATTTCCATGGACTCCCAAGTGATTCCCTAGTATTTCCTACAAAAACGTTCATTGATTGTCAGTAGTAGTTGCTCTTGTTCTTCTTCTCCAATTTCAGTAAAAATATTCACTAACGGCGTTATTTTTATGATCAATATATTCTTGACTTTAAATAGGGCTACGCAAGAGGAGTCGTAATTTTTTTATATATCAGATTTGGCAGTTTTTTGTGTCTGTTTGAAAGTTGAAGACAATAATACCCATACTGATACTCACTATTCACCTGAAGATGACTGGGGATAAGGCAGATGTTATCAACAGGATTAATTGTGACTAAAGATGAAGCATGAATAATTTGAAAACTTGTACGGGTTCTGTGCACCTGGATCTAACGTCAATTAAATATTTCGGTTAGTTTATCAATAATTTAATTTCCTTGACATTTAAGCTGTAAATAATTTAATTTTACTTACCAGTTAAAACGTTGCGAGTTAAAACAAATAAAGACAATGCATTCAATGCAAGTCCAAAACTCTTCTGGTAGCAACAAACAATTTTAACCAAATACCGCTTATCCATCAACATTACAAACAAAATTAACCAGAAAATTTTAAATAATTTGCTTGCAGAAAATCGAATTTGATTATTTTTGCAATTTTTTCAAAAAAATTTTTTGCTTTAAAACAACAAAGAAATAATACTCATGCTGCTTTAAGGCTACACTGAATTAAAGGTGATTTTAGGGTTCTTATGAAATCAAAAGAACTAAAGATATGATATTCTGAGGCTGTGACGTCAGGTGGTGAGTGCAATTTCTATTCGAAATCATGGCAAGAAAATGAAAGTAACAATCTGTTTCTCACCGCTTCACCTTTGTATTATGGTATAAAACTATGTAAAGTTTTCTTTCAAAAAGCTTTTTTCTTATCTCCATTTATGGACAACTTGTAGAGAAATTACCTAACTTCATGTGATTCGATCTAGCCTGCTTTGTTTTGAAATGATAACTTTTGGATTAAATGTTTGTGCATTAAAAAACGCTTACTCAATTTGTTAAATGCATTTTTAACATTTATAATAATAATAATAATAATAATAAATGTCTTTATTAAAGAGAACACAAAATATATAATTATACAAATTAGGTGGCGCTACTCGCAACTTGCGCTATTATGTAGAACCACCAGGAGAAAAAAAAAGAAAATACCTACAAAACTAATATTCCTAGATAAAATAAATAACCCAAAGTTAAACTGATTCTCCAGCTTTGACAATTATATAAGGAGATACTTACACTTATAAAAATACAATAAGAGAAAACAAAAGATTATATAAGTAATAATAATAATAATTTTAAAAAAAATTAATAATTAAAAAAGAAACATTTTTCCTAATTACCACCATGATACTTAAGGAATTATAATGGACAAGAAGAACATTCAATGAGGGGGCAAGCATGACCAGCGCACAACATAATAAACTACCTATTTTCAACCATATGTACCCTGTATCGTCTAGCGAATGTACCAAGGCTAGGAAGTACCCTAATTTCCAGAGAAATTGAGTTAAGTAACTTAACAGCATTATAACTAAATGACCTCTGGAATAGAGCAGTTGTATGACGAGGAATACTATATTTGTTACAGTGACGTGTATCATGCGCATGGGTTACTCGACGTTTATGTATTTTGCAACTCAAATATAGAGGACGTTGAGATTTTGTCAACCTGAAAAGAAACCGTGCGAATTAAAGCTGAAAACGTTCGTATAGACTAAGATATCCGGAGTCAGCAAAGCTAGCAGAAATATGCTCATATTTCCTCAAGTTATAACAAAAACGCTAACATGCATTCTGCAGTTTCTGAAGACTTTCCTTATCCCAATATATTATGCTAGAATAGGCAATAGATGACAAAATCAAAGAGTCGCAAAGTCTTAATTTCAGATCAGTATTTAACATATCCTTATGCATGTAAAGAGACTTTAATTTACAATAACAATTTTAAATTATTTTGTTCACGTGATTGGAAAAACGGAGATCAACATCCAACAAAAGGCCCAGATTCACCAGGAACTAAAACTTGGTTATTCAAAAACACCGAGAAATTATTATCAGAGATAATTTTGTGTCTTTGACCGCCAAATACCAGCATTACTGTTTTTGACTCGTTAAGTAGAAGTCCATGAGTAGCTGAAAAAATAGAAATATTTTTTAGATCTGTATTAATCCTATGTACAGCCAAAGCAATGTCGGACAAAGAGAATAAAAAATACAACTGAATGTCGTCAGCATATTGGTGGGATAGACACCAGATTAAGAACTTGTAAATATCAGCAGTATATATTAAGAACAAAAGTGGCCCCAAAATGCTACCCTGGGGAACACCCCTAGCGAGAACAACAGCCTCCGACAGTCAAACCTAATCCAATCATTCTACAATTATTAATTAATAGGTTTATTTACCTAACTCCTGTATACTGCTGTTATATGCCATATAAAAGAGGACAAAGAAGACTATCATCAATAAGGATTGCATTTATTTATATAATAATTACTTTAAAATAAACCTGTTCCAAAATGTTTAGCGTTGTTGAAATCGTCAAAAGAAACGACATTTTAATATTAACATTAAATTACATGAATATAAATATGGCTTTACACTACCACCTTGTATGCTTATTTAAGTACCTAAAAATTTTATTATAGTTTCCGTTTTAGAGCTCTATAACTGGTGTAATTAGACTGCGAAAAAGAGTGATATTTCCGTTGTTTCAAATCCTGAATAGGTACCGATTTATTGTTCTGTACATTTCTTTTTTTAACTTTTTCTCTTTGTGAATCAATGTTTTATGAATATATTGTACTAACTGCATGAGTGCACTAATATTATTTATAAATTTTGACCCCGAACTTAAGGCTACTATATTTGTAAAACATATTATATATAGAATTAGTATCTAGGGTGGCATCAATGAAACTGAAATTCCAATTAGTTTCCAATATTATCCTTTTTAAACCTATAACTTTGGATTTTAATTAAAATTTTATTATGTTCTACTCGCACATGGATATTTTCTATTTTCTTTACACTAAAGTGACTGGATATTAAGTAGGCTATTCTGGTTAACTGAAGATCTAAGGATATTAAACTGACTAATCACAGCCATTCTAACTAGAGAAAGATTACAAGGAAACCAAATTTACACTTTGTTAATTTTACTCGTCGTTTTATGACACTGAAAATTTTTACGCGCGGTGTTATATTTGTAGGATATTCTTTAGGATCACTTGTGGTTGTGATTCGCTAAAAAGACTTTTTTCTACGACCGTGTGTTTTAACCCATTTTCCCGCACGCATTTTAGTTTTGAAAGTGTCATTTTTCCGCACTAGTGCGGGAAAGTAAAATAATGCAAATTTTGACCTTATTAGATAGTTCTTTACTTCGAAAGTTATAACTATTGGGTTTTTAATATTAATATTTATAATAATTAGTAGTTTTTAGTTAAAGTTTTGTATATGTATGTTGAAATAAAATAATTTTTGAAAAATGGGTTGGTATACTGTTTTGTATACGGTCGTAGAAAAAATAATGTTCTTTACTCATGCGTAAAGTGTCTTTCCCGCCCTTGACCGCTTGCCCGAACTCAGCTCCGCGTCGTTCGGGTCAACTGCAGTCGCGTGCGGGAAAGTATCACTTTCCGCACTTGTTAGGAAAATAACTATTTCCGTATTTTGTGCATTCGTGGATTTTTTTTGTTATGAAATTTTGCCTTATAGTTAATTGAAATAACTTACTTTTCTCGTCACTTAAGTGTGAAGTAAACAGCAAATTTCCATGTGAGAGTAGAAAGAGTAAATAGTTTTGTCTGTGGTAATAATTAATTTGAGGGTTTTATACAGATGTCGTACTTTCCCAGTATTTTTTACTTATACTTGTACACTTATATAGGTGATTCCTAAGTTGATACTCCTTTTTTAGCTGTGTATAGAAGGTATTAAAATAAACCACATTTTCAAAAAACTCTACTTAGTACTTACATTTATTTATTACACTGTGGATCAAATACGGTTCTGCCTAACTTGCCCGTTGAATAACATCAAGAAAACGTCTGGGTGTAGGATGAGCCCGCAAGGGAAAGCATTCTGCGTATAATCTCAAAGCAGCAGCCGCACTTTGACGACACTTACCGTAAATTAGCACCATATCTACAAAAAACAATAAACTAGTAGTCACCACGTGTCACCAATTTAAAATTAACTTGTTTCAGAAAAACGCACCGCAGCGGAATGCCAAATACCTCACCACCAACCAGTAAATTGCATGACTAATAAGAGATAAGACGAACAACATAAAGTATAGCAGCTTAGATTTTTTACTTCTGTATCTCGCCTATCTTAAAGTTTTTTGAAAAAAGGTATTTAAAAATGTTGTTTATTTCAATGCCTTGTATATGTTACCGGCCAAAACCGATTTCAGGATAAACTAGTTTTGGCCTAGGTCAAACCAGTTTATCCTAAAAGTTGTTCGGGTCTGGTCGGGTTTGTTCGGGTTTGTTTAGGTTTGTACGGGTTTGTTTGAATACGAAGAAACCCGAGCAAACCCGAACAGGCCTAGGCAAATCTAGTTTATCCTGAAATCGGGTTAGGCCAAACTAGTTTATCCTAAAATCGGGTTAGGCCAAACTAGTTTATCCTGAAATCGGGTTTGGCCGGTAACATATACACAGCTAAAAAAGAAGTATTAACTTATAAATCACCCTGTATAATTAATGCTGCCAAGAAATTTAATTTTTAAAACGCACAAAATTTTTTTCTCGATATCCAATTGCATTAAAATAGTTGTAAAAATACTTTTAAATTTTAATGCTTGATGGTGCGTAATGTATATGTCATGTTTCTGTTAAACTATAACGGAAAAATGTGATTTTATCGCTGTCAACTATTAATTTATAGCCGAAATGACGTTTTAAGTGTACTCACAAGAGCTACACATGTTAAGCTTTGCCCGTTACAGATTAGGAATTAAATTAATTTCATTTTAGTTCTGTTTACAGATTTTATGGCAAAGTGGTTGACCAGTGGCGGATCTATTGATTTTTTTTTATTGAAAAATTTGTTTTTTTATGTTTTATACCGTACTTTTGTATTTTCCAAATACCAGTAATATTGATAATATGATCTCAAATTAGAATTTTCTACGTTGATAAATAATGCCTTAGTAAATTAAACCTGTAGAATTTGCACTACTTGTCAATTGTACACTTTTGTCTGTACAGGGTATCCCAAATTCGATACTCATCCTTGGTATCTCGGAAACCATAAGAGCTTTATTTTTTACCTTTTAAAATATTTGAAAAAAACTAGAATTTTGAGTTTTTGTTTGTTTAATTTATTTGACTTATTTTAACCACTAAAAACAAATACAACATTGCTAGAGAAACTTTTTTAGCTTCATACTGCCGTGTTTTTAGAATGTCGCTACAATGTTTCGTTTTTGTGGAATTGCTATCAACTTTAATTTTTTAAATACGGACCTGTGTCTTGTGTGCATTTCAACATAACAATTTAATCAAATTATATGGTTGAGAAAAATAAATTGTTTTTTTTAGTAAATATATCGCTTTTTGTCTGTTAATCTGCAAAAGGCTGAATGTAAGCAGAGCTGTGAAAGTTACTTCTGAAAAGTAACTAGTTACTTTTTCGATGCTTTTGCACAAATGTATCTAGATACTTATAAGGAATAGTTACTTTTACCTAAAAGTAACTTAGTTCTTAGTTACTTAATTAAAGTAACTAGTTATATTAATATATAATAACTAAGATACTTTTACAGTAACTAGTTACATTGATTGTAACTACGATAATTTAAAAGTAACTAAGATGCTTTTGAACTAGATATCATAAATTTACCAGGTAGTGATAACATGTAAATGAAAAGTGTATAATAAATACGAATTTATTATACTTACAAACTTAATACATTTCTAATAAAAGTAAAAAGAAAAGATAAGTAACAAAAAACCTATTAAATAAATATAAGTAACAAAACTAAATAAATATAAATAAAGTAACAAATCCATTCAACCCTAGGAACTTTTATAAGGAACCAAAAAAATTCAGAACGTTTTTAAAATGCCCCGTTGGCTTTTCAATGTACCAACCTTTCAAAATTCTCATCTAAGAGGGCATGTCTGTGAGGAGAATTAATGAAAGTAGCATATGAAAACAAAAAATGCTCCACGGGAGCTGAAGTAGGCAACGGGTTGTTATATTTGAGAAAAACCTTGTTAATGTCAGGATATTTTTGTCGCGACTTGCCGCTCGTCCCTTCGTGCAAATTTGATTAACGGCCGCCGATCGTCCCTTGGTCATCATTTAATGGACGGCACGTGTGCATTATTGGTATCCTAGAAGAACTTTAAAAGTACCTAACTTAGTTACTTTAAAAGTAACTTAGTTACTTTAAAAGGAACTTAGTTACTTTAAAAGGAACTTAGTTACTTTAAAAGGAACTTAGTTACTTTAAAAGAAACTTAGTTACTTTAAAAGTATCTAGTTACTTGTTATGTGTATAGTTACTTAAGTAACTAAATACAAGTTACTTTTCAAAAGTAACGAAGTTACAGTTCCTTTTGGCATGATTAAAAAAAGAACTAAGTTACTTAAAGTAACTAGATACTAAAAAGTATTTAGTTACTTAAGTTACTCACAGCTCTGAATGTAAGAAATATAGAGATTTTGTGTAAATATAAGAAATGACCCAAATTGATAAATATTTTACGGCATAATTTAGTCTATGGATATGCAAATGAAATGGGTTTATCTTCAATTGTTTTTTATTATCTTTCTCACAAGTTCACGGCCCATTAAAAAAGACAAATTGTGATGCCCAATTTATATAATTTTTAAAAAAATTTTAGTATGAAGTTGGAAAGTAAGGTCGTAGAAACAATATACTGTACAACTCGAGTGGATTGTCCATATTGCGCTCGGAAGTTTGGGCATGACGCTGTAGCCGGAGTGTTCAACTTACTTCCTCGTGCGATATGGATATCATATCCACTCTTGCTGTATAAACTACTATAATTCTTTGGTACTCCCGTGTATCTTACCTTTTTAATTACATTTTTAAACCGCTTACGAATCCTATTTCCAATATAATTAGTTATATCCATAGTTTCTTGTTAAAAATAATTTATCTCTGATTATAATTTATTTAAAACGAACATCTTCGATGAAATGTTGGTTTATTTGTCCAGTGTAATGCAGCTTTATCTCATAAACTTAATGGCTTTTCCATTAACCTAATAGCTGATTCTATAAGGGTAATAGGTAATAATAGGGCTAATTACAAGCAAATAAACTATTTTCATTAATTTTATCTGATCAACTACAAAACTATTAGCCATCATTTTCAATATAAGGTATAATTTAACTCTTTTGCTTCCATTTTCTTTTTTAATAAAATGCCCATTTAAAGAAGCACGGCACGTAAAATAATAATAATGTTACCACACCGAAGCAGCCATAAATGCACGGTAACTGACCATGCATAACCGTATAACAGAAAGAAAGAAAATAAAGAAAAGTAGAGGCGCTATCAAATTTGACCGCTTCCCATATAATATTATTTTATTCTAAGCGTTTTTATTAAAATGGGTTTCCTTTGTTACGTATTTTTGAAAAATAAAATTAATTGAGCAGCTAACTGAACTGATGGTGGTCACAGCACAAAATGGCATTTTGTGCTCTGACCACCATCGCACGTTTTTGAATTTTGATTTTTAATATGACTCCGAAGATTAACTTCAAAATGTTTATAGTTATATAGGTACTTTAACATGTTCTACCTTTTTAAAATTTTTTAAATTTTAATTTCACAATATGTGAATAATTCTCAATTTTTTCTTTCTTTTTTCGGTTCCTCAGTTAAACATAACATATTAAAGGTTTCTCTTCATGTAGAATATTACTTTGATACGCTGATGATGTAGGTTTTTTGCCTTCGAAACATGTACGATATTAAAGCTAGTGGGGCAAACTGTGTGTATTTTTTCCCTTTCAAATAAGTTACTGCTCGCATCTGGTAATTATCTTTCTTTGTTTCAGGTACTGCTGGAAGTTCCAAATCTATATAGGATAGTTATTAAGGACTAGTAGTAGTTTCCCCTACAACAGGTATTGTCAATGATGGATTAAAAGATTATTGTTTAGCAATTTATTAGTTTAATAGGAAGCATTCAAATTAAATCATCAATTTAATTGTCTGTTTAATACCAGATAAATAGATGTATCGACAAACTGACAACATAGTTTACTTTGCTCACAATACTGTTATTATATAGCTCGGAACAACATACAACAATAGCAAAATTAATGATTTTTTTATTGTTCAAGTTTATTTTCCTTATCAAGTTACATAAAAAACTTTTAAAACTTTTTTTGTTTCGTGTAATTGCTGGCCAGATGCCAGATGCAAATTCTAATGCCAAAAGCACACACTTTGAATTTTCAGTTTTTAATTTTTTAAATTCCAGAATAAAATATTAATTTAAATATGAGTTGATGGTTACCTTGCAAATTAAAAAAATTATTTTATTAGCAAAAGTATTCTTCTATCAAAAATAAAAGTTTTACACCTCTCGCCTTTTGGATACCCTATGCAATATACAGGGTCCTGCAATAGTGCGTCAGGCTTCTATAGCTCCTATACAAATTAAGTTAGGAATTTCATTTATATGCACTTATACTGTATTATAGGGTGTATTTCAGGAAAATATTGGCCCAAAAAAGTGTGATAACAAAAAGTTGAATTTTTTAAAATGGAACACCTAGTGCATTGCGTATTTAGGTTCGTATTAGAGTGCTTAATAATTTCCCAAAATTGTATTTATTTTGCTTTGATAGTTTAATAGTAATAAATTAAACACTAAAAAAATAAAGTTTTACAATTCTGAAAAAATCTAAATTAATTTTTTAAATCATGGGATTGGGTAAGATTTATGACAAGCTCTCTAGAGATTTTATAAATCTAATAGTGTTTATCTATTTTATACAGGGTGTTAATAAAAAGGTTTCAAAAACGACACATTTTTAATATATCTTTCTCAAGTTTTTCATATGGAACGCCCTGTATATTATGTGACTATTTAATGTAGAATTCTTATGTAATTTCTTTTGTACTACATGCATTATTTCAGCTAGTTCAGTTATTTCCAACTGTTTTCGAAATAATTGCAAATTTCAAAAATGATGTTTAAAAATAAAGGTTTATTATTAAAATTGTACATAGGCGACTAGACTAAACTACAGTAAATGTTCAAAATGTCTTTCGTTTTAATCTGTGCAGAAGTCAACACGTTCTTAAAAGGATCAGTTTACATCCCTTAATATTTTAGGTGAAATACTAAATCATGGTATAGGCTTTTAAATAAAATATGAAATCATTTGTTTATTATAATTTGACAAGATATTTAAATAATTTAAAAAGTTGGTATTTAGGGATGGATTTAGGGGTGTTTAGAATAAATTATAAGAAATGTATTTGAATTTTAATAAGATGACTTGGTTGATATTATCTTTGTACTTTGATGAAAGCGCTCTTAATACCAACTTTTTTGCATTACCTAACTCAAATTACAATAAACAAATTAATTCCTATTTTCTTTCAAAGCCTACCATGATTTTAAGGTAAATCTTTACTAACGAACCATTTTGCTAGTATTTCACCTGGAATATTGAGGGATGTAAACAGATCTTTTTAAGAACGTGTTGACTTACGCACTGATTAAAGTGAAAGACACTTTTAACATTTACTGTAGTTCAGTCTAATCGCCTATGTATAATTTTGATAATACAACTTTATTAAACATATTTTATGAAATTTGCAATTATTTTGAAAACGGTTGGGAATACCTTTTTGTTATCACACTTTTTGGGGCCACCCTGTATATGGAAAAATATCTTCCTGAACTACATTCTATGATGCAGTATAAGTCTGCATAACAATGAAATTTCTAACTTAATTCCTATAGGAGTTATAGAAGCCTGACGCACTATTGCGGGACCCTGTATATGCATGTTATCGCCATCTATCACCCACAACAATCCAATTCCATCAATCAATTGCAGTAAGTAAAAAAAAATAGTTATTAAGAAAATTATCCCTGTTATAATTGATTATTTGAATTTAAAATGTTCTTGCTTTCTTCTCATCAGTATGGTAGGTTTTTGTGTTATTTAATTTAACTAAAATGTATCAGTAAATTAATAATAAGTATAATTATGATTTCATGGAAAAAGCTTAAAGTACATAATTACACAGAAATGTTATAAAGATTATAGTTAATATAATATTATTCTACTACATCATAGTTAATTTTAACTTTATTTGATTTTCATTAACTAAGAAGACTACAAAACAAAAATGGTTTATTTGTAATAGATATTATTATAACAAAAATAATTTTATTATTTTCATTCATAAAATCTGGTAAATTAGGTTAGAAATGTCAATTTTTATTATGCCATAGGTTATCATCGTTCAATTAACTCGCGCTAAGATTTATTAGTATTTGTTGTAATTTATAATATGCACTTTTTCATTAGAGAATGTGCCGCTGAGCGCTGTTTATTTACTTTATTATAATATGAGTGAAATAATTTTGAAAACTGATAATGATAAATATTTCGGGTACATGATCCAGTGGGTTATAGTATACCTACTTTTTTTCTCAGTGGTGTAACTACTGATTTTCTACGTGATCCTACGTGTATTTTTGGACGACGCGACGTCCAAATCTGTAGTGGGTTTTTTTCGAGCGCAATATGGACAACCCACTCTAGTTGTTCATATATTTTTTCTACGACGGAACTTCTAAACTTTATGCTAAAAATTAAAAAAAAATACATTTAAATCAAGCATTATTACTGATTATTTAGTTGGCCATAAACTTATGGGAAAGATAATTAAACACAATTAAAGAAAAATCCGTTTCGTCGGCAAATCCACGAATCAAATTACACCGTAAAATATTTGGCGATTTGGGTCATTTCTTATATTTGCACGAAATCACTTTGATAATTCTATTTTTTCTCACAGTCGGCAATAAAAAGTGATACATTTATTAATAAAAATTAATTTAAGTTTTCTCAATCATAGTAATAATAATTAATCATGTTACCAATTATTCTTCTGCAGAAATGTTTTCTTAATTACCTGCTTGCAACGCCGAGAGTTTTAAATAGATAGAGACGGCTTTTCTGCATTAATATTAACTTTTAACGTTCGCTATGGTAAATTTTTTCAAAATAATCGCCAATTTATGTACTAGGAATAATGTTAACATGGAAAGAGAGGTAACAATACTGTAGACAAGCCTTAACTTAAACTTTAAAACCAGAACAAGAGACTAAAGACACTAACTTAAAAAAAGATATAAGTAGAATTAAATTTTTTCTTGAAATCTTATAATTTCGTCTGTTTTATCTGATTTGTACCAGTACTTATCTTCATTTTCAGTTATTTTTCTATACCTGTTGCACAGTTCCAGCGTTCTATTACATATAATGGCGTTAAAATAACAATTCTCTGCGGCCAGATGTAAAGTCGCTTACGATGGTAGCGAGCTTTAAGAAGGCCGTGAAAAAATCACTCTTATAATATAATTCTCTTTGCTCCTATTACTATCATTGTATATTGATATCTTGTATTAATAACTTCTTTCCTTTCATTTACATAGGATTATTATTTTATTTTTATAGTTTCTCGAATATTTATTTTAAGAGTAAGACGGTTAGATGAATAGCAGTGCTAGATCTCGCCGTCATCTGAATTTTTTTTTTATGAATGTTTGTTAAACATAATAAAGGCTTTATTTATTTAAGGTCGATTGGGGTTGGATCCCCGTTAAAAATATATCAGAAAATATCGCGGTTGACAAATTTTGCATGGCGAAAAACCAACCAGGGTCAGTACAAAACCTTCAATTTGTAGATATATTCGTGGAAAGCTGGATATTTTTGAAATAAGAAAGTGTTTTTGCACAAATTCTTTAGTTCGGTAACTACTTTACTAAAATTCGTTTGGTTTTATATCTTCAATTTTCGCACCATTCTGTGCACTCTCAAAATTATATCCGTTTAGTTAACCGGAATAGCCCATCACATATCCAATCACTTTATTGTATAGGAAACAGCAAATAATGTGGAAGTAGAAAAAGTATTTTGGCATACTGAACGAAAATAATAAACTGATTATTGATTATGAATAATATGGCTATTAGTATATGCAAATATACTCTAAAATTAAATTAAATAAAAATATTCAAAACATTTAATTTAGCTTCGTGTGATACTGATTAATGAACTAAACATGTACAGATACACGTGTAGTACATTATTTATCAGTTAATCAACACCCATCAGATGCTGACAGAACTAACCAATTTAAAATTGAAAATCAAATATGCATTATCAATAAGAATTGATTAGTTTACAACTGAATGAGTTATATTATAACATCTACAATATTCGATTTACATTTACTATTGGACAAAAGTAAAGTGACAAAATCAACATAACTGTGTTAAATTAGATTTTTTAGGGATAAAATATTAAGTAGATTTTTTTCTAGCGGTATTACCTTCGCTCACTGAAGCCCCATCTGGTTTATTTTGGCCATGAACCCACTGGCCTCACTACTAAAATCAACAATCTACGGTTATCGTTCCAACTTAACTGAAAATTTAAAAATTAATCATCTTCTATTTATGGACGATATCAAACTCTACGGCGAAAGCAAAACTCAATTACAGTCCCTAATTCAAGTAACTATTAGACACTTATAGCGATAATAACAAAATATCGCTTGGATTAGACAAGTGCGCAATCCTGATGTCGCACGAGGAAAAACTGAAGAAAACCATGGATTGCTTGAAGGCACAGATATACTAGATGATGACAAAACATATAAATACCTAGGCATCTCCCAACACCAACAAATAAATCACACTGGCCTAAGCTAGTGTATTGTAAAATATACTTATACATAGAGAAATGTCACTGAATTGGTTAGAAAAAAGACAGCTATACGCTGAAACAGAAGGTTTTATAATTTCCATCCAAGATCGTGTCATTCAAACTCAAAACTATGAAAAGGTCATCTTGAAATGAAAATGATAAGACATATTACAGCAGGACCACCTCTTTTGCAACGAGTACATTTTAATTTCTTGCGTTTCGTCGTGAGCAGTTATCCTGGCACGAAACACACGATGTGTAGAAATGGAGGCATATAAAATGAAAAAAATAAAAATAAAACCGATTATGGGTACTCCACTGAGAGGTGGTCCTAAGAAGTTATAATCACTTACCAAAACACGTTCTTACAAAACATTGTAAGGCCTAATGACAAAAATACCTGAAATTTACAGGGGTTGAGAAAAAAATCGAAATTTCATGAACAAAGAGGGATATCAAAAATTTCAGAATTTATTTTGTGCTCAAAAAAGAAAATTCCATCCAAAATAGTTTGAAATTATTTTTGTGGAAATCCGGTACTTAGAAACTTTGGTAAAAAAACATACTTCTCTTTGAACCCTGTAGACAGTTAAAGGTTAGAAGTAAAAAAAAATCGGAAAGAATGTGCATATTAAGAATTAAATTCTCTTTTAAATTTTGTAAACCCTGCATCGATAGCTTTATTCGTTCGTAAAATATTTTACTCCAAAATTCACCTAACAATTAGCTCGGTCCGCTTGAATTGTCCAGCAGTTTATCACCAATTTAAAATTAAATTGCTTCCGAAAAACACACCGCAGCGGTTTGCTTAACACTAGCCGTATGACTAATACTAATAAGAGATAAGAAAAACAACAGAAACTACAGCGGGATATGTTTTTATGACCAGGCCCGCACTTACATTTTTTACTTCTCTATCTCGCCTATTTTTGAGTTTTTTGAAAAAAGATATTTCAAAAAGTTGTTTATCTTAATGCCTTCTATACACAGCTAAAAAAGAAGCATCAAATTAGGAATCACCCTGTATATGCAAGCTGGAATAAATAGACATCATTCCGATCATGATATCGGTGGAGGGAGTTATGGCGAAATATTTCAAGCCCAAACTGGGAAATACTTGGCCTTGCAGGTTATTTATACCAACAGAAAAGCGTCATTTTCCAAACTTGCCATATAGTACGGAAGTTTTTAAACAATACAGGTTAAGATGAGTTTCTTTTCTTCTCTGTACTGTAAATAATACCAGCAATATCAACAAATAGAACACTGAGAAACTAATAATAATAACATACCGCGTGTAACAGGATCATGGTACACCCCCGTATCTCCGTTAGTTTTAAAGGTAATTGATTGAAACTTGGGATATCCCATATACATAATAAGCGGCAATATTTTACCTACAAATGATTTTTTTTTCACTTCCGGTTTCGCCGGAAGTGACACCAACTTTCGATTTTTAAACGGAACACCCTGTATATTATTACATTTTTGAATTCTGCATAATTTTCTGAATCCAATGATACTAAAAAAGTGACATTTCAAGCGTAAAAAATATTTATTATTTAATTTTTAATTTTCCATTTAAATGTGCCATGACGGTTCCGATTTATTCCAATTGATCTGTCTAATGCTAGAAAAATCGAAGTCCCGTCAAAAATACTAAATTGCGTTTGTAATAAGCAAATAAAATTCATCGTAATCGTTTTTGGGGTAAAACTCAATTTTTCCAAATGGAACCATATTGGTACCGTGGTACCATTTCTTAGTACTATTAATAAGGCATTTATTCATACCTGGTAATAACATGTGCAATAAATACAATCAAAATTACAGCTAAAAGAAAATACAATTATTTTGTTCTAATTTAATGCTAAGAGATTACTAAGGAGGCTTTAAAAACAATGAAATTATTCAGATTGTCAAATAAGTATTCGGTGATTTATCGGTGTTTTTATTGTGTATTGGAAAAGTCTTTACATTTGTTGTTATTTTTGGTCACCCGACTTAACACCTCTGGATTTCTTTGTTTGGGGCCATTTAAAAAACACTGTCTATGCAACCGCCGTTACAACCCGCGAAAACCTAGAGTTGCGAATAAGACGTGCAATTAATAGTATAACAGCCCAGGAATTAGAGAACGCGTTCTTCAAGAAACAGCTATACGAGTTCAGAAGTGCATTGACGTTAATGGCCAGCATTTCGAACAATTATTGTTGTAATAGTTTGTGTTCATTTTTTGTATTCCAAAGTCACTTCCGTAATCTCTTAGCATTAAATTAGAACAAAATAATTGTATTTTCTTTTAGCTGTAATTTTGATTGTATTTATTGCACATGTTATTACCAGGTATGAATAAATTCCTTATTAATAGTACTAAGAAATGGTACCACGGTACCAATATGGTTCCATTTGGAAAAATTGAGTTTTACCCCAAAAACGATTACGATGAATTTTATTTTCTTATAAAAAACTCAATTTAGTATTTTTTACGGGACTTCGATTTTTCTAGCATTAGACAGATCAATTGGAATAAATCGGAACCGTCATGGCATACTTAAATGGAAAATTAAAAATTAAATAACAAATATTTTTTACGCTTGAAATGTCACTTTTGTAGTATCATTGGATTCAGAAAATTATGCAGAATTCAAAAATGTAATAATATACAGGGTGTTCCATTTAAAAATCGAAAGTTGGTGTCACTTCCGGCGAAACCGGAAGTGAAAAAAAAATCATGTGTAGGTTAAAAAGTGCCGCTTATTATGTATATGGGAAATCCCAAGTTTCAATCAATTACCTTTGAAACTAACGGAGATACGGGGGTGTACCATGATCCTGTTACACACGGTATAGTTTCATCGTTATTTATTAGTAATTTGATTAGGATACTTGTAATTACTTAAAATATAAAACTTAACTGGTTATGAATTATTAAAAATATAAAAATCACATAATAAATCGGTATATCGCGATAATGGCCGATTTATTTCTCTTATAGAGCTCGCGGATCGTGACCAGCACTAAAACAAGATTTATAACCGCGGGAAAATAAAATAGAAAACCATCAACATTTACAATCACGCGGTGGAAAATATCGCATTACATCATCGTAATAATGTTGTATCGTAGTGCCACAATAAATTCTTCAACATCCGAAGAATGAAAGGCGACAGTGCAGGCGCCACTTAATGCGCGTGTTGCACTGATTACTTGATTACAGATGACATTGCCTGCGGTAATTTAACGGTGCCATTGATTGCCATCGGGGTACGAAGATTTTCTTTTATGGCATCCAGAAAGAGCTCGCCGCATATTAATTGTGTGCTGTTTTACTATGCGGTTCGTCGATATCTTGGAAATGCAATTAAATGAGTAATTTGAGTTGGCATGTTAAAATATAACAATTATTCTCTTTTCCTGGTTTCATATTTTCAGAAATATATCATTGAAACAACAAGCCATAATTACACTGAAAAAATAGGTGCTTTTGGCCTGAACTCTCTTGAAAGTTAATTATTCCTGGGGCAAAAGAAAATATCGTTGTATTAGAATTTTTTGGTATAAAAGAAATGTTCTTTCTTTAAGAAACACAATTCTCTTGAAAAATCCTGCAATTTATTTTGGACATTTATATCTTTATACAGAGTGATTCCTAAGTTGATACTTCTGTTTTAGCTGTGTATAGAAGGCATTAAAATAAACAACTTTTTCAATTACCTTTTTTCAAAATACTTAAAAATAAGCGAGATACAAAAGTAAAAAATCTAAGTGCGGGCCTGATCATCAAAACGTAGTCTGCTTTACTTCATGTTTTTTTGTTTTGTCTTATCTCTTATTAATTATGCACTTTACGGGTCGGTCGTCAGTTATTTCGCAAACCGCTGCGGTGTGTTTTCTGAATCGAGTTAATTTTAAATTGGTGACACGTGAAAATGTTAAAAATGTAAAATAATGAACTAATATATATGCTGCTAATTTACTGTGTGCGTCAAAGTGCGGCTGTTTCTTCGAGATTTCTTAATGTTATTCAACGGGCAAGTTAGGCACGACCGTATTTGATCCATAGTGTAATAAATGAAAGTAAGTACCTTATTTTTGAGTTTTTTGAAAAAGGTATTTGAAAATGTTGTTTATTTTAATGCCTTCTAAACACAGTTAAAACAGAAGTATCAACTTAGGAATCATCCTGTATAGAGGCGATTTCTCTTGTTTCAAAAGCCTTAGAATTATTCTATATTTAAGAGATCTATTTCTTCATGTACAGGGTGTCCAAGATAAGGATGCACTCAACAGGGATACCGCAAACCATAAAAGATACAGAGATGGTTAAATAAGAAGAAAGTTGCACCCTACTAAATTCTGAATCATTCTGTTTTCAAATTTAAATAACTCCGAATCCTTCCGAAGATATTTGGGAAAAACCGAATTTCGCGATTTAGTTTTTATTGTTTTCTGACTCTATTAGAATTGATATGTTAAAATAATGTTTACATTCTTATTATCACTTTTTCTTCTCTATAAGTTGGTGTAATTAGATTTTAAATCTGACGTCTCGTTTTTTCAAAACCATCATCAACTTTGCTTTTTTTAATAGTTAGGAAATTTTATATTCATGTTTTTAAATTCTCCTCCTCCTTTACAATAATTCAACGACGTATCACACCTAGTATTAGTAACACGTTTCGTACTTGAAAACCCATCATCAATAAGAATAAGTGCAAATATACCTTGTATCAACTTTCTTTTAGTTTCAAAGCCAACTAGAAATAATTTGACTATGGACGTCGATTACAAATCATATCCAATTTTTCTTCTCTTGAATAATGTTCCATACTTTTTATTAAAAAATACATAAAACTTTTCAAAAACATGAAAGTTTTACCTCAAAGAAATTAGATAAAAGTTAATTTTCATTAAACGATTTCATTAACATATAATAGTATTTATGATTTATTTAAACAAGTGGCTATCACAGCCTACTTTGTAGTTGAGATAGATTACGTCACGGAGATTAAAAATAAAATAGTTCAAAAAGATGAATTTGCACTTATTCTTATTGATGATGGGGTTTTAAGTCCAGAACGTCTTATTAATACTAGGTGTTATACGTCATTTAATTATAACGGAGGAGGGGAATTTAAAAATAATAAAATACAATTTCTCGACTATTAAAAAAAAAGCAAAGTTGATAATGGTTTTGAAAAAACTAATCGTCGGAAAAAAATCTTATTACACCAACTTGTAGAGGAGGAAAATTAGTAATGGGAATCTTAACTTTATTTTAACATATCTTTTCAAATAGAATCAGGAAAATATTAAAACGAATTCGTGAAAATTCGGTTTTGCCCAAATATCTTCGGAAGGATTCGGAGTTTTTTAAATTTGAAAACACAATGTTTAGAATTTAGTAGGGCACATCTTTTTATAATTTAACCATCCCTGTTTCTTATATGGTTTACGAGATCCCTGTAAAGTGCATCCTTATCTGGGACACCCTGTATACGTCGGTGATGGTCCGAGTTCGATTCTCGGAGTGGGTCTATGCATTATAACAAAAGTATGTCCGAGAATTTGGTAAATGTAGAAATGCAGGGAAGGCACTCGTCAATCGAGGGTTGCTAGCCTTGGGAAGAGTCACGTCGCGTCCCGTCCGTCTTATGAGAAATATAGTTCAGAATCCACATTAAGCTATTCCCTTCGAGATTGGCCGTGGCAGCGACCAAAATGGAAAAAAGCCAAGCATATATTAAAATAAGAACAACAAAGAACAAAAGGAGGTAGGCAAACGTTTGGCATATTCGTTAGTTTTATGTTAAAACAGTAAAATTTACGGCTCTTTCGATATTTTCAAACGCTATTTTCTTGAAAACTGTTAAAAATAGATTTGGGATATGATGCATGTTTTATACTAAATTTTTTAATAGACTTCAAATTTTAAAGAATATACATGGTGTTTCGTTTAAAATTATAAAGTTAAGTGCATTTTTGATTGAACTGGAAGCGACAGTCAGTTATTTAAGCATTCAAATTCTGCTGCTTGCAGGAAGTAATGGTTATTTACAATATAAGTGTTGTAAAGATTCATATTACAACACGAGATGTTAAAGTTGTCAAACGAGGCGTTAGCCGAGTTTAATAAAACATCGAGTGTAGTAATATGAATTTAGAACAAGAATATTGTACAAAATTTTATCTACTTTCATCTATGAATAAAAATATGTGGCAAAATGCATTTAAAAAAATAAAAATGCACCTGTAAAAATGCACCTGCTATTAAGTTTACTAATCAAGTTTTTTATGTTACCTTTCGCATAGTTACTGTTTCGCATGGTTACTGTCGAAACTTTGTCAAACAAATTCAAAAATATAAAAAGCGTTTTTCAAAATAAGCGATTCTGATGGAAGTTTACCCTCTGATATAAAAGCAGCGGCAAACGAAGCGATCTTAAGTTTAGTTCTGACAAAATCCAAGGCGCGGTATGAGTTGGAGTATCAGAAGTTTGAAGATTGGTGCAAAGCTAACAAAATAAAGAAGGTATCTGAGAAAATCCTTTTGGGTTATTTTTCCGTAAAGCAACGCTCCCAGAAACCATCTACACTATGGACTCACTACTCAATATTGATGAATTTACGGGAACTATGATTTCAGTCAAGAAAAATCAACTAATCGCATTTTTGAAAAGAAGTTCAGAGGGTTACAAGGCCAAAAAGTCCAAAGTTTTCACAAAGGAAGATTCTAACTGTAAAAAGTGTGTCTGTTTAAAGGTTGGAGACAATGACGTTTCTTGAACGGCAGTAGAGTTTTGGACTTGCATTGTCTTTATTTGTTTAGAATCACTACGTTTCAACTGGTAAGTATCTCCAGTCGTCTTCAGGTGAATACTGAATAAGTACGGTAACTACAGCTCTATTTATACTAGGCAGGTGCTGTGACGCATGACTAGTGGGCGGAGTCATGCGTGTTGCTAGGTGATGACGCATAACTGGATGAGTCATGCTTGATGAGTCATGCTCGATGACGTCATGCTCGATGAATCATGCGTTTAACTCTTGGGTGGTCTTATTCTAAGATTACATTTACTTAACAAGGGTTTCCAGACGTTTCTCATGTCTAATGAAGGCTTACTAAAGCAACCTGGATTTTGGTGTATGGTAGCAGCTTCCTTAAACTTCCTCTTCCTCCAGTGCGGTTCTTTTTGCAGGATTTCCGCTTTTGTCCACATGATATGATGGCCGTGCGTCCAGGCGTGGTCAGCTGCGCCTGATTTTTCGGTCTCTCCTTTTCGGGTATTATTCCGATGTTCTTTAATCCTTACTTCTAGTGGTCTTAGTGTCTCACCAATGTAAGACTGGCCGCATTCGCAGGGGATCTGGTAGACACAATTTTTGTTGTCTTTCTGGCTTACTGGTCTCGTCTTCGTTAGGTGGCTTCTTAAAGTGTCTCTAGAGCTGAATACTGTTTCGATGTTGTATCGTTTTCCTAGTCTTCTTATTTTCTCAGATACTCCTTTGACATACGGAATATTGAGTATTGGTTGTATCTCTTTCTCTGCTTTACGTGTGTTTGGCCGATTCTTGCGATTTTCCAATATTGTGTCAATCAGTTTCATGGGATAGCCATTCTTGTTGAGGTCGGTCTTGATGTGGTTAGTTTCTCTTTTGAGAGCTTCGTTTGAGTTACAGAGAGTAATTGCTCTATCCACAAGGTTTCTTACTATGCCATGTTTTGTGTTGTTTGAGTGGTTTGATGTATAATTGAGATATTGCCCTGTATGTGTAGGTTTTCTGTACACTGAGGTTAGGAAGGTGTTGCCATTTTTCTCTACATTGACGTCTAGAAAAGGTAATTGGTTGTTCTCTTCTTTTTCCATGGTGAATTTAATTGTCGGTGCAAAGTTATTAATGTGATGTAAGAATTCTCTGAGTTCGTCCTCGTTTCCGTTCCAAATAATGAAGGTGTCTTCCACATATCTAAGCCATATTTTTGGTTTCTTCTTTGCTTGTTTTATTGCTTCGGATTCGAACCATTCCATATAAATGTTGGCGATTATGGGCGAGAGAGATGAGCCCATTGGTAGTCCGTCCTCTTGGCTAAAGAATCTATCTTTTTCTTGAAAATAAGAATTGTTAAGGCAGCATTCCAATAGTTCCATGATGGCATTTGTAGGTAGCGGTGTTCTTTCTTGTAGGGTCAAGTCTTCCTCAAGTCTGCTCCTGATGACCTTAAGTGCGTCTTTTATAGGGACGTTGGTGTAAAGACTTTCGACGTCAAAGCTAACCAGTTGGTCTCCTGGTTGTACTTCCTTTTCTCCTATTATTTGTGCAAAGTGTTGCGAGTTCTTTACAAATGACGTGCTGTTTCCTTGAAGTGGTTGGAGTAGGGGAAGTAAAAATTTACCTAGTTCATATGTAGGGGAGTTACGGGAGCTTGTAATTGGTCTTAGAGGCATATTATGTTTGTGTATTTTTGGCAGGCCATAGAGGTGTGGTGGTTTACTGTGGTGTGGTGTCAGGCGTCTCCGCGTCTTTTCTGGAATGTACCGCTCAAATTTCTTAAGTGTTCGGTAGACTCTTCCCTCGATTGTGCCGGTCGGATCTCAAAAGAGAAACTAACCACATCAAGACCGACCTCAACAAGAATGGCTATCCCATGAAACTGATTGACACAATATTGGAAAATCGCAAGAATCGGCCAAACATACGTAAAGCAGAGAAAGAGATACAACCAATACTCAATATTCCGTATGTCAAAGGAGTATCTGAGAAAATAAGAAGACTAGGAAAACGATACAACATCGAAACAGTATTCAGCTCTAGAGACACTTTAAGAAGCCACCTAACGAAGACGAGACCAGTAAGCCAGAAAGACAACAAAAATTGTGTCTACCAGATCCCCTGCGAATGCGGCCAGTCTTACATTGGTGAGACACTAAGACCACTAGAAGTAAGGATTAAAGAACATCGGAATAATACCCGAAAAGGAGAGACCGAAAAATCAGGCGCAGCTGACCACGCCTGGACGCACGGCCATCATATCATGTGGACAAAAGCGGAAATCCTGCAAAAAGAACCGCACTGGAGGAAGAGGAAGTTTAAGGAAGCTGCTACCATACATCAAAATCCAGGTTGCTTTAGTAAGCCTTCATTAGACATGAGAAACGTCTGGAAACCCTTGTTAAGTAAATGTAATCTTAGAATAAGACCACCCAAGAGTTAAACGCATGATTCATCGAGCATGACGTCATCGAGCATGACTCATCAAGCATGACTCATCCAGTTATGCGTCATCACCTAGCAACACGCATGACTCCGCCCACTAGTCATGCGTCACAGCACCTGCCTAGTATAAATAGAGCTGTAGTTACCGTACTTATTCAGTATTCACCTGAAGACGACTGGAGATACTTACCAGTTGAAACGTAGTGATTCTAAACAAATAAAGACAATGCAAGTCCAAAACTCTACTGCTGTAAAAAGTGTATTGTAAATATTTATAATAAACCTTTAGTGTTATATTTTAATTATTAATTGTTAATTAATTTTATAATTGTTAATAATAAACCATTCTTCTAAAAAGTGTGGTTTTATTTAACAGCAAAATTTTAATAAACCCGTTTTGTTTCCATTACAGCACTAGTACTGTAAAGGCATCTATTACAGCACTAGTGCTACAAAACGATTCACAGAACTGTAAAATTCATATTACTAAATGAAAGTAGATAAAAAACTTTACAGGGTGTTATGGATTGACATTAAATTTAAATGGGTGACTCCTTGGGTATCAAAGAGAAACACTCCATACATACTTCCTTTTTAATCGACCGTCAAAAAAATTGCATAAGGAAAGTCATAAAACTCAATGTAAAAATAGTCAGAGAAACTTTAAAAGCATATAGTAGTCTTTTCGAGTAAAAGATAAAATGATATGAATGTGTAATGTTCACAAATATTAATCGGTCAGCATTAGCTGTGCTTAGTGAATGGGAAATATTAGTTTTAACCAGTTCACTTTTTAGCGCAACAAAAATAGTAAAGTAAAAAAAATAAATACTAAATTATTAATGTGTGTCAGCAGTCTTGGTATTATGTAAAGTGTGCCTAATATAATGTAAGATATGTTGGTACTTAAATTTCAAATTAAAAGTTTTCGTGAAAAAATAGCAAGTACAAGTTGTTTTTCCCCGTAACCGGAAAATTACACACAACACTAACGCCAACGTCTGCCACAAATTATTAAAACTGTCAAACAACTTACACGCGCACATTAAAGATAGCATAAAATTGTTTCAACACAAGGAAACATTAACTTCTGTACAATGTGGGCTCAAGAGTAAGTTTGTAAATTCAAAAAAGCTGTCCATTTTCTCTAAGAGACCTGATTTAAGTACAAGTGATAAAATACATACACAAAGTCACGGTCTAGCAAGTTCGTAGGTTTAAGTTCAACAAATTAAGAAGTATTTTAATATTAGTTATATAAATTTTTTTAGAATAATATGAAATATTGTTGTTAATCCTTTATGTATATAACCTTCTTCCTATTGTTCTTCCCCTTGATCTTCTTCTTCTTTTTCTTCTTCTTGTTCTAAATTTTGATAATGTTTTTTGCTTCTGTTAATTTAAGACAATAACTGCTGTGACTAAACCACAAAGCAGCGGTAGGAACAAATAGTTCTTTCATTCGACCTGACAATCTTCTATAACTCTTAGACAAGGAAAGGGAGCTAAGCTAAAACTCCTTTTCTCCATGGGCAATACTGTCAAAACACAAAACAAAGTGTGTTGGAGCTCAGTGTTTTCACCTTCATCCTACGAGATATTCGATCTCATCCGGCCTGTCCGGCGTGAATAGAATGGCTAGATGTCGATTCATTTTACACTCTTCCCTGAGGCAAGAGCACGCCGTGTTCCCAAGCGGTCACCCGCCCAAGTACTAACCGCGCTCGACACAGCTTAACTTCGGTGATCTGCGGGAACCGGTGCTTGCCACTGAGCTCAGTGTTTAATGATATCTTCTTGTTTTGTTTATTTGTTAAATAAATAATGTACTCGCGATTAAATAAAGAATTTTCAAACAGACACAAAGAATTTTCCATGTCGAGTAGAATTGCTTAATCTGAAGTTTGTTGGCAGTTTGCATTTTAAGTGTTAAAAATATTTTTCCATAGAATGTGTCTTATCAAAATTTACGGGTTTTAAATATAATGCTCATAACACCCAGTATGGTTTTTATCTTTTAAAAATAAGATAAAATTTTTTTTAAATTTTAACCTCTTTGTCTGTGCAGTTTTCGAAAAGCCATACATTTTGTTATTTAAGCATTGTCACGATAAATTTACGTTTCTATCCTTGTCAGAAATGAACCTAATATTTGGCCGGTCTCAACTCGGTCTATGAAAATTAGTTACACTGTTTTCGGAGTTAACAAAGAAAACTACAAAATGAAGCAAACCATTCCTTGTAATAGTCCCACATTTCCTGAATGCCATCAGATGACACAGCTCTTTGTTTTTGTGCTATTAGTGGAAAGGCTAAGCAGAGCTGTCCTAGAAAATTGATGACATCATAGGGAGTCGTATAAACAAAAATAAAACTAATGTAGCGAAAAGAAAATATACAAGTATATTGCGATACATTTATTAGTTATGGCTCGTTCTAAAAATTGTTGGCGTCGTATTATATAAATAAAGAAATGCTCTATTTATATTATAGTTTTTATTTTTGGCTAGTAAATAATCACAAAATTACTAATCATTCAGCTAAGCAGATCATACGGTATAGTAAAGCGTAGGATTTTATATGTTTGTCAAATTGATATTGGGATGGGTTAATAAATCTCATTTTGCACAATTTCATGTGTTTCAGAAAGTTCTAATTTTTTTTAATTCAACTGTTAACGGGAAACCAAGGTACAAGTACTACACACGCGAACTTCGGTGTACCGTAGAGATAAAAAATATTAAGTAAATTATTTTTAAGTACGGGTAGCCTTGTGCTGATTTAATTAGTCAACCCATTCGCAATTTGTTTCTTTTTAAAAGCTTTTATTCAACGTTTTGAGCAAAGACAAAAGTCAAAAGTGCATAGCATTGAACACGCAGAATACTGAACACTGGCACAGCCTTTGTGTCTTTCGTAAATGAACAAACTTTGTTCTTTGCGGTTGAGAACTAATTCTTGAACCAACCAGAGCTGTAAGTAACTTAAGTAACTAGATACTTTTTAGTATATAGTTACTTAAAGTAACTAGATACTTAGTAACTTAGTTCTTTTTGGAATCATGCCAAAAGTAACTGTAATTTCGTTACTTTTGAAAAGTAACTTGAATCTAGTTACTTTTTAGGAGTAACTATACACTTAAAAAGTAACTAGATATTTTAAAAGTAACTAAGATGCTTTTAAAGTAACTAAGTTACTTTTAAAGTAACTAAGTTACTTTAAAGTTCCTCTATGATACCAATAATGCACACGTGCCGTCCATCAGATGATGACCAAGGGACGATCGGCGGCCATTAATCAGACTATCAAGATTAGTAAGTAAGAGTGGGAAAGATGTAGATCGTAGGTGCATGTAGGAGGTAATTTTTGTGTTTGTAAAGGAAATCAATGAAAGGGAAAAATACATATCTTCTTAGATGAGAATTTTGAAAGGTTGGTACTTTTAAAAGCGAACGGGGCATTTTAAAAACGTTCTGAATTTTGTTGGTTCTTTATAAAAGTATATTTGGATTTATATTTATTTAGTTTTGTTACTTATATTTATTTAATAGTTGTTTTGTTACTTATCTTTTCTTTCTACCTTTATTAGAAATGTATTAAGTTTGTAAGTATAATAAATTCGTATTCGTTATAAACTTTTCATTTACATTTTATCACTATCTGGTAAATTTATGGTATCTAGTTCTAAAGCATCTAAGTTACTTTAAGAGTTTCGTAGTTACAATTAAAATAACTAGTTACTCAAAAGTATCTTAGTTACTTTTAGAGTATCGTAGTTACAATCAATGTAACTAGGTACTGTAAAAGTATCTAAGTTACTATAACTAGTTACTTTAACTAAGTAACTAAGAACTAAGTTACTTTTAGGTTAAAGTAACTATTCCTTATAAGTATCTAGATACATTTGTGCAAAAGTATCGAAAAAGTAACTAGTTACTTTTCTGAAGTAACTTTCCCAGCTCTGGAACCAACTAAATTAAAATCATAAGCAAATTAGCTTCTAGGCTTCTTCGTCTAATTGATGAGACCTAGAATGTCGAAAGCATCCATAAAGCACCCGAAATATTGTTGGGTCTTAACCGTAGTAAAAAAAAAAGTAAAGACATCTTTAAACCACAGTAGATCTATGTTCCAATTTGATAGTTTCTAGTTTGGTAAAAATATATTTTGGTTTTATATCTTGAATTTTTGTACCATTTCCTGCACTTTGGGTGTATGCATATGCTCTGGGATAAATATTTTGTTTCAATAAAAAAATTACAAATTTGATCTGACAGATTGCATCTTTTTGAAGTTTATTCTTAACTTCACTTTTTTTAAGTGTCAGAAAAAGTAGCGTAAAGTTTACAATGTATAAATTTAGCTACTTTCTAATTGGCCAATGTGAGAAGTCAGTTTTATATCCTAACTAGGATAGATATGGAATTATATCAGTTTAGTATAAAAGGAACAGCAAATATCCATGGGGGAGTAGAGAAAAACGGTTTTTACATCTTATTATATTTATTTTGGATAAATTTTGGTTTCAATTAATGTTTTGTAGTTTTCTAAAACATTTTCAAAATATACTTTAACTTTCCAGAACCAAAGGACATATTTCTTTATATAGATATAGATATTACAATGTCTATATGTAAAATATACTATAACGAGATGATTTATATAACTAACATGTTTCTAGATAGTAATGATCTAATCAAACACTGTTCCATTTTCGCCCGTCACCGCTGACGCGGTAGCCTTTCTTGCAGCTATGGCAGCATTCCTCATCAGTGTTAGTCGAAATTGCATCAGCATTACCAAATACGTCGCAGCAGAAGTAATGGTCTGAAATATATTTAAATGTTTATATTAGAGTATTATAATAATGCGAAGAGTATTATAATAACGAAACTGCTCAATAAATTTTATTTTTTTGGAAATTTCTACCCATTAATAAGAATCTGATTTCCTTATAAGGAATATTGGTATACACATTTAATTTCATTAAAATTAAATGAGCCACATTTTGTAGAAATTCTTGTTGAAATTTTAAAATTTATATACTGCAAGGCCTAAAATTTAAAGAAATAAGTTTAATAGTCTATTTCAGATAGATGTAGAGTAATAAAATGGGAAATTCCGTCCAGTTTGGCTCAATTTCGGCGTCGGTCCTATGCGCAGGTAAATTTTGTGTATTAAATTATTTATGATAACTAACCAAAGAAAAAAAAATAATTTGATAAAGAAGGAACTATTAGCTATAGCAAATTTACACAAACATCGTTTTATGAAATATGCCGTGGAAGATATAGTTGAAAAACACAGTGTAACTGTGCTGCGCACACCGCCATATCATTGCGAACTAAATCCTATAGAACTTATATGGGCCCAAGAGAAAGGATTTATAGCAAAACACATCACGACACTCAAAATGAAAGACGTTAAGCAACTATTTGATTAAGCCATTAAGGAAGTCACATCAGAGAACTGGCACTAACAGTCCATCGTGTCATTAAAAAAGAGGAGAAAATGTGAGATCTTAACCACCTGATCGATCGGACCGTCGATCCGTTAATTATAAGGTCAAGAGGAGATAACAGTTCCTCAGATGACGAATAATATTATGAATTTTTATAATTTAATTTCTGCATAAAGGCGTTTTTGTATTTTCTTCATAATGTTTAATAAAAAATAAGTGTACTGTGTTATACTATGTAGATAATGCACGCCTTTGTCGCATCATTTTCAATGTTTGTGAATGGATAACAATAGGCAAAACCAATAAATTTACCCAAACCCGAGTGGTACTACCTGCACTTGATGAAAATAAAGAATTTTGTAATAAACCAATTCCAAATTATGAAAGTGGCTTAAATATTCGTTAAAGCCATTCTGTAGTCCCTTTGCATACCTAATGAGCTTTTATTACTACACCTTTCTGAAATAGACTATAGCAATCAAAATTTTACCTTATAATATTTACAGATTAGTGTACTGCTTTCGAGTTTTACATTTAAAAAATTTGACAAGAGATTTTTGAAGATACGAACAATTTTTTTGTCGCACAAAAACTTATTACATCTTTTTATTATGGTGGTACCATAACGTAGAGTGAAAAATAGATGGCATGCGTTTTTACTCGAATTTCAATCAATTCTATAGCCAAATATGTTGTCTCTGGACGCCCAAAAACGTTTTAAAGGGAAGCTATTCTGCTTTAAAATTACAATTAAAAAAATATATGTCTTTTACGAAAATAGAAAGGTCCAAAATGCAAGCGATTATTTTGAGATTTATAAACGATATAATAAAAATTTATGTTGTACAATAGTTCTGTTTATAGCCCGTTAAATACTCTATCTAGAATCCCAGCGATGGTTTCAAAGATAAGTAATTTTATATATGGCCCAAATTTTCTTTCGTCACTATTTAATTTTAATTTTGTCCGCCATTTGATAAATGACTAGTTTGTTTAAGTCCACATATGTAAAAAACACTTGATCGATTGACTCCTTGTTCGGTGAGACATTTGCTTAAAATAGCCATATATGTGAAAGTATTATAGAAAATATTTTTAAAGTTAAGTTAGTCCATTTCGAAGAAAGCTAGTTTCAAAGTTAAGTGTGCCTTTCGAAGTTAAGTTAAAGTTTTTTAAAAAATGTGTATAGAATTTATTAAAATCAAAAAATAAAGTTTTCTAATAATTTTTCTCTAGAAACTCAAAAATAAAAGCCTTATATTACGTTGCAAATGCAAAGAATATATTAACATAAAAAATAAATTGGGTGTCCATTTTCATGACTCTAATGAGATGGCAAACTATTGCAATGATTATTTCATAAATATAGGAACTGAAATGGCAGAAGCTACTCCGTCTATAAACGGGGAAAAGCATAGAATCCTGACACTGCAAAACTCATTTTTTTTGCATCTAGTGACAAAGAATGAATTAATAAATCATATATCATCTTTAAAAAACAACAGCGCACCTGGACACGATGGTTTTCAGGTAGAAATAATAAGGCAGACTCATCAAGAAAAAATCACTCCATTATTACATATCTTTAATTTCATTTTTGAAAAGGGAATTGTCCCAAGTGAATTTAAAATCTCAATTGTCACTCCTGTACATAAATCTGGGTCAAAAAATGTTATCAATAATTATAGACCAATAAGTCTTATAAGCAATTTTGCGAAAATATTTGAAAAATGTCTTAAACAACGCCCAATGTGTTTTTTAGAGATAACAACATAATATTACAAACGAACAAACCCAATCAGTTTGGTTTTATGGAGGGTTGCAGCACTTCGAACACTATGCATAGGATGATTACAGAGGTTGTAAATAGTTTGAATAGTAAAAGAAAGTGCCTAGCTGCATTTTTGGACCTAGCAAAAGCGTTCGATACTGTTCACCACGACAAACTGATTAATATACTCAACAATTATGGCATACGGGGGGTTGCTGGTGGTTTGCTTGCAAGTTACCTAACAGACAGATATCAAATGGTAAAATTAAATAATGTCATTAGTAAAAACAAAAAATTATGATTGGCGTTCCTCAAGGCACTGTACTTGGTCCACTTTTATTTATTATTTACATAAATTCTTTATTGAAATTGAATATAGATTGTTTGACGATCTCATATGCTGATGACACGGCCATTGTATTTGCTGATAATACTTGGGAAAGCGTGAAAAATAAAACGGTGATTGGTTTAAATAAAGTAAAAGATTGGCTTCAGAACTACAAACTAACACTAAACTTAACGAAAACAAATGATATAGTATTTTCACTGACCAAGGCAGACAGACCAACATTTAATAACATTTTAATAGAAAATCACCTTCTACAAGAAACATCACAAACTAAATATCTTGGAATTATTATTGATCAGCACATTAAGTGGCAGCCTCATACTGAGTACTTGTTCAACAAAGTACGCAAACTAATTCACAAATTTTGTTTACTAAGGGAATTCCTTGATAAAAAAAACTTTAATAACGATATATAAGGCATTTGTAGAATTAATCCTGAGATATGGAATTTTGGTATGGGGAGGGCTTTACAGTAATGGCTTGTATAAATTAAATATGGTACAAAAATACATTATGAAAATAATGTTTAAAAAAACACTCTTTATTCCACCAGAATGTTGTTTTCCCCCGAAGTATGTAATATAAGAACTTTATATATGCTTTCAATCTCCTCTTATATACATCAGAGTAAAAAGTTGCAAAATTTTATAGATATATATATATATAGAATAAATAGTTGCAAATACCGGTAAGTAAAAATAATTTAAATTTGAAATATGTAAATTATATTGGCCCTAAGGTTTATAATATGATACCAATACACATTAGGGAAGTCAACAATAAAAAAAGGTTTTCAATTCTCTCCAGGGAATTTATTTTCCAAAATATAAAACAATTTGAAGGGTTATTTTGATTATTAAATTTTTAATTTTTTGTGGTGAGTACTTGAACATTGTACTGTTTGTAAGTTATTAATAGCTAAGGTATGTCTATAATATAATATGTATACATTATTTAAGAACACTGTGACGCATACAGCTATTTAATTAGCTAGGCGTCTTTAATGATATATTTTGAATATAAAATAGTTTTTATTTTAAATTATACCATATCTGTATCAAATTTTGTATAATAAATTATTATTATTAATTATTATTATACAAAAAGCATCCAATACGATCCTATCTAACTTAATTATGTATTTTACATGATATTTTGCACGACATAAACACTGTACCGCGACGGAGCGTAATATTTATAACACACTGTTTCAGCACTCCCCGTAAATAAGCAAACATCATCCACTAGTTTATTACTTTCATAATGTTCCATATTCACGTTTTAATAATTTAAAGTAACAAAATACTCACATTACATAAGTGATTCTTTAAAAAAAAATAAACATAAACATACTTTATGAGAGAAGAGGCTTTATTTCCAAAAAGTTATTTGAAATTTTTGTTTCTTTTAATGATTTATATTTCCAGTTAAAAAAGAAAGTATCAATTTAAGAATTAACCTGTAGCGAATTAAATTATTTTTGCAGATAAATTACCAGTTCAAAATCAAAATAGAAACATTTTTGAATCGCTCTACGTATTATCCATTTATAGTAGTGTTTCCTTGAAATATAATATAATAATGTTTGACAGAAATTCACTGTAAGGCCACCTAAGTAGTCAGGCTACCAAGTTTTAACTTTATGCACATTGCAGAAGGAATTCATTCAAGCAGTTAAAAGAGCTTATAGGCATCCAGGTTTGCTTCCTGTCACGATCAGATGGGTGCCGTACAATGGGTCACCGATACGGTGCAGATTAGTAAAGTGAACATTTACACTTGCACTCATTACCTTCTTTGTCTAAATAAATTTAACCAAAATAAAATTTTAAGCAGTTTAAACGATCTTTGGTGATATCATTTACATTTCTTTTTAAGTTTTATTCGAAAAATTGGAAACACGCAGACAAAAAAAAAACATGTATAAAATAAATTTTTGTGTGGGAAAACTATTAGACGTATATGGGACCCATCTCGCAGAAAACGAAGCATGGTGTCATAATACGATTGTTAAAAGCGCGCATGATTATATCATGGCGGAGAGCGCGCTAAGGCGGCAACTAGCGCCCTCTTCCGCTAGGTGTGTGTGATTAGTAAAGCTGAAACATTTGTATTCGAACCATAGACTTGCCTATTTTCACAAATCCAAATTGATAATGCAAAACAAAAAGTTATACTCATTTACATTTTATAATGCCCAAAATCCTTGTGTAAACAACATTTTTAAATACCTTTTTTCAACAAAACGTAGCCTGCTATACTTTATGTTGTTTTTGTCTTATTAGTCATGCAATTTACGGGTCACTGGTCAGTTATTTATTTGGCGATCCGCTGCGGTGGGTTTTTTTTTGAAGCAAATTAATTTTAAATTGGTGACACGTGAAAATGGTAAAATTTGAAAACAATGAACTAGTAGATATGGTGCTAATTTACAGTTAGTGTCGTCAAAGTGCGGCTGCTGCTTCGAGATTATACAACAATGCTTTCCCTTGCGGGCTCATCCTACAACATGCAGTTTTCTTAATGTTATTCAACGGGCAAGTTAGGGAGAACCGTATTTGGTCCATAGTGTAATAAATGAATGTAAGTACCTTATTTTTTAGTTTTGTGAAAAAAGGTATTTGAAAAAGTTGTTTATTTTAATGCCTTCCATACACAGCTAAAAAAGAAGCATCAAATTAGGAATTACTCTTTATTGTTAGGGTTACCAGATTTAGCATCAAAGTCAGAATTTCAAAAAATTATTAATTTTAATATACTCCAGTAAAAAGTTTAAGTAAGAATTTTTAATATGGCTTTTCTTTCCCTATCATAACAAAATTATTTTATAGTAAAATATGAAATTACGGTTCCTTGACTTTGCATGCACTATAGACCACTGGCCTCGTCGACATTTCATATTTTGTAGTATACAATTGTTTAAATTGTAGTTTATACAAGAAATTGTGTATGAATGACTACATTCTTACACCTATCGGCAATGTCAGATAATATAAATAAGTCATTTGTTCAATTATATTTAAACTGCTACCTTGTATTTTATTTTATTCCAACGTTTAATAATATTGCAATATGCAATATGCTACAAAATGTATACATATCAAGTAATCCTTCTATTTTGAATACACTGTCTATCCGGTGAAAACAATTAAACATTTGCAAACAGTAACTACAAGCAAAGTGTCTATTATTCTGAATGAGAAACTTCAAATGAAACGTAATCAATGAATGAACATGAGTACGCAAAATGTATGAATAATTTATTTGTCAGAATGATCTTGATAAAAACTTGATTGCAAATTTAAATACGATTTAAATTTATAACGCCAAATCTGATTGTGGATAAATGTAAGAAATTATTGGTTATGGTTACAACGTTGCAACTGAACAGATCGATACAAAAATATTACAGTCTATTTCAGAAAGGTGTAGAGTAATAAACGCTTATTAGGTATGCAAAGGGGCTACAGAATGGCCCAACGAATATTTAAGCCACTTTCATAATTTGGCATTGATTTCATTGCAAAATTCTTTATTTTTATCAAGTACAGGTGGTAACACCCGGGTTTGCGTCAATTTATTTATTTTGCCTATTGTTATCCATTCACAAAACACTGAAAATGGTGTGATAAAGGCGTGCATTATGTACATAGTATTAGGTACACTTATTTTTTATTAAACATTATAAAAAAATACAAAATACATTATACAGAAATTAAATTTTAAATATCATAATATTCTTCGTCATCTGAGGAACTGTCATCTCCTCTTAAAGTTATAATTAACGGGTCGACGGTCCGGTCAATCAGGTGGTCAACATCCCACATTTTCTCCTCTTTTTTAATGACATGATGAACTGTTTTCCGCCAGTTCTCTGGTGTCACTTCCTTAATGGTTTGATCAACCAGTAGTTTAAAGTCTTTCACTTTAAATGTCGTGTTGTGTCTTGCTACAAATTCTTTCACTTGCGCTCATATAAGTTTTATATGTTATATGTTACCAATAGAAAATGAGTATTAATAATAATAATAATAATAATAATAATAATAATAATAATAATAATAATAATAATAATAATAATAATAATAATAATAATAATAATAATATAATATGTATAAACTTTTAACATCAGTCATGTATTCAAAAATATACACACACTGCATAAACAACAACCTGGTAGCTGATGAGCAAAAGGGCTGTATTAGGAAAGCTTTGGGTTGCAAGGAACAGCTTACAATCGATGCCGTTATTATAAAACAGGCAGAAGTTAAAGGCGAAATATGTGCTACATAGATTATAGTAAAGCATTCGATTCTGTTCCTCACGACTGGCTAAAGAAGATATTGCAAATATACAAAGTACACCCCCTAATACGCAACATGTTAGGCACCCTAATGGAGCAATGGAATACCAATCTCCATATTGGACAAGAGAAGCTTGGCAATATAAATATATCAAAAGGTATATTTCAAGGCGACTCTTTAAGCCCCCTCTGGTTCATTTTGGCCATGAACCCACTGTCCTCACTACTAAAATCAACATCCTACGGATATCGACCCAACTTAACTGAGAATTTTAGAATAAACCACCTTCTATTTATGGACGATATCAAACTCTACGCTGAAAGCAAAACCCACCTACAGTCTCTAATTCAAATAACCAAGACATTTAGCGATGACATCAAAATGTCGTTTGGCTTAGACAAGTGCGCAATCTTGAATGTCGTACGCGGAAAGACTGAACAAAATCGTGGACTGCTTGAAGGCATAGATATACTAGATGAGGACAAAACATATAAATACTTAGGCATCTCCCAAAACCAACAAATAAACCACACAAGCCTAAAAAGGGAGTTTAAAAACAAATACAAAAGCAGACTAACAAAGCTTTTTAATACTCATCTGAATGCTGGTAACCTTACTACTGCCATCAACACCTGGGCAATACCAATACTTACCTACTCATTCGGAATCCTTAAGTATTCAGACACGGATTTGCACGAACTGGATAGGCTTACGCGCAGGCTGCTAACAAAATTCAGATTCCACCACCCACGCTCTGCACTTGAAAGAATCTACCTAAAACGAAAGGAGGGAGGAAGAGGTCTCATTAATATATATAACTTGTGCAAGTCACAAGAGACCTCTATGAGAAAATACTTCCAAGAATCGAATGGGGAAATTCTTAAAAAAGTGGTTGCAGCAGACGCTGGATATACAGCCCTCAACTAAAAGCGAAACGGACTACCTAACATCATCCGCGCGCCGCCAAATCAACAGCTTGTAACTTGGCAAGAGAAAGCTCTACACGGCAAATACCCTACTGCACTCCAAAATCCACTCATAGATAGAGAAATGTCACTGAATTGGTTAGAGAAAAGGCAGCTTCACGCTGAAACAGAAGGTTTTATTATCTCTATCCAAGACCGTGTCATTCGAACTCGAAACTATGAAAAGGTCATCATGAAAAGGAATGTGGAAGATGTGTGCAGAAAATGCAACTGCCCCGGAGAGAGGATAGAACATATCACGGCGGGTTGTGGTGCTATGGCCCCCAACGCTTACCTGGGGAGACATAATCAGGTGGCAAAGATCATCCACAAGGAACTGGCCCATAAACTAGGGCTAAGGGAAAACCTCCCACCATACTACCAATACTCACCCGAGCCAGTCCTTGAATCCCCTGAATATCTCTTATACTGGGACAGGCCAATAATAACGGATAGAACAGTAGACCACAACCGTCCGGATATTCTTCTCATCGAAAAAACCACCAAGAAAGCTTTTATAATCGATATAGGTTGCCCACTAACACACAACCTCTCTAAAACCGAATCGGAGAAAAAGACCAAGTACTCGAATTTGGCTATAAAAATAAAAAATATATGGAAGCTAGATAAAATCGACATAATTCCGATCATAATATCGGTGGAGGGAGCTATGACGAAAAATTTTAAGCCCAACTTGGAAAAACTGGGCCTATCAGGTTATTTATACCAACTAATCCAGAAAAGCGTCATCCTCCAAACATGCCATATAGTACGGAAGTTCCTAAACAGTACAGGTTAAGATGAATTTCTTCTCTGTACTGTAAATAATACCAGCAATACCAACAAAAAGCTGTGAAAACTAACATTGAGAAAAATAATAATAATAATAATAATAATAATAATAATAATAATAATAATAATAATAATAATAAAATACTCATTTTCTATTGGTCGTGCCAGCGACAGAACCAAGCTCTGAGAACTCGACTTAATTCATTTTAAAATGGGATAATGTGTTGCCTAGGGCACACTTATGTACCAAATTTTGTGAAAATCCTGACTGAAAAAAAACGTGGATTGTTTTTTTTCACGTTTTTTTTTCAGGTGGAAAAAAAAATTGTTTTTTACATCACTAGTTAGTTATCATAAATACTTTAATGCATAAAATTTACCTGCGCCTATGGTCGACACCGAAATTGAACCTAACTGGACGGGATTTTCCATTTTACTACTCTCCACCTTTCTGAATATACTATAATCAATGGTATTTAAACTATAATAATGATAATAACAAATAATAATAATAATAATAATAATAATAACAAGTTTTGTTTCAGACCAAAGTTCTGGGAGAGGTCATTCTTGGGATAAATTAATTGGGAATATAAAATTTATATTATGTTTTGAATTTTCGTAATTACCCCATTAACCCTCCCCACCCACCGATCCTAAATAACATATTAAACATTACTTTAGGTATACTTACGGATGAAATAAGTTTGCGATTGATATTAGCATATCCGTTTAAATTCATGATTGGTGGATTTTTATCAATAGCTGTTAAAAACATATTTACTTCCTCCACAGTTCGATGATCAACAGCTGATAAATTGACGCTGAGCAATTTTTCTCTAAAATATTAAAAAACATATACTATTATGTAATAATTATTTCTAAAAATTCATTCGTGATCTATGTTAAAAGTCAAGATATTTAAATCTGACGAAATAATATGATCTAACTTGTCTAATTAGATTTCCAATGTCTCTATTTTAATATTGAAGATAACATTTTAAATTATCTTTAAAGTTGTAAAGGAGTTATTCATTATTATAAAGATAAACTCTAAAGTTGGCATCATTGCATACTAATAGATTAAGTCATCACGAGCAAATAGTGCATTTCCACCACATCGCGCATATCATACCTGTGTCTGGCAATGGCAATAAAATATCTTCTAAAAACGAATTTCATGATAATTATGTGGCGCGGCGTCAGAGGAGATTTTTAAGACAATATCGGGGAATCGTTTATAATGTTAATGAAAAATAAGAAATTATCATAAATAGCCGCATTATTTCTATTGCTATGTTCTGAATGGCGGATGATATAATTTGAACCTATATAATTGTAACTTTAAAATACATTTTCAATTAAAAAAAAATAAGGTATCATCCACCAAACTAAAAGTTCTTGTGAACTTCTTAGTAAAATTTTTATATTAAATTTTCAATTGGACAAGTCAGGAAACGATGCCGTGTTTCCCGGTGGTATGGAAGACTTCTAAGCAACCAGCGTCGAGAGAACAAGTCATTCCTAAAAGCGATAAAAGTCATACACTTGAAAGTGGGTTCTAGTAACGCATTCGCCATTTCGTTATTCGATCAATATTTCGTTACTTTTACCTTTTATCCAAAAATCGGCCAAATACCCATATTTGAAGCATAATTGCCTACGATTTAAAGTTAAACAAGTTAGAATTTATAAAGTTTTTTGATTTTATTAATTTATTAATCAAAATTTATTTTTTTCAGAACTGTAGGTAACTGCTACTCAAGGATGGGTATTTGGCCCCTCTCTGAATAAAACGAGGATAAAACTATTGCTCAAAAAATGAAATGGCGAATGCATCATTAGATTTCACTAGAAAGACGTAGTAATATTTTTTTTCTATTTTGAAACGTAAAGAACTATTACTTATAGCGCTCTCACTATAAGTGGCCAAAAGCAAAAAATTAGGCGAAAGTAAAAACAATTTTGAGGAAACTAATGTAAGTACTTAAGTGATTTGAATCTTTTTTCTCTACATCGCGTTGTCCTCTATTTTTCTGACTACAAGAGGTCTGCCTATTAAAAATATATTTTCGGACGCTCATTCCCCACTGCTTTAAGTATACTATGTTGTTTTACAGGATTCAGAAATAAGCTTGTTTTTCGACGGTGGTGGTATCTCAATCTATAAGTAAACCTACACAAAAAATCGCTGCAAATATTTATTTTTCTACCATAAGGTCAATATAATAAAAACCGTGTTACCTGAATTCCGGACCCATTTTTCTCGATGTAGCGTGTGCTTCGTTGCAAATGATAAACAGCAACGTCACGCAATAAAACGAAATAAGAAATAGACCCGCTTCTTGTAATGACAAGCCATGATCGAGGATTTCTGTAAGACATCCGTAAGTAGCTACGATTGTCGTGAGTAGTACCAGTAAACAGTACAGTGCATACATGCCACTGTATGCTTTTCCTAAGGCACATAAATAATAAAACTGTCAGTGTTGGGTATTACGTAGAACACATGAATAAGAGGGTAGAGTAACATCCACAAATATGGCAATATTGTTTATACAGGATGGTTCCTAAGTTGATACTTATTTTTTAGCTGTGTTTGGAAGGCGTTAAAATAAACACCATTTTTAAAAAACTTAAAAATTAGCGAGATCAAGTAAAAAATCTAAATGCGGGCCTGGTCTATAAAACATAGCCTGCTATACGTTATATTGTTTATCTTGTTAGTCATGCAAATTATGATTCAGTTATTTGACAATCCGCTGCGGTGTGTTTTTCTGAAGCAAGTTGATTTTAAATTGGTGACACGTGAAAATGGTAAAATTTGAAAACAATAGGCTAGTAGATATGGTGCTAATTTACGGTAAGTGTCGTCAAAGTGCGGTTGCTGCTTCGAGAATATACGCAGAACGCTTTCCCTTGCGGGCTCATCCTACACCCAGAAGTTTTCTTAATGTTATTTATCGGGCAAGTTAGGCAGAACCGTATTTGATCCATAGTGTAATAAATGAATGTAAGTACCTTATTTTTGAGTTTAAAAAAAATATATTTGAAAATGTGTTTATTTTAATGCCTGCTATACACAGCTAAAAAAAATTTATCAACTTAGGAATCACCCTGTATTTCCGTCTTGTGTAAAATCGATGTTCTCGTACGAATAATTTAAATAGTCAACATGTACTACAAGAATTGGCCTTTCGGGCCCATTTTCCGTTTTTTATTGGCTTAATCAATTAGAAATTAATCATCATGCCAAACTCTACCAATGGACAGTATTTCCGATCGCTCGAACTTGACGCGCCGATACGGCTTCGCTTCATTCTTATCTATAGATCACGGTAAAAAGGGATAACAAATCGTCATAGGGTCTGGCAACCAGCTACCCTCTACTGACGCAGGTAAAATTGTAATAAATCGTATTGAGTCTAAAATTCATATAGCCTATTATTTTACTATTTGCCCAATATATTATAGGCAATTGTCACCACTGTTTTAAGAATTATATTTATTAATTTCTGTAATACCATTTTTTATAAGATAATATTTTTTTTTCTAATAATTAAATAGAAAATATTATAATATAAAAAATCTTTACTTTATTTGATAGCTGTGCAAAATATAAAGATCCAAGAATCTATCGCCTTATTACGGTACACGACCAAATTTCAATCATAAAAATGTTATAAGTAAAACCATTCAATAAGATAAATCACAATAATATTACAATCATTTTTTAATAATACGGGAATGTCGGTACTTACACTGATCATGTAAAGGCAAATTTCATACATTAATAGGGTTGATATCATTAAGGACTGTTAGTAATATTGGTCGTATAGAGTATGCAATAGTTTACAAAAAGGCCGCATTTTTTGTTAAAGTTATTATACAGAAGAAAAAAAATAAACAACAATGTTATATTTGTAGCGCTTACTCTATATCTGCTAGTGATATGGGTGGTAAAATCATGTAGATATTTTTAAAAGCTTGTACTTATGAGATATGGCTAGTGACGCATTCGACATTCTACATACAGGGTGGTATAGAAATGACTATAATATTTAAATGAACGAATCCTTAAATGTCCTAGAGAAATCCTTTATATTCCTATACTTTTTCAAAATCGTTTACCTAAAGAGTTGTCAGTACCTATACGCTATACGCCAATGAGAAACCCACTTGTATTCATTTGAAGGTTGGAATAAATGATATTTCTTGTATTATAGAAGCCGTTTTAACTTTGTATTATCTTAATTTGCTTTAAATTACAATTTTTTCAATTGGCATTTATTTTCAGGTGAATACTCAGACGTTACAACGTTTCAATCGGACATATTTAAATACCAGTTGAAACGTTGTGATTTAAAACAAATAAAGATAATGCAATATACAGGGTGATTCCTAAGTTGATATTTATTTTTTAGATGCCTATAGAAGGCATTAAAATAAGCAACATTTTCAAATACCTTTTTTCAAAAAACCCAAAAATAAAGTACTTATAGTCATTTATTACACTACAAATCAAATACGGTTCTGCCTAACTTGCCCGTTGAATAACATTAAGAAAACTTCTGGATGTAGAGAAGAAACATCCGCACTTTTACGACACTCACAATAAATTAGCATCATAATTAGTTCATTGTTTTCAAATTTAACCATTTTTACCAATTTATTATAATTAATTGTCAAAATAAATAACTGACGACCAATCCGTAAAATGCATGACTAACAAAAAACGAAGAAAAACAATATAAAGTAAAGGGCTAAGTTTTGGTTACCAGGCCCGCACTTAGATTTTTTACTTCTGTAACTCGGCTATATTTGAGTTTTTTGAAAAAGGTATTTGAAAAAGTTGTTTATTTTAATGCCTTCTACATATACACAGCTAAAAAAGAAGTATCAGTTTAGGAATCACCCTGTATAGTTTAATTAAATAAATAAAGTAGAAGAATACAAAAGAATATGTTTTAATCGAGTTATTTTAAACAATAATATTGAGATTGCAGACAATTTTAACAAGTATTATTAAAGAAAGCATAAATCATAGAGTTAATTCCATACCCAATTATCAGGACCATTTTATTTTTGAATTAACTCTTATTATGTTTAATAATAGTTAGCTTTCCAAATAAATCACAGTACAGATGATATATCCATTTATTTTTTTTTTAAACAAATTTTAATGAATTATCCAATCCACTATTAGATACACTGAGAAAAGCTTCAGCAAGAAATTCTTTGCTAAGATTATTTTGGCTGTAATATTAAATTTTTAACCTACGATAGAAAAATGAATTTCTTATTGCAAAAGAAACAATTTACCTGAAAACTCTTTATACCCGTTACAAAAATCTTTGCTATTATAGAAAACTTACATTATGATAACAGCTAAGTAAGTCTTTCTAAAAAATTATTTTCTAGGACTACAATTTGCTTTGCTGGGGAAGTAATGCAGTTTGCTGCTTTTGAAAAAAATCTTTATAAAGAAATCTTTTCTAGCGCTCTAAAGAGTTTTTAAAGGGGTAGCAAAATTTTTTGTTGGAATTGGGAAATTCGTAACTGTTCGGTTCAAATCGGATTATTTCGTGGTGACGAATTCAGTCTGATTGGGTCAATTTTTATATTACGCACCAGTCGTCCCGTTCCTGTCTCCAGATCTTCATGTCTTTAGGTCTTTATTTTATTTAAGATATTTAGATGCTCGTTCCTTCATAAAGTAAAATGGTCGCATCGGTGGCTGTTGTTGGTGATCATTATGACTCGACATTTGTCTCATTTTTTCCAATAAAACTTGTCTTGGCTCAAAAATGTTTCCAGTGTGCAGTGCTTTATTGGATTGTGACATCAGACAGTGTAGATTTTTAATATCAGTGTTAAAAGACCAAAGTTATTTTAGTTTTATGTTAATTTTTTTATGTTATGTGTTTGTTTATTTAATAATACATTTTGTGTGAGTCAAGTTTTAGAGAAAATAAAAATAGTAATTCTTTAGCAAATGCCATTCATACTAAAAGTCCTCAAACTAAAAGACAACTTACCAAAATTTTAAACACTGTATGTTTTTTAAAAGAAGATTTTAAGAAATATCGCAAAAGTAAAATACTTTCTTTTCTAAATAAAATACAATGTAATTATTATTTTACCTAATATTCAGGCTAGATGCAGAAACATGTTTTTTCGGCATTCCCTTTTGGATATTTGTTTAAATTTAAAGTGAACAGATATTTTTAATAAGATATGTTTTAACCACTCAAAGAAAAAAACAGTAAAATATTATTGTTTTTTTAAGCAGCTAAAACTGAAACTATTTTTAGGTTATAAAGTGTTGTTTTCTGTTGTATTAAATAATAAAGAGAAAAATAATTTTTTTTTAGTTTCAAATCGTTGATAACCTATTCAGACGTGGGGAGTTACATAAAGTAAAATATGATGGAGTTACCTGAAAAATAAGCTTTATACTATGTTAAATTTTTGATATAGCATGGAACATATTATTTTTAATAACACAATTTTAAATGAATCAAAATTTTTTGAAACTCCGTACCCAAAGTGAAAAAACTTGGTTTATATAAATGTGTTATTAGGCATAATAAGTTTTCTAGAGTATATTAAAAATTCAACAAAATATACGGCTTATTTTTTGGGCCACCCCACATATTATAGCAAATAAGTGGTGCTGTCATAATAAACCACTTTACTATTATAGCAATGCAAAGTTGCTACCTTAGCTAAAAAAGAGTATCTGAAGTAAGTAGGTACATTCTGACCCAGCAAAGTAACTTTCTTGAAATAAATAAAAAAATCTTTCCAATATAGCAAAATGCTATGCTGATATTGAAAAAAAAATTCTTGTTTCGAGAACAATGCGGATGGCGTAGAAAAGTATCTTTACTGTTCTAGCAAAGTCTCTTTATAGCCGATGGTCAGTTACTTTGCTAATACAACATTTTTGTTTACTTGACCTAAGTGATCATTCTTTATAAAGTGACTATTACGACAGCAAAGAAATTACAGCCAAATGGATTTTACTGTCTCAGGTAGTTTTTCTTTTGTCCCCTATGTTAGCATTTTTCTTTATAAGCGGTATAAAGATTTTTATAAGGACAGCAAGAATCTTCTCTCAGTGTATTATTAATTCTAGTTTAAAGTTTGGTATTGTCCTGAAAAATGTAAAGGTAACTACAGTAACGCCCATTAGAAAAGTTTAAAATACATCAACGCCCGCAAGTTATTGGATTTTGTAGATATTTATTTATAATAATGACTGGTGGAATAGTTGATCAAATTAGTTTTCTGCAAATAAGTCTTGATGCGTTAGAAATTGCGAGAGGGTTGTAATTAGAACAAATGTTTGATTTTTAATTCTGCATCGAATGACATAATGGTCCTCACAATGCAACGTGTAGACCTATTTTCTCACCGTTCTACTCATTTATACATCAAACCTACAATTGTGTTGCTCAGTTAGGGTGATATCTACTGGTTTTTCTTCTTTTATTTATTCTCCTGAAGATGAATGCTTCTGCATTCGTAACATGTAGAGAAGTTGCTTAAAATATTTCTATAATATAACAGTGGAGGAAGACTTTGTGTTCTAATTTCTTACATTCCTGATTTTTCTTAGTTTTTCTTTTTTCTCGCCTATAGTACTGAACCGATTTCATTAAAATTTTAGGGGTATAAAGGCAACTATAAGAGGCATCCAAATAAGTAAGAATATATATAGCATGTAATCTAAAAAAATAGATCCTTATGACTTCACACTTTTTTGGAACACCCTGTATACACAAAAATATTTTTCTGAAATGCGCCCTAGGATAGAGGTAAAGTCTGTAAATATTACAATTCTAACTTAATTAATAAGTGAGCTATAGAAAACGGGAGGTGAGGTGTCAGGACCCTGTATGTTAATAAAACTTAAAATGGATTCGCTGGTGTAAATGCGCTGAACGGGTAGAGTATGTAGAAAAATAAGTTAAACCCTATGTTAAAATACATTTGGTTTAAATTTTTATTTATAATTCATTCATAGCCTAGGGTTTTCTTCAGTATTAGAATCTCACCCAAAAAATTTTAAGTGATTTCGCCAATATCACGAAGTAATTTGTTAAATTATCGCCGGTACCACTTACCTAATTGTTGCATCATATGCGATAAATCTACCCACATCTCTCTGTAATCAGCCAGTTTATTAGCTGAATCCTTGGTTTGCAATGCGAGATGCATCTTTTCAGCTAACCACCCAGCTACTCTACCTTTAGCTGTGCAGTTAATGAACCATAATGAACATAAACCATTCAGCATCGCCAAAATGTGATAATATCCGAACGTATGCCACAAAAGCATATCTGGTTGAAGGTAATATTGAGATAACATAATAAGAATTCCAACCAGCCATGAAAATATGCATAAAGACCAGGTTATTAAGGTAAGATTTTTAAAAACTATTGGCGTACCAGTCATCTTAAAGTATTTTAGCTAAAAAATTTAGTCATGTAGAATACAGGGTGTTCCAAGTTAAGTGCGCACTATTGCTAACTCTCTTATTATTATAGATACAAAGTCGGTTAAATTAGCAAAGTAAGTAGTAACATTTTTTCTGCTGATTAAGATAGTAAAGAGCTTTATTCGATGCGTTAGTCGATTATTCTGCTGTCAACAAAAGTAAGCATTTATGTTATTGTAAGTGATTGAACTGGTCTGTGATTTTAAATTTTTTTTGTAAAAATACGATATGTTAGAAGCGAATTTTGTATGCAGAAAAAATAGTTTCCGGGCACAGGAACAATATTCCCAAATGTATCCTGAACGTAATCAACCAAACAGAAGATATTTTTTAAAGCTGTACAATTTAGAAGTAACGAAGGAGTCTTTGCAAAGGCTAGAACTAAACGCCAGTTTATAATAAGTAAACAAGTAGAAGTAAATGTGTTGGTATATTTTGAAGCATACAAAAATAATTCAACCAGAGATTTGGCAAGGGACAGTGGTTAAGCCTAGTTACAATATGGAGAGTGTTAAAAAAATATAAAGTTGTACCCCATAAGTACCGACCAGTGCAAACATTATTACCTGGGGACTCTGAAAGGAGACAACATTTCTGTCAATTGTTTGTAAAATGCGCAGGCAGAATCCTTTTAAAGGCACATTTTTTGGAGCGATGAAGCAAATTTTTCAAACAGTGGTAATTGGGGTATGTTTAATCGTAAAAACATGCATTATTGGTCTAGAGAAAATTTGTTTCTTTCTTATCCCCGACATCCACAAATAAGATTTAGTATTAATGTTTGGTGTGGTATAATAGGCAGTCAAATAACTGGGCCAATTTTTTATGAAGGCGATTTAACAGGCAGAAGATATGTTAATATGTTGTCAGAATTACTGAAAGCATATTTAGATAATGTGAACTTAGAGGCACGTAACCAAATTTACTTTCAACAAGATGGAGCCCCCCCTCATCAGATTCACGAAGTAAGAATATTATTAGAAAGGCTTTGTCAAGATAGGTGGATAGCAACAAATGGTCCGATACGTTGACCTCCCAAGATCTCCTGACATAACTCCACTAGACTTTTACTTTTGAGGTTATGTCAAAGGAGAAGTCTATAAAAGGAGATACGCGAACCTGGAGGAACTTCAAGAAAATTCATCATATCATCCATTGATGGCCGAACAGTGTTAAAAGCCACAAGATGGCTTTTAAAGACTCTCGAAAAATGTATTACACAAAACGGCGATATCTTTGCACATCTAATATAGTTTTTTTATTTCGCTTAAACCAAACAGTTATGATAAAATTAGGTTTTATTTTAAAAATGCACAGCCACCTTGTCTAAAAAGTAAATATGGCAATAATTAGATTATTCTTAGGTTTAGGCCAATATTGCATATGAACTTTTTTATTCTGTAGACGATTTGCAAACATTTGTGTCAAAAATATACAGGGTGTTCCGTTTAAAAAAACTGCATTTTTCTCGTTTAATCGAAAATGCTGTATTCAATTGTATTCAACTGACTTTGTATCTATAATAATAGGAGAGTTAGCAATAGTGCGCACTTCACTTGGAACACCCTGTATAGATGCAAAGTACAGATATGGTGAAAGTAGATCTATCTAATATTATAGTATACCTAAGCGAGATTATAATATGAGCTTCGGAAGAATTAAATCTAGGGTCATAATGTATAGCGTCATGTCATGTCATGTATGAAAACCATTTTTCCTTTGTTTTTGTCAAATATAGGATGTCCACTAGGGTGAGTCAAAAAACCTTTTTTTCTATTTTTGTGAGGGGTAGTGAAAAAAATCTGTCTGTTGTCTGTATAAAAAAGATGTGCCCTATAAAAAAAAATTAGACGCCCTCTCCCCCTTTATAGGGATGAATTTTTAAAAACAACTAAACATACTCTGTGTAGCTACCTAATTGAGTAATCTTTATAATACAGTTTTAAAAACTGGATAAAATGATAACTAGTGCATACACGTGGTTTGGATTCCAAGTTAAGCTGTTAGTCCCGTTTGGCTGACATTACCCAGACGATGGGCCCTATATTGGCCTAAGTATATTGGCTCTTCCGCCAACCCCAGCAAAAAAAAAATGTAGACATGATTGACCTGTCGCAAACAGTTATTTCATTGTCACCCCTAATAATATTAGGATGACTGATGGGGGACCTCATAAATGTCCTTCAGACAAGGGAAAAGTTTCAAATGGATAAGGTTTCGTATCACACGATGTGGATGTACGACGACCTCCCTGTGGTGAGTTCTGGGTTAGTTTGGGATTCGAAGTCCCTTTGTTTCCAAAAGCGACCGGTTCTCGTCTTTCGGTTCCGAATTATGCAAGTAGTAGTATACATACGTTTTTAAATAAAACGGTGGTTTTCTTCTATGAACTTGAAGGCTAAAGGGGCGCGGTTAAAACTAGTGGTATTATAGGGAGTACTAAGCTTATGGTAACCATCTATAGCATAATGTTTTAAAAAATACTTCGCTTTAGAGGAGACGCTAATTTTTTTTGACAGTGCCCAGTTTTTTTTGTAAAAGTTACTGCACCGCGAAGACAACTTTTTTTACTACCCGCTACAAAAAATTTCGGCCCACCTTAATGCCCACCAATATATATTTCCTTAAAAATAAATCGATAAAAATATTTCGCCTGCAACTCAACTTTAATTTTTCAACGTTAAAAATTTTAAAATAAACACACACATTTTTTTTTAGTAAAATGCGAGGTAAATTGACTTAATTTTAGAAAAAAGTTCAAATAAGTTTCACAATTGAAACTTATGTCAAAAATAAAACCTACTTTCTTTTATAGAAGCAAAATCGCGTTGAACTATGTAAAATTAAATTTGAATAATTATTTATTTAAAAACATTTCCATAACTTTGTGGCTTTGTGTCCACCCTGCCACCACAAATTTTTACCAAAGTATATTTACAGATGCCGGTATATGTGTTTTTCTACCCCCACATGGCAATTTACTGTTTCCTTTACACTTAAGTGACGAGAAATGTAGGCTATTCCAGTTAACTGTTCGGCAAAATTTCATAACAGTGCTGCACAGTGTTGCAACCTTTAAAACTCAAATTTTCCATTTTTTTAGCAAATTACAACCACAAGTAATCCTAAAGAATATCCTAAAAATATAACACTAAGCGAAAAAATTTCCCTTTTCCCTTTGGAGAGAGCGCCGACCTATCATTCCTCTGTGCTTTGTTCTCTTTACCATTAGTTGACCACATTGTTATAAAAAATATATTTCTCTATGGAATTTTTAAAAGTACTGACGAATAACAGTTTATTATATTTACTTAAGCTCCGCCTTCTTTTTCAAGACACTAAAATATATTATTTGTATATAGCACATACAATATGTTATTAATTTATTTAATATAACAAAATCTATACGCATCTATAATAGATTTATCAATATTGCAACCTGCTGAATGTGCATAAAAGATTAATTTCATGCAGCATCATTATTGAGTTGGTTTTACCATGAATTATTAAATGATTCTGTAGTCGAGACAGTAGAGCGTTGAGCTTTGGATCCAATGGTCGTGTGTTCAAGTCCGGCAGGTTGCAAACTTTTATTTAACATTTTTTAGCATAAAGTTCGTAAGTTTGGTCGTAGAAGAAATATACTGTTCAACTCGAGTGAATTGTCTATATCGCACTCGAAAGTTTGAGC